>JANUWF010001117.1:2432500-3632500 GCA_026120185.1 Voacanga thouarsii
AATAAGTTGTGCTTAAAAAAATTTATGGTCGTAAGGGTTTCTTTTAGAAACTTTAGGGACTTAAATATAATTATCCAAGTGAACTAAGTTAAAAAATATAGGAATTCAAGTAATGACTAAATGCATTAATAAGTAACTAATATATGGCCTTAAGTCTCAATATACATTCACATATAACTTGAAAATTTATAAATTTTATCTATAATAATTATAATTTATATATGTGCATGTATACAGAAATACAAAATGTGATATAGTAATTAAAAGTATGGGATACAAATAGTAACTTTACTAAGTATTTTTACTTTTTATACTTAAAACTTTTTATTTTTATAATATTTGTTGTATATGATATAAATTTAAAAGTTTATCAATTTGAATATAAAATAAAAGAATCAAATTTACGAATATATTGACAATTTATATGCATTAATAAAGATAATTATTTTAAAAGTTTGTTTATTTATTTTTACACTTGACTCGTTATTTTTCAAAAGATATTTAAAATAAGTTGTGCTTAAAAAAATTTATGGTCGTAAGGGTTTCTTTTAGAAACTTTAGGGACTTAAATATAATTATCCAAGTGAACTAAGTTAAAAAATATAGGAATTCAAGTAATGACTAAATGCATTAATAAGTAACTAATATATGGCCTTAAGTCTCAATATACATTCACATATAATTTGAAAATTTATAAATTTTATCTATAATAATTATAATTTATATATGTGCGTGTATACAGAAATACAAATTGTGATATAGTAATTAAAAGTATGTGATACAAATAGTAACTTTACTAAGTATTTTTACTTTTTATACTTAAAACTTTTTATTTTTATAATATTTGTTGTATATGATATAAATTTAAAAGTTTATCAATTTGAATATAAAATAAAAGAATCAAATTTACGAATATATTGACAATTTATATGCATTAATAAAGATAATTATTTTAAAAGTTTGTTTATTTATTTTTACACTTGACTCGTTATTTTTCAAAAGATATTTAAAATAAGTTGTGCTTAAAAAAATTTATGGTCGTAAGGGTTTCTTTTAGAAACTTTAGGGACTTAAATATAATTATCCAAGTGAACTAAGTTAAAAAATTATAGGAATTCAAGTAATGACTAAATGCATTAATAAGTAACTAATATATGGCCTTAAGTCTCAATATACATTCACATATAATTTGAAAATTTATAAATTTTATCTATAATAATTATAATTTATATATGTGCTTGTATACAAAAATACAAAATGTGATATAGTAATTAAAAGTATGGGATACAAATAGTAACTTTACTAAGTATTTTTACTTTTTATACTTAAAACTTTTTATTTTTATAATATTTGTTGTATATGATATAAATTTAAAAGTTTATCAATTTGAATATAAAATAAAAGAATCAAATTTACGAATATATTGACAATTTATATGCATTAATAAAGATAATTATTTTAAAAGTTTGTTTATTTATTTTTACACTTGGCTCGTTATTTTTCAAAGGATATTTAAAATAAGACGTGTGCTTAAAAAAATTTATGGTCGTAAGGGTTTCTTTTAGAAACTTTAGGGACTTAAATATAATTATCCAAGTGAACTAAGTTAAAAAATATAGGAATTCAAGTAATGACTAAATGCATTAATAAGTAACTAATATATGGCCTTAAGTCTCAATATACATTCACATATAACTTGAAAATATATAAATTTTATCTATAATAATTATAATTTATATATGTGCATGTGTACAGAAAGGCAAAATGTGATATAGTAATTAAAATTATGGGATAAAAATAGTTACTTTACTAAGTATTTTTACTTTTTATACTGGAAACTTGTTATTTTTATAATATTTGTTGTATATGATATAAATTTAAACGTTTATCAATTTTTAGAAGTGTATTTCATATAATTGCAATATTTTGTAAGAAGTAAATAAATATAATATGTGCTTCCAATTTGCACAAACAATAACGTAGCACAGTAGTTGAAACACTGTGCCTCCACAATGGAGACGCAGGTTCGACTCTTGGTCGTGCGCAGGAAAGGGAAGGATTTTCTAGTGTGGTGCCATGTGGCCGCCACGTGTTGTCACGTGGAATATTTCATTTTTTTAATAAAAAATTTAAATTAAAATACCAATCAAAATATCAACCGATTACCAACTGATTAGGTTTACCAGCAAGAAAGGGAAGGATTTTCTAGTGTGGCCGCCACGTGTTGTCACGTGGCATATTTCATTTTTTTTAAAAAAAAATTTAAATTAAAATACCAACCAAAATATCAACCGATTACCAACTAATTAGGTTTACCAATCGAAACATTTCGGTTAGTAGTCAGTCGGTAACATTTTTAAATTAAAATACTAACCGATTACCAACTGAATATATTACCAACTGATACATTTCGGTTAGTAATCGATCTATAAAATTTCTAAATTAAATTACCAATCAAAATACTAACCGATTACCAACTGAATATATTACCAACCGATACATTTCAGTTAATAATCGATTGGTAAAATTTTAAAATTAAAATACCAACCGATTACCAACTAAATATATTATCAGTCGATATATTTCAGTTAGTAATCGGTTAGTAAAATTTTTAAATTAAAATACCAACCGATTACCAACTAAATATATTACCAACCGATACATTTTAGTTAGTAATCGGTCAGTAAAATTTTTAAATTAAAATATCAACTGATTACCAATTGAATATATTACCAACCGATTGTTATCGGTTGCTAATTAGTTGGTAAATATTTTCCCACCAAATTATCAACTGATTACCAACTGAATACATTACCAACCAATATATTTTGGTTGGTAATCAGTTGGTAAAATTTTTTCCATTAAATTACCAATCGATTACCAACTGATTACCAACCAACTATTTACCAACCGATTATGTTTGTTGGTAATTGGTTGGAAAAGTTTTAAATTTTCCCAATTTTCATTTTGGTTGGTAATCAGTTGGTAATTACCGACCACAGTGGTCAGTTGGTAATAGTTAGTTGGTATATTGCATTTTTCTAGTAGTGTTTGGTAGGAAACATCATTTCAAAATTATTTTAGAATTATTATTTCCAACCAAATTGATTTGGTAGGAAATTTTTTAGGAAATATTATTTCAAATATTGTTTCCAACTAAATTGATTTGGTAGGAAATTTGGAAGAAACGTTTATTTTTTTAATATTTCCAACCTAAATAGTTGGAAGGAAATTTTTTAGAAAAATATTTCCTACCAAATATTTTTGTAAGAAATGATTTTTTTTTTCCTACCAAATTCCTACCAAAATGTTTGGTAGGAAATTTAATCTTCTTATTAAATGGTATTGTTTCTTCCAAAACAGTAGGAACTATATTCCTACCTTATAGTTTTGGTTGGAAATATTTTTTTTATGTGAAAAATAAATTTTGTTTGCTACCACATTTTGATAAAAAACAAAATCCCTGTACAAAATTTTAAAATTAGTTCTATAACTAAGTACCAACAAAATAATGTGAATAAACAAATGCCAATAATATTATATTCTAAAAAAGTATATATCCTGAATCCAAATTA
Organism: Voacanga thouarsii; assembly: GCA_026120185.1. Classification (NCBI taxonomy): domain Eukaryota; kingdom Viridiplantae; phylum Streptophyta; class Magnoliopsida; order Gentianales; family Apocynaceae; genus Voacanga; species Voacanga thouarsii. Next base: position 2,436,076 of record JANUWF010001117.1, read on the forward strand.
TACTCAACAAAACATTATTGTAAATTGTCAACTTAAATTTTCAACAACTCTAAACCATATAAGTAATTGTCAATTAAATCTTGAACATGAAGAGCTAGAACTCCCATGTTTACCAGAATTAAATTGCATAAACTCCTTTGCTACAGCCATTAACTCCTCTTTTTCCTGGTTTGATTTGTTAAATGCAACTATTAACTCTTCCTTGTCTTGATTTGATCTGTTGAATGCATCCATTAGCTTCTCCTTGTCTTGGTTGAATTTGTTAAATGCAATCATGAGCTCTTCTTTATCCTCACTTGCTTTTTGGAATTGCTCCGTTAAGGTTGTAACTTGAGTTTTAAGCTACTCAATCATCTCCATGTAGTGAGAGGAATGACTTTGACTATCACTCCGTGCTCTAAATGATCGTGAAAAAAATGCTTGGGTGAGTGTATGTCCAACCGAACCAAGGCCGTAAATATGTCCATGTCTTATGCCACCACCAGTTTCTAACCATATTGGTGTATGATTAATTGTGGGAGGCCTACTTGAGTCACTGTCTTCTATATTTGCCACTGTCTTATTATAAGCTTTATCATATAATTCATGACCTGTCTCCTACAAAAAATTGACCATGCCACGAAGCTCTATAGGAATATAAGAAAATGTAAAGCACTCTATGATCTCAAATTCCATAATAAACAATAAATAATAACTAAGTGTTAGAGATGAAAAGTATTCTCAAAACACGATATTTTGGTCTTGATAACATATGGGGAGATCTGCTTTTGCAAAGACTCATAAATGCAAGCTTCTCAAAAAGTTCAACTATATATATGCAAAAAGGAAAATCTTTTTATTTCTCCAAGTTCAAGGTGTTGAATGTAGAAAGTGTTAGACTCCATGGAGGTGCAACTCCAAGCTCCTAAAGATATGAATTCTTTATAGAACCTACTTGCTAAATTCAATTGGAAGGGTTAAAAGGCTTTGACATTTATCAGATTCTCTGTAACCCAGAAATCCATTCCTAACTAGATTTTCAATTGGTTACAGGACTAACCGAAGCAGTTATAAAGATAACGTTAAAGAACTCAAAAGTACAAACCAAAATTTTACAGTCAATTGTAGAGAGAAATGCATGCATGGCATTCAGTCTTTTTGCAGTTGATATTTTCAGCAATCAGATGCTCTCCAAACCTGAAACTATCTATCAATCATCACACTTCTCTAATGGTTTACATACCCAAGACATTAAACTAACATCAACCAAGCAACAAAGGGGGTCAATTTCGAAGTTTAAGATTATCCACAATTTGCCAAAAATTTTCTTTTTTCTTTTTAAACATTTCTCAAACTCATGGTCAAACTCAAGTACACATAGCAACAAGATAATTCATTTTTTCGTAACCAATTTGAGCACCATTATTTATACATGGATGCACTCACAGAAACAATTCGAGCCCTCTCATCCACAAACGTCCGAACAGTAATATTTGGTCTATCTGTTATATTCTCCTCCCCTTCATCGCCAATAGCTGACGGAGCACTTGGTTCAATACGAGCATTTTTCGATGAATGAGCATAATCATGCAATTCCAAAGGAGTGATTTCCCTGTTTAGCTTATTCCCCTAAAAAAAAAAAAAATACGGGTACTCATAATTGATAGTATATTATTTAAAACTGTTTACATGGAAATCAATTCCTACCACCCTCTTTTTTGTCAAAGAAAATGAAATCGAGCCACTTATATGCTTTGAAGGACCAAGTCCATCTCGATCCATATTCTTGTTTGATTTGTTTTTTGCCAAGATTTTTTTAAATTCTTTTGATTCCCAATACTGTGTATACTTGTTATAGACTTCCTCTGACATCCATGGTGGTCTTCCTGTTGTTCATGCCTTATACAGTGTGTCAGTCAGTCTCTTTTTCCCTTTTCTTTCAAATGTCAACTGCACATAAGGCTCCATTTTAGGATCCCAAGTACAATATTTCTGCATTCCATTAATGTAAGTCACTAAAATATACTCATAAAAAATTTTTCATAAATATATTTAACTCATTAAATAATACCTTAAACTCCTCAAACCACAAATCCCTCACATTTTGTGGCACTTGTTTCCAAGTTGGATATGCATCTTCAAACTTACATTTGAAAGAAATAACTAATTTCTGCACCACTTTATCACTATCAATGCAATCAAATTTGTGATTGTCAAAACAAATATCATAAGCATATATAGTAAGCTTTTATGTGAGAAATTATACAATAAATTTGTGAAATTATAAATATTTAATTATATAATAATATATTCTCCATATTAATCTAAATAAATATTCTCACTCTTTCCAAGGTGGGGAAACATTGACATATAACTTTTGATTTGGTTGAGACTCCGACTGTTCCTATTGCTCAGATCCCACAAAGAGTGCAATTGTGTGTGGAACAGAGCTTGGATCATGGTTTATGGAAGGTGATGATGTATCATTATCTACAACATGAGGAAGTTGTAGTGGAGGCGCAGATTGAAGACATTCTGCTCTTCTCTTCCTTCTTCCTGTCATTCCTACCTGATGACAACAATCAATCATGAGCTACTAAAAATAGGAGAGTTTAAAGGAAAAGGTTACACATTTGTCTCTTCCGGATAGCCCAGAAACTAACGTGTAGCTTGAAAATTTAAGTGCAGAATTTGTCATGGGTGTAGATTCATCTTACATATTGCCATGTTTGAATTGACATAAGACATCAATTATACTGCTAAATAAGCACATATGAATACAAAGAGAAGGAAAACAAAAAAGGGGACACATTCAACACATTGAATGCTTTATATTCACTCTTACTCATTTTGGTGATGGAATCTTTTCTACTCTACCTTTTGCTTATGTGACAAATACAATCTCTATTCATAAAATCAGAAATTGAATGGTTATTACTGGGGTTCAATTGAGATGAACCCATAATCATCCACCAGCTATCATACAAAGGTACTTTTGTAAATCTGCTCACGTAGAATATTTTTAAAAAATTAAAAATTTTAAAAAAATAAAAAAGCATTGCCTGTAAAGAGAGCCAAACGAGAGGGTGTAGGACCGTCCAACTGATGCACACTGTTGGATCAGAACTTAATATGATAAAATACTCTTAGCACAAATAACTGAAACTATTTTACCATGTCTAGCTACAATTAAAAACTCAACTTCACTAATTTAAAAATCAAACTTCATATTTTGAGCAAAACCAGAACATATGGAAGAAGATCACTCTAGTTCATAACTTCATACTGGCACCAGAGCTCTTCACTACATGCTCAAGAACTTGCAAGGGTTCCAGTCCATATTAGTGGTCCTAGATTTGTTCTCCAAACTTTCATGAGCAATGAAATGGTTCTCCAAAATCAAACTTTCATAGCTTTAGACTCGCATCAGAGCTCTTTCCTCCCTACATAAGAACTTGCAAGTGTTCCAGTCCATACTAGTGGTCCTACCTTTGCTGCCTGAACTTCAACTAGCATGAAGCAGCTTGGTTTCTCATGCCATAAGGTATGAAAATCTTGTATTGTTGCAAGATGGTCATGCAATTTAATGTTTGCACTAATAATTGCTGACATTCTAATTGGGTTGAGGACAACCTACGGTGACTCATTATAGTTTTGAACAACTTTTAGATTTACTAAATGTGTGAAAATAGAATAGCAAGGGGGGGGCACGATTCAGTACCACTGGCTTCACTTTGTGCAAGGTTAGATCAACTGTTGGACCAAAATAACCATTTTGTATCATATTAAACATTATTCAGAGAGGTTAAAGTGGTTGCACATGGAATAAGTTAAGAAGACAGAATAATGATACACATCTAAACATACTGCAACTTCCTTCAATCTGATTATATTTATATAGAAGATGAAAGTACAAATTGTAAGTTGTGTCCAATATCAAATTCTGACCAAAAAAAAAAAAAATAAACTTGCAGAATCACCTAGTAAAGCAGCTATGAAAATCTAGAAGAGAAACATTCCATAGATGAGAAGTGGTCCCAACATAAATGAATCTTCCTGTGTTCTTAGCTTGGGATCTTTTGGATCTGCATAAGCAACAAAGGATTTATATCTTGGAAAAACTATAAATATAGAAAATTAAAGACATCATTTTGGTGAGAAATTGACCAAACCGGCATGAAATGTTTTACCAGTAAAAAATGTAGGAGTTGCCACAGGAATTCCTTTTGTATATGCCAATGCATAAAGTTAGTACTAGAAAACAAAATAAGCAACCACCAAAAAAAAAAAAAAAAAAGCAGCTGCTAAAAACAAGAGAGTTAAAAGAAGAAGAACCTATGCATAAAGTTACTAGCATTGCCAATGCATAAAGTTACACATTTGTCTCTTCCAGATTACAAACTATTTTGAGCTGCTAGTAGATGAACATATGATTTTACATGGGAAAGAAGCTGAAAATAATGGACACTATGGTTATGATTATGGGAGAGAGCAGAAAACTTTTGCATGGGAAAGGAGAACAAGAAATAATAACATAATCATAACAAAAAATGTCTTTAATAATTTTACGTCTCCAATTCCAAAGTATTTAAGCATCTATTACCTAGACCCTAGTTATCCTCTGTTTGCTTCTTCAAAAGTCCTGAATACAAAGAAAAAGTATGTACATTTTGGGACTACTGCGTTTCACTTTTAAACATCACATACATGTACCCAATGCACCTAATGCTTTGCTTTTGCCATATCATGAATTATTTAATCTGTATTTTTATACATAAATAGGTTTTTAATTGTAGACAAAGTTAAAAGATCATGTGTATATAGTTTTTATAATAACAGTTTTTTTTTTGTTATTTTAAGCACAAGCACTTCTCTCTGGCAAATGACACAAGAAACGTATTTACATTTGCATACATGCTATCACAATAGGGAAGTACCAGAAGAGTGTAATTCTATGCTTTAAGTTCCTTCCAAGAAGTTGAAAAAGTGACTACATAGAAATGCTATTAAAAAAATTCATCAATATTTCTATCTTAACATCTTCAGTAAGCAAAACTATTTTTGAGAATCTAAGAGAAAGACTGCATGTTTTTGAGAATCTAAGATGACTCTTTTCCATGTCTACATCATACTTAAAGTGAGAATTATATGGTAATAAAATTTGTATTAACCATCATCTAAGATCTACAATGAGCTAAAACAACTTGCCTACTTAACTTGAAACCAGCATTTCCAGCAACTGCATAATGGCAACCTTCATTGTTTACTCTATAACTTTCTATCTACTCATCCAAATCAAGTCAATTTTTTCCAAAATATTCCTATGAAACTTATCTATAAAGTCCACTACATTAGGTTCCAGAATTAATGGCCATTTTGTACAGTTTATTCAGTGACCAGGCTGCACACAAAAGATATCTGCAAAATTCAGTCTTGGTAAATAAATAGAATACTGATTTGATCTGCTTTATCCTGCAATTGTAGATAAATTAATGAAAGCAAACCATAGAATAAACATGAGGTTGTTTGCTTATTAATGGGAAACACATATCAAAAGTTCATTGCATGGAGGTAGGTTTATGTGTGCATAGTTGTAATGCTACAAAAAAACTTATGCTATCTATTTCCTCTATTGGTTTCTTGAACCTTATCCTATTTGTTCCAATTCTTGCAGATGCTCAGGTATATCATTTCTCTATTAGTGTTCCAAAAACACCTTAACCTGAATTTCTTTAAACAAAACCAGAAAATCAGGACATTTGAACAAACTTTAAAGCATATGATGTATAAGGACTTCAAGTGGAATTCCAAGTGTCTGGGCAAAAAGCACTTGAAAATATGATCAAAATCCCATCCTAGCTAAAAGCATCACGTAAATTATAAAAGAAATGTGTTCGATGATGCAAAATTCATATTGAAACAAGCACCATGAAACTAATATTTCATCTCAAAACAAGGCCCAATACCATATTTTGAAGTTGGAATATTCAGTATTTTGTAAAAGCAATATTAAAGTATTGTTTCCTAAAGATGAAGTCATGGTTTTATCTATTCTGGTAAATTCCATATTTGGTAAGAAAGAATAATACTAAAAGAACACCATCTCATGCTCTGTAGGTAATATCCTTCCGCGTACACAAATATAATGCAAAACTACACTAGTATGTATAATATGGAATTTTGGATGAGTACAAGCATGCTTGGTTGCACATCAATCATTTTTGTTAAGGGAGAAGAAAATGCAATACAAGCATATGTTCTTGCAAGTGCAAAGACGAAACTATGATGTCCTCCAAAGTTAAAAACTCCGAAGGAGAAGAGACCTATCTGTAACCTTCATTGTACGAGTTTAGAATTAACAAACCTGGTAGTGAGCACCGAAGTTCCATCATAAGCTATATTCTTTTCTTTCCTGGACTAAACTAGGAAGGATAAAGCCTAGATAGAGATCAAGGAGACAACAAATGAATATTAAACCAGAAATTGTCATAACTAATTAGTGACCTAGGGTCCCCAACCTAAGTCAGATAATTAATCACCATATGAAAGCTTGCAGCAAGTACACATATCAAAAGTAAATTGAAATCAAGGACAAGGACAAGCTGTACCAAGGCTTTTCTAAAAGGAGAAGAAGGGGGGGGGGGGGGGGAATCTAACTAACTATTCATTGAAACCTCTTAAGTTTCAAATAATTGATTCTCTTAGATTTCCCTACACTGAAAGAACAAATTACCATACAAATTTCCAACAAAAACACAAGCAAGAAGGAAACGAATGTTTCTAAATAACCCACTTCCACAATTTTCCAATGCTTTGGAACTACTTGCTTGACCTAAGGAAGCTATAAATTCTAGTTGTACCATGCTTTTATTTCAATCAGTTAAGAACAACTAATAAACTTAGCAAACCAGTGCCAAACATGGGCACATCCCACACGCATTATCAGTAGTGCCGATTTGTTTAATTTATTTTATGAATCTCCATCATGTGAGAAGCCCACAATCTGGAATGTCATGACATACTAAGGGGCTTTTTGGCAAATGTTGGAACAAGGGTCTTTGAAAACTTATAATGCATTGATGGACATCTTAATACTTCTTTAATATTACATTCCTTTCTTTGAAAATTATTCCAAAGCCACCTTTAGCCAAATCCAATTTTTCCAAGCACAAAATAAAATCTTCTTTCCACCATAAACCAGGAACAAGCATCAACATCAACTGTTTATGCTTATTTTGTATTCCTGGATTCCTGATATTTGTATTCATTTTCTTACGTTGTGCTCATTAATAAACTGATGAAATACACTACAAAAAAAGTAGCTTTTGGCAACACTTTTATTTGCAACATAGCAAAATCTGTGGTGAAAACTTAGTTTTGACCACAGTTTTGAATTCTATGGCATATAAATCTTTTTTGTAACACTTTATTTTATCACAGTCACGTTTCTGTAAGTAAAAGTTCTTTTTTACCACAAATTTAAAAATTGTGTGGGTAAAAATAATTTTTGGCCACAAAGATTTGAAATTGTGGGTAAAAAATTTTTATTATCCACAATTTTACTAAACTGTGGAAAAAGTATATTTTTTCTTATTTTATCAAATATTAAAAAATGTCAACATAAAATGGAAGCTTTCATTAGACACCATAGTTGAGATAATTTTATTGTGTTCAAATCTTGATATTACTATTTTATTAATTTTTATAAAGTTTTTTGGACCAACTACCTAGTTTTTTTCAAATAGTTTTCTAGATATTATGATAGATTATGTGCCAAAATATATCCAATTACCTTTAAATTTTGCCATAACATTTTTCTCAGTAATTTTAACAAATCTAACGGTTGGATCATTAATTTGATATGCCTATCTTTATAAATGCGTTAGGTTTTGGATATTTTTTTAGATATTCTACTAGATAATGTGTCAAAATATATCCGATTACCTTCGAATTTTGTCATAACGCTTTTCTTAATAATTTTAACAAATTTAATAATTGGATTGTTAATTTGATACGCCTATATTTGTAAATGCATTAGGTTTTAGATATTTGTTTAGATATTATTCTAGATAATATACCAAAAAAAATCCGTTTACCTTCAAATTTTGTTATAATATTTTTTTTAATAATTTTAACAAATCAAATGGTTAGATCATTAATTTAATATGCCTATCTTTATAAATGCATTAGGTTTTTTTTATATATATTTTTAGATATTATGCTAGATTATGTACCAAATTATATCCGATTACCTTCAAATTTTTTCATAACACTTTTCTTAGAGATTTTAATAAATTTAACGGTTGGATCATTAATTTGATACGCATATCTTTATAAATGCGTTAGGTTTTGGATATATTTTTTAGATATTATACTAGATTATATACCAAAATATATGTGATTACTTTTAAATTTTGTCATAACACTTTTCATAGTAATTTTAAAAAATCTAATGGTTGGATCATTAATTTGATATGCCTATCTTTATAAATGCATTAGATTTTGGATTTTTTTTAAAGATATTATGCTAGATTATGTACCAAATTATATCCGATAACATTAAAATTTTGTCATAATACTTTTATTAGTGATTTTAATAAATTTAATGATTAGATCGTTAATTTGATGCGCATGTCTTTGTAAATACGTTAGGTTTTGGATATTTTTTTAGATATTATTTTAGATTGTGTACTAAAATATATCCGACTACTTTCAAACTTTGTCATAACACTTTTCATAATAATTTTAACAAATTCAATGGTTGGATCATTAATTTCATATGCCTATCTTTGTAAATGCGTTAGGTTTTGGATTTTTTTTTTTATAGATATTATGCTTGATTATGTATCAAAATATATCCGATTAATTTCAAAATTTTCCATAACACTTTTTATAGTGATTTTAACAAATTTAACGGTTGGATCGTTAATTTAACATGCTTATCTTTGTAAATACATTAGGTTTTTGATATTTTTTTAGATATTATGCTAGATTATGTACCAAAATATATCCGATTACATTTAAATTTTTTCATAACATTTTTCTTATTGATTTTAACAAATCTAACGGTTGGATCATTAATTTGATATGCCTATCTTTATAAATACGTTAGGTTTTGGTAATTTTTTTAGATATGATGCTAGATTGTGTACCAAAAATCTATCAGATTACCTTAAAATTTTGTCATAACACTTTTCTTAGTAATTTTAACAAATTTAATGATTAGATTATTAATTTGATATATCTATCTTTGTAAATGCGCTAGGTTTTAGATATTTTTAAAGATATTATGCTAAATTATGCATCAAAATATATCTGGTTACCTTCAAATTTTGTCACAATATTTTTGTTCGTGATTTTAACATATCTAACAGTTGAATTTTTAATTTAATATGCCTATATTTGTAAATGTATTAGGTTTTGGATATTTTTTTAGATATTATTCTAGATTATGTGTCAAAATATATTTGATTACATTCAAATTTTTGTCATAACATTTTTATTAGTGATTTTAACATATCTGACGGTTGGATCTTTAATTTAATATGCCTATATTTGTAAAAGTATTAGGTTTTGGATATTTTTTTTAGATATTATTCTAGATTATGTGCTAAAATATATTTGATTACCTTCAAATTTTAACACAACATTTTTATTAGTGATTTTAATATATCTAATGGTTGGATCTTTAATTTAATATGCCTATATTTGTAAATGTATTAGGTTTTGGATATTTTTTTAGATATTATTCTAGATTATGTACCAAATTATATCCGATTACCTTTAAATTTTGTCATAACACTTTTCTTAATAATTTTAACAAATCTAACGGTTGTATCATTAATTTGATATACCTATCTTAGTAAATACTTTAGGTTTTGGATATTTTTCTAAATATTATGGTAGATTTTATACCAAAATATATCCGATTGCCTTCAAACTTTGTCATAACACTTTTCTTAATGATTTTAAGAAATTTAATTGTTGGATCGTTAATTTGGTATGCCAATATGTCTTTAATGCATATATATTAATATATATTCATATGCAATATTAACACACACACACACACACACACACACACACACACAGAGAGATAACGAATTCTAATTTTTCTGAATAAATAAAAAAATTAGAAATAATAGAATCAATTTTAATTTGTTACTTAATGAAAAAAATTAAGATTTATAACTAAATGAGAAAAGTATATTTAAATTTAATATTACTATTTTTGGACTGATAATATTTCGTTCAATATGGTCTATTGAGATTTGGACAATGAAAATTGATATCTTCTTTAATTATAGATCATTTCAAAAATTTTATCTATCATTTTCAGTTGTACCATGTATAAGATGAGATCATTTTTAAATTTTCTATTTTTTTAAGTACAAGTTTTTTAGAATTTTATAAAAAATCTATTATTCTAAATAAATTTTTAAAAAATATTAAAAATTTATTTTTTGTCAATGAATAAATTAATTTTTTTCACTTAATATTTATAAATTTATAACAATAATAATGTTAATAGTAAATAAATAAATTGATTAGCAAATATACTATTTCAAGTTTTAATATGTATATGTAAATTATATATATATATACATATATTATATGTATATATATATATTATAATATTATATTTAAGTAAAATATATGATATTAGACATTATTGTAATTTTATCATATCTAAGCATTATTTGTGTGTGTGTGTGTGTGTGTATATATATATATAATATAATATAATAAATATTTAACCCAAAATCCCTCTTCCCCAAAATAGAAATCCAATTATATAGAAATCCCTCGTCCCCAGAATCGTTGCCTTGCTATGGCAACAACCGCCTCTAAGCCGCCGTCAAAGCTCTATGACCTTGACATTACAGTCACGATGGGAGAGGTGGGGAGTCGGAGAGGGGTGAAAGAGGGATTCTGATGGAGGTGGTGGAGCTCTAGCGGCACCAGGGACGAAGGCTCCTCCTGGGGCTAATGGGAAAGCAGCAGCGGTAGCTCGTGCAGCGGCCACGATGGGAGAGTCGAGGAGTAGGAGAGCGGTGAAGGAGGGATTCTGATGGAGGTGGTGGAGCTCTAGTGGCACCAGGGACGAAGGCTCCTCCTGGGGCTAATGGGGAAGCAGCTACGGCAGCTCCTATGGTGGCCACGATAGGAGAGGCGGGGAGTCGGAGAGGGGCGAAGAAGGGATTCTGATGAAGGTGGTAGAGCTCTAGCGGCACTAAGGATGAAGGCTCCTCTTGGGGCTAATGAGAAAGTAGCTACGGCAGCTCCTGCGGTGGCCACATGGGAGAGGCAGGGAGTCGGAGAGGGTCGAAAAATGAAGAGGTTGTGGATATGCTACCGCAGACAGTGGTGGATGATGATGGATTTGTGTCGAATATCATTTCCCTTATTTTTGAAGATTTCAGCTTTTACGGGTTTTTTATTGTGCCTGAGTTTTGAAATTTTGTGCATGATCTAATGAATTCAATTGATGGGTTTGCGATTTTGTATAGTAATTAGACTGTTTTGTACTAATTTCATTTGGAATTTGTATGTGAATGAGTTAACACTTTGAGGAGATTGCTATATATTTAATCTTTAGGCCCAATGCATATCTTGAGCTAAGGTCCTAATATGATTTTGAGAAGGATGGGAGGTTTTTATTGTAATGGTAGTTTGGCATTTTATGAGTTTTTGTGAATTGCATTTTGTAAAGGAGCATAGATTTGTGATTAGCATGAATTCTTTGAGAAGGTTGAGGTGTAATTAAATTTTAAAAGTGCTATGTGTTTGTTTTTGGCAATGTGGCAATGAGATTATTGAGCTAATATCATGTTCTGTTTTCATGATCTTGTGAAAAATGGGGTATATATATGAGAAAGTGTACTTCTTTTTGTATTTCGTTTTAAGTTAAGAAAAGTTATTCTAATCTCTATTGAATGAATTAGTGGGAGATTTTGGTTGATATGGCTATATTGATTGGGCTGAATTAGTACACGAGAGGTGATATGTTTTCTTCCTGCCATGGGCATCACATAGCTTTACTTTTTGGAATAAGATGAATGCTATACCAAATGTCTATATGAATGAATTTTTTTTCTTTGCTTTTCTCTGCATTGATTGATCCATTCCTGTATTTTTGTTTACTGGTTTTTTATCATGAATTTGAGCCTTCATTTGTGTGGTTTGAGCCTTCAAACTATCTTCATTGAAGGGTTAATTTTCCTAGGTTTTGAGGGTAGATTTATGCTTCCATTCTTATTGAACTTTATTGAACAAAAGTCCACTATTTTGGCATGCTTTTGAGTGACAAAATTGTAGCCTTGTTTCTTGTGATTACGAGCTGATTTGGAGGCCCATTCATATCACTGCCAAAGTGGTATAATAGCTACAAAGTTTTGATTTCAATCAAGCTTTTTTCGTTGGGCAAAATGTACAAATTTCTTCAAGAACATTGCATACAAAATTCAAAATCTCGGAACTCTTATTATGCTATTTTTGATAGCTATAGAATTCAAATCTTTGCCATTTCCTTACTGTGAAGTTGTTTCTTGATATTAAGTTGATTGTATTGGGAATGAAATTTGCTTGTGAACTTTGAGTATTGAATAGTTACAAGGGTGAAATTTCTTACTTGTCTTGAGTGACGAATTTGTGCATACCAAGTGTTTAACATAGTGTCTTATACCTTCGCAATGCACTTATGAGTATTCCATTGCTTTCATCCTTGAAAAATCATTGTTTCCTTGCTTATTAACTTATTTTTAGTGGGATAAAACTTTTCGTTTGCTGCCAGGAAGTTTTTTCATTTATGCTCTATGCTAAAGCATGAAAACAATTGGTGCATCTTTAGCTCATATCAATTTATCTCTTAAATCCTAAATTCCTTGTGCTGTCATTGCCTTGGGTGAATATGTTGATCATCAAATTGTTCCCTTAAGGTTGTAATGGCATCACATTACTTGAACTCTTTGAACTCCTTGCCTATCAAGTGTTTGATAAAATACTTAAATATTTCTACAATGGTATATATGAATTCTTAGCTTTTATCTATGATTTTCTTTTGACTTTTTTGTTATATTTCTTGTTATTGGTGGGTTGTATACCTAGATTAAAATTTCCTTATGATATTCGGGATTAATTTGAACATTATCCATCTTTGAGTTATGGTTTTCTATGTTAAATATCATGATAAATGTATATGTACCAAAGAATATAATGACGAACATATAATATTATGTCTATATGTGGATGATATTCTAAATTTTGAGACAAATCTAGACATTATTCACAAAGTAAAAAGTTATTTATCAGACAAATTTGAAATAAAAGATTTGGTAGAAGCTCAATCTTAAGTATAAGATTGAAAAGAACTCAAGGACAAATATATTTAGATCAATCTATTGCTTTTGAAAAGTTTAGATTTTATGATGTTAAACACGTGTTCACTCTATTTTATTGTCCTAGATCAAGAATGGAGTTGCTTTTTTTTTTTTTAATATATTTCCACATTTTTCTTTTCCTTTTCATGTCAAGGCAATTTCTTGAAAGCCACTCACTTATATATAGAAATAGCTTAACAAAATATGGATTTCAAAGACAGAAAATGCAACATGTTATGGAGTTTTTGTTTTATATCTGGCTTTTGTGCTTTTCTGGCTTCTGTGCAACATGTAATGCAACATGTTGGCTGAATTATATTTGGCTTTTGTGCTTTTTTGGTAATGATATGTAGTTTTTGTTTTATAAAATTTTCTTCTTGTTTCTTATTCCAATTTCTTCTCCAAAAGATGAAGCATTATGGTGTTTCTACTAATAGAAATTAAATAGGAATTGAAATGAGTACATATAATCTTTTAGAATTTTTAGGAATTTTTTGACATTTTTTTCATCCTCTTGTGGGATGGTATTCTTAGAAGTTTCAAAGTTATTTACAAAAGTGAGTTTGCCAGTGTACGCTAACCATTTTTGTTCCTTGTCATTTTTAACTTCAAGGAACTCTGTGATTGAAAATGATCATGATTCCAAATTTTATGTTAAAATGGATAATTACATATATCTGAAACCAGATTTTTAGTGACTTTAGAAATTCATATTTGTTGCTTTATTAAGAAGTAATCTTGTCTTTTTTTTTTTCTTAATGATAGGAGGAATGAAGATCAAGGTGGTCAAAGGTTCATTTAACTATAATATTGTTTGTTGTCCTCAATGAATTTTTATGACTTCTGATAGATGTCATGGTTAGAATTGTGATTTTGTTTTGGATTATTTTGAACTAATATTAAGGATTAGATTCATGATACTTATCAGACTCCATTTAGTTTTTTTGGTGTATATTAAGTTATTATTAATGGAAGACGGCATTTTGAATGTTCATTCAATGGATGATAGTTGATTGTTAATATTAGAGCTTTTCATAGTTCTATATGTATAGTAGATGGTCTTGTTAAAGTAGAAGGGAAAAAAAGTTGTCAATATCATCATATTGAATTCAATGTTCATTCACTATGGATGTAAAAAATATGAAAATTTGTCCAAAAATTATGTACTATTTTTTCTAAAGCTTTAAAGCATTGCAAAAAATATTAATTACAACAGCAAGAAAATCGTAGCAAATGGGCATTACCTACGGTTATGTCAATTTGGAAAAGAACCGTAACAACAAGGATTATTTTCAATAGAAATTTAATTGTAACAAATAATATTCCCCACAGTTGTAAAATGTTAAAAAAATCGTGACAAAAAATTAAAATATTTGCCAACAGTTAATAACCGTTATGAAAAACTATGGCAAAAGTCTATGAACAAATACCACACTTTATTTACAATGACTCTAAAACTGTGGTAAATTCGTGACAAAAGGTATTCCCTACGGCTACACAACTGTGCCAAACTTTTTGCAATGGTCATCACGCCCACGCCTCGAAAACCGTGGCATTTCCGTGGCAAAAACATATTTGCTACAGTTTTGGCCAATTTCGCCACACTTTCTCTGGCGTTGTCAAAAGTCACTTTTTTTTGTAGTGATAGTACTCATCTCAAATTTCAGGTGGATGTTTAAGTATAGGTTAATCTGTTAACTATATAGCAGAACAAAGATGCCAATTTTCACTGTATCAGGCCATAAGTATCATAATAACTGTCATATCCAAAAAAAAAAAAAAAAAAAAAGAAAGAGGAATGTATGGCAGTACGAGGTTGCCAATTTTCACTCTAAACACTACATCTACCATCAGACCATAAACATCATATAGACATGCTCAATAAATAATACATGTAGAAGTGCTAAATCAACTAGCTAATGTCCATTAAGCTTTTCAAGACAAGAAATGCAAATAAGAGAGGAACCAGGAAAATCAATAAACAACTTATTATCCAACAAAAATTTTCCTTCTTCTGGCACATGATCAACAAATTTTATAAATTTTATGTGCTAATGGAAATTCAATTGCCAATTCAAGTTCAAAGTTATGAGAGTAGGATAGTAGTATCCTCAGTCCAGTCACCACTAGTAAGGTAATAACAAAGATGGATAATTTCATTGGAGAATGGACAGAGAAAGGTGTCAGTTTTAGCCTTTAACTTATCTACTTGACCATTTCACCAAAAAAAAAAAAAAGGAAAAAAAAGTGAAATTCCAGTCTTGCTGAATTGTAAGAGAATTATTACAAATCTGAAAAAAAAAAAAAAGCAAAACATTTCCCTTAAAAGGCATATGAATACCAGAATGAACACGAACTTACAAATGCAGTTTCTGAATTTACTTGAGCAGATTGCTCCAGCTTTGAAGGGTAGTCCAAATCTTCATCCAGAGGAAGATAATTTGCAATTTGAAAAAGGAAACATGAGACAATTCAGTTTGAAGAAACAATCTTTGCCACAAATAGAGATCTTGTATATATTTCTACTTTATGGAGAAGAACGCATAAGCAAATGCACAACCAATTATGAGAAATGAATTGCAAATTCTATATGTCATAAATTGCATAATTCATTCGTGTTCTAACTTCTTCATTATGTTGAGAAACTTCCATCCAAATAAAATTTAATTAGTCATAGGAGAATGACCAAAGAATATTGATACTGGACAAGGAATTTTTACAACCAAATCAAAGCATATGATCCTTGCATTCTTATACAATATTTTGAGGGGGAGGGGGGGAGGACAAAAAGAATCTTTGCACAAATTTACATTATCAGCAACTACACTGCATATATGCATGAGAGAAGAAGGAAAAAAAAGTACTTGGTCATAGGGGCAAATTTCTGAAGGTGAATCAAATGCCATTACCTAATTTATTTAATGAGAGAGCCATCTTCAGCTCACAGGTTTATGGATATGGAACAAGAAGACAAAATGTTGTAAGTGCAGAAGACCAAATGTTGTCTAGAAAGTAAATAAACTAGTACAACATAAACTTTTACAAAATCAAATCCAGATTCTTAAGAAATATAATAGATTGAAAATGTGTTGAAGACCCAAGTGAAAGGTCTAAAAAGACTATCTAATTTAGACAATCAAACTCTATTTTTGTACCAAAGCATCAACCTAATGTTTTCTAATTACAGGAACATACATGTGGTAAGAGATCAAACTACATCACTTAACAATATCATACACTTGGTTTTTTTAGGCATTGCATCAACCAATCATAAACAAATTGGGAACTGCTAAAGATAGGCACAACAAAAGCTTACTGGAAAAGCAAAATATTAAGACGTTACTGCAGCAAACCAGAACATTCTGTCAGCCTTAAACAGAATATTCTTGGGCAAAAACTAGATTAAGCAGAGATAGTGATGCAATGCCTAAAAAAACAAATTAAATATGTTTATTAGAGATGTACCAAGATAGAGACAGTAGCCAACTCTAACTAATTGATCTGCAGCTTCTTTAGCAAATTAAAGTGCAAGTAAAAAGCTCTCGTGGTCAATCCTTAAGGCAAACAATCAAGGACTCTGGGCAGCTGTGATTCTTCAACTGCAGGTGGTGTCACAGTTTATTAGATTCATTCAAACTTCCATGGAATAAACTACAATTTCAAAATTCAGTATAATATGTCAAAATATGTCATCTTTGCTTCTTCCCAAATAAAGAATCTTGTGATTACAAATATTCATGGACAGATTCTAAATGAAAATTTGAAAATCTCTAACACAAACGACCAAAATTGCTAGAAGAATCTATGTTGAAGACAATTGGACATAAAAAAAAAAGCAGCAACCAAACCAGAACATTCTATTTACCTCAAACAACATATTTTTGGGTAAGAACCAGATTAAGTAGAGACAGTGATTTCAGCATCATAAATACTAATAAAAATTAGCCTTAAATAGCAGACTTCTTAAATTCATATTTGGGTACTGCTGGTAATGTTATTGAAGCTTGACACCAGACTAATATGTGGATTTTTCACAAGCTTGAAACCAGAATCAGGAAATTCAAGTTTCTTAAATAGCAGACTTCTAGTTTCTTTTTAAGTTCATATTTAGAAACTGTTGGTTATGTTATTGAAGCTTGAAACCAGACTAATATGAGGATTTTTCACAAGATTGAAATCAGAATCAGGAAATTCAAGAAGAAATTCAAAGCAATCATCGTAGAAATTCAAGAAGAATTGCCAATGCATAAAGATAGTACCAGGAAAAAAAATATGCAAAATGCATTTGATCCTCCTAGTAAGTAGGTTCGACTGCAAAATCATCTATAGTTTTTCATACCTTAATTTGACATACAGCCCTTCACGCATCCTTATCCTTCTTTTTGCTAGGATAAGAGATATAGTCAACTTGATGAGTTTGTTGTGCTAGTACGAATGGATCATATTTAGGCCATTTTTTTTTTTTTGAATTAATGTCCACAAGTCGGTATTCATGATGCACCTTCTTGCTTTGAGTGCCATAAGAATCATACCAATCACACTTGAATAGGACCACAAATTTATCCAGTACTCCTATATATTCAAGCTGAACAATTTCTCTGAGCATGCCATAATAGTAATCATCATCACTATCAGTGGGCCCTTTCACGCACACTCTACTATTCATGGTTGATTTTCCCCTTCCATGATCCACCGTGTAAAAGTTGTATCCATTTACAAAGTACATAGGATACATAATAATTACACGCTTAGGACCTCTTGCTATATCCTTGATAATATTGTCTTCGACGTTGTTCAATGGGTCTTCAACCTAATTTAAGCATAAAACCATTTTATCAATTTTATTTTACTTAGTTAAACATTAAACTTAATATTAAAGAATGGAAATAAAAAGAACATTACGCTTACATAATTTTTTAACCAATTTGAGAAATCTTTTTCAAATCTAAAATCTATGATATGTCTTTGAATTTGAGGATGCTTAGATCTCAACTCTTTTTCGAAGATCCTATTGTAAAATATAAAGACACAGTAAAGGTTATAAAACATTCATATAGTCAAATTTCATAGACCTGAATACAGTAAACAGTTACTTACTCTCTATGAGGTAACAGCTCCTCACAATTCATTATCACATATCTATGGACGATATCAAAATCATTATTTCAATCCATGTTCATTTTTTTTCTCCACTAGGCCATCTTGGATATGTGAAAATTGAAAGATTGGGAGAATTTGTTGGTAATTCACCACCGTCATCATTTCTCCCAACTCTCCTACTTCTCATTTGAACACGAGACTCAAAATAATATGAGCAAAAATTGGAAACCTCTTCCACCATATATGCATTGATAATAGAGCCTTCTACTCTTTCTTTATTCTTGACCTTTTTCTTTAAATGATGTAAGAACCTAACCATAATGGTAAAAATTAGTACTCTCATGCATAAATTACAACAAATTAAGAGACAACAAGTATACCTCTCAAACGGGTACATCCACCGATATTGTACTAGACCACCTACTCTTGCTTCATAAGGTAGGTGAATTGGAAGATACTCCATTGAATCAAAAAAACCTGATGGAAATATTCACTCAAGTTTACAAAGAATAATTGGAATTTTCTTTTCCAAATAAGCAACATGTGCCTCTTGTAATGACGAAGATGTAATTTCTTTGAAGAACAAAGATAACTCAGTTAGAGCCTTCCACACATCTTCAGGTAATAATTCTCGAAATGCAATTGGAAGTAATCTTTGCATAAAAACATGACAATCATGACTTTTCATTCCATATAACTTACTTTCCTTCATATCAACACATCTAGACAAATTGGATGCATAGCCATCTGGAAACTTCAAGTTTTTAATCCAATCCAGTAAAATTCGCTTACCATCCTTATCTAATGTGTAAGACGCAAATGGCTTCTCGGAATTACCATCTTTCAACTCCAATTCTTTACGTTTGCAATACTCATTCAAATCTTTCCTTGCATATACATTATCTTTTGTTTTTCCCTTAACATCCATCACCGTATTGAACACATTATCGAAACAAATTTTTATTATGTGCATAACATCTAAATTATGCCTTATTAGCAGCGTTCTCCAATAAGGTAATTTCCAAAAAATACTCTGCTTTGTCCAGTTATTTGTATGCCCAAAACCCTCTCCAGTTTGTGTACCCCCAGTTGGCATAACTTTTGGCATTACTTTAACCCGTTCCCATATTTCCTTGCCAGTCAACCGTGGGGGTGGAGGTGAATTCTCAATACAATTTTTAAAGAAGACATTTTTATTTCTCCTAAATAAATGATCACATAGAAGGAATTGACGATGACAATCAAAGAAAGAAGTTTTTCTCCCATGCTTCAGTGTAAATGACTTAGTTTTCTCCAAATAATAAGGGCAAGATAATTTTCCAATTGTGCTCCATCCTAACAACATACCATAAGCTGAAAAATTATTAATGGTCCATATCAAAGCTGCCTTTAATGTAAAATTTTGCTTCATTGACACATCATAAGTCTGCACACCCATTTCCCAAAAATGTTGCAATTCCTCTATCAATGGTTGTAAATAAACATTAGTTTTCTTTTTAGGATTATAAGGATCTGGGATCAAACAAGTCAAGAACATATAAGGGGTCTTCATACACATCCAAGGTGGTAAGTTGTACGGAGTGATAATAACTGGCCAACTTGAATATTGCTTTCCAGATTGTCCATAAGGTGTAAAACCATCAGTACAAAGACATAATGTTACATTTCTTGGTTCATTAGCAAATGATGGATAAACTTGGTTGAAGTGCCTCCAAGCTTCTCCATCAGATGGATAAATGATTTTCCCAGGTTTTGATTGCACATGTTCATTGTGCCACCTCATGTGCTTCGGAGTTGCCGTAGATGCATACAATCTTTGAAGTCTGGGAGTTAGAGAAAGATAATGCATCTCGACATATAGAACATAGTAACATGTTTTGGCATGTTTTAGTTTGTACCTAGGACTTCTACAAAATCAACATTGTATCAAATTCACATCTTCTTTCCAATATAACATACATCCATTTACACAAAAATGAAATTCTTTCACAAGCAAACCCAAACCTTTAACCATCTTTTTCGTGCTATAGAAGTCCATAGGCATATTATTCCCCTTTGGCAAGAATTCATTTATGAAAGAAGCTACTGCATCAAAGCATCCATAAGACATATTATCATCAGTCTTAATGCTTAGCAATCTCCCAACTGCTGATAATACTGATTGTTTACTACAATCAGGCCACAACGACTTATTTGCAGCATCAAGCATATCAAAGAATTGTTTTACCGTAGGATTTGGTGGTTCCTCAGTGCTTTTAGTTGACTGTGATTCTTTAGATTGTGGCATTATGGAAGGGCCAATAGCATCCCATACCATTTTTGCTTATATTGGTTTCTTGGTTTCCTATCATTACTTGCCATGAATATTGGATCATTTACACCTACTCCTTCTGACTGTGTGTTTAAAGTTTCACCGTGTAATGTCCAAATATAATAATTAGGCATGAAACCTTGCTGAAGAAGATGAAGTTCAACATCATTAGCTATGGCATATCCCAAATTTCTACATTTGTAATAAGGACATCTAATTGTCCCCCCCCCGTTTGAATGTATCTTGCTAGAAAGAAAAAGTACGGAATGTTTGTAACCCCTCGTGAAACCTTCACACTATACCTTTACAGCCTGGGTTAAGTCTGTCATACATCCAACTACGATCCTCTCTCGTGTTTAATTAATAATCTAGAAAAAAAAAAAGGAAAACTATCTCCATTAAGTTCACTAACATTTTCATTGTGGTGTATAAAAAATTATTAGTTTATTTATATGGAGAAGTTGAAAAAAGAATGCATTGAGGAATATATAACACAAATAGATTGAAAGCTTAATCACTAAAAAAAAAAAAAAAATTGAGAAAAGGTAGAAATTAAACTGTCTGTTGTTTCCAACTTGTGATCTAATTGCTAATAAGGATAGCTTTTTCATGGCCACACACTTTTTGAGTTTTTTATTCGCAATTTGAGAGTTGGGATCAGATGTTATTAGGGAGGTTATCTTCAGATTTTTATTTGGGATGAGCAGAATTTGGTAAAATAGAATCTTATGGAATATTCTCTATACTAATAGGTAACACTATTATTTACAACATTTTTGTCCAATAAACTTTTTAACCTTTTTTCATGTAAATTGTCTCATTTTCTTCACTAATATTCTCTATGCTAATAGGTAACACTTTCTTCATGAAAAATTTTATAAGTTAAATTCATCAATGCATGATTTGTTCATTCCATGTTATAGCTTTATCTCATATTAGAGAATATTTCAGAAAATACAGAATGAGAATGTCAACTTACAACAATTTTTTTTCCTTATATATGATTACACCTCCCCTATTGAGAAGGGTCATGGTGTAGTTAAGAGATATGGGAGTGCTGGTAGGATTCCTATGATACTAATGCACGCAGGTTTCGCTAAAATTTTCTTGCTGTAATATCTATTGATGCTAATTTTTTTAGTCATTTATAGTTTATTTATGTTTCCTTAGATTTTGTATAACATATATACTGGATTTTATCTGGTGATGTATTTACTAATTTCTTGGTGGACAATGACGGTCTATTCTTTAGTTAACTTCACTAATAGATTGCAAGCTAAAGAAATGAATCTTGGTTATCATATTCTGAAGTTGCAAGTACTTATACTTTGTAAGGTTTTAATAACTTTAAAGTGGAATTTGTTGGTTATTAAAGACTCCAGGCTTGTACATACTTGCATTTATGAGAATATTTATCATGCTTCCTCTTGTTTTAGTAGTTTAAGGATTGCAATTTCCACAACAGTGGTGGAATTTTGCTGCTTTGTATGTCCATCAGTAAATATTAAGCACAAGTTATATAGGATATCCTCTTTTTAAATATGAAGATAGATGAAACCATCCAGAATCAGCATGAAACATTCCAAGAAAACAACTATGTGTCAACCAAAGTGTATCAAGGGAACCATGTCCAAGTTAATGTAAAAAACTGAACTCCCATATATTCTTTTTGCTAGGGTTCTACTCCAAGAAAGGTGCACTGAACTCCCATACCTGATCGAATCCTTATTCTATTTTAGATTGTTTCATTGCTAGTAATTAATGCATTAGATCTTTGATCACAGTAAATCCTCATATAATCTGGATTTTGGTTTTTTCCAACTTACTGCTGCAAGATCAAATAGAAATAGAAAAAAAATAGAAACATAAACAGAAGAAAGGAAGAATACTGAAAAGAAGAAATAGAAGAAGGCAGTCAACAAAATAGAAACAAATAGAAACAGAAACAGAAACAAAAGAATATTGAACAAAACAGAAATAGAATTAGATTACTCCTAGGTCTGGCAATCAACAAAACTTGGATATAGTTCAATTCATTGTATTCCAGAAATGCTTACTCAGATGCAAACTACTCAAAACCTCATTCCCCCACACAACTCCTAACACACCCCACACTCAACCAGACGATCGACAGCACCAAAACATTACAAATAGAAATCATTAATATTAAACCCAAACAACAATATAAATAAAACCCAAATATTTCTGCCAAATAAATCACTTTTTCTACAGTATATTCAAATCAAAATCCTAGTACATATTCACAGCAAAATAAAGATTCAGAAAATACAAGAGAAAACATAGGAAAGCTTACCCCTTGTATCCTATTAACAGTAATAAGGTATTTGGTCCCATTGCCGTCTTCTTTGTGCTCTATTAACTATCTTCCCACCTGCTTTGCAAAACAATAACACACACGCCCGAATAAAGCCCTAATGTTTGGCCTACCACTACCAAATCTAAAGATGAATGCAGAAATTGAAGCGTGAGCAAAGAAAAGAATCAACCTTCCAGACTCGTGGGAGTCACGGGAGGAACAGGCAAAACCAGGAAAAAAGAGGCAAAATAATAATAATAAAATAAAATAAAGCGCCAAAACGAGGAGGGAATTGGGGATGATTTCCAAAAAAAAAAAAAGTTTTTTAAAACATGATAATTTAGGTATATACAAAATTTTAAAAAATAATTTAGATATATAAATTTTTTTTAAAAATAATTATTTATAGATATCCATAATTTACACAACATATTTATAAATAGAAGATACAAATAAATTTTTAATAATGTAATAAAATTATAAAACATATAAAATTCTATATTTTTTTATTTTACTACAATGATATCATTTTAACTTAATAATTTTTTTAATTCTTTTTGAATTTAATAAAATTTAAAATGTTAATTTTTTATAGCAAAAAATTGATACGGTTAAAAGTGAATACGTTCCTATTATATATATATATATATATATATATTTATTTATATATATATTATAGCTATGGACCTTTGACATAAGATTATACCAATAAATAGGTATGATATTACATATACTTTAAAAATAATGATTATTAAAATAAATTAATAGTCAAATCAAATAACTATTTGTGACTGGAATTCATTAATCACATTATATAATTTTAGGCTTACTTCAATATAAGATGGATCAATATTAAAAGATGGATCAATGTTAGGCTTACTTCAATATTTTGACAGAATGACTAAATGAATATATGAATCATTTAACTCAAAAAGAAAAAGTAATACTCCCTCCATCCAAAATTGCATATCCACCTTTTTAATTTGGGATGTCTACAATTGAATGTTCACTCCCTTATAATACATATATTTTCCAGCCAAATTTATACTAACTATCTTCTTAATTTAAAAGAATTACATCTCACTAACTCATATGGTCCCGTAACTAATTCATCACAACTATAATAAGGATAATTGATTAATTTTTTATCAAGTCAAAAGTGAATATTCAAATTGGAATGGAGGATGTACCTATTTCAATTTTTTAAAACCAAAATGATACTTCTTTTCATATTTTATTTATTTATTAAAAAGTATAAAGTCTAAAGATACATCAACTACTTTTTTATTAGAACATTTGATGAAATTCTTTTTGTAACCAAATGTAAATAACCTAAAATGACAAAAATACTACATTTACTTTATCTAATAATACTAATTACTTTCTAGCAATATGTTAATATCTTAGGAAAATTCTTCAAAAATTATTTTACTATGTTCATTTTTTAACTATCTTTTTCAATTGAATTAAAAATTAGGATGAATTTTGAAAAATTAAATTATGCCAATACTAATGAGGTCAGAAACTTTTTTTTTTTTTTCAGTTTCCTCCCAAATACAAATTGGTTAGAACATATACTTGAAGTAAAATAAATATTAAATTATATTTTTGCAACCAAAAATTTAAAAATTAATTAAATATCCAACATCAAATTAAAGTGGTCAGAAAATAACTATCCATTTCCTACAAAAAATTACATTTGGTTGGAAATTACGTTTTCTTCAAGCAAATATATATATATATATATTGGATTACTTTCCATCTTTGAGAAACAAAATAATTTTTTTGGAGAATCATATTTCCTAGCAAATTTCAAAATGGCTGAAAAATGGAATTTAAACTCCTACCAAAATTACTTTTTGTCGGAAATTACATTTTCTTCAAGCAAAAAATTTTTAAATCATAAATTTAATTTCCACCTTCGAGAAATAAAATAATGTTTTAGAGAACTAATTCATATTTCCTACCAAATTTCTGAATGGTTGGAAAATATATTTTAAACTCCCACTAATATTAATTTTGGTTGGAAACAAATATTTTTGTGAAGAAACAAAATGAATAATCTAAAATTTTCATTTACTACCAATATAATTATATAATCGGAAATGCATTTTTACTTTCCTACCAAAATAACATTGATTGGAAATAATTTATTATTTTCCCACCACATCTCAATGTGGTAGGAAAGTTTTTACTATTATTCATACCTATAAACTTTTGGATGGAAATGTAGCTATGTTTTTCTACCAAAATATAAGTTGGATGGAAATGTAGCTATATTTTCCTACCAAAATTGTATTGATAGGAAATAATTTATTATTTTCCTACCATATTGAGATTCGGTAGGAAAGTTTTTATTACTACTCCTACCCATAAATGTGTGGATGGAAATGTAGATATGTTTTCCTACTAAAATATAAGTTGGACAGAAATGTAGTTATATTTTCCTACTAAAATAATATTGGTTGGAAACAATTTATTAGTCTCCTATAAAATCTCAATTTGGTAGGAATGTTTTTACTACTATTCCTACCCATAAACGTCTAAATGGAAATGTAGCTTTGTTTTCCTACCAACATATAAGTTGGATGGAAATGTAGCAATATTTTCCTACCAAAACAATATTGGTTGGAAACAATTTATTAATTTCCTACCAAATCTCAATTTGGTAAAAAACGTTTTTATAACTATTCCGACCCATAAATGTTTGGATGGATAGCTATGTTTTTCTACCAACATATAAGTTGGATAGAAATGTAGCTATATTTTCCTACCAAAATAGCAATGGTTGGAAATAATTTAGTATTTTCCTACCAAATCTCAATTTGGTAGGAAATGTTCTACTACTGTTCATACCCATAAACGTTTGGACAGAAATATAGCTATGTTTTTCTACCAACAAGAACGATGGAAGGAAACTATAACTATATTTTCCTACCAACATGTACTTTGGATGGAAATGCCGCTAATTTTCCTACCAACATGTATGTTGTTGGAAATTGGACAGAAATGTAGCTAAGGTTTCCTACCAATATGCATGTTGGATGGAAATGTACCTATATTTTCCTACCAACACGTATGGTGGATGAAAATTTCCAACCCCATTTCCTACCAAATTTAGTATGGTCGGAACTTCCTACCAACTACTTCTTTGGTCGGAAATGGGTAGCTGATTTGCTACCATTTAGCTTTGGTAGGAAATAGCCTGTTTTGTTGTAGTGATATTTCTTGGCATCCAAAACTTGCAGCTTATCCATTGTTTTTTTTTTAAGTCACATTCTCTAGTTGCTTTGCAGCTTGCTCCAATACTGATATTAAAGATAGTCCCTTATGCTACAACCTAAAGTTATTATATAGATGTCATAAATATACAACATAAGGTAAAAGATTGTCTAAATTTTGTTGCAACTTTTTTGGTTTGTCACTTATGAAAAAACGTATATTACTCAAAATTAAATAAATTCGAGATATGGTTATTGTTGTCGTGCAAAAGGGGAGCCGATGGAATTGGCGATCGCCTACTTTTTCGATGAATATAAACAATCCGATGGAAGAATAAATGCAAGAGTCGGACCTTTTAAGAGACGTGAGTTTCTTCAACTTACTATAGAAAGGGTCCAAGAAGGTAGGAATATCGCATACGGAAGCCAATATGGACTAGAATCCGTGTGTTTCGATTAATTTTGATAAAAAAGGAGTAGAAAATTACTGGAAGTTAAAACCAAAGTAGAATGAAATGGAAAGCTAGTAATAAAGAAATAAATGAAACTTATGAAACTAACCAAAGCTATGAATAAAGACAAGGAAAATGCAGAATAAAAAGAGAATTGAAATTTTTTTATTAGTAATCTTCTGGATGTGTTTTTTGTCGTGTCCTTGTTTTGGGAATCCTTGCTCGTTTTATGCTTACTTTGGTATTGTAACTGACTATTTGTACATGGAGAAAATATCGTTTTATGACTTAACCTTAGCGATTAGGTGCAGTAGTACTTTACCGATCGTGCTGAGATATAAGGATGACGACTCAACGACTCCTAGTTCCGATGTTGACCGAGTATATTGGCTGAAGAATACTTGACATCATATTTGGCTAGGTAAAATTCCTATCGGTATCGGTTCAAAGTTACCGTTACAACAGCTTAGCTAAAGTTGACGTCAACACATGCCTCCCCCCCTCCCAAGTCCTGTTGCTTTATGGCTCGATCAAGTGAAGTAACAAAAATCGTACCTCTTTTAATTCATAGGTGTTCTTCTCCTGACAAAGTCGGAACATCCCGATCGTTGTAGAAGGTTTTCGACTCATCGGTTTTGAAACCTGCGAACAGCTAGTCTTTAAATTTCACTTTAAAGAGCCGTGGCCCCTGAAAAACCTTAGAGAGGGAGGGGGGGGATAAGGTTTTTGGCAAACTAAAATTCTTAAGAGATTTGTTTTACAGAATATTAATGTTCTTCAAGTTTCTTAGACCAACTTCATGGCAACAGAGAAAGCTATCCAATGAATTTTTAAGAAATATCCAGATTCAAACTAAGGTAAGAAGCACAATGCAGTTAATGCTATATGGAAAGAAATGAGACATGGAATGTATAGTGGTTCAATCTACCAAAATCTATATACATCCACTACCTTAAGCACACATTTAAGGATTTTCAATCAGATTTCATTTACCCAACTTAATGGAATCAATCTGTACCAAATACAAGAGAGGATCACCACATTTAGTTTTCTAAAATCTTTCAATCAACCAACAAATGAAGGCTCACCCCAGATGGGTTTTACACTACAATGTTGGTTTACAAAAGAGATTGAATATCAATGGAACAGTAAAGGCTCACTTCTTTGAGCATATGTGCACCAAGAAAAAGCACAAACACTTTTACCTTTAAGACACAAATTGAATTCACTTTAAAGCACTTTGATAAAGAAGATTTTTGTTTTCTATAGAGCAAGAGTATTTCTTAGAAGGATAGAGCAAAAATCTATAGTTAAATCTAGTTTAGAGGCCTTATATAGAGACATAAAGTGAAGTACCAATGACTATAAAACGGCTATTTATTATTGTCAAATTTACCCGTATTTTGGACTCATGTTTCGAACGATGATGCATCCAAAAGGTAAGTCCAAAATGGCACTTTTTTAGGTAGAAACAATTTAACACTGTTTACAGAATTTTGGACGAATCTTTTAGATGTAGAATCATCCAAACTACTCAATCCAAAATTCTAAGATTTAAAAACTTTTGAAATTTTTTGTTTGTGTGCTTCAAGGTAGAAATAAATTGAATTATAAGGTAAATAGATATAAGAATAAACAAGAAATACCTTGATAACAATTTCTAGTCTAAAGTTCTTCCACAAGGACTTCTTGGTATGCAATCTCTTAAGCTTGGTCTTCTACTTGATCATCCATTCTTGAATTTCATTACTCAAGAATTGTTTAGCAATCTTATTTGTACACCTTAGAAGAATTGAGGTTAAACATATCCTATCACATATATATTGTTGGGAAATATGCCCTCTTAAACTATGTTTCTGATATAAACATCGAATGTTTTAATAAAATAATTTATTTTCAGAAATTATTTATGAATTTACATTTTTATTTGTGCACAATTACGCTCGAAAAAGACTTATTGTGTTTAAGTAAGTGGTCCATGTGAATGGCGGTCTTTTACAATAAGGTATGAATCACGGGTTACTTAACATATAAACGTTTGTTTTTAACCGATTGATGAGAATGTGAATCTCATCATGTCTAGGTTATTATATTGTGAATTTCAAATAGGGAATGGCTTACCTTTAGTCCGTGAGTAGTCCACTTACTTTATGACATAAGCGTATTTCAAATACGTAGAACATGACATGTAGTAGTGGTTTTTAAAAATACTATTGGTAGAAACCTAGACTACTACTACAGCGTGGATTGATACTCTATAACTTAAGTATGAGTTGGTATGATGAAGTTGGAAACATGTGCTTTGATATGCTATAATTGAGGTTCTATCGTATGACCAATATACTTGTATGTTGGGTATTTGTGACTAGTTAGTTAAGATAGACTTGTACAAGATAGTTTCTATACTATGTCGCCCCTTGTGGTTGTCTGAATGATCTCAATATCCAGGGCTCTGGGAAACATGACTTGGATGTTTGTATTAGGGTAGCTCCCTTGGAAAACGGAAATAATCCAGAAAGTCGTGAATCATTGGACTAGAAGTCTAAGGATGGTAGATGTCATTTAGAGAGGTGTTAGTACATTTCTTCCTCTCTAATGTACGGTGATGTATAGAGGGGTATTTTAGTCATTTCACTTGTAGGTCGAAAACTTTGCTAACGCAACATTGTCCTTAGGGTTAATATTTCGTTATGGTGATATTAGAAAATATTTAAAATATAAAATACAGCTATTTATATAGCAAGGGTATTTTGATCATTTTAGTAGCTAAGGCGGTGTGTCTTTTGATCCCCAATATAGATTGTGAGTCCTAATTAAATACAAGCTAAGGAATTGTCTTAAATTAAACTAAATAAAATTTATTTTATTTAAATAGTCTGATTTAATTATTGGGCTAGAATAAAATAAAGATCTATGGAAAGAGAAAATTAATTAAATTAGTTTGGTAGGTTAATTAATTATTCAGGGCTTTGGCCCAGTTTGAATAATTAAAGGTTGACTTGGGACTAAACTAATATAGGCTTGTTAATTGGACTAGTTTATTTGGGCTGAAAAATTAATTATTTATTGGGCCATTTATTTAGTTCTAATTAGAATAATTAATTTAGTGCAAAAGGCTAAACTAAGAGTCCAATGGGCCAATTCAGTTTAACCTAGGGTTTTATTTAGGTTAAACAGGAGGATAAAGAAGGACCTGGTTTTTACTCTTCTTAGGGTTAAGAAAACAACGTTGTTTTTTCCTTCTTTTGGCTTGAAAAAAAAAAAAAAAAGACAGACGCCTCCTTTCTTTCTCCAAGAAAAATTCCTTAACCTTGTGAGTTGTTCACTAAACGTGGATTAGGAAGGCCATATACTAGAAGATCGAAAGGTTGGCATTCATATACATGCACAGACGGAGTAGGAGGCTTGCAGGAATCGCACCAGAGGTTTCTACCAGTGCACCTGCCCCAGTCCCACATATTCCAGTCCAGCTAATTCTAAGAACGAGGAAAACAGGTAAAAAAAATTTTCCCTCGGAGTCCCACTAGGCTGTGATCGGCGCCGGCTCTGGCCTGCGTGTTTTCAATTCTTCTGTTTTCTCAATTTTTGCTTTCGTTGCGTGCTTTGCTACCCCCTTTTAAACCTTCAATTGGTATCAGAGCATGAAGGTTTTGTGAAAATATAAGAAGCATGCATCTAATTGAATAAAACTGGACATATATGTGTGGTTAAACTGTGATCCTTCGCTGTTTTTGGTATGGACGGATTCTCTGTTAAACCTATCTGATTGAGGTATATGAGATTTGTAATTTACTGTTTTCCTTAGAAAATTGTGTAAACCCAATCTTAATGGGTATAGGTGATTATTGTTTTTTGAATTTCATTGTATTTGGGTTGAAATCGGAGAGCCAACGCAGCCAGAAGTTGCATAGAAAAATAGAGGAATTCACATAAGAAAATTGTAGCAAAAATCAAAAGAGAGCCTGACAGACCAGGATCGGCGCCGGCTTGGGTCTGGTTGCATGTCGGTCGCCTGCGAGGTGCTAGTCCAGTGTGGCGGGTGTTGTGGACCGCAGTGCAGTTGGGTGCTCAATTCAGTGCGGTGGGTGCAATGGACTAAGGAGAAATTTTTTATTTTTCCTTGTAATTTTTCTTGCATTTTCTTTTTGTTTTGGGATCCATACCAGGCGAAATTAATATTTTTGCAATAGTTAATATTATGGAATATTTTTGCATGAAAAATATTAGTAAGAGATTTTAGGATTAAATAAGACCATTAATTAATAAATTAATGTGTTTAATTCTATTATCTAGGTACTTAGATTTAAAAATAAAAAAGCATGAAAACGTCTACTATAGCATGCTATTTATTTTTTAGTACCTATGTGCACGTTTTCTCAAAGATCAAAGTCTTTGGGAATATTTTTGACAAGAAAAATATTTTTTTTACAAATTAAATGGTTATTTTAACTTGAACAAAAATTAATCTTTAGATATTTTCTCAAAGAATTTAATCATTGACATAGAAAATATATTGAATTTAGATATTTTTGTAAGTTAAAATAGAAAACCATTTTATTTTATTTTTGCACAAGAAAAATTATTTTATGAAATAAACTTGAGACCAAAGTTTCTAGAAAGTTTTAATTGAAATTTTTTTGAAATCATTAATTTTTTAACTTAAATAAAATTGAAAAAATCACTCAAAGGATATAAACCTTGACATAGAGTTTTTAATGGATTTAGATATTTTATTTTTGAGTTAAGGAAAAACTTAATGGAAATTTTCAAAAGGATATTTTTCAGAAAACCCTTATTTTAAAAGACTAAGTGGGAGAGGGGTTCCAACGACCCCACGGCTTCCATTACGATCCTCATTAGAGATCGTGGGTCCCCTCGCGTCACCCTGGGAGTGAACCCGTATAGGATGGGGATACCACAAGGATGTAGATCTAATGGAGGGATGTAATTAACAATCCGAGACACATGCTACGATCGGCCAGCCCACGTTGGAAGTTATAGTGCGAAGTATGTCCATAGGAAATGAAAGAAAACGGCCATCCCCTCGATGGAGTTATCTTCTAGATCATTACCTAGAAGGGAAATTAATTTGTAGTGGTTAACACACTTAGCTTAGGGAACTGTTAATCTTCCCAAGAAGCTATGTCAATTTTCCTAAGAACCAAATTAATTATTAACAATTTTGATAGAAGGATAAAATGCACAAATTTGTTTTGTTTTCACAAACTAAATATTTTTCTTTTATTTTCGGTTTTTTCAGAAATGGTGGGAAGTTCTTTCAGTCTTTTTGCCATTATTTTCTGAGAGAATAAGCTAATGGGACCAAACTATGTGGATTGGAAGAGGAATCTGGATATAATACTTACAACGAAAGAGTATAAGTATGTCATTTACAAAACCTGCCCTGTTATCGGGGAAGGTTCCAACGCCGAAGAGCGAGAGGCTGAGAAGGCGTGGAAGAAGGCTGACGAAATGGCACGCTGCTATATGTTAGCCTCTATGTCTAATATGCTCCAGTTAAAATATGAGCACATAGCCATTGCTTATGACATAAGTTAATCATTAGCCATGATATTTGCGGATAAGAGACGGCATGTAAGGCAGGAGGCTCTTCGAACTATCATAAACACTAAGATGGCTGAGGGAGCATCAGTCAGAGAGCATATGCTCAAGATGATTACTGCTTTCGAAGAGGCAAAAATCTTAGGGGCTGTTATTGACCCTGAGAGCCAAGTGGACATGGTTCTCGAATCTCTACCGGGTTTCTTTACTCAGTTCAAGTTGAATTACAATATGAACAAGTTAAACATGAGTTTAACTGAGTTGATGAAGAACTCCAAATGGTGGAGAAGGTCATGACGCCACAATCTAAGGCTATAATTGCTAAGGCTTCATTTTCTAGAATTGGGCCCAAGCCCAAAAAGTTCAAGAAGAAGAAGGGAAACGCAGCGGCCCAGCCCAAGACCCAGCCCAAAGACAAACCCAAGGGCAAGTACTTCAAATGTGGACTGAAAGGACACTGGAAAAAGGAGTGTCTAGATCTTCAAGCCAAGAAAAACCCCACAGGTAGTGTTTTCTATCTAGAGTCTATATCAATGGTTGGATCAACTTCCACTTGGATTGTTGATTCAGGAGCCACTAATCATATCTATAACTTCTTGCAGGGGTTTCGAAAGATTAGAAGACTTAAGAAGGGTGAACATGGGCTACGTGGGGGAAATGGAGCATAAGTCTGAGCCCTTGCAGTGGGAGAGTTGGATCTTATTTTTTATTGTAATAGAATAGTGGTTTTAAAAGATATTTTATATGTACATGAATTTTGACAGAATTTGATTGCAGTTGCGAAACTAATAAATCAAGGATATTCTGTATCTTTCCATTATGGTATTTCTATCAGTAGAGATGGAGAAATTTTATGTACTGGGCACACGTATGGAAATCTATTTTTCTGAAGCCCTATTAACAATCAATTAAATAACGCTCAATCTGAACCTTTAACTAGGAAGAGGAAGACCAATGTCAATAACTCTTATCTTGGGCATCTAAGATTGGGTCATATTAACTCAATCAGGATTCAGAGGTTAATCCATGATGAGCCTTTGAGCTCATTGAGATTGGAAAATTGGCCTCAGTATGAAGCCTGCCTAAAGAAAAAGATGACCAAAAGGTTATTTACCCATAAGGCGGATAGAGCCAAGGAGTCACACTGATGTGTGTGGTCCCTTGTCTACACCAACTAGAGGGAGTTTTGAGTACTTCATCACTTTCACGGATGATTGTACGAGGTTTTGTTTTATTTACCTGATGAGATGCAAGTCTGACTTTTTTGACAAGTTCAAGGAGTTTAAAGCTGAAGTGGAACGTCGGATAGATAAATTGATCAAGACTTTACGATCGAATCATGGTGGAGAGTACTTCCTCGGTGAATTCAAGGACTACATGATACATTATGGGATAGTATCCTAGCTCTCTACGTCGGGGACACCCCAGCAGAACAGAGTAGCTGAGAGAAGGAACATGACATTGATGGAAATGGTTCGAAGTATGATGTCTCATACTACTCTTCCAATATTTTTTTGGGGATATGCCCTGGAAACAATGACATACATTCTGAACTTAGTACCTTCCAAGTCAGTACCTAGGATTCCCTATGAGATGTGGATTAGGTGTAAGCTGAGTCTGAATCATCTCGAGATATGGGGTTGTCCTGCTTATGTATTGGTTAAGGGAGACAATTTGGAATCAAGATCAAAATTATGCTATTTTGTTGGGTATCCAAAAAGGATAAAAGGTGGTTACTTTTACCATCTTAAGGAGTAGAAAGTACTCGTTAGTACCAATGCTAGATACATAGAGGATGATCAAAGTACTTCCACTAAAGGTTCAACTAGGTTGGAACTTGAGGATAAGTTATCTTTGGAATCAACTTCTTTTGACCCGATTGTGGAATAAGAAGAGGCACAGCCTCAAAAGCCTGTACAAATAGAGTCTCGTTATAGTGGGAGAGTGTTGAGGGTTCCAGAAAGATGGATTGGAGTAGCTTTCGAGCTAGTCTCCGACCATCGGGAACAAAATCCCACTAGATACGAGGAGGCTATTGCTGATGCTAATGCAAATCTATGGCATGAAGCATTGAAAGTCGAGATTAAGTCTATATACTTCAAACCGGTTTGGAATCTTATAGCTTCACCTGAATGGATAAAACCCATTGGATGTAAGTGGGTATACAAGAGGAAGAGGGGAGCGGATGGGAAGGTCAAAACCTTCAAAGCTAGGCTTGTAGTGAAAGGGTATACTCTGAAAGAGGAAATTGATTATGAGAAAACCTTTTCCCGAGTAGCCATGCTTAAATCCATCCGTATCCTCCTTGCCATCGCATGTCATTATGACTACGAGATATGGCAAATAAATGTCAAGACGGTATTTTTAAATGGCCATCCTAGTAAAGACATCTATATGTCCCAACCGAAAGGCTTTATTGCTAAAGGCCAAGAACATATGGTCTGCAAGCTTAAGAAGTCCATTTATGGACTTAAGCAGGCATCGAGAACATGGAAAATTCGTTTTGACGAGACTGTAAAATCTTACGGTTTCACTCAAAACGAGAATGAACCATACGTGTACAGGAAACTTAAAGGCATTAATGTGCTTTTTCTTGTCTTGTATATTGATGACTTTCTACTCATTGGAAATGATGTAGGGTCATTGTCATCTACAAAGGTTTGGCTGTCTAGTCAATTCAGTATGAAGAACTTAGGAGAAGTTAGTTACATTCTCAGTATTAGACTTCCTAGAAATAGGAAGTAGAGAATTTTAAGATTATCCCAAGTGGCATATATTGACAAGATGCTGGCCAAATATAGCATGGACTCATGTAAGGGAACTCTAATTCCTTGCAGACATGGGTTATCATTTTCTTCAAGGGACTATCATAAATCTCAAGAAGAAAAGGACAGAATGAGTAGAATTCTCTCTACTTCGGCTGTGGGAAGTCTCATGTACACCATGCTGTATACTAGGCCAGATATCTGCTTTGCCGTAGGCTGAGTTAGCAGATATCAGTTAAATCCTGGGGAGGTTCATTGACAAGCTGTAAAGTATATTCTCAAGTACCTCAAGGGAACGAGAGATTATATGTTGGTTTACAGGGCTGATGACTTAGTTCCTACAGGATACACAGACTCAAACTTCTAGGCAGATAAGGATGAGAGAAAATCCACTAGAGGATATGTCTTCACCATGTTTGGAGGAGCTATTTCATGGAGGAGTATCAAGCAATCTTGCATTACTGACTCAACCATGGAAGCTGAGTATGTGACAGCTTCGGAGGCATCCAAGGAAGTAGTCTAGCTCCAGAAGTTTCTTTCAGAACTTGGAGTCGTGCCACACATAGACAGGTCTATTGTAATGTATTGTGACAACACTGGAGCAGTATCACAATCCAAATAGCCCAGGAACTACAAGAAGGGGAAGCACATTAAGAGGAAGTACCACCTGATCCGGGATTTCATCTAAAGACAGGAAGTCGTTGTAGAACAGATTACCTTAGAGAACAATCTAGCAGATCCATTCACCAAACCTTTAGCTGAGAGAGTCTTCAAAAGACACTTAGACGACATAGGGGTGGGCACCTACGGACTTACTTAGTCTTAGAGTGCAAGTGGGAGATTGTTGGGAAATATGCCATATTAGACTAGGTTTCTGAAGTAAATATCAAATATTTTAATAAAAAAATTTATTTTCAGGAATTGTTTGTGAATTTACATTTTTATTTGTGCACAATTACGTTTGGAAAAAACCCATTATGTTTAAGTAAGTAGTCCATGTGAATGGTAGTCTTTCACAATACGGTATGGATCACGGGTTACTTAACACATAAACGTTTGTTCTTAACCAATTGATGAGAATGAGAATCTCATCATGTCTAGGTTATTATGTTGTGAATTTCAAATAGGGAATGGCTTACCTTTAGCTAGTGAGTAGTCCACTCACTTCATGACATAAGAGTATTTCGGATACGTAGAATATGACCTGTAGTTGTGGTTTCTAAAAGTACTATAGGGTAGAAACCTTGACTACTATTGCTACAGCATGGACTGGTACTCTACGACTTGAGTATGAGTTGATCTGACGAAGCTGGAAGCATGTACTTTGATATACTATAGTTGAGGTTCTATCATAAGACCAATATACTTGCATGTTGGGTATGTGTGACTAGTTAGTTAAAACAGACTTGTACAAGATAGTTTCTATACTATATCGCCTCTTGTGGTTGTCTGAATGATTTCAATATCCAGGGCCCTGAGAAACATAACTTAGATGTTTACTTTAGGGTAGCTCCCTTGGAAAGCAGAAATAATCCAGGAAGTCGTGGATCATTGAACTAGAAGCCTAAGAATGGTAGATACCATTTAGAGAGGTATTAGTATATTTCTTTCTCTCTAATGTACGGCGATGTATAGAGGAGTATTTTAGTCATTTCACTTGTAGGTCAGAGATTTTGCTAACGCAGCATTGTCCTTGGGGTTAATATTTCGTTATGGTGATATTAGGAAATATTTAAAATGCAAAATACAGCTATTTATATGGTAAGGGTATTTTGGTCATTTTAGTAGTTAACGTGGTGTGTCTTTTGGTCCCCAGTATAGATCGTGAGTCCTAATTAAATACATGCTAAGGAATTGGTCTTAAATTAAATTAAATAGAATTTATTTTATTTAAGTAGTCTGATTTAATTATTGGGTTAGAATAAAATAAAGGTCCATGGAGAGAGAGAATTAATAAAATTGGTTTGGTGGGTTAATTAATTGTTCAGGGCTTTGGCTCAGTTTTAATAATTAAAGATTGATCTGAGACTAAACTAATATAGGCTTGTTAATTGGATTAGTTTATTTGGGCTGAAAATTTAATTATTTATTGGGCCAGTTATTTGGTTCTAATTAGAATAATTAATTTAGTCCAAAAGGCTAAACTAAGAGTCCAATGAGCCAATCCAGTTTAACTTAGGGTTTTATTTAGGTTAAACAGGAGGATAAAGAATGATGTGGTTTTTACTCTTCTTAGGATTAAGAAAACAAAGTTGTTTTTTCCTTCTTCTGGCGTGAGAAAAAAAAAAAAAAAACAGACTCCTCATTTCTCTCTCCAAGAAAAATTCCTTAGCCCTGTGAGTTGTTCACCAAACGTGGATTAGGCGGGCCATATACTAGAAGATCGAGAGGTTGGCGTTCATATACATGCACAGATGGAGTAGGAGGCTTACAGGAATCACACCAGAGGTTTCCATCAGCGCACCTACCCCAGTCCCACATATTTCTGTCTAGCCAATTTTGAGAACGAGAAAAAGAGGTAAAAAAATTTTTCCCTCGGAGTCTTGTCAGGCCATGACCGGTGCTGACTCCGGCCTGCGTGTTTCCTGTTCTTTAGTTTTCCCAGTTTTTGCTTCCGCTGCGTGCTTTGCTTCCCCCTTTTAAACCTTCAAAGATCACATAAGTTAATTCACATCAATGTTTGTTATAATTCAAAACATAGGAGAATCTTCTTAGGGCTAACAATCTCTCCATTTTTTAGTGATGACAAAACTTAATGGGATTGTGATATAAAAATAATGATATGTATTGTACGAACATGTTAGACCGAGAGAAATAATAATATTTTTCATTAAAATACAATCTCTCATTATAGAACTCAAAGAGTGTAATGAACTTAAAGAGTGCTTATGAGATTAAGATAGAAAATTAAAATATATACTTCACAAGCATTGGCTTAATGAGCTTATGATCCAACCTACCTATATATCCTCCTTCTTTCCATCTAACGATTATTCCATAAAGAGATAACCGATGCAATGATTTTATAAATATGTATAGAGGAGAGTTTTAGCAAATAAGTCATGAGATGAGGTGCTCCCCCTTAATATGTGCATATATGAGTATTTGTAAATTATGAGATAAAATCGAAGTCAATTTTGTACGTCCAAAAAGTTTATCCAAAACTAGGTGAAAGTGAGTATGGAACTTTTTTTTTTTTTTTTGAATTTGCGTTTTGGATGTCCAAAAGGTGTGTCCAAAACAACATGAAGTTTTTGAAGAACACATTTTTGGATAGGACTTTTGGATCAAAAAAATATGAGTCCAAAACTCCTCCTAACATAATGTAGGAGATAATGGATTTTTCAGAATTTTGATCTGTCCTGGTTTTCTCAAAGAGTTTTGATCATTAAGGAAGTTATCTAACAGTCTGAGATTTTTATCAACGAATTTGTCATAGAATCATGTCAATAACTTAAAAATAATTTTACCAATAACTCTAGTCTCAAAGATACCTTTATTTCTGAAGAGAGTACTTTTGGACGATATTCAGGATATCAAACTGTTGTCCTGTTTGGTCTTCAGCAAACTGAGATCATAGATAATCAATATTCATATCAAGAAATTCATCCAAAACTTGTCATGAATTTCATAGAAAGAATTACAGGACCTTAACTATATTTAGAGACAATATGCTAGTGCAGAATATCAATTTTTTTTAAGCACATGTAAATTTACTACTCAAGGACTATTAGATAGTTATTCATTAGTGCATTATTAACAATTAGCAATGGAGAGCATAGCACACTACCACATAGATGATCAAAGAAAATTTTCATTCATTCCTAATCAGTAGAATAATCATAGCACAGTTAACGAAGCCAATTGCCAACATTGCCCAATCACAACAGGCAAGTATAAATAAAATCAATCCAATCATAAACACAATCAATCTAATCATATGATATAATCTAATGATAATATTAGTATATGACCTTTACAATCCAGCAATAAGTCAGTCAGTTTTCTCCCCCTTTGTCATCAATCAACAATAGGAATAACAGAGATGAAGTAGAAGAAAAAGAATATATATATATATATATATATATATATATATATATATGAAGCATTAATAAGTTAAGAAAATAGGCTTGTTCATAAATAAAGACAGAAAATAAATTGTTCAACTGCAAAAAGAGAAATTTAGATTTGTTCAAGATAGCAAAGAGAATTGAGGTCAGTTAGGTTAAAGCTCAGCTGGAGTGCATTCTGCCAATCTAGTCACTCAGGAGATGTGAATTGTTTTAGTTTTTGACCCTGCACCTTTTCGGGAGTGTTGATCAGCAATCCTACTTGATTTCCTCTTAATCACAACATGTTTCTGTCTCTTTCCAGATGGGACACGGGGTTCAGAGGAAGCAGGGGGTGCTACAGCTTTCTGAGGCGGGGATTTTACTTTGGCTTGAGTAGTAATAGGCACTTCCTTCTCAGCAGGCTATTCTTGTCCCGTTTCTTCCCAGTGACTGGTTCCTTTTCTATTGCCTTTGCTGGAGTAGGTGCTACAAGAGCAAATATTGATTCATCTATTTTAGCCTTTTTCTCCACTACAGTTAGTCTATTTCCAAGATTTTGAAGTTTTGAACTGAGGCCATCCAATTTAACAGCTAGAAAATTGATGGCATTCAAAATGCTTTCTGATAGTCCTTTGTCCTGAGCCTGTTTTCCTTTAGCAGAGGATTCTTCTTGAGGATCTACCTCAATTTTTCTTTTGGCTCCAATAGAAGGGGTATTCTTTCCTTCAGCTTTTACTTTTAACAATCTTTCCCTTTCCTCACCTTCTGTGTCACAGAGCAACTTCCATTCATTTCCCATCCTTACATATCCTATGTGCTCAAAGGACTCAAAACTATATGTATTCATTTTTTATGGCGCACAGAGGATTGAATTTAAATCAACATCAAAATATCTGAAGACTTATATTAATGGATTTCCATACGGCAAGGCCTTACAAGAGGTGTTTCTTGTTTGCAACATCAACTTGGCAGCCAAGAACCCAAAATTAATTTACCTTCCCTCAACCAAGGCTAACATAATTACCATTTGCAATATATTAATGGAGGTTTTATGACCAAAACTTGGCACCACTATGGTAGAGACCATATGGTGTAAGATCCTTCCTTCTCTATTTAGCCATTTGGTATTTCTATTGCTGGAATTCTCAAAACTCCTTCCTCTAGCAAACATTTCTTCAAATTTCTTTAACTCAAACATGCCAGTTCTCTCTGAAAATTTATTTAGTTCAAAATATTGAATCCCTCCATCTCTTACTTCACATGTTCTATGCAGCAAACGGTGATCAAACTCAATATCCTTCCTTCTAACTCTTGAAGTATACCATCAAATCATAAACCCTCCCTCAGTTTTCTCAAGATGATATTTCCTCAGATTAGCATAGAATTCTCAAATGAGTGGGGTAAACAATTTTTCATCAACAGACAGTAAACTACCCCAACTAATAGATTCAAACATATTCAACACATTGGAGAAATTCAAAAAAGACGATGGATTAACTCGATACCCAATAATCACAGTTCTATTTCTTAAACCCTAATCATTGTAATCAGACTCACTTTTTGAATCTATAAATCGAAGTATTTAAGTCTCAGAACTCTCTTGTTTCGGTGATGATTTTGGGGAATCATAATGTGAGGTCGAGAAATCTGATTCTGGTGCAGTTTCTTTCCCTTTGTTAGTTGCTGAAGGCTTCTTTTTTATTTTTGGAGAAATTTTATGCACCTTCTTTGGTTTTGGTATGGCTGATTTCGTTTTTGCCATTGAGAAGATAAGGGATTTAACACTCGGTTGTTCGAAGAGGAAGAACTCAGAGAAATCTGGGAAGATGGAGTAAGTATTTGTCAGTTATAGAGTTTGGAAGAGAGATGAAAAGAAAGTCCTTTGAATATCTAGAAAGTTGCGATAAAAAGCACATTGAAAAGGCCACTATACTCAGAGATTTCAAAAAGCCGTGTTGAGAAAAGTGCAGGCATTTTGAAATTCAAATATGAAAATATGGAAGTAGTTATTTTAAAAGAGAACTATGAAGCATCAAAGATAATTCCATTTTGGATTCCTACCTGATTCGAAATATACATCCAAATGGAACTTCTTCAGGGATGAGTTTTGGAGGTGGGTTTTGGACTTAAAC
Organism: Voacanga thouarsii; assembly: GCA_026120185.1. Classification (NCBI taxonomy): domain Eukaryota; kingdom Viridiplantae; phylum Streptophyta; class Magnoliopsida; order Gentianales; family Apocynaceae; genus Voacanga; species Voacanga thouarsii. The sequence goes on from JANUWF010001117.1 coordinate 2,477,346, forward strand.
ACTGCGTCCAAAAACTTTGTCTTCACTAATTCTGCAAAATAAAGAAAACTTGTGCAACCAAGTTAGTCAATGATTTTTGTAATTCCCAAACCTCTTCTCAAAATGTTGAATCTTTCTTCTGTCAGAGGTTTTGTAAAGATGTTGGCAAGTTGTTCATCAGTTGAAATATATTCAACACACACATTGCATTTAGCACATGATCATGGATAAAATGATATTTATCTTCTATATGCTTGGTCCTAGAATATTGAACATAATTTTTAGTTAGATTGATAGAACTTGTATTGTCACATAATATAGGTACGCAATTAATGTTAAGACTAAAATCAAGCAATGTATTTTTTTTCCACAAGATTTGTGCACAACAACTGCCGGCTGCAATATATTCGGCCTCGGTTGTGGATAAAGATACACATGCTTGCTTTTTGCTGTGCATGACATTAGAGAGTATCCAAAAAATTGACAATGGCCTTTTTACTTTTTTTTTCCACTTTGCAACCCGCATAATTTACATCTGTGTATCCTATAAAATCAAATGTGTTAGTGTGAGGATACCATAAGCCATAATCATGTATGCCGATTAGATATCGAATGCTACGTTTTACTGCACATAGGTGCGATTCCTTTAGACAAAATTGAAACTGGGCACAAAGACAAACTGAAAACATAATGTCAGGCCGGCTAGCGGTAAGATAGAGTAAGCTTCCAATCATACCTCTATACTTATGTTCATCTACCTTCTTACCCTTTTCATCTTTGTCAAGTTTGATAGAAGTACTCATAGGTGTGCAGATTTCTTTAGCTTCGTTCATACCAAACCTTTTGAGCAACTCCTTGGCATACTTAGCTTGATTTATGAAGATTCCATCCTTAGTTTGCTTAATTTGCAGTCCGAGGAAGAAGTTTAGTTCTTCCATCATGCTCATTTCAAATTCTTGCTACATTATCTTAGCAAACATCTTGCACAAAGAATCATTAGTAGCATAAAAAATAATGTCGTCAACATAAATTTGAGCAATAAGTAGATCATCAAATTTATCAGATTTGATAAATAAAGTGGTATTAATCAAGCCTCTTAAAAAATTTTTTGAAATTAAGAATCCACTAAGCCTCTCATACCAAGTTCGTGGAGCTTGTTTTAACCCATAAAGAGCCTTAGAAAGTTTAAAAACATGATTTGGAAAGTGCTTATGAATAAAATCAAGAGGTTGTTCTACATACACCTCCTCCTCAATAAAACCATTTAGGAACGCACTCTTAACATCCATTTGATAGAGCATGAAATTTTTGAAGGAAGCAAAAGCAAGAAGCATTCTTATAGATTCTAGTCTAGTAATGAGAGCAAGTGTCTCATCATAATCAATGCCCTCTTCTTGATTGAATCCTTGAACGACCAGTCTAACTTTATTTCTAATGACAGCTCCGTTTTTATCAAGTTTGTTTCTAAATACCCACTTGGTACCAATAACCTGACGATCAAGTGGTCTAAGAACAAGTTTCCAAATTTGATTTCTTTCAAATTGGTTTAGTTCTTCTTGCATAGCAATTATCCAAAATTCATCATGTAATGCTATATCAATATAGTTAGGTTCTATACTTGAGAGAAGAGCAAAGTTATCTATGAAATACCGTCTAGCCTTAACTCTATAGCTTAGATCACCAATGATTTGTTCTTTGGGATGACCAGTTTTGTATTTCTAATCATTTGGTAATTGTTGATCCGTGGACTCTTTAGTTTGTTGCCTTCCTTGTTCAGCTTGTTGTTCTTCAATTTCTTCTTCTTTTGCATGAGTATCTAGCGGTGGATCTTTAAGTTGATCTTTTCTTACTTCCTTCGAACCTCCTACGTCATCATCATCTTTCATTGGAGCATAAATGTTAGATTCATCAAATACAATATGTACGAATTCTTTCACACATAGATTTTTTTTATTGTATACTCTATATACCTTTTTATTGTAAGAGTATCCAAGAAATATAGCCTTATTGGATTTGCTATCAAATTTTCCAAGATTGTCTCGAGTATTAAGGACAAAACACTTGCAGCCGAACACTTTAAAATAGGAGATTGATGAAGTTTTGTCAAACATAAGTTCAAAGGGTGTTTTTCTAAAAAACAGTCTCAACATTACTCGATTTACAATATAACAAATTGTATTAACAGCTTCAGCCCAAAAGTTTTTTGGAAAAGCGTTTTCACAAATTATGAATCTAACCATTTCTTGCAAAGTTCGATTTTTTCTCTCAACAACTCCATTTTGTTGAGGTGTTTTGGCTGCTGAAAAAGTGTGAAATACTTCATTTTCATCACAAAAGTGTACAAATTCATTGTTGCAAAATTCTTTACCATTATCACTTCTAATAGAAATTAGTTTGCATCCAATAGCGTTTTAGATGCGTTTGATCAGTTTTGAAAATTCAAAAAAAGGCTTTGTCCTTTTGTCCGAGAAATAAAGTCTAAGTAAATCTGCAGAAATCATCAACTAGCACATATGCATACTTTTTACTGCCAAGGCTAACAATCCTCATTGGTCCAAACAAATCCATATGAATTAATTCAAGAGGTTTTGAAGTTGAAATCATTTCTTGGGTTTAAAGGAAGTTTTGATTTGTTTTCCAAATTGGCATGCATCGCATATTTTGCTTTTATCAAACTTCATTTTAGGCAATCCCCTAACAAGCTTTTTTGAGGACAGTTTGTTTAGCAAATTAAAAGATACGTGACCTAATTTTCTATGCCAAAGGTAACTATCATTGTTATGTATGGAGAGGCATCTAATACCATAAGCTATAAGGTCATTTAGATAGAATACATACACATTTCCAATACGGTTGGCAACATAGATTGTTTCAAGATTTGAGCTATCCATGATAGAACAAGAATCCTTTTCAAAAATGACTTTGCAGCCGATGTCACATAGTTAGCTAATGCTAAGCAAATTATATTTTAGATCATCTATTAGTAATACTTGCTTTATAATGGCTGAGGAACCTTTACCAATGTTACCAATGCCAAGAATCTTTCCTTGTCTCCAAAAGTAATGAATCCTTCATTTGTAGTCTACACATCTTCTAATAAGGCGGCATCTCCAGTCATGTGTCTTGAACAACTACTGTTCAAGAACTACTTGGTGAAGCTCATTTTCTCCAAAGAATGTGCCTATACATGAGAAAGAAGAGTGATTTTTTGTACCCATATTTTCTTGGGTCCATGGGGGTTGGTAGTGTTTTCCTTTGATTTTCTAAAAAGTTATTCCACCGGATTCCACTTTCTTTTTAATAAGACATCTTGATGCTATGTGTCCCTATTTTCCACAATATGTGCATGCTTTGTGTGTTTTGTAACATGAGGTAGCTTTATCAAATTGAAGCTTGTGAATTTTGTTCTTATTCTCATGTCTATATCCTAAGCCATTTTGATTTTTAGCTTGATGTTGAGTCCTAAGTAATTTTTCCAAGTTGTTTTTCCTATTTGTGAATTTTTCAATACATGTGGTAAGGTTATTGACTCTATTTTTCATGTCATCAAAAGTTCTAACTATACTTTTAAGTGAATGAATTCTATCATACACACTTCTATTTTCTAGAGATACGTATTGTAAAGTAGTCATGATCACATCCTTTTCCATAATAGCACATATGTGTGACTCAAGAGACATATTGTTCTCACTCAATAATTTTTCGTTCTCATTTACCATGCAATCAATCTTCAATTTCATTTCTTTATTATTTTTTTTTGGACAGTTTTTTTAGTTCATGAAATATATCAATTAACAACTTATTTGGATCATCATGCTTTTGAGGTTTAGATATATGCAAATTAGACATAGAATTAGTGGTGGTAGAGTTTATCTCATTTTCCATGGCCATAAAGCATATGTTGGTAGTTTCATTTTCAGAATCTTCTTCTTTAGACTCAAATCCATTTTGGTCCCAAGTCCCTATCAATCCTTTGCCTTTTTTTGCCTTCAGCTCCTTCTTCTTTTTAAGCATTCCTCCTTTCTTTCTTTTTGCAACTGGACAGTCAGCAATGAAGTGTTCAGTGCTTTTGTATTCATAACATTGAGGCTTGAACGCTGCAGATTGTTCTTTTCTTTTTGCGAACTTTTTTCCTCTTTTGAAGTTTCCATTGTTGAACATCCTTCTAAATTTCTTTGCTATCATTACCAGATCTTCATTGTCTACTTCAGTTTTATCACTACTATTAGATTGACTAGTTTTTTCATCATCTTTTTTAACTTTCAATGCTATTCCCTTTTTACCTTTCATCATGTTCAACGGATTCCTAAAACCTCTTGAGTTTCATTTCATGTGTTAGAAGAGAGTCAATCAGCTCTTCAGTTGGTAAGGATTTTAAATCCTTAGATTCTTCCACAACAAGAGTTTTAGGCTGCCAGCTTTTAGGTAATGCATTCAGAATTTTTCAGTTTTGTTTTCCAAGGGAATAAATCTTCCCATAAGCTTTGAGACCATTTGTGTTATTTGTGAATCTAGTGAACATATCAGTAATGCTTTTGGCGGAATAAAAGGACCATTCTCTATCAAATTCAACAACTCAAAGTTGATTGAGCACATATAGATTTTCATCTTATTTTTTCAGAATGTGTTGTTGTTTCTATTGAACAAAGGTAGTCGATTTGTTGGAGAACCTTCAACATATGGAAGAGAGGATGAGCATGCTATGAGGATCTTTCTTACAATGTTGTTAGACCTAGAATATGTAGACCAGGCTCTGATACCAAATGAAAAATCTTAGAGGGGGGTGAATAAAGTTTTTAGCAAACTAAAATTCTTAAGAGATCTGTTTTATAGAGTATTAATATTCTTCAAGTTTCTTGAACCAACTTCACGGTAACAAAGAAAGCTATCCAAGGAATCTTTAAGAAATATCCAAATTCAGACTTAGGTAAGAAGCACAATGCAGTTAATGCTATATGCAGAGAAATGAGACACGGAATGTATATTAGTTTGATCTACCAAGATCTATATATATCCACTACCTTAAGCACATACTTAAGGATTTTCAATTAGATTTCATTTACCCAAGTTAATGGAATCAATCTGTACCAAATGCAAGAAAGGATCACCACACTTGATTTTCTAAAACCTCTCAATTAACCAACAAATCAAGGCTCACCCCATATGTGTTTTACACTATAACCTTGGTTTACAAAAGAGATTGCATATCAATGGAACAGTAAAGGCTCACTTCTTTGAGCAGATGTGCACCAAGAAAAAGTATAAACACTTTTACCTTTAAGACACAATTTGAATTCACTTTGAAGCACTTTGATAAAGAAGATTTTTATTTTCTATAGAGCAAGAGTGTTTCTTAGAAGGAGAGAGCAAAAATCTATAATCAAATCTAGTTTAGAGGCTTTATATAGAGACATAAAGTAAAGTACCAATGGTTATAAAATGGCTATTTATTATTGTCAGATTTACCTATGTTTTGGACTCATGTTTCGGACGACGATACATCTAAAAGGTAAGTCCAAAATAAAACTTTTTTAGGCAGAAACGATTTGACACTGTTTACGAGATTTTAGATGAATCTTTTAGATGTAGAATCATCCAAACTAATTCATCCAAAAGATGAATTAAACACAATCCTTAATTAAATTTTCTTGGTCTAGTAAATTTAAAGCATGAAACTAATCAATGAATTCTTGGTCTGGCAGACATCAATTAACCTTCAATTATTCAATCCTCAGCAATTAACCTCTTTGGTCTAGCAAGTTAACAGCCAATAAATATGAAATTAATCAATTACAACTACTATCAACCTCTTTGGTCTAGCAAGTTAACGAAAAGAAACAATGTCAAATTAAATACGCCCAAGTAATTAAATACCAAGAAAAACAACCAATTAATCAAAAAATTAAATAACTCTAAAAATCATGAATACCTAAAACAATGTCAAATTATACTAAAATAATTAATATATCATTGTTTAAGAAAAAGGAAACAAAGTAAAAGAAAGCACTCACATACAAGCATTCTTCTTCTTCCTTTAAAAACCTTCTTGCACAACCCTCCTTGAATTGGAGAATGTCTCATTTGATTTGAGCAATGTTCTATGATGATCAATGAATTCTCCCCCTTTCTCTTGTGTTTTCCATCTATTTATAGGCTTAGGAAGTGCCTAAACTCATTGGTATAATGTTCTTAGCCGAGTAGAAGTAGGAAAGTACTAAAACTCCATACATTACCAAAAAACACGTACAAAAATCAAGATCCCGTCTTTTTCTCAGGGCATAGTCGACGCCGTCTTAGCTACTGGAGCCGGCGCCGGTTGTATTTTGTTTGTCCAGTCGTTTGCTGATTTTTTTCTTGATTTCAGCACCATGTTGTCCAAACTGCAGCTGGTGCTGCCTTCTACTGGAGTCGGGGCCAGTTCGGTTCTGTTCCGGTCTTGGTTCAACAATTTTTCGTCGCCTCGAAGTTCATGTCATCAGCATATAGCCGGTGCCGGTTCCTCTGTCTTGGCCGGCACCGCCTCTATTCTGTTTTGTGACATTTTTGCTTCGTTTTACCCCTAAAATCTGAAATAATGCACAGAATACCTTTCTAATGGTAAAATCTCAAATATGAAGGAATATGGCTAGCTATTAAACAAAATATATAGCAAAGGAATCTCAAATAACTAGGAAAAAAATGACTAATTTAGCCCCTATCATATTCCTCCACACTTAGCTCTTTGCTTGTTGAACTTCAAGCAAAGTATCAAAAACAAGTAGGAAAACACAAGGTTTCATCAAATTACTCAATTAATTTCAAAACAATATCTTCAACGCTTTCTTTATTCAAGAACATAAAACACATGCTACTACATCTTTCACAACAAATGCAAGACTTGTGTAACTGAATAATGACTTAGTAGAATCATCCCAATACTTGACAATATTCTCAAACCATTGGAAAGAATTTAGTTCAAAAAGATTATGCATTCTATAAGCTTACTTTTCATACACTCTCTCCACTAATTTGAGACATATCATAATTCTACTTAGATCAAGTAGGACTTTTAAGCTTATAATGTAAGGCTAAAGACTTGTAATGTAGCTTATCAAACGAAGGATATAAGAAAATCAAATATAAAAGAAGCCGAGAGTTAGCAAGAAAGGGATAAGCAAAATAATTTCCAAACTATTTTTGCTCTCCTAATCCAAAATGAATCAATACCCATAACCTTATTTAGCAATAGCAATTGCAATTCAGCTCAAGCAAATCCTGCATTTTCTCTTTTTCTTGTCTCTTTTCCTCAACTCTTCTCTATTTTCTTCCACAAGATCACTCAAATTTTCAGCAATGGTGTTAAGGACTTGATATGAACTCAACTTTTACAACTCAATCACCATTCCTCTTGTGATCTTTCTTTTCTTTTTCTTTCAAAATGTTTTTCTTTCTCTTTGCTTTCTTTTCACTCTTCTTTTGTCTTTCACTGCTGCTGTTCTTTTCTTTCTCAGTTTCTTTCTTTTCATCTTTTCTAGCAGCATTATGTTTTCTTTTCTTGTGTTCATTCTCTCTTTTCTTTTTCTTCTCTTTCCTTGCTTTCTTTTCTCTTTCCAACTCAACTCAACTCTTGATACATAACTGCAAGTAACAAGTCATGATCTCTCTCCAAGTACTCTCCCTCAACATTCTCGTACATATGCTTTTGTCCATCAAGAGTATAAAGATTTGAAAAATTAGCCAAACTCTTAAAAACAGCAATGGACAAAGTATTGTGACGAGTTTTAAAGAAAGAAATCAACAATGTAGGCTTAAAATAGGCACTAGGGATAATATCAAAATAGGTAGGCTTGAAAAGCTCAAACTATCCAAAGAAGGCCTATTACCGTCATCCCTAAGTTAAATCATGACTGTCTTTCTTATTTCGCCTCGAGAGATATTCAAATAAGTTCTAGAATGCTTCATGAATTTTAGTAAAAAAACAGGTTTAAAAACAATGTAAAGCATATGATCAAGAACTACTTAGTCCAAGTGCGTGCATAAAGTTATGCATAAGCCATAAATGATATAGAACATATGCTCTATAATCCATCACAAATACATGCATTAAAAATACCACCTGAAATCTCAAAGAAGATCAGAAAAAATTTGGAAAATTTTTGCTCACAAGAAGGATAAAGGATATAAGAATGATGTATAGAAAAATTTTCAATCAAACCACTCCCCCACACTTAAACTGGACATTGTCCTCAATGGCCGAATAAATAGAACAAAGAATAAATAATGCCATGGAACCAAAAATAATAATGGGACAAGATAGAAAGAAATTACTTTCATGACGAAGTAGCTCCAATTTTTCAAACTTTGTGCTCAAACTAAAATTGATAAGAACTTAGACAAAGTATATCACCAAACCACTCCCTCACACTTAAATTGGACAATGTCCTCCTTGGCAGAAAATACACACAAGAAAGCATCTCCAAAGGGACAAAAAATAATAATGGGTTAGAAAGTTTAAGTAATACTTTCCAAGTGTAATAATACTCTAATAGATATCCAAACTTGAGGTAAAGAGAAGGGCTTGTCCAAGAGGACTTTATTCTTTTCAAGGCATGGTCTACAAAAACTAAATTACCTCCCTGAAATTGGGGTGAAGGGTAGAATTCGTCAACATCCTCAAAGGGTTTCTTATGATGTAGCGTTGAAAGATCCAACTCCTTGAGGTATGATAAATTTAACACAACATCATTTAGACCCTTGTTCTCCAAGAATTGAGAGGAACCAAAAAAAAAAAAAAAATCATGTGATAAAGGGAGATTAGAATTATTAGCACGTAAAGTAGAATTGAATACCTCTCTTTCCACATTGGACAATTGGTCCTCATATCCACTCTCCTTTCCTTGGAGATTCTCTTGTTCAAGCATATGGGCCTTTATGGCATCCTTAACCAACTTGGCTAGTTGTGTTCTTTGATAGCTCAATCGTTGAGACGCTTCTTCATGCTACTAAACAGATGAATTTGTATTGGCAACAAAAGAATTCACCAATGTTATTAATGATGTCTCCCTAAGAACATCAATGCGAGCTTGTAATCTTGTCAATCTAGCATCATTGTAACTCCTTTGATTTTGTGCCCAAAAAATAGTTGTCCATAATGATATCAACCTCGCACAAAAATTAAAAAAAAGAAAAACAAACAAAAATAATAGAAAAACAAAGAAAAGAAAAAAAACAAAAAGGTAAAAGCAAAGAATCGAAAAAATAAAGAAAAGAAAACACACACATTAGATATATTCACAAGCTACCTAAACAAAAAAATTAGTGGTATTTAGAATACTATAGGAAGTATGTTAGTCAATTAAGTCAAAGTTAGTAAATTTGATTACAAGAGACAAAAGATACAAAAGATGACACCTTTTTGCAGAAAGAACAATTGTACAAATTTACATATTTATATATTTACATAGTTAAATCAACAAAATTCAAGTTTTCATGCTATTATTTCTCGACAACGGCGCCAAAAACTTGATGTTTTTGGCACGAGAAAAGAATTATTAAACCAATAAATACAGATTTATCCCCGGCAACGGCACCAAAAAATTTATGCGTATTTATTTGGGTATAAAAATCATATAAAAATAAGAACATTTCCAATAAAGTTTAAATTAAAACGTTAATCCCAAATTACACATATGAGTAAGTGTACTCATCATTAACATAGCATAGGGTTCAAACGAGTGTCGATCCTCTAAGAACAAGTAGACATTAATCCCTTTTTTTTATTGTTTAACCGACTCAATAACGTGAAAAATAAAACAAAATAAAATAAAAATAAAAATATATACATGTCAAGGATGGAGAAGTATGTAACTTAAACCATTATTTTGACAAACATGATTTTAAAGTATCTAATCATTATTATAATTAATTATTCCCTTAGCACCATGAAGGGTTAAGATAGATTCACTTCTTTGGTCAATCTGTGAAATCACTATCCTCTAGAAAAATTAGCATCACTTGGTCTGTCTCAACTAATTCATCCAAAAGACGCATTAAACACAATCCGTGATTAAATTTCCTTGGTCTGGCAAATTTAAAGCATGAAACTAATCAATGAATCTTTGGTCTGGCAGACATCAATTAATCTTCAATTACTCAATTCTCAGCAATTAACCTCTTTGGTCTAGCAAGTTAACAGCCAATAAATATAAAATTAATCAATTGCAACTACTATCAACCTCTTTGGTCTAGCAAGTTAACAAAAAGAAACAACCAACTAATCTCGTAATACGTCTAAGTAATTAAATACCAAGAAAAATAACCAATTAATCAAAAAATTAAATAACTCTAAAAATCATGAATACCTAAAATAATGTCAAATCAAGATAAAACAATTAACATATCATTGTTCAAGAAAAAGGAAAAAAAGTAAAAGAAAACACTTATATACAAGCCTCTTTCTTCTTCCTTTGAAGACCTTCTTGCACAACCCTCCTTGAATTGGAGAATGTCTCATTTGATTTGAGCGATGTTATATGATAATCAATGAATTCTCACCTTTTCTCTTGTGTTTTCCATCTATTTACAGGCTTAGAAAGTACATAAACTCATTGATGTAATGTTCTTGACCAAGTAGAAGTAGGAAAGTACTAAAATTCCATAGATTATCAAAAACCGCGTACAAAAATCAAGATCCCATCTTTTCCTCAGGGCACAGCTGGCGCCGCCTTGGCTACTGGAACCGGCGCTGTTTGTATTCTATTTCTCCAGTCATTCGCTGATTTTTTCTTGATTTCAGCACCATGTTGTCCAGACTGCAGCTAGAGCTGCCTTGGCTACTGAAGCCGGCACTGGTTCGGTTCTGTTCCGGTCTTAGTTCAACAATTTTTCGTCGCCTCAAAGTCATGTCATCAGTATATGGCCGACGCCGGTTCCTCTGTTCTGGCCGGCGCCGCCTCTTTTCTGTTTTGCAACGTTTTTGCCTCGTTTTACCCCTAAAACTGAAATAATGCACATAATACCTTTCCAATGGTAAAATCTCAAATATGAAGGAATATGATTAGTTATTAAACAAAATATATCACAAAGGAATCTCAAATAATTAGGAAAAATATGACTAATTTAGCCCCTATTGCCTCCAAAAGAAGTTGCTCTGCTTCAACGAAGAATATCTGAGGCTGCTATTCTAGAGCTCTTGAAAAGCCTAATTGGGGCCACCTTGCTGACTAACCAGCCTTCCCAAGACACGATCAACCGAACCCTCCTGCTGGTTGCACAATCAGCTGATACCGATATTTCTATTGAATTAAAGCATTTATCAGCTGATTACCTGGGGCATATGAGGTTCACTCGGCGCTTCCTCTTGGACACTCAAAATAGGAGGGATGAAGCTTCTCATCAGCTTAAGGCTTTAGAAGTGCTTCGAGAGCAAGAAGCCTTTCTGTAATCCCATCGCCTGGAAGCCTCTGCCCACTTAAGCGTTCTTCGAGTTGAAATTTTAGAAAGAGTTGAGAAAATTGAAGAGCTTGAAAAACAATTGCTAAAACTTCAGGCGGAGCTAATTGAATTTGAGAAAAAGGCCCTGGAAGAAAAACTTGAGGCAGAAAGCGTATGTCAACAAACGGCCTCCTCTACAAAAGAGTCAACGACTAAATTTCAGAATGAACGGCTCATGCTGGAAGTAGAGGAAGAACTACTTCAAATGGAGTTACAACACTCAGAAAAACTGTTAGCTAGCATGCAATCCTCATGGGATATTTTTCAATCCTACCTAACCACCATTTTTCATCTTCCCGATGAGACTAGTCCCTCGGGTACTCAATCTGGAGATGTCGAAGTTTGTTCGCCCCCAATAGAGAAAATGACTGTCGAGCCAGAAATAACCCAAGAAGAGACTACTAGCCAAATAGAAAAGGAGAGCAAAATCCCATTGGAGATAACTCCACCTGAGGAAGATCCGAATCGGCTTGCCATAGTTCCGTTTGCTTAGTCGATTAAGACGCCTTACACTCCATCTAAGGAAAATTGATTTTTTGGAATAGGTCTAGCCTAGTCTCAAATGTAATGGCCATCTGATCGGCTCTTTGTGATCAGCTATCTTCATGATTGTAAATATTTTCCCTCTTTTATTTTTTTTGCTATTGTTATTGTTGTTTCTTCTCTTTTTTTCTTTTCTTCTTTTTTTTTTACTCTTTTCCTGCCATGGTTTCCTCCTAAAATGTAGGATAGAAAATTTTCAAATATTTGTCGTTTATGGCATTACTTACCTCTTTTCTATCGGGTTTCATCAACCGATAAGCCTCTCCATCAAAATCTGTGTGACAAGAAAAGGTCCTTCCTAGGAAATGGACCGTAACGTGGGTCTTTCGGTGTAACTAGTCAAACCATATCTCCTTCCTAAAAGTTCTTCCCCCGCACTCTCCAATTGTAGGCTCTTGCTACCTTCTTCTTGTGCCTTTTAATATTTTCTAGTGCTACCCATCGGTCCTCTTCAGCCTGATCCAAACTCATAGCTAAGGCCAACTTGTAGTCCTCAACTGATAAATAATATTGGTAAGCTACTCGAGCCGATTGCAATAATAACTCAGCAAGTAACATCGCATCCTACCCATATGTCAACCTAAATGGCGTGAAACCTGTAGCAGTTTAGGAGGCATTCCGATAAGCCCACAAAACTTCCTAGAGTGTTTCATGTCACCTTCTAGGATTATCCTCCAATAACTTTCGAATCATGCTAATCAAGGTCTTGTTTGTAGCTTTAGCTTGACCGTTGGCCTGTGCATAATACGGGGATAAATGTAATAATTTAATTTTTAATAACTCAGCAAGTAACATCGCATCCTACCCATATGTCAACCTAAATGGCGTGAAACCTGTAGCAGTTTAGGAGGCATTCCGATAAGCCCACAAAACTTCCTAGAGTGTTTCATGTCACCTTCTAGGATTATCCTCCAATAACTTTCGAATCATGCTAATCAAGGTCTTGTTTGTAGCTTTAGCTTGACCGTTGGCCTGTGCATAATACGGGGATAAATGTAATAATTTAATTTTGAATTAAGTTAAAAAGTTGCGATCTTATCTCCCATAAACATTGTTCCTTGTTCTGCCGTTATTGTTCCAGGTATGTTGAAACGGAACAAAATACTCTATTGAAGGAAAGTGATTACGACAGGCTGGGTTACCCTGGTTAAGGCTTGTGCCTCTACCCACTTAGTGAAATAATCCGTTGCCACTAAGATAAATGTTTACCCTCTAGTCGATGGCGGATGAATCTTGCCGATAACATCTAGAGCCCAATCCTTAAAAGGCCACGGCTTGATGATAGGATGCAATTTCATAGAAGGTGCATATATCAAAAGACCATGCTTCTGACACGCCTCACATCCAGCTATATAGGCTACACAGTCTGTGGTCATAGAGGGCCAATAAAACCCATGACATTGCAGTGTTAATTTTACTTTGGGCCTGCCTGGTGAGCACTGCATAGGCCCTCATGTACCTCGACTAATGCATGTGATGCTTCTTGTTTTGACAAATATTTCAGTAAAACTCTAGAATGGCTTTTTCTGAATAAATCGTTTCTGATTAGTACAAAGCTCAACGTTTTACGTTTTAATTCCCGTGACACATGACCAATAGGTTTTTGCAAATAGAAAATGATATTAGAACGCCAATCTTCGTCGTGTTCCTCTCCCGATATATGTTGGCACATTACTACCCCGACTCTTTTCCTGAATCCTAAAGACATTTGCACCAAATCGTTTGCCCCCTGGTTCTCAATTTGAGAGATGTGAGTTAACATGACTTCCAAAAAGTATTGCAGCAATGCCTTTACTTCTTGTAACTTACCCAACAAAATAGGATTAGTGCATTTATACTCACCTGAGGTCTGTTAGATGACAATTTGAGAATTTTCTGTTATATTGACCACTTGTGCATCCAAAGCTTTCAGGACTCGCAGTTCCCAAATGAGAGCATCATACTCTGCTTGATTATTTGAATTTCCTTTCCTTAAAAAAAAGAATTCTTTCTTGTCGTCCACAAAGGGCTTCAATGACCAAACCGACATCTGCCTTAGATTGGGTGCTAGATCCATCAAACTATAACTTCCATGGTTTGTATAAAATGTATCCCTGTACTTCTTCTTTTTTAGGACTAGGCACTTCTAAACAAGGCTGTTTAGCTAAGAAATCAGCTATGGCTTGACCTTTTATTGCTTTCAAAGGCAGTGAGTCAAAGAAAAAACATGTAGCTTAATTGCTTATTTCATTAAATGTCCTTGCAGCAAGGAGCAGTTCAACAGATATTTGTCTAGATCAATTTTGCACAAGACTTGTACCTCCCTAGATAACAGATAATGTTCTAGTTTTGTACATGCATAATATAAAAACAAGCATAGTTTTTCAACGGAAGAATACCTTGTTTTGGTATCCGCCAAGTTTTGACTGAGGTAGTATACTAGTCTTTTAACCCTCTGTGCATCGTCTTGAGCTAACAGGCTTCCGATAGACTCCTGAGCCACCGAAATGTACAATTTCAAGGGTAACTTATTGTGTGGCGGCATCAAAATAGTTGGTTGTAATAAATCCATTTTAATCTGATTGAAAGCCGTCTGATGCTTTAGCTGCAAGATGAACTCTTGAGACAACTTCAACCAAAATAAAGAGAAGAACGCCTTTTGCTTTCCTGCAACATTTGCTAGAAAACGTCACAAGAAATTAATCTTCCATATGAAACTGTAAAGTTCCTTTTTGGATCGCGGTGGCCTTACTTGTAGAATATCTCTTATTTTATTCCAATTGATAGGGCCTAAATTAGTCATATTTTTCCTAGTTATTTGATATTATTTTGTGAAATAACTAGCCGTATTCCTTCATATTTAAGATTTTACCCTTGGAAAGATATTTTGTGCATTATTTCAGATTTTAGGGGTAAAATAAAGTAAAATCGGCATAAAGCAGAATGTAGGCGGCGTCGGTTCCGAGAAAGACAGCCGGCGCCGATTTTCCACTGGAAAAACAGGGAAGAAACAAAGCAATTCAGGTACAATTGAAATTGGAAAGGACAAAAAAGTAATTTCGGTTCACGGCTAAGCAAGCCAACGGACAACAAGGAAAATTCGGACAAAGCCGACCGCAAGAGAGAACAATTGCAACAAAGAATTGGTTGAATTTGGTGGGGCCAAGGTGGAGAGAAAAGGTTCAAGAAAGGTTCAGCAAAAGAAAACAATTTTAGTGGGCTTGGTATGGCTAAGCAAGCCGCTAACAAGGAGGAAGAGAAGTCAACAATAGCAGGCTGTGCAATTAAGCCAATGCAAACAAAGAAAGAAGTGGAAAGTCGGTGGCTCAAGCAAGTTCATGGCTTGGTCGTTGACTGCGCAAGAAGAAACAAAGAAAAGTGGCAGGTTTGGTGATTAGTTGTGAGCCGATGCTACAAACAGAAGGCAGCTCGGATTTCAGCTCAGTGGTGGCTCGACAGCAATTGAAAATTGGCTGGGCAATGGCTTGAAAGAAAGAAAGCTTCCGCACGGCTCAATTGGAAGCTGATTTCAATAGATTCCAATTCAAACGAATTGAAGTTCTCCAAGCACAAGAAGACAAAATCCAAATTCAATTCAATTTCAAAAAAGGTCAAGGCGGTGGACTATACACTATTTAATTTTTTTCCTTAGTTTTATTTAGACTTTTATTTAGTTTTTATTAATCCTTTTTGGTTTTAGATTTTTAGGTAATTTCTTATTCTTTATTTAGGATTCTTTTAGGAACTTTATAAGCCTATAAATAAAGGCCAATTTACCATAGAAAATGGAGGTGCACAATGTAGGGACTTAGATTTATTTTTGAGTGCATCACCAATTTTTTTTTTCGGAGATTAATAGTTTAAGGAAGATTGTACAAGAGGGTCTATGAAGGAGGAAAAAGAAGGCTTATCTATGAGTATCTATTTCTTTCCTTTGTTTTCTTTTTCTTGAACAATGATATGTTAATTGTTTTATTGTAATTTGACATTATTTTAGATATTCATGATTTTTAGAGTTATTTGATCTTTTGATTAATTGATTGTTATTCTTGGGATTTAATTACTTGTGTTATTACAAGATTAATTGATTGTGACTTTCCATTAACTTGCTTGAGAATAGGGTTGATGGTAGTTCAAGTGATTGATTTCATATTGGGTTAATTGCTAAGAATAGATTAATTAAAGGTTAATTGATATCTACCAGAGTATGGATTCAATTTGTTAATTTCATGGGTTGAGTTTGCCTGAGAATGGGACTTAATCAGAGAATTGTGTTTAATGCA
This sequence comes from Voacanga thouarsii, assembly GCA_026120185.1. Lineage (NCBI taxonomy): Eukaryota > Viridiplantae > Streptophyta > Magnoliopsida > Gentianales > Apocynaceae > Voacanga > Voacanga thouarsii. Next base: position 2,493,602 of record JANUWF010001117.1, read on the forward strand.
TCTTTTGGGTAAGACTAGTTGAGACAGAGTATGTAATACTAAGTTACCTAGAAGATAGGGATTCATGGATTGGGAAATAAGTGAGTCTACTTTAATTCTCTATTATGCCAAGAGAATAATTAGTTATGATAAAGGTTGGGTTCTTTAAGATCTTGGTTGTCTAACCAATGGCTCGAGTTACATAAATCTACATCCTTGACATGTATATATATTTATTTTATTTTATTTTATTTATTTTTCAATTTATTGAGTCAGTTAAACAATAAAAAAAGGTAATTAATGTCTACTTATTCCTTGAGGATCGACACTTGTTTGAACCCTATGCTCGGATGATGAGTACGCTTACTCATATGTGTGATTTGGGTTAAACGTTTTAATTTAAACTTGATTGGGAATGTACTTAGTTTTTGTATGATTTTTATACCCAAGTCCGAACACATCACCGATCCACTTCAATCCCCCTTTGATGTACCAAAAATCTGAGAAAATTTTCAGCTGAAATTCCGAAAGTGCATTTGGTGAGATTGATTTATGGCCAGTGCTTGCGCATTCGAAGAAATGCTTACTCTAACCACCTTAAGTATTGTGAGAAGGTGGAAGATTTAACCAACAAATCATCAATGTAGACCTCCATGGTCTTGCCAATGAAATCATAGAAAATAAGGTTCATGGCTCTCTAGAAAGTAGCCCTAGCATTCTTTAAGGCGAAGGGCATGACTACCCATTCGAACAAACCGATAGAACATGGAGATAGGAAAGCTGTCTTTTATGTATCCTCTTCATCTACAAATATCTGATTATAACTAGAGTATCCATCCATAAAGCTTAAGAATTAGTTTTCTGATGCCGAGTCTACCAACATGTCAGCCATCGGCACAGTATATTCATCATTTAGCGTGGCCAAATTCAAATTCCTAAAATCAACACAAACTCGCAGTTGGCCATTTTTCTTGATGACGGGAACAAAATTGGACACCCAGCCCACATATCGACAGGTATGGATGAAACCACACTGAAGTAACCTTTCGATCTCTTCTTTGATTCTAGGTAAGAGTACAGAATTAAAATGCCGGGCAAGTTATTTATGAGGCTTAAATCCTTCCTTAATTGGTAAATAATATTCTACTATTCCTCTATCCAACATTGGCATTTCATGATAATTCCATGTGAAACAATTTCTGTACCTATGAATTAAAGCTGTTAGGGCATTCCATTAACAGAGAGTTAAGCATAAGGTTACCTTTGTTATTTTGTTTTCTCCAGGTCCTCCGCTATCCACCTCCGATAGCGGGTCCTGAGCGATGAAACCAGGTGCATGTTGATCATTAGGGTCCTCTATTCTCAAACCTTTACCTTCCAACCCTTCCATTGTAATATGATTGTGGGCTATGCTAGCTTAGCGTACTGGCTCAGTTCAAAGGTAGAATGGTAAAACAGAGTCTCATTCATATGCACTTCTATTGAGAATGGGTTGGGATCGACTAGTATCTTTTCCACTTATTCTCTATCCCAAATTAACATCATTTGGTGAAGCGTTGATAGAATCCAGTAGGACAGAATAAGTCGGTTTTGCTGTGATTACAAAGAAAACAGTCTTACTGACCTTAGATCCAACTGTCACCTCAAAAGTGATAACTCCTTCTACTTTGGCTTCGTCTTCGGTAAAATTGAGCATTTGGATATCCATAGGAAACAAATCGGGTTTATCTTTACCTAGGCGTCTTAAGGTTGCCAACGACATTACGTTTAGTACAGCCCCTCCATCAATGACGACCCGAGAAAAAGGTTTTCCGTTGATATGTGCCTTGATGTACAACGGTTTTAGGTGATTTGTATGTTCCGCCATTGGGATTGGGAAGAACATCCCTTCTGATGGTACCTTAAATTCAATAAGCTTAACGACAGCTTCTTCCATTGCATGGTAATCTTCCTCTACCACTTCTTGCTCAGCACATGCTTGGAATTGTGATAGAAGAATGCTAAGCATATTTTGACTCGGGGAAGCACACACTTACTTATCTAACCATTCCTCGGGCATTTGTCTCTATTGAGCCCGTTTCCTCTGTTCCTGCCATTTCTGAGTCTTTGTAAGATGGGGGTGATAACCCAAAAAGACTAGTTCTTTATGAGGTACATACACTGTAAACTTCTCATCTTTTTTATGAAAGTGAGCTGTAAGGGTTAGAACAGTAAGCTGAGTGAAAATCGACGACCGATCATCTAGCCTTTGGAATGTTTTTCTTTTCACTTCAAAGGTTTTAGATTGTTCTTTGATGAAAGAATATCCTGGTTTATGCTCCACATATTCCTTGAAATTTTGTACCATACTTGTATCAGCTGCTGGGATACTAAGGTTTCCTCGCATTTGTCAGCAAATCTCATACTTCCTTCTTGCAAAACCTTTTGAATTGTGTTCTTGAAAACAACATAGCTATTCATGTTATGAAAAAAAAAATTATGCGATTTACAATATTTTTTTCCCTTCAACTCCTCTGGGCTTGGGACTTTGTGGCCGAAAGGTAAACGGATTTGTTTGTCCTTGATCATCTGATTAAAGATTTGTTCGACCTTTGAAATATCAAATGTATAGGTGGATGGCCCCGCAGGAAAAACCGCCTCATTCCCTTTGTCAGGTTTCAAAAAAGGACAAGTATAAGACACACATTTCACTAATTTTGCCGTCATTATCTCTATCAGTTGTTCCTTTTCATTATCTGTAACACCATCCACAACTGATATTATGGTCTGCCCAAGAGAGAACTTGAGAGACACTTTTTCTCCTTTTTCTTGATCATTTCTTCTATTCTGACGGCATGGGAAAGTAGGCGGGACAAATCAAAAAAATCCTGGAAGATGAGGCGCTCTTTGAGTTGCGGATGCATTCTGCTGATGGCTATTCTAGAACAATCCATTTATGGCAGTTGAGTGGTAAATTTAGCCTTAATCTGCCGAAAGTGCTCAATGAATTCTGCTACACCTTCGGACGACTTTTGCTTGACCTCTAGAAGATCTGCTATGGAAACCTCAGGTGCTGATTTGAAGAAATGATCATGAAAAATCCATTCCATATCTACCCATGAATACACAGAACTGGGCACCAGATTTGTATACCAAGTAAATTCCGCCCCTATTAAAGACAAAGAAAATAATTACAATTTATGCCAATTATTGTTTCTGAATTCATTGCATTGCTCCGTGAACCTCCCAATTTGTTTCATGGTTAACTTATTATCCTCTCTAGAGAACATGGAGAACTTAGGTACTTTAAACCCTCGAGGTAACATTGCTATATAATCTACCTATTTGGGATAAGGTTTCTAATAAACTGGTCGATCCCTGGCCTATCGACGCAATGCTTCTGTCATTACATTAATATCGACTGATGGTTCTGGCTATTAATTCAGCATAAGGGAATTTAGCATAATTGGTCAGAAACCCTATCATAGGAATAAGGCCATCTCAGGGTATCCTACTCCCTGCATCGGATAAGTTGTCAACGTGGCAGGATACATAGGAGGAACAGTTGTAGTATAGCTCTGTGGCCTTCCATACGGGAAACAAACAGTTTTGTTAAGAGTTGCCATCAGGTCGTAAGATACCTGTAGGCCCATTGGTGCTTGGACCCCCATAATCGGATATAGTGCGATTCTTCCTAGGAAAGGCTCTGCAAGAACCACGCCTTGTGCTGCTATTCCCAGACTCTCTTGGTGCCCCCTGGGTATCGAAAATGATAGCTCCCTGCGTAACAATTATACTGACCCATAAAATAGTCTACCAATGATCGAGGCAAGAGGATATACAACTACCTGAGGTATCCCGTGAGCATTTTGCCTTTTTTCAAAATTATGGAGCTCGTTCTGAATAGTAGCCGGAACACTGTGGCAAACTAGGGAATAAGGCTCTGAATAAGTTCACATGTACATTGCTCCATGGCTTGTCATATGGCAATTAAGGATGTGGGTGTCAACTGAGACACCTGAGGAGGAGACGAAGACTGTGTTCCCTGCTCAGGAAGGGTGACCTGGGCATTACTGGAAATCATCGCTATAGGATCGAAAGTTCTCCGTAAAACCCGAACTGTAGGTTGATCGGAAGAATCTGATAAAGGCCCTAAGGACTGTTGCTGAGGGTTTGATATCAGGCATCCTAAACACAGTTGCATGCAACAACTACTTTTTATCCTATTGGGCGTGCCAATTTATGTTGCCGTACAAAAGGGAAGCCGATGGAATTGACGATCGGCTTCTCTTCCGATGAACATAAACAGTCCGGTGGAAGAATGAATGCAAGATCCGGACTTTTTAAGAGATGTGGATTCCTTGAACTTACTATAGAAATGATCTAAGAATGTAGGAATATAGCATGCAAAAGCCAATAGGGACTGGAATCCGTGTGTTTTGATTAATTTTGATAAAAAGGAGTACAAAATTACTTAAATTTAAAACCAAGGTAAAATGAAACAGAAAGCTGGTAATAAAAAAATAAAGGAAACTAATGAAACTAACCAAAGCTATGAATAAAGACAAGGAAAATGCAGAATAAAAAGGAATTGAAAACTTGAAACTAGTAATCTTCTGGATGTGTTTTTTGTCGTGTCCTTGTTCTGGGAATCCTTGCTCGTTTTATGCTTGCTGTGGCCTTATAACCAACGATCTATATATGGAGAAAATCTCGCTTCATGTCTTAACCTTAGCGATTAAGTGCAGTAGTACTTTACTGATCGTGCTGAGACATGGGGGTGACGACTTAATGGTTCCTGATTCCGATGTTGATTGAGTACATTGGCTGAAGAATACTTGACGCCATTATCAGCTTGGAAAAATTCCTATCGGTATCGGCTCAAAATTACTGTTGCAACGACTCGACTAAAGTTAACGTCAATAGGTATATTACTTACAATCAAATAAATTCGAGATGTGCCTCAATTGATCTAACCGTATCTTAACTTTAACTAATCTGATGATAATCTAGCAAGAACAAATTCCTTATTAAGATTTAAATTTGGGACCATTAATCTATCAGTGCAAGAACCAGGGAGGCACTGAGCGAGTTGTGCTATGCCCTGTAGGGCGTAAAAAGATGTATTTAGTTGTTGGGATCAACCCCAATTGCAATTGGTAGCACCTCAATTGGTACTTTCAAATGGTACCATCTAAGCCTATGAAAGGCCTATTGTTGGGTTATTTTAGCAATGGTAATTGGGCCGGCCCGCATGTTGGATTGTATGCCCTCTTAGACTAGGTTTCTGATGTAAAATCGAATTATTTAATAAAAGAATTTGTTTTCGGAAATTGTTTGTGAATTTACTTTTTGTTTGTGCACGATTTTCGTTTGGAACAGACCCATTGTGTTTAAATAAGTGATCCATGTGAATGGTGGTCTTTCACAGTAAGGTATGGATCACGGGTTATTTAACACATAAACATTTGTTCTTAACCTATTGATGAGACTGAGAACCTCATCATGTTTAGGTTATTATGTTATGAATTCCAAATGGGGAATGGCTTACCTTTAGCCAGTGGGCAGTCCACTCACTTCATGACATAAGCGTATTTCGAATACGTAGAACAGGACCTGTAGTAGTGGTTTCTCAAAGTACTGTATGGTAGAAACCTAGACTACTACCGCTACAGACGTGGACCAGTACTCTACGACTTGAGTATGAGTTGGTGGTCTAGCGAAGCTGGAAGCATATACTTTGATTTGCTGTAGTTAAGGTTCTATCATAGGGCCAATATACTTGCATGTTGGGTATGTGTGACTAGTTAGTTAAGACAGACTTATACAAGATAGTTTCGCACTATATCGCCCCTTGTGGTTGTCCGAATGGTCTAAATTAGCCAGGGCCCTGGGAAACATGACTTAGATGTTTGCTTTAGGGTAGCTCCCTTGGAAAGCGGAAACACTCCAGGAAGTCGTGGATCATTGGACTAGAAGCCTAAGGATGGTAGATGTCATTTAGAGGGGTGTTAGTACACTTCTTCCTCTCTAAATGTACGGCGATGTGTGGAGGGGTATTTTAGTCATTTCACCTGTAGGTCGGAGACTTTGCGAATGCAGCATTGTCCTTGGGGTCAATATTTCCTTATGGTGATATTAGGAAATATTTAAAATGCAAAATACAGCTATTTATATAGCAGGGGTATTTTGGTCATTTTAGCAGCCAAGGCGGTGTTTCTTTTTGGTCCTCGGGATAGCCCGTAAGTCCTAACTATTTTTTGGGATGAGGAATTGGTCTCAGTTGAATAGGATTTTATTTTATTTTGTTTTATTTTATATTATTCAGGAAGTCTAATTTATTATTGGACTGGAATAAAATAAATAAATAAATAAATAAAATAGGAGTTGAGAGAAATTAATTATCTAGTTTATTTGGTTAATTAATTATTCAGGGCCTAGGTCCAGTATGAATAATTAAGAAATTAACCTGAGCTTAAACTAGGGGAAATAATTAATGTTTAATTATTTATTGGGTTATTTATATAGGCCCAAGAAATAAATAATTAGAGATTAATTATTATGGTTCATTTGGGCTCATTAATTATTTATTGGGTTACTTATGTAAGCCCAGAAAATAAATAATTAATATTTATTATTTTGGGCCTTTTGGGTCCAAGAAATATAATAAATATTTATCTGGCCCAATAGCTTGGACTTTAGGGTTTTTTCCAGATACGGTTAAGAGGAGTTTAAGGTTAGGCCAAACTGTTTCTCAGGATAACATCCGGATATTTTGAAATCCCGAGGATATGTTTATCAGAGATTAAGAGACCTAATTTTGGCTAAATATAAACAACTTTTTGAAAGAAAAAAAAAACCCAAATTATTTTCCTTCTCAAGAAAAGACTCTCACGTGAGTCTCTCTCTCTCTCTCACAAAACTCTCTCCTTCTTCTTGTTTTTCTCTTGTTCTTTGCTAATCAATAGCGAACGAACCAAGGAGAATTGAGACTCTTCCTCTTCACCATAGTGTTCACCGACTAGAGGTTAGGCTGAGGAATATCCCGAGAGCTGGAAAGCTAAGCGTTAATGCAAACAAGACGAAGTCGAAGGCTAGCGGGTGTTCAACCGGAAGCTCCTTCAACTGTGCAAAGCGAGGCGATTCCAGCCGTTCAATCTGTTCCTACGCAACCTAGGAGGGTTAAGGAACGCAAAGGTATGATCTTCACGTTTCCGCATGGCCTTTATGGCCCGCGTTTAATTTTTTTTTTTATCTCTTTTTTCCCGTCCATGGCTTCCTGTGCTGTGTTTTGCCATCACCGCCCGGTTTCGGGCCGTGTCGGGCCCTAGGACCGGCCCGCCTGGAGGGCGGGCTGGTTCGGTCCAGTCATTGGGCCAGAGGCCCTGGGACCAGACCGGGACCTAGGCGGTGCGGTTCGGCCCGTGGGTTATTCCTCTTTTTTTTTTTTCCCTACTTAACCTAATTTTTTAAAATTATAAAAAAGCCACCTTGAAGTGGTGAGGGGTTTGGCTTGGACCCCTACCTGTTTTATTAATTAATAAAATAAAGATTACATAAGAAGGGGACTTGATGCCTAAACCTCTTAAAAATATTACAATGATTAAAATTTAAAAATATAATAAATATCTTAAAAATGAAATAAAATGCATAATATTACTTATCCTAAATTCCTAATTACAAAAATACTAAACTAACTACTTGGTTCACCCCATTCATCATCTGAGTCATCATCAATAATCCACGAATTAGCCGTCCTATCTTCGGTTGCAAACCAACTATTATAACACATTAACATCTCCAAAGTTTGAGGAGCCAATCGAGATCTTCTTTCATCGATTGTTCGAGCACTCTCACTGAAGACGCTTTCCGATGACACTGTAGAGACTGGTGGTATCAAAAGATCACGTGCCATTTTTGATAAAATGGGGTATTGACTTACATGAGCCTTCCACCAACCACAAATATCAAAATGCTGATCTTCATTTTCTACCAATGGCTGCATCTCGTAAATTGCCATCTCGTTGTAGGTAGTAGTCGATCTTTTTTTACGTTTCATAATATTCCATGGATTAAATACTGATGAAATTGATGAGGTAGATTTTCGCGGAGGTTGAAAGTGACTACTAGATGATGAAGCTTGCCTACTTAAACTAGGAGAACTAGAAGAAGAAGACTCAAACTCATACAAATGATACATGTCAGATAAAGCTTTGGCTGTTTTATCTTTTATATCTTTTATCATACATTGTTTAAGTGCTTGTGATTCATCAAAATCTAATATTTCATATAAATATTCAATAATACTATGAAAACTTGGCGTCTTTACTCTAGGATCCATACACAATGCCATACAATATAAAATATGAATATCTTCATAATATTTTTTATATTTTTCAAACATACTTCTCATAAAAAAACCATATTGGGGATGATACATATATTCACCAAAAATATGTGCTACCTTAGCAAGTATTGGAAGAATATGATGAGTAGTGGGATAATAAAATCCCGATAAAAGTTCAGTAGATTCTTTGAAAATAAATAAAAATGTTGAAAGTGCAGTACAATTTTCAAAATAAACTTCAGTTAGTGGAGGTTGAAAATTATTACTATTACAAAATTCAATAAGTTGGTTTTGAAAAGGTATACCACGTTCAAACATATCTAAAGTTGAGTTCCATATAGTTTTACAATCTAATCTAAATTTTTAAAAGATACACCTTGTTCTCGGCATAATACCTTAAAATCTTGTTGCCTAGTTGGGGATGTTTTAATAAATAAAACAACATTTCTAATTATATTAACAATATCATCAATATATTTATATCCTTCTTTAACACATAAATTAAGTATATGACAAGCACACCTAGTATGAAATAAAATACCATCTAAAATAGGATTCATAGTATTTTTTAAAATTGTTATAGCAAAATCATTATTTGAAGCATTATCTAAAGAAATAGAAATAATTTTATTTAAAATCCTATATTCACGACATGTTTGAGTAATCATTCTAGCTATATTACTACCTACACGAGGATATTCAAATAATTTAAAACAAATAGTTCTTTTTTGTACTAACCAATCATGATCTATCCAATGACATGTAATGCATAAATAAGATTCATTAGTAATTGCAGTCCAACCATCACAAGTAAGAGCAAATTTCCAATTACAAGAATCAAACATAGCAATTAGATACTCTTTCATTTCTTTATATATCTTTATTATATCATTTTTTAATGTTGTTCTAGAAATTCTTTTCCATGCTGGTTGACAATTATTTTGCATATATTGTTCATAATATGGATTTTCTGCAAAATTAAAAGGTAATTTAGTTTGAACAATCATTTTAGCAAATGCATTTCTATTTTTTCTATGATCATATTGAAAATTACCAACCAATTTGACCTCTTGTAGTACGTATTTGTTGTTGTTTAAGTAAGTTTTCTAACCAATCATTATGTGACCTTTTCATATGTCTAACTAATGTTCCCTTCCCTCCTCCCTTCTTATGTGCATATACCGCTCTACAAATTTTACATGTTGCCCTATCACTATCATTATCTTTTCAAAAAGATTCCAAACCACAGATGTTTTTGCTTTAGTTGTAACATTCATTGTTTCAACATTATCCTCGCCTATATTAGATGCGTCGGGATTAATTATTAGAGTTTGTTGTGATTGTGAAACACTAACACTAGGCCTACTAGGACCTTCATCTTCATTACGTATTTCATTATTTATTAAATTTAAAGCTGGATCTATATTAAAATCAAAATGTGCAGATGATTGGGATGAAGAAAAATGATGATATTGATTTGGATCCATTATTTCTTAAAAACAAAAACAAGCAATCAAAATTCAAATAAAAGTTCAAAAAAAAATTATTAACAAATAATGAAATAAGAGAATTGAAAAATATAAATAACAAATTAATTTAAAAACTAAACAAATAACTAAAACAAATAAACAACTAATAAAGCTAAAATAAAAGAATGTAAGATTAAGAAATACTAACTTGTTGATGACCAAAATTCAAGAATAACAATACTTTGTTGAGCACTTGAGCTTTTTACTTCTTGTATCCACTGTTCCACTACTCAACAATCTTCCAAAATATGAAGACTTTCTTGATGAATTGAAAAAGTATTAACACAAAATAAATTCTATTCTAATACTCTTTGTAGAGAAAATGAATAAATTCGAGGATAATGAGAGAAAGATGAATGGAAATAAGAGAGAATTGGAGAGAGTTTGAGAGGATTGGAGAGTGTTGATGAGTTTTAGGTTGAATTGTGGGGTATTTATAGAGTTTTCGGGATTAGGGACCAAATTGCAAAAAAAAAACTACTTCAGCCGTTTTAGGGGCTAAACTGCAAAAAAAAAAATTAAAGGACCAAATTTAAAAAAAAAACAGAGAGAGCCGTTGGGTAACGGTAACGGCTCTCTCAGGCGGGCCAGGGATTTTATCCCCTGGCTCGGACCGGCCCGGGCCCTAGGACCGGACCGGTGAACAGGTCTCGGGTTGCCGAGCGGGTCGGGCCCGGCCCGGCCCGACACGCCGGCCCGGTCCATTGCCATTGCTAGGTTGTTTATTGAGCTCCCAACACATGTGAGAATAAAAGCCCAGTGGCCCACTAGGTCAACAAGGAGAAAATTCATTTTTTTGGTCAATGAAGACAAGAGCAGCTTGCAGAAATGGGGGTTTTGGACCGAAATGGGTCAAAATCTATTTCGACAACCAAAAGCGGGGTGGATTTAGGAGGGGGTAGTGAACACAGGGTACCTCGCATTCACCGAATGCAAGATCTTGTCAGCCGACACACTGTGCATTCTATGCATTTGTGATTTGCGAGGTCCTTGGACCTCGCTAATCACATTTGCAAGGAAGTTGTCTTCTTCACCTTTCCACAGCCTTTTCCCTCCTCTCCGGCTATTTTCTTCTGTGTTCATAGGACTTCATTTTCCTTCTCGCATGGCATGCAGTTATCCTCAAAGGCTTTTTATGCATGCTCTATTTAAAGGAATCCTCTTTTCAGAGATTCCTCTGAAATGATTCTTCATGGGTGAAGAAAAAACTCCAACATAAAAATTTACCACAAACATATATTCTTCTCCTCTTTTGCAAACATTGTCTACCACACTAGAAGAACATTTGAAACCATTTCACCTCCATCTTTCTAGTTTCTCCATCTTCTTCTCCTTCTCAGTTTCACCATCTTTCTCCTACAAGTGAAGCTTCCATATTCTTCTTGTTTCACAACCCATTAGATGTAGCCGGAAGAAGAAACCTATTTGCTGCCGCCGTCGGAAAGAAGCCACTACCGCTGTCGGAAGAAGCTATCATTGCCACCGGAAGTTTCCATCTTCATCTTCTATAACAGGTTTTCTATAAATGAATAGGAATCATTTTATTTTGTTGTACTATTTTGGTTCTTATTTCCAACTTGCAAATTATTTAAGTGTTGGGTGGATGATTTGTTTTAGTGATTTGCAAATGGAAGCCATGACTATTATGTTATATGTAAACAAGTATGTAAATAATCCTCTTTTGTACACTATTTATAATAGTATTGCTGGAAAAATAGACTCTGCCGTGGCATAAATGAAGTATTGAATTCCTTGAATAATACTGTTCTTGAACTCTCAGTTTAAACTTATTGGCTATTTTGATTTGACAATTTTTTTCTTTTAAATTTTTGACACATTTGTATTTCCTGACCTTCTATGCTTATGGACATATTGTGGGGCTTTAGACATAAACTTTTTACGTGATTAATAAAATATTCATCATTTATATTAATATAATGTGACTAACTATTTCTTAAACTTTCTTTAATTTCTACTCTTCTTCTAACTGAAATGGTATAGTCCAACAACATCTGTTTCTATAAATATCTAAAATCAATTATTAATAAAGCTAATTGAGGATGTTAAAAAAAAAAAAAAACAACAAAGAGATTATGTATTCATCTAAAACAAAAAGATTATGTATTCATCTAGATTATGTGTAATATTAAAGGAATTAGTTTATAATTTATTTGATAAAAGATCTAAAATAAATTTAATTTAAAATTTCTTTTTTAGAGCTCAATCTTATTATCCATACATTAAATTCTATTTAAATTCAATCTACTAATGTTTGCTATGTTATATCTCGAATTAGATTTAATTAAATTCTAATGATAATAAAGTGCATACTATACTTTAACTCACCTCTCTCATTATTTAATTTCTTTAGCCTAATCTAATAAATTTCAAACCCAAATATTTTAAAGGATATTTGGAATATAAAATTTTAATATAAAACTAGTCCATATTTGAAGCTTTAGAATATAAAATTTAGGATACTTGATAAGAAAAATTACAAAATTCTAAATAATTTTAGATGGGCAGAGAGTCCATAGTTCCATATCAAGTTTTGTTACTCATTTCAAATAGATTATAATATTAATTTGGGTTCATAAATATTTTTTAAAGTTTAAAAATCATACTTACATTTTTTTTTAAAAAAAAAAAAACTATTTTGTAAACCCTTAGTACACCATAATATTTTCAATGAAATAATTTTTTCTTTGAATGATTTATCTCCTTCTTGAATTGATTAAACATTTAGCGGATTAAACATTAAACAATTAAAGAATGTATTTTATATAATTAAACATTTTAACGGATGAATTTTTCATAATAAAAAGATTATTTCCCTCCTATATGTAATGTAAAAATTCCTTAAAACAAGCCTTTGGAAAATTCCTTAATGCTTTAAATTAAAATTGGACTTTATTTTAATACATGTCATATCTTAGATAGCCTTTCCAAAGAACAACCAATGTCGAGATAGTTAAGATTAAATTTACATTCAAACTTATGGAATTATTTAAGAATACTATATTTTTAAATTCTTAACATTTAAATTATTAGTTTAACACAATAATTTTTTTTTACAATTCTCTTTAGGTTCATTACATTAAAAAAAAAAAAAAGTAAAGCTAAGTAAGTTACAATTCTCTAGATTTTTTTTTTTTTTTTTTACAATTCTCTCTAGACATGGATTTTTTTTTTATTTTATTACAATTCTATCTGGGTTCATTCTAGTATAATAGCTAAGTAAGTTATATATTATTTTAATACGTCAAATTAATAAAAATATACCACTCATAAATTAAATAACGCAATAGATTAATAATTAATTTGGGATATATTAAAAACTCGTTCTGGCATAAATGTTTATGCTGATTAATTTGATATTGGTTCATATAATAATTCAAGATTGTGAAATATTTTATTTTTTGAATAGAAAGATCCTACCTAATTTATCTAGATGCAATGTCATTAGAAGAACCTATAAGACTACAGTTATATTGAGATTGTGAAATTATGCGCATGACACATGACGATTTTTTTAATGGTTCATATTGCAAGGCATTAATTGTTAGAAATTGAGTTAGTTTTGGAGGTTTAGTCCACAAAATATGTGCCATTTAAGGTCTGGACACGTCTACTATGAAGTTGCAAATCACAATGTGGTAGGACACTGTTATTGGTACTGGGACATGGTCTACAACCACTGCTATAACGGATGACGATGATATGAAAAATTTATGGTACTATGTATCTACCATGAAGAGACAACCAATTAATCTGCATGTTGACCATGAGATTGTCCAGATTTCGAATGCAATAGCTACAGATCTTCCAGAGCATAACATCCCAACTCCTATCACTGAATCATTCATTGCATTACTTAACTTAACTGTTCTTGTCAACATGCCTAACTTCGATTTAAATTTTCCAACACCTGTAGCCAATGATCCTCCACATATCCGGAATGAGACTTTTCAATCCCTTTTCAATACATCAATTTTGGATACCCCAGTCGTTGGACCTAACAACCAATACTTATCAGCTTCTATTGGGTTTGTTATGCCTTAACCTCATGACTAGATTCAATCTCTTCAAGTACAGACGGGCCAACAATTATTTTCAACAACTGAAATTGGTGTTCCATTGGATATAACCCTAGTTGATGATTGGGTAGCTTGAGAGTGTAATTGGGTAGGTGCTCTGGAGGCGATTGTGAACGGGTTAGGACCTACGTTAGACATTGATGGGCCTACTATGGATGATTCACCAGACGAGGACGGAGAGGATGTCAATACCGAAGATGATATTCTCAATCCTTCTATATTACAACAATCTGCTAATAGATCATTTGAACTAATCCACTTGCATGATCTACCGTATTCAATCTATCTTGACCGATTAGATACTTCGTAAGAGTTTAAAAATAAAGCTGGTGGATTGGTGCCAAGTAGGGGGATGGATTTATGGTCAAAATACAATAATAACTTAAGGGTTGGCATGTGGTTTAGGGATAAAAATAAGTTGCTTTGAACTGTTCGATCGTGGTCTATTAGACTGGGCCGTAAATTTACGATGGTCGAAAGCAAGATTTCATATTGGGTTATCGAGTGTAAAAATTCAACTCCACAGTATTCATGTTATTGGCAGATTTGTGCACAGAAAAAGAAAGGTTGAGGTTTGTGGCAAATTACTCGATGGCTTGGAGAGCACATTTGTCTAGTCCGAACAGTCGACGAGAACCATCGAAACATAAGTGCGAAATTCATGGCGAGACACATCATGTCAATGATTCATGATAATCAGAAAATTAAAGTCAGCGAAATAAATATTCATATTTATAACATATTGCACTTCACCTTGTTGTACATGAAAGGATGAAATGTACGCAGGCATGCTATTGAGATGATCTACGGGGATTGGTCTTCTTCATTCGCATAGCTACCATGATATATGCAAGCCTTACAAGATGTGAATCCTGGTACCGTCATGGCGTAGCACTTCTTACCTATAGATAGCCATGGAGCAAAGACTTTTGGATATGTTTTTAAGGCGTTCGGAACCTATATTGATGCATTTGTTCACATAAGACCGGTAGTCAGCGTTGACGGGACATTTCTGAAGGATATATACAGGGGAACACGTTTAACAATAGTAGGTCAAGATACTAATAACCATATATTGCCACTTGCATTTTCAATCATTGACGAAGAAACTAATGACAGTTGGGAATGATTTTTGACTTTCTTAAGAGAACAAGTGTTAAAGGATTGAAAATTTTGTTTAATATTTGACAAACATTGGGATTGTAAATGCAGTTCATCGACTATCCCTCTAGCAAGAGCCAATGGTAGTACATAAATTTTGTCTTAGACATATTCGGAGTAACTTCAATGGAAAGTTCAAAACGCATGAGTTAAAGAAGTTGGTGTATGCGGCCGGGGATCAATGTAAAAGGCGAAAATTTTTGAAGATTATGGAAGAAATTAATTTGCTAAACCCCTAAGCGAAGCCATTGTTGGATTTGATTCCAAAAGAGTAATAGACAGTTGCTTATGATGGTGAACATCAGTGTGATAACATGACAACCAATCTGGTTGAATCTTTCAACAGTGTCGTCAAAGGTATATGTGCCCTATACATCAAGGTGATTGTGGAGTCTTTATTCAATAAAATAGTCAAATATTTCAATGACCATATACAGGAGGCTAATTATGGACGATATCACTTTCCTTCTAAGATATGGGGCAAATTTGTGAAGAATGAGATGAAAGGAAGAACACACTATGTATTGACTTTTAATCGGAATCGTGGTATTTTTAATATTGTGTCACCACATCATGAGTATGAGAAGGGAAATAACTTATATGAGGTTAATATTGGGGCCAAGAAGTGCAGCTGTTGTAAATAGGAAATATATGGAATACCTTGTTCGCACACATTTGCAGCATGTCAGCAATTGGGGCTGAATCTTAGAGATTCAGTGTCATCAGAAAACATGACACTATCCTATAGAATAACTTATACAGCATAGTTCAGACCCATTCCACATGAGGATTATTGGCGTAATCCTGACTTTAGCTTAGCACCATTTGCTCACCATTTCAAGAACCGTCACAAGGGCAGATTAAGGACGTCGCGTATTTAGAATGAGATGGATAAACGTAATCCTGATTCACCACCTCGTTGCGGCTTGTGTCATCACAGTGGATACAATAGGAGAAATTGCACTCACAGTACTGTAGAATGAACTAAACATAGATTAACCTTTATATTTAGATAGCTAAATTTTTTAGATACAATGCTTATCTGTTACCTAAATTTTTAATATTGGTTATATATCGTGATTTAAATTATTCATCTTTAATTTTATGTTTATTTTTCTGTACTTAATTTGATGTTGGTTATATATCTTTAAATTATTTTTAATTTATATAAATCAGTTCTATTAATTAAGATAGAATGTATAAGCCTACTTCTCATAGAGTGGATTCAGGTCCTATTATACCGGACTTATTGAGATTGCAGCACAAATATAGGTCATCACATATTTGAGCAGCACATTTATATAGTGACATTATTAATGCAAAACAAAATGATAGCATGTTTTGGAAAGCTCGACCATTCGATCATTGTGTTGAGAAGTTCAGGGATATTACTAGTTTTGGTGGACTACATCGTTTATATTACATGAGGATCGACCATCCACTGATTATAGTATTAGTGGAAAGATGGCGCCAAGAGACGCATACGTTTCACTTTACAGTTGGAGAGGCTATTATCACCTTACATGACATAGAGGTTCTTTTTGGATAATGTGTAGATAGTGACTCTATCTGTACCAGTCGGTTTGTACATACATCTATAGAGTTGATTAACATGTGTGACGAGCTATTAGGATTTCGACCGACTCCGACGGAGCTTGATGAATATAGATTGAAGATCATTTCACTCGAGAGAGCATTGAGTCAACCACTACTTGCACATGCGATACCAGAAATGATAGGCTAGCATACACGATGTCATATTGTGCAGTTCATTGGTAGCTTTCTATTCTCGGACAAGTTCAGCAACAAAGTACATCTATGCTTCTTAAAATACATTCATGATTTAGAGGTGTCGGGCACCCTTAGTTGGAGAAGTGCAGCATTGGCTCATTTGTATCATTATCTGTGCAATGCTACGTCTTACAGAGCGCATACTATCAATGGTCAATTATTATTAGTTCAAATATTAAATGCACATTTTTTATAAAAAAAATCTTATTAGTATTTTAAAGTAATAATAAATAAAGTATTTTTCTAAGAATTGGTTGTTCATGTTGAAATAGTTGTGGGCTTGGGACCGTATTCCTACTATCAGACTGACTAGAGTTCATCCGGTTGAGGATGTTGATCCCCAGACCCCGAGAAGATTAGTATGGGAAGGACCGTTAGAGCTTTCCCGTACCCCGACACATGTGCTTCTTACTTATAGGGATCAGTTAGATAGGATGCAGCATGATTATGTAAGTATTACTTTAACCAATTTGCTTTCAACACTAATTTTAAGTTTGTTATTTATTATTAACACTGACAATTTACTTTTATGCAATTTATCTGTAACCTAATAATGAGCACATGTTGATTATCTTACCCCCGTATTGCACTCATGGGTGACACATATAGGCATCTATCACATCCCTAATTTATTGGGAAACAATAGAAGTGCATTGCCCAGATAGAGTCATGCGACAATTTGGATTGGTACAGACAATACCTATTGCAGTTGCACTGGTGACAATTTGCATGCCCGTGATATAAGACATACTGGTGCAAAGTGGCCAGAGATTGATTCAATACATCTCGCGAACTAGGTTAATAGGCATTCAATAGTTCTGATTGAACAACTCAGTTACGATCAGAATATAGTTTCACCTGACTATGTAGCATGGTATTAGACTCACACTAGGTGACTGATTGGTAATTCGACTATAATGCAACTTAATCCTTCGGGCTACCAATCGAGGGGCGGGGCAACAAAAATATTAGTATGTAAATTTTTTTACATAGTACTCTAAAATATATAATTTACACTAAAATAATTTATTGACATTTCGAAATACATATATAGGCTGATTCGATACATCAGATATTGTACCTTCAATAAAGGATATCAAAATATGGATACTGTGAGTAGATAAGTGTTTGCATCAATAACAGATCTCGCCACGCGTTCGTTGACTGCCGCTGGTGAGGCAAGTCGTTTGAACTACCCACCGTACGAGCTAGTTAGACGAAGCTACATTGCTCATTTGATACCTCCGATCCCAAAATAAGTTAATCGTAGAGTACCCCCAATGCAGAGAGGGGATAGACGGGTACGCAAATGTGCGGTACCTGATATTCCTATGCAAGATCACTACTCACCAGTACATGGCGAAGAATATGATTATAAACAAGGTGATCCTGCAGCAATTGAAGATAGGCAAGCTGACTTTATTATTCCGCAACACCTAGTCTTTGATACTAGATGCCTATCTTCAGCTAATGAATTTACTGCCGACCCATCTTCTAGACATTCTCGGATATGGTACAGGCATTCTATAGATATTCCCGATCCATCCTACAGTTACAATGAGCAAGATACAGTACAACCAGAAGAACCACCCGAAGAATAACATCAAGAACAGCCTCAGAGACGAGTTCGACCTCTAAGGAACCATCGAGGATTTCATTGTAGGACTAGTTTTCATCCTTTTTTTTTTTTTAGATTGTTTCATACGTAATAAAGTTTATTATTTGTATCGTAATTTAAAGTTCATGTCTTCCCAATCATACAGGATAACCTATTAATATCATAAAGTCTCAAAAGATTTGGGATCAATGTAAAAAATTCAACTCAACCAATATTAAAATATGTATACCAATAAATTCGCAAATACAAAATACCTCAAGTAAGATAATTACAATGTGAATGAAATTATGAATTACATTTCATTAACAGTCATATTTACATAAAAATTTTAAGTCAAAATAGAATTAATAAAATATCGTTATCCAATTTGCTACATAATTTGTATTTAAAAATTAAAGAGAAAACAATAAGTTCAATTTAGTTTGGCCATTTTTAAGACAAAATTATTAATAATAGAACTTTAAAGACAAATATAATATAAATTTTTTAAATGATTTTTTGAGAACTTTAATATTTCACACATTATTTAAATTTAGTTAATTTATAAATTAGTTGGATTATGAAATGTAAGGGGATTATGAAATTTAGATAATTGGTATTTAAATTTAAATATTATTTAAATAGTTGACACTATAATTTTAGTGTATTTAGATAGTTGAGAATTTATATTTTTATAATTTTCTTTAATAATTAAATATTATAAATTACACATAAATTAAAAATAAAAATTTATTTCAAAATCCAATATAAATAAATTAACTGTAAAAATAACAATATTTTTCAAAATCCAATATAAATAAAATTAACTATAGTAAAACTACATATATTATATGTTATGATCAAATTTAAATTAATAAATTTTAATTGTGCATTATTTAAATTTATATAGGCCTTTATATATTTTGTGTTATTTAAAAATATTAATTCATTTTAAATACAAATTTGGAAGTTTATAAAAATAAAATATAAGAAATAAGATGAAGAAGTCACAAAAATGATAAAATGCTTACAATAGAGAGACAAAAAAAAAAAAAAAAAGAGAGAGAGGATATTTTTAGTATATTTCGATAGTTGAGAATTTAAAATTTTATAATTTTAACAAATAATTAAATATTATAAATTAGACTACAAATAAAAAATTATTTCAAAAATCAATATAAATAAAACTAACTGTAGCAAAAATACGTATATTACTTGTTATGATCAAATTTAATCATTAATTATTTAAAGTTATATAGGCCTTTTATATATTTTGTGTTATTTAAAAGTATTAATTCCTTTTACAATAGAGAAAAAAGAAATTGCAAAAAAAATAAATAAAAGGAATTAAACTTTCGCGAGACAGCCTCCTCGCGTTTATTTTGAGTTAGAAACAAGAAAATTCACTAAAACTACGCATGGCCAGAATGGATCTGGCGCTGGGTCCAAGGACTACACACAGCGCTTGGTGTAATCTGTCCAAAGACTATTTTTTTGCCAGATTAGGGCCGGCACCGGGTCCTTCGCTCTCAACCAACACCGGGGAGGTGAAAGAAGACAGCCTCCTCGCGTTTGTGATTTGCGAAGTCAAAAGACCTCGCAAATCACAAACGCACAGTGTCTCAAATCCCTGGCCTTTGTCGGACGCTAAGCATCTCGCCCTTGGTGAAGCGAGAATTAAAGGAAACTCGCATTCACCGAATGCGAGGTACCCTGTGTGTAGTACCCCTATTAAGTCTACCTCGCTTTTTGTTGAACAAATTGATTTTGACCCATTTCAGTAAAAACCCTGGTAGAAATGAGAGAAAATGGGACATGAGCAGCAAAAACATAGCCTTGCATTGCTGTGAAGAATTTGACATCCGATTGAACTCAAATTTGAACCGCTAGTTAAAGACAACTTATTTGGTGACTTTTCTCCAACTCTTCTTCTTCTTCTCCATTTGTAAAATCTTATAATTTCTTATTCTCTTGGACTTGTGGTGGTTGAAACTCTCATTGTACACGTAGTAATAGATTAAAGGGTTACATGATTTTTTCTCTTCATATTGAAGAGGTTGTCTCTAATGTTTGTTAGTATTTCTTACTTTTATTTGTTAAAAAATCCAAACACGGAGTTTGTTGTTCCTTCAACATTTAAAACTTAAATGAATACAATAAGTGAAGAAAAAAAATCACTAGATTTTTTGATCCACCATCAAATCTCCAACAACAACTAGTAGTTATAAACTGCAAGAAGCCTAAGAAAATAAGAAATCATAAGATTTTCTGATAGAGAAAAAAATTGAAAAAAAAAGTCATGAAATACAGTGTGCTATTTAGATAGAAATATTTTAATATTGAATTATAAAAAGCTTGATCCCTACCAATTATGTTGTAAAACAAAATGTCTTTCACTACCGATTCAACTACCAATTCAAATTTAAGCTCAATCGAATACTATTTGCCTCCTTGGATGTCAATTCTTCACATAAACACAAAGTTGTGTTTTTCTTCTCGCCTTCCTGTTCTTCATTTTTCTCACGGTTGTTGTTCTCTCATTTTGACCTGAAAAGGATTTCCCCCTTTTTAGTTGACCTAGTGGGCCAATGGGCTTTTTAATTCTCATATAGGTTGGGAGCCCAATAAACAACCCAACACCTACAACATTCTCTAAATCCCCTTTTTAAGGCACCCAAATCTATGTATATATATATAAAAGGTGCTGCAAAAGCACTTTATAGCGACAAGTGGCGTTATTACTTATTGACATTTGGCACTATAAATCTAATCTAATTGAAGATTGTTTTTATAGAAAAAAAAAAAGAAATTTGAAGGGTTTCTTAAATATAGCAACAGTGAATTCAAGAACACAATGGCGACGGGATTGATTTTGGGAGAGGAAACTCCTCCGTCTCAGCAACAGATCGTCAACCACCAGGGAATTTGTTTTAAAAAAAATGGAAATTTGAACGGTTTCTTGAATACATCAACATATTGTGAATTCAAAGAGATCATGAATTTAGAGAATACAATGGCGAGGGGGTTGATTTTGGAAGAGGAAACTCCTCCGTCATAGAATGGATCGTCAACCACCTCTTCGGAGGTGACATAACCACCTATCAATTAGACTACAGTAATCTTGAAAATATCCAAGAAAGATCGAAGGGAAGCCGTGTGTATAGTCAGTCATTTATCTGGATTCTGACATCGTCTGGTCGATGACATACAGCAATTATGGTCCATAAAAGTGAGTGATTCTAAGGTAATTGGAGCCCCTCAGTATTGTCACGCCAACTTTACCAAGTATTTTACCAGCGAGTTCTGGTCCGACCCAGAACTTCCTAAGATATTTGAAGGAAGGAAGCCAATTATATTCAATAATTTGAAAAACATGATGGTAAAGAATTCAGCAAAACCCTTCTTCTAATTTTCTGTTTTTGTTTGTTTATGAGTGTAATGTGTAATGATTATTGGAGATGTAAACTGTTATATGGGTATTTCTGTTCTTGAATTTTAATGCAATCTATATGCATGAATAATGATTGATATGCAGACACTGGGGTTTTCGTTGGACCTCCACCCCTTACTATGGTAGTTGAAGTTGAGTCATGAAATGAAGCAGAGAGTTTTGAAGATGTTTCTTCACGGAGGGAATATAAGCACCCAAGTATATGCTTCACAAATCATCAGGAATGGTATCCTAATGTCTATTACTCTACATTAATTAAGCTACAATTTTGTCAATTTCTCTTATGCTTCGTTTATATTAAACTCTATCATAGTATTTGGTAACTATAGATGTTGGACGAGGGTACCTCCATAAATCTCTGTCTGCCATAATGGAGTTTATAACGGAAAGTGAAAAAGGTGCAATCCCATGCTCTTTTTGCTATTTCTTGTGGAATCTTCCATAGAATGTATTGAAGTTGTTTCATTTTATATGATTTCTTTAAGGTAATCTTCCAGAGAAACCTATTTCTCCTGATATGGTCATCTTTTATATCACTCAGGACATATAAAGACACATGTTACTTCCAGAATTAAAATCAAGTTCTTTCTTCTCCTCTTCCATGCTCCTTTTGAATTTCTTTTTGGTTAATTTTTAACGAAGTGCAGAAAGTACAAGGTTTTATGACCCTCTTGAGATGGCATCCATACACTAGTTGGATGAATTTCTGCTTAGAGAAGGGATACTTTATTATTTAAATTCTATGGAACTCCTGACTTTCAAAATTTTCAAATGGTTTTTGATTTAACACCCTTCGTTGTCTATGACAATGTTGGAAAATCATAGACCTAATACCTTTTACTATTGTCCCAATCCACTTAACAACTCCAGTGTATCTATCTTGAAGAAGGTAAAACCATGGATGAAGCAGAGGAAAGCCCTTCTGCTACGGAAGATGACATGAAACTTTCCAAGAAAGAAGAATTAGATGATGAAGCTGAAAAAAACAATCTTGGCATGCTTATCTTTCTTTTTTATATGGATTTTGAATTGCCTGTGTCCATAACTGTTTGGTAATCTTAGTTTCACACAGCACCAGCAAATATTTGTTTCCCAACTGCCAACCAAACACACCATTGCCACACCCGTTACACTTTGTGGTGGCATGCTCATAGTGACTGGTCGAGAGTTACTGTACATGGTTTACTTATTGTTTACCCTAAGAAGGAAGATGCTTACCTATTTCCAAGACCTTCAGCAGAAATCCCAACTATACTACGTACAAGCTAGAATTCACTATCCATATATGCTTCAAACTTTCTTTTCAATTCTACAGTGAATGGATACATTGTAGAGTTATTATATTAGTGCTAGGAGAACTTGAATTGGGATTATTTTTAATGGATCTAGCTAGTGAAGTTTCTCAAGTAAAAGATAAACATGCTGATGAAATAATTATTTAAGTTTTTAGGGATCTTAGAAGAAAAATATTTCAGAAACGATGCAATTTTTAATTTGTTCAAATGTAGGAGAGTGGTGGAAAAGTAATATTAAAGATGTTCTGAATGAATTCCTAAGAAGCGGTGGAGGACCAAATATATCTAATGCTTACCTCATAAATGGCCAACCTGGAGATTTATATCCATGCTCAAAACCAGGTTAACTCTCTCTTCTATAACTTTTTTCCATTGGGGGTGTTGGGGGGTGTAGTGCAATATATATGGGTACAGAGAATAACAAAATATTTGAACAACATTTGCGGATACATTTAAGGTGATAGTGGAATATGGCAAGACATATTTATTCAGAATGGTTAATGCTGCAATGAATGAGATTCTTTTCTTTGGCATAACAAAGCATAAAGTTACTGTAGTAGGATCAAATGGTGCCTACACCAAGCCATTGAAGAGTGACTACATTACCATATCTCCTGGACAAACCATAGACTTCCTCTTAGAAGCTAATCAATCTCCTGATCACTATTACATGGCCACCCAGGTTTACAACAGCGCCATCGCTGCACTGGCTGCCGACAACACAACCACCACCGCTATCATCGAGTACTAAGGAAACTACACTCCATCTTCTTCACCATTCTTTCCAAATCTTCCGAGTGTTAATAATATTACTGCATCAATGCATTTCACAGGTAGCCTAAAAAGCTTAGCCGTCCAATAATTGTCATACGACCTTCCTTGAACAGCCAGAGAAGCACCAGAAATTCAAAATCATTCTTATTCTGGCCCCAATCTTTTGAAGTGCAAG
Organism: Voacanga thouarsii; assembly: GCA_026120185.1. NCBI lineage: Eukaryota > Viridiplantae > Streptophyta > Magnoliopsida > Gentianales > Apocynaceae > Voacanga > Voacanga thouarsii. The sequence continues at coordinate 2,517,777 of JANUWF010001117.1, forward strand.
TTTGCAGGCATACATTCAAGTTTTAGGTAATGCACTTTGTTTATTATGCATTGAATTATGCATAGCATATAGATATAGCCTTTATCTTTCGCAATTATTCTGCTGATTTCAAAAGCACATCTTTTGATCTGAACTTTCAAAAGAGTAACATGACTCATGTGCTGAGGTACCGTAAAATAGAAAGGTAGAGGTAAGAAGTTATGATAGATTCATGAACCACTTATTTTGTGGTTCAGCTAAGGTTTTTGCTCTTAGACGCTTAAGGGATTACATTATCTCATTGTGAAATAGAAAGCAAATATACGGATGAAAACAGGTAGATGTTTCAAAACCAAAAGCATCTATCCAATTCATCTTCGCAATAGCTGTGAGGAAACTTCATAAGTGAGAAAACTTTAATAAGGTAAAAAGTTCTGAAGAAAAGTTCTAGAAACATCATTGAAGATATTAAAAAAAAAAACTCATGTTTTGCTTTTAATGAGCACAATTATAGAGTGATTTTAGGAATATGAAATATAATTTATGCATTCAAAGCTTTTATAAATGCAAAAGGAAAAGTAATATGATCAATTACAATGTCATGATATTCAGTTATTTCAGAAAAATAAATGACTTGAAATTACCATGGTCTAAATGCCATCCACCCTCTCAAAAAATAAAAAAATATGGTCTATTTGTTACCAAAACTGTGAAACCAGGATTGCAAAATGACTAGGCAGAGTTTTGGATAATTCTTGTTGATAGTTTAGCAGTAATGCATGCTACCAAAAAATGCATTTTATTTTTTCTCTTCTGTTATTTGTCATTGCCTCATTTATTTTATGTTTCTTTAGGCACAAAAGAGAAAGTTGGGACTGCTTGAGGATGATGATGCATCAAATTTGGAAGTAACTGTTTCAACCAAAAAATAGAATTTTGGAGAAGACTGGTCTAATACTAATTCGCCTTTAGTTGGCAAAAACAAAGGTTTGTTCAAGATTAAAGTGCTTGATAGATTTTCTTATATAGGATTTAGTTTTTCTATTAGATCTTCCTTCCTAGGATGTAATGTTCTCAGTGCTTTAGTTTTTTTCTCTTTGATTATCTAACACCTTTTTTTTTAGACAACTCAGATAGAGCTTTTGATAAGGAGCTGGTCAAAGTAATTGAAGCATCAGATGTCATTTTAGAAGTTTTTGATGCTCGAGATCCTCTTAGTACATGTTGTGCAGACATGGAGAACTAAGTTCCACCAAAGATCATTTCATAAGGTTCCTTTCAACCTTTCTTATAGTTTCGCGAGGAAAAAAAAAAAATTGTTACCCTTTTATAAGATCTCAGAGCTCCTGACTGTATTTTAGATTGCTTGCTGTAGCCATGGATGGATCACGAATTATGCTGGATTCGTTATTGTGAATGAAGTGGATGGTTTTTCATATTTTTGATTCTGTATGTCTTTTTTTTTTTTTTGTTAAATATATTTGGGTTTTATTTCTTTCTGGGTAACAAGGTGGAAATTTGTTGAATGCAGATTGGCATTTGAAAATCTTGAAATTGTATGTATAAAAAAATTTGAACTTTGGAATCCTATTGTATTTGGTAGAGCATTTCCTGACGTGTTGTAAATTGTCTTATTAAAGCATTTGTATAGAATAGAATGCTATAATGATAGTGGTTCCACTGAATTCAATTCAAAATGGATGGCCTGGAGAATGCTTTGGAACATGATTCTAATGGAAAAAGTCTAGCTCAAGTTGATTGCAGTTTCATTTTTATGATTGTTAGGAATAGAGAAGATGTAGTGGGGAACTATTGAGTTTTTTAGATGAGATGGTATACAGATCTAATCAAGCTAATTGATGAATTGATGAGTTGAACTGAAAGCCATTCACGAGCATGTACTTGATGGGCAGCTAGAGTTTCCACTTGTACATGCTTTACTGTATTTATCCAGTTTTTACTTATGAGTGATCAAAATTTAACTCTAATTTTCTATTTTCACTGCCCATTGAATTTGAAATAAACTGCGTAACCTTTGTCGACACTTTTGAAGGTTCTTCAATTCTTGCCTTTACTGCAACTATTATCAAGTCTATACAACAAATGCTAAAGCACATATAAGTGAACTAATCTTATAATGTAGTTAAGAAATGATTAGGATACTGGTAGTCATGTACATCCTCTGAAAAATACATTCCATATGCCTATTGAATGGAGGATATATGAGTTAAGGATTCAATCGCAAAGTTAAAATGTCATTTCTTAGCTAGTTCTACCACTTCTTCCTTTTGGAATAGCTTGTAATTGATATTATGTTAATTTTCTGCTCACCTGCTTTCTTTTTCCTCCCTTTTCTGTAGGTCTTTAGTTGTTGGACACCATATATGAGCTTATTTGCATAAGACATATAATTCACTCGGTAGTTGTTGCTACTCTTGGTTAGGATTCTTTTTATCAAATAGAAACGCACAGTCACATGTTTAGCATAAGAAATAGTGTTTTTTTTTCTTTTTCGCTAGAATTTTGTGATAGTGCTTTTAGTGAATTTATAGAGTTTTTATGCTGAATTTAATAAAGGTCAATACAATAATAACCTTGGAATCTAGAAAGCTCATTATTTTGAACATAGAGAATTTATAATGCAGTACCTTGAGACCTCATACTATATTAATTTATGATTGATAGTGTTTCTCAGAGGGGCTCTCATACTATATTGAAAAATATACAGATTTAATTTCTTCAAGGAACATAATCTCATTCACTTCATTATTGAACTTTCACCAACTTCAAAATTAATCTCTTTACTTTGATCCTCTTGTAAAGAAACAATGTTTCTAGAAATTCAAAAAATATCAACTTCTTCTTTTGTATCACCACCATGAACTTGCAAAAACACTTTATCGTTATCATAATACCGTCAAAGAGTATTCTTTGCTCAACATACAATAATGAATACACCGAATATGAAATACCATTTAAAAAAAACCACAACAAAAATGTTAATCAACAATACAATGTATGTAAACACATCTGCGAAAAAAAAAAAAAAAAGACACCATTCATTCAATATGTACAGAAAATAATGCTAACTTGCCAAAATACATAAATGAATGAACATTCTGCAAAATTAAATCCACATTATAAACAAAAAAAATATTTCAAGTTCACATGATTCAATTACATACAGAAAATATATCCTAAAAGAAAAAGAAAAAATTCAGATACATATGTAACTATTAAAACCCTTCTATCAAATACATCAAAAATTAGATTTCATAATGTATTTATAATTTTTTAAAAATCAATATATTCTTCCCGGCAACAACCTAGTATATATGAAAATCCTCTCAAACTTTGAAACTCCATTAAAAACTGGCTTAACCCTAATCAAGCAAGTAGAACACAGATTTACTCTAAACATCTCTACAGAATAGTTCCATAGTGCCTTATACTGTCCAACTTCACAGCCAATTATTTTTGTCAATGATGATCTTCTTACTCTATACAACATGCTTTTATGCACATTCACATAGATTTATTTAGTGATATAAGATTTTATATTAATGATACGATATTTTGGATTCTTTCATATCCTATAGTAATATTTCTCAGTACAAGTGTCCTCTAAATGTTTTTATGTATCTTTATGGCCTTCTTGAGATGTTAAAATAATAAAATCACGATCAACTTTATATTCAACCTAACTTTATATTTATCACTTTTAACTATTGTCTTGACGTCGTGTTTATTTGCAAACTCCAAACCAGAGAAGAATTTGGAATCAGCTAAGTAATTCTCAGGACTGAACTATTGGTATTTAGGTGCTGGTTCCACCTCATTACTGTTTTCTTGTTCTAAATCTACACTAATTTACTATCACCTGCAAGCTCAACATTATCATACAAGCATTAATCCTCTGTAGTATCTTTTGTATCCCAACACTGTTTAGAATTTCATCAAGTCGATCCACTGGTTCGACATTTACGGCTCCATATTTATCATTGTTGTCACCATTCTGTACCCATGCTGATTTATATTCTCATAATTCATTATTCCAGCATAGTTACTTGGACTAGCATTATTATTCATTGCATTATCATCAGATAAAGTTGCAATATTATACATCATATTATCATCTAGAGTGTATTCATGGCCATGCACAGTATCTATATCAATGGCATCACCACTTACTTATCGTTCTTCCGCTTCATCAGAACATATTATAATGAAATCAATTTGACTCCTTAATTTCTTCAATATAAATGTCTACAAGCCTATGTTTTTCAATTTCTATAATATCTGTATCTAATTCTAAGTACATCCAACCAAGTAATGGAGCTTTGGAATAGAATTTTTTTCAGGTCAGTGATCCCCAACTATTTTGCCATGCTACTGAGTTCAATTAGTGGTAATATATAACCTTTTACAAAATCAAAGCGACTTACTCTTTTATAACTCTTTTGAATAGAACCTTAAACCACCCCATCATGAAGCGTCCTAATATTGAAATAAGGAGAATCATCCACTGAAAATAAATAAAAAAAAATTATGAGAAGTAGCAAGAAGACAAGATAATAATTTTATATATAGAGAGAGAGAGAAGCAAGAAGACAAGATATGCTTATTGATATTTTGTTAATGCAGTCAAACTAACAATTAAAATTCTTTTTTGTGAACATTTTCGCTCTTTTGGGAATGAGAAACATATTTATTCCCTAAAATACACTCACTAATATTATAATTGAGCACTTTATCTATGTAAATACTCATATCAACTAACAAATTAGAAAACCAGTACTGGTTAGGCATGCACATATAGCTATTGGATGCAAGAAACTATCGATTGGGAACAATCAGATTTCCCAAACACAATGAATGAAATACTTTTGCACTCTCAATGATAGCATCAATTCTAAAAGGAGACTAATCCAAGTGAACAAAATAACTCGTGTCTAAAAAAAATGAAACTTGCGGTGAAATCACCTATAAATATTATATTAAAACAAAGTCCATATATCAAATAAATTTTAAAAAAAATCCAAAATAACCATGAGGCAGGGTGGGAAGCAGGCTAGTCGTCACCACAGTTCATCGGAATTGAAGAATAATAAAATAAATTCCAACGACTTCACAAGCTGAAATATTAAACCAATTTACATGGTGACCATTTCATAAAATTTTATTTATTTCTTTTGCAATGGCATGCAAGTTCTAAGCACAAACATACAAGAAAAGCATGTTATATTATTCATATAATATATTAAAAATTTAAAAATAATAAACGTCCCACCTTTACCGACAAATAAAACATGATAATTGTAGCGCACTAAGCAATGACAAATTTTAATTAAAATCTTACAATAAGGTGAGATATTTTGATTATCATCTAACCACTACAAGAAAGTCAGTAAATTGCGACGGCCAAAATCCGTCGCAAATTTGCGACGGCTCACCGACGGAAAAAAGGAAAAAGGAATGTAGTTGACTGACCGTCGCAAATTACGTCGCAAAATTAGCGACGAATTTGCGACGGAAATTATTTGCGACGGATTTAGGAATTCCGTGGCAAATCCGTCACAAAATTGGCAACGGAAATTAATTTTTTAATAAAAAATTGTAGAAAAAATTTCAAAAAAATGCTCTAGCAAATCCGTCGCAAAATTGCTACGGATTTGCGATGGATGTTTTTTAATTTTAAGAAAATTAATTTATTTTTTATTTTTAGAAATCCGTCGCAAATCCGTAGCAGAAAAATTGCGACGGATTTATTCCGTCGCAATCCGTAGCAAATTTGCGACGGATTTGTTTTAATATTAAGAAAATTAATTTATTTTTATTTTTAGAAATCCGTCGCTAATCCGTAGTAAAATTTGCTACGGATTTATTCTGTCTCAAATCCGTAGCAAATTTGCGACGCATTTGCGACGGATTTTTTTTTATTTTTAAGAAAAATATTTTATTTTTTATTTTTAGAAATCCGTCGCAATTCTATAGCAAAATTTGCTACGGATTTATTCCATCTCAAATCTATAGCAATTTTGCGATGGATTTGCGACGAATTTTTTTTTTTTATTTTAAGAAAATTAATTTATTTTTTATTTTTAGAAATCCGTCGCAAAATGGCTACGGATTTGCGACGGATTGGTGTTTTCTTTAAAGTTGCGACGGATTTGCGACGGATTGGTGTTTTCTTTAAAGTTACGACGGATTGATGTTTTCTATAGAATGAAGTTTAAAAAAAAATTATCGTTGTAAATAATTTTAATCTAAAATATTTAAAGTTACTTATTAAGGCTTTTTTTGTATAATTTTGTATACTATATACACATGAGTGTTATTATCATAGAATATGTCCATGATTTTCTTACTAATATTGTTTATTGTATAAAATATTCTTACATGTTCTTTATAGATAATTTTATAAATTGCGTAATAAGAAGTTTCATTAATTATTAAGAAAACTTCATTAATATATATATATATATATTTGTGATTATGTTTGTATATGTGTACGTATTTACATATGTATATGATATGTGTGTGTATCTATACATATAAATAAATGCTTGTGTGTGTATATATAAATATATAATATGAATATATATATATATATATATATATATGTGTGTGTGTGTGTGTGTGTGTGTGCGCGCGCGCTTATGATTGTGTGTGTATATCTACTTTAATATATATGGTGTGTGTGTGTCTATGTATAAAATATGTATGTATATATATATAAATAAATATATATATATGTATATATATTTGGATTATATTGTATATGAATTTATGCGTATATTTATATACATATATATATGTAAAAATAATTTAATAAAAAAGATAGTATATAAATATATAAAAATATTTTTTTATTTTTGAATAATATAGTTTTATATTGAATATAAATATACAAATTTTTGTTGTGTATTCTGTGGTTAATCTGTGATTATTTGTCACGAAATCACAAAATTACAATTCATTTCTGATAAATTCGTGACATTTTTTCGAATCTTTTTTCCAAAATTTTTAAAATAATCTACCCAAAAAAAAATAAAAAAATTTTGAACAACCACTTTTCTTCTTCCCCTAGCTCCCTCCTTCTTCCCCCCCTGCTCGCCTCCTACGCTACCAGATCTGCAATTTCACCGAGCTTCCCCCCTCCCCCTTGCCGCGCCATTTCTTTTCCTGCCACCACCCCCTCCCGCCGCCCCCTCCAGCCAGCTCCCCCCCTCCCCCCTACTCTCCCCCGCTGCGGTCCCCTTCCCCGCTTCTCTCCCCCTCCCCCGCCCCCACCGCCGTCCCCTCCCCCGTTTCTCCCCCCCCGCCCTCCCCCCGCAAGGGCTCTCCCCCCTCGCCCCCGCGACTCCACCCCTCCCCCTCGGCTACCCCCTCAGGTCCCCCTCCCCCGAGGCTATCCCCCCTCCACCCCGGCCCCCTTCTCCCCCCCTCTCCGCCTTCTCGCCAACCACCCCCAGCCACCCTTCTCCGTGCCCCCCCCCCATCTCGCAGACAATCCCCCTTCTCCTAGATTATTGTTCAATTTCTGCCCAAAACACTTAAAACCTGCTTCTTCACACTCCAAATTCGGAGCATTCTCCACGAATTGTAGAATTCAAGAAATTCAACCAGGGGAGACTAAGGTTGAATCATCAAAGCATATCAGAGGCCTTAGTCATCACTCAACACCAGTCTCCAAAATAAGTAAATATCATTCTTTTTTTAAACTCTTACATCATTTTTTATTTGAGAACGGTAGTAGCAAGTGATATTTTGTGATGGAGAATGGAAGAATATATTACATTGGTTTGTTTTCGTACAAGGATGGGATAAAAATTGTAATGTGGAGATATATTTGGTATAATAAGTAGTTCAACGTGATATGTGAGATTTTATGTGCTTAGTAGTGAATTTGCTATGTGGTATGTGATGTGTATTACAAGTAGTGAATTGCTTAAATGTTAACTATTATGCTCACTATTAATAGTATTTACTAGTTTGACAATTATTAGTTCTTATTACTTGTTGACTATTAAAACTGCTATTCCATAATATTAATACTTTTATTCATATGTTTATCTAATATTATTATTGACTGTTTATTGGAATTGCTATTTATTAAATATTAGGGGGGCAAAAAATTATTTTCAATAGTATATTAGCATTGCTACTAATATTATATTAGGGGGGAAAAATTATTTTCAATATTATATTAGCATTACTACTAATATTTTTTTATAACATTATTTTTTAATATAAAATTGTCTGATAATAATTACTATTTAACGTTTAGTAGTATACTGCACGTCAATAATTAATACTTACTATTTTTTAATGATAAGTTGGCTACCAACAAATACCAATTGCATCTTTTTTTCTTTTTCTTTTTTTTTTTAACTTATATGAATGGATCCCCGTGAGTGATGGGTTATCATTCCTCGTGAGTGATGAGTGATCATTCCCCATAGGTAATGGGTGATTACCCTTACATTAGTCATATTGAATAATTATTTTGACAGTTAATATTTTTTTTTCAATGTTGTTGATTTTGTGGTGGCTTGGTGCCTAGAAACGTCCAGTATATAGGGAAACTCTGCCAAAATTCCTAATGAATTTTGCACTGGTGGTTGTGTTTATGGTTGTTGGTTTAACATGAATTTTGATTGTTAGTTGGTGGCTGAGTTGGTTGATGTTTCATGGTTTAAATCTAGTTGCTTATTGAGGTATTGTAAGAGAAGTTAATAATTTTAATTCTGTGCTAAGTATATTGGGTGTCTATATAAACATGATTGGAAAACCGATTAGTGTTTTGCGACAATGGTTCACCATCACAAGCCCACGTATGATGCACGATAAAGAAGTATATATAAATTACTAAAAAAGTATTTCATGAAACATGTAGTTGGCTATTCATGTATTTATAATTGTTGTTTATAGTAACATAAAGATGATTACCCTTAAGCTTTCCTAAACCTTTTATTGCGTACATACATAAACTCACAGTTAAACCTTTTTGTCGCATAATATATGTTGAATATATAGATGGAAGATCGCGGTTGGATGTATAGAAGGCGGTTGCCCGGTAAAAGGTTTACTACTAAATTTGAGCAGGGGGTGCAGGGATTTATTGCATTCGCTTTATCGAATTCTACGTCTGGTAAAATCATATGTCCTTGCACAAAATGCAAGAACATGAAATTTGACTCTCCGGACCAAGTTGAGATTCATTTGTATAGATATGGGTTTGTTAGCAATTACCATCGGTGGATTTGTCACGGTGAACCTTACTATGTAAATCAAAGCATGGCTACCTCAACATCTAGTACAGCTCAAGCTAATTCAGGTTCTAGAAATCCGTATCTGGAAATGATCATTGATGCGGCGGGCCCTAATTTTAATTTGGAAAGACCGTCGGATGAGCAAGTTGAAGAACCTCCTAACGCGGAAGCGCAGAAGTTTTATGATATGCTGGGGGCAGTAGACACTCCCATATGGGAAGGGTGTACGAACTACTCAGTGCTTTCGTTAGTTTCAAGGCTATTAAATGTTAAGTCTGAAAATAACGTATCTGATAAAGCTTTTAACCAAGTTGTGCAGCTTATAAAAGAGGTGGTCCCAAGTAGCAACAAGATAGCTGATGACTTTTATCAAATGATGAAGTTAGTATCTGGGTTGGGGTTGCCTGTTCAAAAGATAGATGTATGCAGTAATGGATGCATGCTTTATTGGAAGAATGATATCGATTTGATAGAATGCAAATTTTGCAGACATTCTCGGTACGTGCCTAGAAAATGCCGAAAAAAAAGAAGGGTTAGGCTTGAGATCCCTATGAAAAAAATGTACTACTTTCCGATTACACCAAGGCTGCAGAGGTTGTATGCATCTAAAACTACAGCTGAACACATGAGTTGGCATGTAAAGGCTAAGGTCGAAGATGGAAACATGAGCCATCCGAGAGATGGTGAGGCTTGGCAGCACTTTGATCAGATTCATCCAAATTTTGCAAAGGAAGTTCGGAATGTAAGATTGGGACTTTGTACTGATGGTTTCTCGCCGTTTGGCATGTCAGGAAAGCAGTATTCATGTTGGCCAATTATTGTCACTCCTTATAACCTTCCACCATGGTTATGCATGAAAGATCCTGTGATGTTTTTAACAATCATTGTACCGGGACCAAAGAATCCAAAACATAAAATTGATGTTTATCTTCAACCATTAATAGAAGAATTGAATCATTTGTGGACTGAAGGTGTTGCGACATATGACATAGCAAAGAAATAAAACTTCCAGATGCGTGCTGCACTAATGTGGACTATTAACAACTTTCCTGCCTATGGAATGATGAGTGGATGGAGCACAGCTGGAAGATTAGCGTGTCCATATTGTATGGAGAGGTCAAAGTCTTTTCATCTACAACATGGTGGTAAACACTCATGGTTTGACTGCCACCGTCGCTTCTTACCCATGGATCACCCATTTCGATGGGATACAACATCATTTAAGAGAGATAAGGGCTCTGATATGTTCCAACCTATTCTACGTCCCACTGGGGATGACTTGTGGAGCAGTGTTTGTCAGTATTCAAAAATAACAGAGTCGGGAAGAGAACTTGGGAGATCAGAAGGTAGATATGTGAGTCATAATTGGGCTAAACGGAGTATTTTTTGGGATTTGCCCTATTGGCGAACGCATTTGGTTCATCATAATGTTGACGTAATGCATAATGAAAAGAATGTGTTTGATATTGTCTTCAATACAGTTATGGATGCGAAGGGCAAGACTAAAGATAATCTGAAGGCCCGTCGTGACGTTGAAATATATTGCAATAGGCCAAAACTACATGTGTGTAACGTCGGAGAAGGGAGGATAGCAATACCTAAGGCATGTTACACGTTGACGGTAGAACAAAAGAAAATGTTGCTTGAGTGGTTGAAAGGATTAACTCTTCTAGATGGATACGCATCGAATCTTTGTAGATGTGTTGATTTTAATGAATAGAAGCTGTCCGGTATGAAAAGTCATGATTGTCATATCTTCATGGAAAGATTACTTCCGATTGTCTTTAAAGAATTCCTTCCAGTTAATGTTTGTGGAACTTTGACAGAATTAAGTCTGTTTTTTCGAGACATTTGTGCTCCTAAATTATCTGTATCTCATATGATGAAGTTGGAGTAAGAGATACCGGTTCTTCTATGTAAGCTAGAGAAGATTTTTCCTCCAAGTTTTTTCGATGTTATGGAACATCTCTTAGTTCATTTGCCTTACGAAGCAAGGGTTTGTGGTCCTGTACAATATAGATGGATGTATCCTTTTGAGAGGTAGTTGTCATTATCAAAATTTTGCTACAGCTAGTTGTAGTCGTTGCATAATACTTATTATCATACTTTGAATTATGCCAGGTTCTTGTTTCGTTTAAAGTTAAAGGTAAAAAATAAGGCACGAGTAGAAGGGTCAATTTGCAATGCCTATCTTGTTGAGGAAACATCTACATTCTTCTCCTATTATTTTGAGGCACATGTGCAGACAAAACATGTATCCATGGCTCGCAACGATGAAGGTGTAGTCGGGCGTGAAGTAGATGAAGCTTCGTTGTCAATATGCAATATTTATGGGAAGATCTTAGGAAAGATTCAAACTCGATTCCTCTCTCATGAAGAATACAAAGTGGCAAGAAATTATATATTACTTAACTGTGAAGAGGTCCAACCATATATTAGGTGAGATGCTTGCCCCTCTGGTTGATATTAGAAATAAGATCCATTACTAATTGTGACATTTTCTTCTCTACAGTGAGTTCACATCTCGTTTACAATCTTCAATCCCAAACATTTCGGAATTGGATGTAGAAAGAAGGATAGAGAATGAGTTCACATGATGGTTTACAGATTATGTATGATCTTCTTTAATCAGTTAAATTTCTTTACACGTGAACATCTGTTGTTAGTTAATGTATGCCCACCTGAACATTTCATATGCATTATAGGTGAACGATCCACAAAACCATATGTCAAATATATGTTTGAAGAATCTTGCTTGGGGACCTTCGAGAAAATTAAAAACATATACTGGGTACATTATTAATGGCTATAGATTTCACACCCACGAACACGCCGAAGGAAAGAAAACAGTGAATTCTGGAGTTTGTGTTAAAGGGGGTGAAAAGGACTCAGTAGTGAGTGATTATTATAGGGTTCTCAAAGAGATTGTTGAAGTAGAGTTTCCTAGTAATCCATCACAAAAAGTTGTCATTTTTAAATGTGATTGGTTTGATCAAACAGCAAATCGCGGTGTTAGAATACATAAGGAGTATAAGATTGTTGATATTAATTGCAAGAGGAGCTATCCAAAATATGATCCGTTTGTATTAGCTCAACAGGCATCTCAGGTGTACTATGCCTCATATCCAGGATGCAAAAGACCAAGATCCGACTGGTTAGCTGTGTGTAAAGTAAAAGCTCAACATGTGATTGATGCACCTGTGATTGATAAAGCTTACCAAGAAGAGGTGGATATTCACAATGCAATGAGTAATTCCTTAGTTGTTAATCTTGGTCCCTTAGCTCATGAAACGGGCACAAGTGATTTGTTGGATGTTCAAGAAGAAGGAATACTTAGGGATACAAATGAACTCGAAGATGAGGATGAAGAAGAAGACGAATGTAACTGGAATATAAATAGCACAACAGAGATGGAAGAAGAAGAATATATATCAGAGGATGACTCAAGTGATTAAAGTACATTTCTAATACGTTTGTGATGTAAAGTTTAAATAATTCATGATGGTTGCTTATATGGTTGATCAACAATTTATGTTAAAATTTCAAGTTTTACTAATTTATTAGATGATCAATTATTATACCATTTTTTGTCCTTTTTATTAGCTTAAATATAGTTAAGTACGAGTCAATGCTAATTATTTTCTTTTCCACTAGGTGTTCTTTGCATTTCCATAGGTATGCTTCCTTTTTTTTAAAAAAAATACAGTTAAGTGTTAGGGGAGACTCTAACTATTTTCTTTTCCACATGTGTTTTTTGCCTTTACACAGGTATACTTTTTAAAAAAAAAAAATACAATTAAGCATGAGTTAATGCTAACTATTTTCAGCTCAACAGGTGTTCTTTGATTTTTCAAAGGTATATTTTTTTGTCTAATATATGGACTGGATCCCCGTGAGTGATGGGTGATCATTCCCCATGAGTGATGGGTGATCACTCCTCCTGGTTAATGGGTGATTACCCTTAAGTTAATTGATGTTGTTGACATTGACTTTTTATTATAGATGTCTTCTTTGGTAGGATATAAAACCTGTATAAAAGCTGTATAAAAGAACACACATTTCGTTATCTGATGGCTTTGATCCATTGACAAAGGAAGAATCATGCAAATATGTTAATAAAAATAACAAACCTTTTCTTTCTCAAGTTGTATAATGGCCAAGTCTCTACATATTCCAGTTTATCTATTGGCAGTTAATTTTTTTGTTATGGAAAATGTGTTCAATGGATACAGGTTTTGTTGTAAATGTTTTGTGTATTTGATGTGTTGATGATACTTGGAATATGTTTGAATGTGGCATTAATGCCTGGAAAATGACCATTTTATAGGGGAAACTCTATCAAAATCTTTTATAAATTTGCGTTTATAACTTGTTCTACAAATATATTACAAATATGTTTAAAATTTAATTAAATTTATTTCAAAATTAGGATGTCTGGTGATGGACAGTCTTCTAGAGGTGCTGGAACAGACCAACATACCCATCCTCCTGACACCACATCACCATCACACGCACGGCGCCTCTCCATACCACGATCGATTTCTGGTTCACCTTCACAATTAAGAGGTGCTTCCTCAGCAGACGCTCCTACTTCTGCATCACACCATATTGGATCACATGCCACAGACGGCCGACCTATGATTATTCCTCGAGGAGAAGGGTGTGTAATTCATAATTATTGATTGATTTCCAATTCAGCATATCTTATTTAATAATCGTATTACTTTCCTTTCTGATTATACAAAATAGGTTTGCTGGTTCAGATAAATGTGTGTGAGAGATTCAAGGTATATTCAAGAAACAATTTAATGGTTCGTACGCTACATACTCACATGTCCCGATACACGTTCGGGACATGTGGTTCGAGGAGTGGGGAGTATGTTTCTTTTACTTTCTTACAATTTTAATCTCATGTATATGTTATTGAAGCTTATATGCTCAGGTGTCATTCGTTGTATTTGCAAACAAATTTACTTTAAACTGTTAATTTAAACTTTAACGGCGATGGTTTACTATATTTGCAGAAGTTATTTCGTTAGGCTCCTGAGCATGGTCCCCAGATACGGAAAAATTGGGAAAGAAAGTGTGCAAAAAGGTTTTCTGATACTTTGTCGAAGACCCGAAAGAGCACGCCTACTAATTCATGTCCAAATTGGATTGATCCAACTCATTGGTCGGAGATGAACAAACATTGGTTGGATCCCAAATATCAACGAATCGTACAGTCTGCAAGGCAAAATCGGTCTCGTACCGGTGTCACTCACACAGGAGGTTCCATCTCTTTCATTGAGCACGAGGAACGCATGGTAAATTCAATTTTATTAACTTTTGCATATTTCTAAATTGTTAGAATCATGCACTCGCATTCGAAATAATATTCTTTTCTATTAATTAAACTACAGAGGATACATGAAGGGGACACATTTAGCTATCGGACATGTTCAAAAAACTACATATGTTCCAAAACGGAGAAAGACAGGGTCAGTTTGTGGGCGAGCGTCCGCAAAAGATATTAGTAAAAATAATTTATTCTTACATTACTTATTGAAATATGTCTTCTTTTAATTTTTATAAACTCACGTTATTTCAGGAGCCGGCAAATGTCACCAAGGAGCGCTACTCTCAAATGGAGTCTAGCGGGTCCGTCGACTCTGTTGCTATGCCAAATGACAAGGCCATTATCATTGAGGCAGCTGGCGGATTCAACAGGGGTCGTGTCTACGGGTTGGGATCAGAGGCTACTCGCATTAGGGAGCAAATGCATGCGTCTCATTTATTAGGATCATCTTCATCCACTCCTATTGATGTTGACCAAATAGTTGAGACTAGGGTTCAGCAGATGATTCAGGAGGTTGAGGATCGATGGAGGCATCGAGAGAGGAGTCGCGAGGACAAGTACAAGCGCCGTGAGAATAGGATTAAGAAGAATTTTGAACATAAAGTTGCGGGAATCACTTCTTGGATGGCAGTTATGTCCGAGAAGATGGGGGCTGTTATGCCACAGCTGTCTTTGGTATTTGAGGATGAGGACATGGATGAGGATGAGGACGAGGACGAGGACGATGATTTATTTGTTTCCCTACCTGATCATCACCCCAGTCCTAGTACTGGGTTTGATAGTCCTCCCGCTCCTCCTTTAGCTAGTGCTCTAAATCCTTTAGCTACATGATTGTATTTTGAACATTATTTATCTATTGTGATACTTATGTGTATACACATATTTGGATTATTGTAATTTTACTTTATGATTTGGCAAGCAATTTATTATTGGTTTCGAAATTTTATTTGTTTTATTAGTTTCACATTACAGATTTGATATTTATGAGAAAAATTGTTTAAATATTTGTCATAGGTTTTCTAAAATTAATTTATTTAAAATTAATTTTGACAAATATTTGTCACAAGTTGCTACGGATTTGCGACGGATTTTTTTAAATTTTTTTTAATTACAATTAATCCGTAGCAATTTGCTACGGATTTGCGACGGATTTTTTTATTCTTGAAATTCATATTTTTCCGTAGCAAATTGCTACGGATTTATTAATTTTTTTGAAATTGCAATTAATCCGTAGCAAATCCGTAGCAATTTGCTACGGATTTGCGGCGGATTTTTTTAATTATTTGAAATTCATATTTTTTCGTAGCAAATTGCTACGGATTTTTTAATTTTTTTGAAATTGTAATTTTTCCGTAGCAAATCTGTAGCAAATTGCTACGGATTTTTTTTAATTCTTGAAATTCATATTTTTCCGTAGTAAATCCGTAGCAAATTGCTATTTATTAATTTTTTTTGAAATTGCAATTAATCCGTAGCAAATCCGTAGCAATTTGCTACGGATTTTTTAATTTTTTTGAAATTGGAATTTATCCGTAGCAAATCCGTAGCAAATTGCTACGGTTTTTTTTTTTAATTCTTGAAATTCATATTTTTCCGTAGCAAATCCGTAGCAATTTGCTACGGATTTGCGACGAATTTTTTAATTTTTTTTGAAATTACAATTATTCTGTAGCAAATCCGTAGCAAATTTGCTACGGATTTGCGACAGATTTTTTTTCACGTTTTATTTTTTTCCAATTATTCCGTCGCAAATCCGTAGCAACTTGATACGGATTTTATAATTCGTCGCAAATCCGTAACAAAATGTAATTTGGTTGACCAGAGATTTGGCCGTCGCAAATATGTCGCTATTTGCGACGGAATTAGTTTTCAGTCGCAAATAGCGACGCTCTTATTTGCGACGATCTAATCCGTCGCAAATCCGTCGCAACACTTGATTTGCGACGGATTTGCTACAGATTTGGCCATCGCAAATAGTGTTTTTTTTTTTTTTGTAGTGAACACTAGTTTAATGTTTGGTAAGTTGTATGGATTGTTAATTTTTAAAATTTAATAGACTAAAATTAAATACATGTATATTTTAGTAGTTAGTTAAATTAATTATTTAATTAATTAAAAGTTTAAATAAATTCAAATAATATTTATTTTAAAAAATCTTACAATTTAATAGACTAATATTAAATGTATATTTTTTATTACTTAATTACTTAAAATTATAAATGAATTTAAATAATATTTATTTTTTCTTTAAAAAACATTCATCTGAATTTTACACTGTCACATATCACTTTAAAATACAATCATATGTATCCGTACAAGTTTCTTCAACGACTTATATTTATGTGTGTGTACATGCAATACGAAAAAGCCTCTCTTATTGATTATTGACATGGCCTGCCGGCCATTTTTTGTGAGTGGCGGTTTGAAAAGTAGTATATATAGTTTGGGGAGAGCAAGCTTGGATACTGAGAAGAAAAGGGAGTAGGTATCAAAATAGGTCAGGCTAAGGCCAAGTTTGTATTATAGGCTTAAGGCTTGAGTCTAGTATGTTAATCTATATAAGGCCGTTTTTAGATTCAGACTTGACCTATATAAAAGTCTAGCATATTTAAAAACTTATTTATAAGTCTGTTAATATATAATTTTTACTTTGATTAGGCACATGTTGTGATGTTAATTTTTATATGTAAAATACATAAATAAACTAATAATACGTTATATGTTAAAATTAGTAATTTATATACATATATATATTATATATACAAGATAAGATAAGTATTATATAAAATACATATAATATATATTATAATTAATATGTAACATATAAATAGGTCGAACCTAATAAATTTCATGCCAAACTTTTATTAAATAAGCTCAGTTTTTTTTTTTCACATAAACAGACCTAATTTTAAGTATAAACCTGACTCATTTACTAAACAGGCAAAGCCGTATGTCCCTGTTAAATATTCTATTGCCCTTTTAAATTAGAGTCTCCGATACCTTTTTGGATGGAGGCGTAGGATTGATTTTCAAAATATTAGAAGGGCATAATAGGGTGTTCACGTATTTCAGGGGTATAATTAAAAAATTGACCATTTTAAAAGGCATAACAGTCATTAAATCCCTTTAAATATGTGAGATAATGTAGAATCTCAATTAGTTAGTAATATATATTTAAGATTTTTTTTAATTAAACTGTTTATAATTTAGTTCAATAAATAATATTTTTTAAAAATATTATTAGAGTTTAATATCTAATCTCTTAAATTACAAATCAAACACTTGATTAATAAATTACTACATAATCGACTAATATATATAATACAGTTTCAATTATGAATTTTATAAAAAAATGAAAAATAAAAGTTAAAGGGTAAATGTGGATCCCCCGCTGAAACGGGGTGCAAAGCTTGAGGTATCCCCAAAGGGGGTTCCTCGCGTGACGCAAAGACGCTTTTTGCCTGCCACCGGTGAACGAAAGGCACGCTGGCCAATGACAAGAGTCCTAGCATGTGGCAGATGCGAGGTGTCAAGCTGGTAGATGCAAGGACACTATACCTCGCATTCCCTAAACGTGAAGTCTGATTCTTTTTTTTTTTTTTAATTGTAGTATTTTTGAAAAAAATTCAACTTTAATCCTATTTTTTAAATTTATAAATTTTTATTTAAAAAGAATAATAATGTTTTAAAATAATTGCAGAAATTATTAATTTAAATTTGATCTTAATAAAAAATATATTTAAATTTATAGTTCCATTATATTTTAATTCAAGTAATTTATATATTAATTGAATTCGAATAATAAGTGAAAAATTAAAGAAAAGAATTAAATAATATTTAATATTTTAGTGAATAATAGTTGAACATTTCATTATTTTTTGTGTATTTTTTATTTTAAAAATGATTTGAAAATAAAATTTTATTTCTAAGTTAAGTTTATTTATAATATTTAATTATAGTTAATTTTAAATCTCAATTATGTACAAAAATAATTGATTGTTTTATTTAACTTAGAGTTTTATTATTAATTTTGTCTTCAAAGATTCATAATAAATTTTTTAATGGGGATACTTAATTGAAATTATTATTTTATCTTCAATTTTTTAAATATAGATTTAAGTATCATAAATTTGCAAATGATATTTTAACATTTATTTAAATTTATTTTTTTAAAATTTAATAACGATTGATTATATATCAATTATTTGCAAAAAAATGGAAGTTTCAAATCTCAATTATCTAAATTTATAATCTCAATTATTTAAATTTAAATCTCAATTCTCTAAATTTATAATCACCTTATATTTCAATTCAAGTAATTTATATTTTAACTGATTCAAATAATAGGTAAAATTAAAAATATGCAAATAATAATTTATAATATTTACATATTTTTTATTTTAAATAGATGATTTGAAAATATATTTCTATTTTTAAGTTAGATTTAATTTATAATATTTAATTACAATTAATTTTAAATTTCAATATGTGCAAAAATAAGTTATTATCCTATAGGACTTAGAGTTTTTTATTAATTTTATATTCAACAATTCACAATAAATTTTTTAATCGAATACTTAATTGAAATTATTATTTTACCTTCAATATTTTAGATTTAAAATCATAAATTTGAAAACAAAATTTTAGCATTTGTTGTGATTCATAACAAGAATTTAATGGTAGTATATAGTTTAGAGTTTAGGGTTTTAGGGTTTAGGTTTGGAGGCTTAAGGGTATAGGATTTAAGGTTTTTTTGTTTGAATGTCAAACATTGAACAAAAAAAAACGTAATAGTATTATTTGAAAATAAGTGACTCTACCAAAAAACTTTATTACATCTGAAATCATCAAATAAAAGCATGATAGCTAGTCCTACAATGAAATCCTCGACGATAGTTCTTCGGAGGTTAAACCCGTCTTAGAGGTTGTTTCTAAGGTTGTGCATTAGATTGTCCCTCATCATATTCTTATGTAGTATAAGAGGGACCTACATTCTCTTCAAATTGCTTATGCTATCTCCGAGACGTCTAGTAGATGGACCAACAACAAACTCGTCAGCCGAAGATAGGCACCTAGTATAAAAAGCTAAGTGCTATGGAGTAATGCAATTGTCAACCGCTACAGGATCACGTGGCATATAATCATTTTCATCTCAATGCATATGTAAGTAGTGATCCTATTGAGAAACTGTGTCAACTGCAACATGCTGACATGCTTGTCTACCGCCCCGCAGAATTGGTGGTACTTCTCGAGAGACTTCTTGCTGGATCGAAGGCAACAGATCAGAAGCATGGCTTTGTCTAGATGGCTTGTGGGATGGGTGGTTCAAAAGACTTGTCTTATCGAAAGTAGTCATCAAGTGCATAGCAAGATTTGATATGATTGCAAACATTTGTCTAGACATAGTGTCAGCATTTTGATATCTTTCATTGCCTAGGTACAAGCCTACATATGTATTTCAGAATGTTAACAAAATATTCAAATCGAAATTCTATGTTTTATTACACAGCACTCTTAAAAAATCTACGTCCTAATACTTCAACTATAATGCTGATTGATTGATAGCCCACAAGATTCGATTGTGATATAGTCAGATTGGCAATCAAGTGCCTAATGCGAATCCAATACCATACAACATAATCATCCGAAACTATATTCACACCGTAACTGGGCTATTTACTTAGAACAGTTGAATGCATGTTAACCCAATTAGCGAGATATATTGAATCAATCTCTCTCCACTCTACACCAATACTCCTCATATCATGGGTATGCAAATTATCATCGGTGTCAACTACAACAGGGATTGTCTGGATCAATCCAAATTACAACATGATTTTATTTGGGAGATACAATTCTATTATCTCCCAGCAAATTAGGGACGTAATAAATGCTCAAATTTGTTGCCCATGAGTGCAATAGAGGGGTAGGGTTGCCAACATGTGCTTATTATAAGGTTGCCAAATAAACTATATAAAGATACATTGCCAATGTCAATAATAAATAACAAAGTTAATATTATTGTTGAATGTAAATTGGTTGAAGTAAATATGATCATATTGTATCATATCCAACTGATCCCTATAAGCAAGCAGCACATGTGTCGGTGTTCGGGAGAGTTGTAATGGACATTCCCATGTTGATCTTCTAGGGAATTGTTGATCAACATCCTCTATTGGATGGACTCTCTTTAGTCTGATAATAAGAATACGCTTTCACGCCCGCAACTATTTCAACATTAATGACTATAGTTTAAAAAAATATACTTGTTATTATTTTGAAATACTATTAAGTTTTTTCAAAAAAAAAATGTCTGTTTCAAAACCTGAACCAATAGTAATAGGCCACTGATGGTATGCATTGTATAGGATATAGTATTGCACAGAAAATGGTATAGATGCGCGAGGGCTATACTTTCCCAACTAAGTATGCCCAATAGCGCCAAATTATAAATGTATTTTAAGAAGCACAAATGTACTTTATTACTGGACTTGTCTAAGAATAGAAAGCTACTAATGAGTTGTATAATACAACATCGTGTATGCTATTCTATTATTTATGGCATCGCATATGGAGGTGGTGGTTGACTCAGAGCTCTCTCAAGAGAAATGATCTTTAATCGATACCCATCAAGGTCTATCAATCCTAAGAGCTAGTCAAACATGTCAATCAACTCTGTAGTCATATGCTAGAACCAACTGTTAGGATTGTTTAATAAAATTAAAAATCGAACCAAATCGACAGAACCAACCCAACCCAAACCGAATTTTGATTTTTTAGGTTGGTTTGGTTTGTGTTGGGTTAAGAAAATAATAAATCGATAATTTGGTTTGATTTTTTAAAATTATATAACTCAAGCCAACCCAACTCGAATCCACATATATTAATTAAATTTATTTTAATTTTAAAATAAAATTATGAAAAAGAAACCCTATGTTGGTGGCTATTCTGCCTCTCTTTCTTTTTCCTAATTTCCCTCGATTATCTTTGCAGCTCCCCTTCTCTTTATTTCTTCCTCTTGAGTCTCGACACTCGACAGTAGCACTATCTATTACCACTTACACCACAATTCCTCTAGATCTGAGGAAGATCATCGGTCTTTGGTCACTACTACTTAGAGATGGAAGCGGTACTAGTATTTTTTGACTGCTTGGGATCCTTTCAAAACTTCTTCAATTTATGGTCATAGACTCATATGTATTTTCTGAGTGTCGTGGATTTATGGATGATTTCACAGTATATATGTAGGTTTTCATGCTTATTCATAATATATTTGTGATTATTTTTTATAATATATTTTGTAGATATATTGAAAAGTTTGAAATTTTACATGTAGTGGAAACTGGAAAAGGATATGAAATTAATCTGTGCTATTTATTTAGTTTATTAGTAAAGCATTCTATGCATTTAACTTTATTTAGTTTGTGTTATTGATATTGAGTAATGTTTTGATATTGTATAGAATTATGAATTTAACTTTGATCAGTTTGTATTATTGAGAAAGGATTACTTTTTATAATATTTAATTAATATTTTTACATGTAGCAGTTTATTTATATAATAAATTATGTACAAACTGACTGAACCAAACCAAATCAATCCAAACCTAACACAATCCAAACCGACAGTTTGAAATTTTAAATAGCTTAGTTTAGGTTCAAAATTTTCAAAATATTTAGATTTGGTTAAAAAAAATAGATAAAATCGAATCAACCCAACCTATGAACTGCCCCACCGACTGTTATAGATAGGATTACCTGTTGAAAAGTATGCCCTCAAAGACTATATATTTTGTGTAAATATATTGCAAGTATACCCGGGGCCAAGTGAGTCCAATGGACCCAACACAAGGTCTGCTCTACCTAGGCGGAGTTCTTAGAGAAATAGAGCAAACCCGGCACCAGGTGGGTCTAATGAACCAGGCGCCAGGTCCACTAAATGTTTATTTATTCAATTTGGTTTGTTTATTATATTATTGCACATTTAATGTCTAAGTATAACAAATAATGGTCTATGTATTAAGTCGTTCTTCACAGTAAGGTATAGACATGGGTACTTGTCATACAAGTAAAATTGAGTTTTTAGTCGTTTGATGGAATTGCGCATTTCATCATGATAAGACTATTATACCATGAGTTTTAATGAGGAATGGTTTATCTTGAATTAGTGAGTAGTTTACTCACATCATTGGTATAAGTGTATTACGAATACATAGAATTAGACCTGTAGTAGTGGTCTCTCTTAAAGTACTATAATTATAGAGACCAAACTATTACTGCTATAGCGTGAACGGATACCTTCATACTTAAATATGAGTTGGTGGTCTGGTGAAGCTAAGGTCTTGTACTTTAATATATGTTGGGTGAGATTTCTTTTGTGAGATCAATAACCTTGTACATTGGATGTATTACTCTAGTTAGTTAAGACGGATTTATGCAACATAGTTTTTTTGCTTTACTTTGTGAAGATTAATCACCCCCTTGTGATTGTCCAGGACAATCTAATAATCCAAAACATTGGAAACATAACTCTAGAATGTGTGCTTTTAGGTAACTTCCAATGATAAGTAAGTACATTCGAGTGAGTCATAGATTATCGGATTAGAGATCTAAGGATGGTAGATATACCTTAGTGTTGTCTAGATACAATTTGGGCTTCATGGATAATTATCTAGAAGAGAAATAAAATTTATTCTAAGAGTTCAATTAGAATTAATTAATTAGTTTTAGATTTTTTAGAAGGCTCAGAAAAGATAATTAATTAATTAAGAAAATTAGGCTAGAATAAGTTAATTCATTAGGCTGATATATGTTGAAATATATTAAGAGTTTAATTGAAATTAATTAATTTGCCTTAGGTATTTAATAAAGCCCAAAAAAGAAAATTAATTAACAAAAAAGATTGAGCCAGTCTTGGACTGATTTATGAGCCCAACACCAAGACCATTAGGGCTTAGTATGTTTCGACCCACTAGGGCTTCCCTAGGATGGCCAAAATTTAAGGAAAGAAAAAGAGAAGGTAGGGTTTTCACCAACCAAGCTCTCTCCCTTTTGTGTGTGCAGCCACCCTTCCTCTTGTGTTTTTCTTCCTTGGATTTTGGTTATCCAAAGGAGCTTTCACCAAGCTAACTCAAGATCAAGGTAGAGTCATATTCCAGAAGACAAAGAGTGGTAGCTTGGAAAAGTTTGATGCGAATGACTAGAAGATTGGCAGGAATACCAGTCAAACCACAAGCTCCTCCTTCTCCCCCTCCAACACAAGATCTAGTGCAACCCAGCATCTTGTTGGTTAATTCGCGACCAACAAAAAAAAAAAAAAGTAAGTAAGTACTCTCTCCTAGATGTGGCTCGAAAAATTGAAAATTTTCCGTTGCATTTTCTATGATGTTTTTCGTTTAGATCCTTCAATTGGTATTAGAGCCACAATTTTCATCTAGGAGCATGTACTATGGTTAAAAACTAGAAAAGCTAGTTCCTTAACTATGAAAAATGAATCTTTTGTGATTTCATGTGATCTCTCATACATTAGTTTCTAGAGTTCATGTACGCTTCGCGGTTAGAGGTATAGTATCTTATATTCTAATGGTTTTCCTATTGTTTTTCTGGTTTTGAATAGATGCAATGTACGCCTCGTGTTTAGAAGTATAGGTATTTCTAAAAGTTAGTGTTATGCCCTAGAGACAATCACTTGTACGTTGTATACAACAAATTTTATTTTAATAAAATGCATGATTTATCTTACAGTTTCTTTTGTTTACTTTTATGTAATATAATTGTTGGATAAAGTTCCTAATACAACACTGTGTTAAGGAAATCATGATAGAGATCATGATATGAAATTTCTACTACACTGTATAGTATTAGTACTTAAATAGTCCCTAGTCATAGTATTAATGAGACTGGACATCATTAATGCGTTAAGACTAACATGTGTTAGACTTCCTGATTTGATCAGGCGGTGGTTCTCATATCCGTGAATATTAAAATACTCAAAGTTAATACATGGATGCTTGTTAATGGAACAAGTACATTAGATGACTTAGCTATGAGATAATCACATGGATAACTATTTAGTGTCAGTAACACAAATCTCAATATAACAAACGTGTAAGTATCATTAGATTTGAGATCTCCAAGGTACTTTGTTTACTAAGCATTATGCTTTGATTCCAATCTCTGGAGCCAGATCGAGGGCCACGCTATGGGATGGATATTGGGTACATTGTGAGGCAAACAAAAGTAATTGAGATGGTCAATAAATGATTTACCACTCCTAATAGTAGGAGCGAATATCTCACGGCCACTTGTAGGAATTACTACTCGAGAAGTCCTTAGCCAAGGCGACTGTGTATTGGAAACAGTTCCAATTGATACACATCTAAAGTAGTAGGTTCTTGGTACAGGTACTATTATACTTGGACTAGAATTAATATATATTCTAGAATGAGTTGGCACTAATTATGTACTCCAGACCAAATGAGATATTGTATGGTGAAATGAGTTAATTGCACTGTAATTTGTTATTAAAGGGTTCATGTTAAGCCACTTGACTTCCTAGACTCTTGGGTGGTCATGATGTGTTGTTAGATACCGCTCATAATTTTGAAATATAGGTTTATTAATTGATGAATTAATAAATCAATCCTAATTAGAATTAATAGCTTTAATTCTAATTAATTATGGAATGTTAATCTTAAAGACGTTTGAATTAATTCATGTTCGCTACCAATTGATTGGGAACCTTAATAGGTCACACACAATAGAGGATTATATACTCAAAATATTATTTAATAACATAGTGGGGTTAATTTCGAGAAAGAGAGGTTGTTGTGGCCAAATTATAATTAGTTATAATTTATGGTCCAAATTGTTATGCCATAGAGGCAATCACTTGTACATTGTATATGACACATTTTATTTTAATAAAAGACATTATTTATCTTACAGTTTCTTTTGTTTACCTTTATGTAATATAACTGTTAGATAAAGTCCATAGTACAACACTGTGTTAAGGAAATCATGATATAGATCATGATATGAGATTCTTACTACATTGTATAGTGTTAGTACTTAAATAGTCCTTAGTCGTAGTATTAATAAGATTGGACATCATTAATGCGTTAAGACTAGCATGTGTTAGACTTCCTGATTTGATCAGGCGGTAGTTCTCATATCCGTGAGTATTGAGATACTCAAAGTTAACACATGGATGCTTGTTAATGGAACAAGTTCATTGGATGACCTATCTATGAGATAATCACATGGATAACTATTTAGTGCTAATGATATAATCTCAATATAGTAAACGTGCAAGTATCCTTAGACTTGAGATCTCCAAAATACTTTGTTTGCTAAACATTGTACTTTGATTCCAATTTCTGGAGCTTGATCGAGGGCCGCCTATGGGATGGATATTGGGTACATTGTGAGGTAAACGAAAGTAGTTGAGAGGGTCAATAAAGGATTTACCACTCCTAATAGTAGGGGCGAATATCTCACGGCCACGTGTAAAAATTACTACTCGAGAAGTCATTGGCCAATGCGACTATGTATTGAAAACAGTTCCAATTGATACACATCTAGAGTAGTGGATTCCTGGTACAAGTACTATTGTATTCGGGCCAGAATTAATTCTGGAGGAAGTTGGCACTAATTCCATACTCCAAACCGAATGAGATATTATATGGTGAAATGAGCTAATTGCACTGTAGTTTGTTATTGAAGGGTTCATGTCAAACCACTTGACTTCCTAAACTCTTGGGTGGTCATGATGTGTTCCTAAATACTGCTCATAATATGGGAATATGGGTTTATTAATTGATGAATTAATAAACCAATCTTGATTAAATTAATATGATTAATTCTAATTAATTATAGATTATTAATCTTAAAGACGTTTGGATTAATTCATGTTTGCTACCAATTGACTGGGAAACCTAATAGGTCACACACAATAGAGGATTGTATATTCAAAATATTATTTGATAATATAGTGGGTTAATTGCGAGAAAGAGAAGTTGTTATGACCAAATTATAATTAGTTATAATTTATGGTCCAAATTGTAATTGTGAGAACTTGATATTTTCAATTACAATTAGGGAATTCTAATTGTTTTAGGATTTTAGTTTTTTTAGTGAATTTTTCGATTTATATGATGATATAACCGAAACCCTAGGAGGGTGATTCACACAAAAATTGCAGTCGCCAAAAACTCTCTTCTCTTCTCTCCTCTCTCTCTCGTTTTGCTGAAAATGAGAAGACCCGCCATCTTTTTCGGCTAGCACAGGAAATTTTGGTGCTTGAGTATTCCTCTGTGTAGATTTCTATTAGAGATAATCACACACTGTGATTATAGTAGTTGGACGTTCAACTCTCGTGGAGTTTGATCAAAAGGATTGCTGGATCGCATCTTGACTTAAAGAAGAAATTGTTGTTCATCAGACGATAAAAAAAAGGTAAAAAGTTGTTACCTTTATTATCTTTATGTCTTGTTTTTCACACATATACGGATCCTGGAATGCTATCTCGTTTTATTTTCCGCTGCGTCATATATGATATGCGTGAGAGATACCCAACAGTTTTCAATTACAATTAGGGAATTCTAATTATTTTAGAATTCTTAGTTTTCAGTGATTTTTCATTATATATGAGAGGTATACACGATGCCTTAGGAGAGATTGATTCACGGCAATCAACTCTCCCAAAAACCCCAGGGCACATACGAAAACCCTATCTTCTTTCTTTCTCTCTCGTTTTTCTGAAAAACAAGAAGAACCCTAGCCACCATTGTTGTTTTTCTGTTAGCACAGAAAATCTTGGTGCTTGAGTGTCATTCTCCGTGTGAATTTCTATTAGAGATAATCACACACTGTGATTATAATGCTTAGACATTTAACCTTTGTGGTGTTTGATCAAGAGGATTGCTGGATCGCGCCTCGACTTGAAGAAAGAAAAAATTTATTTTTCAAATGCTCAGCAAAGAAAGGTAAAGCTATTACTTTTGTTCTCTTTATGTTTTGTTTTCCACACGTATGCGGATCTTAGGATGGTATCTCATTCTTATATTTTCACTGCGCCATATATGATATGCGTGAAATACCCAACAGTGGTATCAAAGCTTTGCTATGTGTGATTTGCAGACATTATTTTTTGCGTGAAAGTTGTTTCATGTAATCGTGTATGTCTTTGTTCACTGTGAAATTGTTTTCACTCGAGTCGAAATCATTTCGAGCATTATGGGTTGGGTCTGTAACACAATATGCTTGTGTAATAGTTACAGCATATTTCGAAAAATATTTTCTTTATATGTTGAAAGGTTTTACAGAAAAACGTTTTCTTGAACATGTGTTGTTGCCTTCCGTTTCATCCTAATTTTCTATTTTGTTTTTGTTTAAACTAACAAATCGGTTATTGTTTTGAGCTTCAAAATAGAAAATTCTGTTGAGAATTGTTCTCACTAAACTATTGCAGAAGATAAGGACTTCAGAAATTGTTTCTGAAAAATTTTCTAAAAATCGCCGCCTCTTCCTGACTACAGCAGGCACCGGCTCTGGCTCCTAGCCGGCGCCAGTTCTGTGCTGTTTCGCGACGTCCATAAATCGTTTCTGGAAAAATTTTCTTAAAACCTGACTGGAGCCGGCGCCGCCTTGGGCTTCTAACCGACACCAATTCTGCTCTGTTTCTCAACGTTCTAGCAATTTTTAAAAAAAAATCTGAAATAGAATTTTGAAAGGAAAAAATCTCATTTGATGAGAGACGGGACCTAAAAGTATTTTCTCAAAATTAGTTTTGAGACAAACAATTTTATTTTTTAAAATAATGATTTTGAAAATTTAAAATTAATGTATTTTTCTAAAATATTGATTTTAGAATTTATTTTATTTTTTCAAAATATTTTTCCAAAATAGTGATTTTGGAATAATAAAAATTATATGTTTATTTTGTTTAAGCATAATTAATGGTATGGTGGATGGTTATGGACTAAAACCAATTATATCTGTTCGTGCATTTTACAGTTTTAGTTTTTTTTATTTTTTATGAAATAGGGCCTGCCTATCCTGCCTTCTCTAGAATTCTTGTGTAATTCTCTTCTCATCTAACTCTCCTCGAATGTAACTCGAGGTTTTCTCGCTTTAGGAAATTATGTAATTAGTTTACATAGGTTAGATAGGAGTAGAATTATTCTATTTTGGAGATGGCAACCAAAACAAGACGAGAAGGTAAAACCTTCTACTTAAATCATGCATGAACACATAGGGTTAACTATATTAATTTCTTTTATAGCTCAAAGAAATTAATTTATGGTAAAGTCCATAACCATACCACGTAATTGCTTTAATACCATGATTATCAATTATGTGATTTATTGATTTTTATGCATGTCATTTATTGAAATCACTAAAAGGAACAAATCCCTCAATTAATAGTAAACCTAATTCCTTCCGTTAATATAGTAAGAACGAGAGTCCTTTTTCGAAACCAGGTTGTTGGGCAAATCCAAGCCTACTCGACATTAGACATGTTCAAGTTATGGAATTAAATTCCTTTGGAAATAAATTCCTGATTAATGGGTCGGGTTTAACTAAATTCTTTATCCCGGTTGGACAAACTCAAGTATGAAGAAATTTAGTGAAGAAGTTAGAGTAACCTGAAAGGTTTTAAGATTAAAAGTTGTTAATCACCCAATAATCCAATAATTACATACGATGTAATTGGTATTGGATACCTACCAATGAACTTAAGGATGGCTTGTTGGGTAAATCCAAGGTTATTCTTGAGGAATTTGGATACTGGTCCATTAGGAAAGCTTCCAATGGGCTTTCCCGAATCAGTAGTGGGGGTTATTGGTTTGAGTAAAATAGTGGAGTAAAAATAAGTGTAATTAAAGTCCTAATTATTTGCATTTCATGTGCGTATACAGTAGCTAATCCTCTCTATCTTTACATCTAGGACACTTGCATCATGTCAACAAATCTAAACCTACGTAGCCTCTTGGAAACCAACAAGTTAAACAAATCAAACTACCTCAACTGATATAGAAATTTGAGAATTGTTCTCAAATCGAAAAAGTTGCTCTACGTGCTAGATGCTCCTATTCCGCTATCACCAGCTCAAGATGCTTTTACTGATGAGCATGCTGTCCACAAAAAGCACGAGGATAGTGATACAGCATCATGTATTATACTGGCATCCATGACTCTCGAGCTACAAAAACAGTACGAGCATATGGATGCTCAATCGATTATACTACATCTTTGAGAGCCGTTTGACGCCCAAGCTAAAATTGAGAGATATGAGATCTCGAAGCAACTATTCTGTTGCAAAATGGCAGAACGTTCTTCTGTGGCCACTCATGGGCTAAAGATGTTGGGCTTGATAGAGAAGCTTGGATTACTTGGGTTCGCGATGGACCATAACTTAAGTATTGACTTAATTCTGCAATTTTTGCCTGATAGTTTCTCACAATTTGTGATTAACTATCAGATGAATAAAATGGTGTCCACCATTCCTAAGTTGATCAATCTTCTCAAAACTACGAAGTCCTCTATGAAAAAGGATTCCAATGTAGTTTTAATGGTAGAATCTCCTTCTTCTAAGAAGAAAGTTCAAAAGAAGAAAAATGCTCCCATGAAGCACAAAGGTGGTGTGAAGAAGAAGGACACTACCACCAAGGGCCTATGCCATCATTGTGACAAGATGGGCCACTGGAGGCGCAACTGCAAAGCTTACGTGGAGACCATTAAGGACAAGAAGTAGAAGGAGAAGCTTGCAAGCACTTCTACTTCTACTCCGGGTATGTTTATGATTAAGATAAATACTGCCTTTAGAAATAAGATATGGGTATTAGATACCGAATGTGGATCTCATTTGTGCAATAACTTGTAGGGACTAAAGAGCAGTAGAAGGTTAGAGAAATGCGACGTGGACCTACGTACTACAAATGGGGCAAAGGTTGCTGTACTTGTTGTGGGGACATACGAGTTGAACCTGCCTTTGGGATTAGTTCTAGAATTACAAAAATATTATTATGTACCAATTTTAATGAAAAATATTATCTCAGTTGCGTGTTTAGAGTTAAATGGATTTCATTTGATATTTAAGAATAAATATTGTTCTTTTTCATTGAATGATATTCATTATGGTTCAGCAACTCTGGTTAATGGTTTATATATTCTAGACTTGGATAATCCAATTCTCAATATAAACAATAAGAAACCTAAAATAGATAACTCTAACACCTCTTACTTATGGCATTATCGTTTGGGCTATGTAAATGAGAATCGTGTTTCTAAGTTACACAAGCTTGGTGACTTAGGGTCATTTGATTATGAATCATATGGCACATGCGAGTCTTGTTTACTAAGTAAAATGGCTAAAACTTATTTTTCAGGAAAAGGAGAATGGGCCAAGGAGTTATTAGAACTCATACATTCTGATGTATGTGACCCAGTGTTAATATAAGTAAGAGGAGGTTATAACTATTTCATAACCTTTATCGATAATTTCTCATGATACGGGTATTTATATTTAATGAAATACAAATCCGAGGCCTTTGATAAGTTCAAAGACTTCAAGAATGAAATAGAGAAATAACTTGGCAAAAGTATTAAGACTCTAAGATCTGATCGAGGAGGAGAATACTTGAGCCAAGAGTTTCTGAGTAATCTTAGAGATAAAGGGATATTATCTTAATGAACTCCACCACATACACCTCAACATAATGGTGTATCTGAGAAAATGAATCGAACCCTTCTAGACATGGTACGGACCATGATGGCTTCTGCAGACCTACCAAAATCATTTTGGGGGTATGCACTAGAGACTTCTGTTTATATACTAAACAGAGTTCCGACAAAATTGGTTGATTCTACCCTATTTGAGATGTTCTTTGGTAAGAAACCAAAGTTATCTCACTTGCGAGTATGGGGTTGTCCTGCCTTTGTCAAAAGGCTACAGTCAGACAGACTTAATAGTAAGTCTAACAAGTATTTATTTGTGGGATATCCGAAAGAATCTTTCAGATATTACTTCTACCTACTCTCTGAAAATAAAGTTTTTGTTTCGAAGCATGCCGTCTTCTTAGAGAAGGAGCACATGCTCAAAAATGACAGTGGGAGTAAAATTGAACTTAGTGAAGTTCAAGAAGATCAAACAAACAAGGACCAACCATCTGATCCCACATCTATTGAGAGAACAGATAAACCTTCTACAATACAATAACCTCATAGGTCTAGTAGAATACGTGTGGCACTTGAGAGATATGGATTTCTCATTAGTGATCACAATGACGTATTGCTCATAAATGAAGATGAGCCTACTACTTACAAGGATGTTCTGAATAGTTCAGAATCTAGCAAATGACTTGACACCATGAAGTCAGAAATGGATTCCATGTACGACAACCAAGTATGAACTTTGGTTGATCCAGCCAAAGGAATTAAACCTATTGGGTGCAAATTGATTTTCAAGAAGAAAACGGACATGAATGGTAACATAGTTACCTATAAAGCACGACTAGTGGCGAAGGGTTATCGTTAACAACATGGTATTGACTATGATGAAACCTTCTCGCCAGTAGCCATATTAAAATCTATCAAGATACTTCTAGCCATTACTGCTCATTATGATTATGAAATTTGACAAATGGATGTGAAAACAGCTTTCCTAAACGGAAATCTGTCTGAGGAAGTGTATATGACACAACCTGAGGGTTTCACATCCAATGATAGTACAAAGGTGTGTAAGCTGCAAAGGTCCATTTATGGACTTAAGCAAGCTTTTAGGAGTTGGAACATCCATTTTGATGAAACAATCAAAGAGTTTGGTTTCATTCAAAGTATAGATGAGCCTTGTGTATACAAGAAGGTTAGTGGGAGCGCAATTGTTTTCTTATTACTTTATGTAGATGACATATTGTTAATAAGAAACAATATACCTATCTTGCAAACGGTTAAAGTTTGGTTGTCTAAACAATTCTCTATGAAAGACCTTGGAGAAGCAACCTGTATTCTTGAAATAAGGATCTATAAAGATAGATCCAAAAAGGTTGCTAGGTTTTTCGCAATCTACATATATAGATAAAGTGCTAAAGAGGTTTAACATGGATCAATCCAAAAATGAATTCTTACCCATGTCATATGGTGTAAGCCTTTCAAAGTCGATGTCTCCCAAGACACAAGTTGAAAGGGATCACAATTTATGGTCCAAATTGTAATTGTGAAAACTTGATGTTTCCAATTATAATTAGGGAATTCTAATTGTTTTAGAATTCTCAGTTTTCAGTGATTTTTTGTTATATATGAGAGATATACACGATGCCTTAGGAGAGATTGATTCACGACAAGCAACTCTCAAAAACCCTAGGGCACACACGAAAACCCTATCTTCTTTCTCTCTCTCTTGTTTTTCTGAAAAACAAGAAGAACCCTAGCCGCCATTGTTGTTTTTCTGCTAGCACAGAAAATCTTGGTGCTTGAGTGTCATCCTTCGTGTGGATTTTTGTTAGAAATAATCACACATTGTGATTATAGTGGTTGGACATTCAACCCTCGTGGTGTTTGATCAAGAGGATTGCTGGATCACGCCTCGACTTGAAGAAAGAAAAATTTTATTTTTCAGACGCTCAGCAAAGAAAAGTAAAGCTATTACCTTTGTTCTCTTTATATCTTATTTTCCACACGTATGCGAATCTTGGGATGGTATCTCGTTCTTATATTTCCACTATGCCATATATGATATACGTGAGATACCCAACAGTAAAGGCATGTTTTTTTGCTTGGTTTTGCATTTCTTTTAACCTGTAAATATTGGGGACTGAAAAACGTAGTTGCTGGAATGGTTGAGGGGTGAAAAAATAGTTGAAAACAAGATTTTTTTCAGAAATCAGCGAACTCCAGAATAGACCCGGTGCCAAGTCTATTCTACTCAGCCGGATTGAGAAACTGAACAGACCCGACACCAGGTGGGTCCAATGGACCCGATGCTAGGTCCACTATGTCCATCTGGGAGTTCTTGGAGAAACAGAACAGACTAGGCGCCGTGTAGGTCCAACAGACCCGGTGCCAGGTCCACTCTATCCAGCCGGAAGTTAGAGGAACAGAATAGACCTGGCACCAGATAGGCTAAACAGACCAGGTGCCAGGTCCATTTTGCCCAGAGGCAGATGCGCGCAATTCTATCCAAGAAAAATGAGAACACTGCTGAAATTCTGTACCTCAATTTTTTATTGATGTAATCATGTTTTGAAACCATTATATGAGGTTAATTTTCTGCAATAGTTTTATTTATCTATGGATGAGTAATTTGTATGAAAATGAGTAGTAAAGGATGGAACCACCTTAGGATTAAACAATATCATTAATTTTTACATTCATGATGTTTAATCCATTATATGATCGCTTAGGAATAAATGAATGTTTGAGCATGAAAAAGTTTTTTTTTTTGCTATCATGCTTATTTCGTTTTTGTGATCAAATATGCAAGTTCTTGTAAGACCAAAGTCTCACTAAATAGAATGGTTGTTGATAAAAAGTTTCAATCTAAGAAACTTTAAAATAAAAGAGTTCATGGTTTATTCTCTTAAAGGGTTCAATCCTTGCAATAGAGAATAATGTTGAACTTGAGGTTATTTAATAAAGTTTTACTCGATCATTAACTTAGAATAGTAAAATAAATTCATAATTTATTCTCTCAAAGGATATACTCCTTGACATAGAGAATAATATTGAAGTTTAATTTTTTACTAAAGTTAATGAAGCCACAAGATTATAGAAAATGTTTTTTGTCCTAAAACTCTATTTTCAATAAAAGATTAAGTGGGAGAGGGATTTCAACGATCCCATGGCTTCCATCACAACTCTCATTAGAGATAGTGGATTTCCTCGTGACATAACCCCTATAGGATGGATTTCCACAAGTTTCTAGAACTAATGAAAGAGTAAAATTAAAAGCCTAGGGTATTTGTTAAGATTGACAAATCTACGTTAGAGGTTTTTAGCATTACATTGCCCATAGGTGGTGTGAATCAGTGGAATTTTTTCTAGACCACTACCTAGTAAGGAAGTTTTGATTTGTGATGGTTATGCACTCAACTTAGAATGCTATTAATCTTCCTACGAAGCTCTGTTAGTTTTTCTAAGAACCAAACTATTTATATTATTGATAGTTATCTATTATCAAAGAAAGAATATAAAGAAATGTGCATTTTTACAAACTAAATGAATGTTTCTCGCAATATTTTAGAAATGTCTGGTTTCAGTTTATTGTTAATCATTCTCACGGAGAATAAGTTGACAGGCCCAAGTTATGTGGATTGGAAAATGAACTTGAACATAGTACTCACTGCCGAGGAGTACAAGTATGCTCTTACGGATCCCTGTCCTGTGATTGGGGAAGATTCCACTGATCAGGAGCTAGAGGCTGAGAAGGCATGAAAGAAAACTAACAAGATGGCTAAGTTCTATATGTTGGCTTGTTAGCTTCCTTGCCTAGTGTGCTCCAATCTAAGCATTAGCTATTGGAATTTCATCATGCTTAACAAATAAGAACGCAGCAGAAATAACCATGAAATCTATGCCCAAGGATTACGTGTTTGCAATTAAAACGAGAATAGAGGAAGGAAACGAAGATTACCTTCTGTAGTAGAAAAACAAAAATGTTCTTGCTCCAACCTAGGAACCAATTCCCTCTATTTTGATTGTCCAATTGCTCAACTACAATCCAAGAGTAGGATTATCTCTAACAGTAATCCACATAAGGTTGAATTTGTGAAACCCTAGTTGAAACCAACCTTAGAGTAAGGGAGTTGGAATGCATATCATATTTTATTGCATGTTTAAATATATTTTATATGATTTTATGTGCTTTAGGTTTGTGATTTGTAGCCTAGAAGGCTTAATTGTGGTTATTGAGTAAGAATGGCAAAATGGTAATTTTTTCTTGAGATGAAAATAGGGAGATAGCTTGAGGATTAAATAGGAAAAATATTTGGGAGAGAAAATAAGAACAAGAGTTGTTGTGGTGTAGTGGTTAGAGCTTTGAAATTAATTCTTGAGGTCTTGGGTTCGAATTCCATCATTTAAGTTTTTGCATGATTGAATTTTATTTTTGTTTAGGGAGGATATTTTCGGCCTTGTATGCTTTAGGGAAGAGTAGAGGGTTGTCCTAGGGGAGACATGATAGGAGTATCATAATCCTACTCTTGTGCCCTACAAAAATTTCTAAGGGAATTCACATCCTTCTTGATCTTTAGTTTTTCTTACTTCTTAATTCATTAAGTTATTCAATTTATTCAAGCCAATTTTATTCCAGAAAAATTTCAGCAAAATGCTGTGGCTTTAAAGATTCAAAATGTCTAAGTGTAAGACATCTTATAGACTGAAAATGGGTAGGAGTTGGGGAAGGTTGCCAAGAGAATTAATCTCCAAGGTTGAACCTTCAAAACTCCACCCTAACTATATTCATTTTCTTCATAAAGTAATCTGGAATTTTTCCAGCTTCTTGTGCATTCAAAGTGTCGAAATTTTCAGCCATCATTCCCTCCCAAATGATGCCAGAAAAATAGCCCTCTTGACTAATTTAAAATCTGAAATTTTATGGCCAAAATTGGACTGCACAAATGCTGTGCAAACTAGAAAATTTTCTGGGCAAATTAGCAACTTTGGTGAGCCTAAACCAAGCTGTTTTCTTTCAGTTTTCACCCAGCATCTTAGCCACGTTTTTCTTCCATAAAGAAGGCTGGAAACCAGCCTTGAAAGACCTCTAAATACCCCTTCAAATCTTCTGCAAGTTAGCTGGAAAATAGCAGCAAAAGCTGCCCAAAAATTTCCAGCAACTAGCGAAAAACCTATATAGGAATTTTCCAACTTTCTTCTTTCTCCAGCCCTGACCGAAACTTCACCATTTTTCTGTTCAAACTTCTCTTGAATAGCCATGAACTAAGCTCCATTATCTTCCCCAACATTCTGCTCGAAAAACCTGTCCATGGCTGCCCTAAAATATCTCCAACAATTACTCTAATCAAGCCATTGATTGAAGACCAAAATTTCAGCAAATATGTTTAGTAAACTTCCATAAAACATCCCTTAAACAACCGGACATTCCTTCACCATTGTACTCCCTCTTTTCGGCCACCATTAAGCCCCTTCAAATAGCTTTCATCCAGAAAAAACTCTGACCAAACCAGCCGGCCACTAGAGCTTCCAAGAACTCTCCTCCATTGAAGATCTTCTTACTATATTTTGTTTCCTAAATTGATTCCCTAAAATATTCTTTTAGGATTTCAAACAACCAACCTTTCCTTTTCCTCTCAAACCAGAAAATTCAATTGCCAAAACCTCTCAAACAATTTGGCCACCCCCTCCTACACAGAATTTCGGCCAGCCTCTCCCTATTCTCTCCATTCTCTTCAACCTTCAAGAACACCTACTCACCTTCTCTCGCCTAAGGCCACCAAAACCACTTCAATCTTCTCAAAACAAATTCCAGATTGCACCTACTCACTTTCGGGAATCCATTCATACCACTTGTAACATCAAAATCCGAAATCCAACTCTCTCTTTTGGATCGAAAACTAGTATTTTTGTGAAGGCTCAAGAACACCTTCAAGGTAAGCATGTTCAATCAACTTCATCTTCACTCATCTTCAACATCTAATGAATATATATGTGTATAATCATACTAATGGACTCTTTCTCTCTCTCTCTCTCTCTCTCTCTCTCTCTCTCTCTCTCTCTCTCTCTGGCCGAATGCTTTCTCCCTCTTGGCCGAATGGTGACTTCAACCATGGCCATGTTTTCTTCATCTCTCTTGGGTGGATCTAGTCTCCTATGAGTTAGGATCCATTCGAAACTACTCCAAGGTACTCATCAACCAAGTAAGCCTCTTCAACACTCTCTTTAAATTCTAGATTCATGTTTTTAGGTTGATATTGGAAGGAGATGGATTATGATTGGGGCTTGAACATGTGTTGTTGTGATGAGTTGATTGAAGCATGAATAAATGTGTGTATATGATGGAGATGGGATTTATGCATGAGTTGATTTCCTTGGTTGATTGTATGGCGTTTTTAGGGTTTAATGCATGTCTCCATGTCATGAGTGGTATATGTGATCAAGCATGTTAGAGATTATGTCACTTTTGGTGAATAGGATTTATGTTCATTGTTAAAGCCATGATTATGTTTATGTTAGTAGAGTTTGGATCATGTCTTGGTAAATTTAGATTTATGCCTTTATTCATGATTTGGATGATTTGATGAATTGGAGTGGAGTATATGTTCATGATTGTGGTTAGCATGTGGAAATATGATCATGACCTTATTGTCCCTAAGCTAATTTTATTTCATCAATAAAATGATTAATACTATGACTTCTTCTAGTAAATTTTGAAAACCCTAGGAAAATGTAGATTTGGTCTTACATATAAAATAGTGATATTTTAGTCAAATAAATGATAGCTTTTATTAAAGAAATAAAATATATAGATATTATATAAAATAATAATATCAAATAAAGCCTTTTATATAAGTAATCATAATAAGTGAAATATTAATTTTGTAAGTCTTATATTCATAAATACTATTAAAATTTATTTATTATCTTTAAATCAAAACCTATTAAAATTTACTTACAACTAATTTTAGTTACCAATTATTTTCTAACAATTAATTATCAATAGATTATTATTTTAAATAATTACATCTAGGTCCTAGGACCCTTCATCAAATAAACCCTAATTTACTTTTAGTAAGATTTAAACTTTCAACTTATAGTACCTATTTTCCAAACCCTAGTTATTTTAATATCAAGCTAGATTTATTTTATAAACCCTTTTATTTGTTATCTAGCCTTAAAGCTTGGGACACTAGGGATATGATGGTAGTAAGTTGAGCTAATTTTATTTGTGAAAGTGAATCTTTGGCTTGAGTCTGATTATGGCTCATGTTTAACCCAGGCGGGGTTAGGTCAGCTGTTAGAAACCTTTACTTTGAGCAAGGATCAGGTAAGCTTCTGCATAAAAACCATTTGATGCAAAATAATTATTATGGCAAGCCAAATGTAGAGTGTATGGACACTCACTTCTGTAAAGGCAATTGAGGATTGTCCTCTTTCCCATTTCAATCAAACAAATTATTTGAAAAATCAATGAACAGATTTACTCAAATCCTAAAACTCTTTCTAAAACTGATTTTGACAAAGACTTTGGAAATCCTTAATTGCCATTTTCAAGTGGAACTATGTTTCGTTCATTTTCCCCCAAGTGGGATCAGTTACGTTGAGTACTCAATAAGGGTGGGCTGCTAGGACTAGTCTTTGAAGGGTTAGAGTAAGTCTCTCAGTAGATGGCCACCTCTGAGGGGTAAGTCCTTCCCAGATAGGATGTCAATCTAGTAGGTCGTGTCGGTCTGAGCTAGCAACTTTCAGTTAAGTGGACCGTGTGTTATCAAAATGGACAATCGATTTTGTTTGGGTATAGAGAAGGTGGAGCATCTTGCCCAGTAGGCCGATCACCTACTTTTTTGTCAGTCTGCACAAAGTGTGGCATTCTGACTGTTGTATGGTTATAGGGCCCAACGTGTGGTAACCCATGACCACCCTTTTTTTTAGTGGTTGATTTATTTGATCATGTATGGATGGAAAAGCCAAAACACCACTCTTGATTTTAACTATTGATTATTGCTTGTCAATATTTCTCTTACGAAGATTTTATACTTTGCATCCACGAACTGTTTTCACTGGACACTCAAAGCACACACGGACTTACTGAGATTTTTATCTCATCACACTTTTTACCATGATTTTAGGTCTATCCTGCTATAGGGATAAGTAGCTAGTTGTTACCTGCCTTGGAAGATTTTTCTAATATTTATTTTGTGTAATGCTTTGAGAGTTGAGAGTGAACAATTTTTATTTTGGATTTGATTTAAATTCTTGGATTGTAATAAGTTTTAAGTTTAAAGTATAATTTTTATTCTATTATTTTGATTGTGTGACCTAGTTATAAAGACCCCTTATCCTATTTATACGGGGCGACATCCCCGGCCCTGTCGAGCCTAGGTAGTGGGGTGTTACAGAATTGCTCACAAAGCCTGCTCAAAACTATGCTAGTAGAAGAGGAGCGACTAGGTTTTAATTGGAGAAGCGTAAGGATGAAGAAGGAACGTCCGACTCTCACTTGCAAAAGGGAACGATTCCCATATTTATAGTTTTTAAAATTTGTATTAATTGCAGTTAAGTCCTCCAAGATCTAATGTCTACAATTGGGCCCTTGAAGTTTATATAATTGCAATCAAGTCCCATGAATTATAATAACCTTATAATTCACCTATAAATATATTTTCTTCTCTTAATTAATCCCACAATATTATCAAATAAAATATATTGAGCATTCAAACCTTTATTGTATGTGACCCATTAGGTTTTCTGATCTTATTGGTAGCATAATATGAATTAATTCTAACAGCTTTAAAATTAATAATCCTAAATAAAATATAAGATTAATTTTTTAATTTTTTAATTAATAAATTCATATTTAACATATCAAGAGCGACATCTAACAATGGCTCTTGATCATCTAAAAGTCTAGAAAGTCAAGTGACTTGACATGAACCTTTCAATAGTAAATAACCAGTGCAATAAACTCATTTCACCATACCATATCTCATTCGGCCTAGAGCATGAAATTAGTGTTAACTCCATGTAGAATATTATTAATTCTGACCAGAATATTTTAGTACTTGTTCAAAAAATTAATTACTCGATATGTGTATCAAATTTGAAACTATTTCCAACACATAATCGTTTTGGTCAAGGACTTCATGAGTAATGATTTCTACAAGTAGTCCTGAGATATATTCTCCTACTATCAAGAGTAGTGAATCCTTTATTGACCCTCTCAGTTACTTTCATTTATTTTACATTATACCCAATATCCATCCTATAGGCAATTCATGTAAGACTCCAAAGATTAGAATCAAAGTACAACGCTCGATAAACAAAGTACTTTGGAGATCTCAAGTCTAAGGATACTTGCGCACTTGCTATAATGAGATTCTATCATTGACACTCAATAGCATATCTAAGTGATTATCTCATAAATAGGTTATCCAATGAACTTGTTCATAAAAGAAGCATCCACATACTAATCCTGAGTATCACAATATTCACGGTTATGAGAACCACCGCTTGATCCAATCAAGGGATATAACATATGCTAGTCTTAGTGTATTAATAATGTCCCATTTCATTAATACTATTACTAGGAATTATTCAAGCACAGGCACTACATAGTGTAGTAGGAATCTCACGTCATGATCTCTATCATGATTTCTTTAACACTGTGTTGTACTAAAGACTTTATCAAACAGTTTATACGCATATTAAGATATAATAATCAAACTGAAAGAAAAAGAATGCCTCTTTTAACACTGTGTTGTACTAGAAACTTTATCAAACAGTTTATACGCATATTAAGATATAATAATCAAACTAAAAGATAAAGAATGCCTCTTTTATTAGTTATTATGCAATATACATAGTACAAGTGATTGTCACTAAGACACAACACTAATAATCTCCCACTTGCACTAGAGTCAATCATTCATATATCGAATACCGAATGACTCAATATGTTCATCATGTTTCTTTTGGGAAAGTGCTTTAGTAAGTGGATCAGCTATATTCTGATCCATGAGAATTCTCTCTATCTTTATATCCCGCTTATCTATGATCTCTCTAATCAGATGATAGCGTCTAAGTAAATACTTAGATCGTTGATGAGACCATGGTTCTTTTTCTTATGCAATGGTTCCATTGTTGTCACAATACAAAAGTATTAGATCTACAATGCTCGGCACCACTCCAAGTTCAGTGACGAACTTCTTAATCCATATTGCTTCTTTAGCTGCTTCGGAAGCTGCTATGTACTCTGCTTCAGTTGTTGAATCGGTAATAGTCTCTTGTTTAGAACTTTTTCAACTTACTACCCCACCACCTAACGTGAACACGTAGCCAGATTGTGATTTATAGTTGTCCTTATCAAACTAAAAACTGGTATCAATATACCCTCTTACTTGCAAATCACCATCTTCATATACCAAGAATACATCCTTAGTCATTCGTAAGTACTTGAGGATATACTTTACAGCCACCTAATAACTCTCTCTAGGGTCAGATTAGTAT
This sequence comes from Voacanga thouarsii, assembly GCA_026120185.1. Classification (NCBI taxonomy): domain Eukaryota; kingdom Viridiplantae; phylum Streptophyta; class Magnoliopsida; order Gentianales; family Apocynaceae; genus Voacanga; species Voacanga thouarsii. The sequence continues at coordinate 2,559,548 of JANUWF010001117.1, forward strand.
ATGTTCACCAAGCTAAGAGCACATGATACATCGAGCCTAGTACATATCATAGCATACATGATAAACCTAATTGTCAAAGCATGCAAAATTCTACTCATATGATCCCTTTCAACTTGTGTCTTTGGAGACATCAACTTTAAAAGGATTACTCCATGTGTCATAGGTAAGAATCCTCTTTTGGATTGATCCATGTTGAACCTCTTGAACACTTTATCTATGTATGTAGACTGCGGATGACCTAGCAACCTCCTTAATCTATCTCTATAGATCCTTATTCCCATAATATAGATTGCTTCTCCAAGGTCTTTCATGGAGAACATCTTGGATAACCAAATCTTTACAGATTGAAGAATGAAAACATCATTTCCTATTAGCAATATTTCATCTACATAAAGTAATAAGAAAACAATTGCACTCCCACTAACCTTCTTATACACACAAGGTTCATCTATGTTTTGAATGAAATCAAATTTTTTAATTGTCTCATCAAAATGGATGTTCTAACTCCTAGATGCTTGCTTTAGTTCATAGATAGACCTTTGCAACTTATATACCTTTGTGCTATCTTTGGATGTGAAACCTTCAGGTTGTGTCATATACACTTTCTCGATCAGGTTTCCATTAAAGAAAACTATTTTTACATCTATTTGCCAAACCTCGTAGTTGTAATGAGTGGCAAGTGCTAGGAGTATTCTTATGGATTTTAGCATAGCAACTTGTGAAAAAGTTTCATCATAGTCAATACCTTCTGTTGTCGATAACCTTTTGCAACAAACATGCCTTATAGGTAACCACATTACTATCCATGTCGGTTTTCTTCTTGAAAACTCATTTGCACCCTATAGGCTTGATTCCTTCAGATGAATCAACCAAAGTCCATACTCGGTTGTCATACATGGAATCCATTTCTGACTTCATGGCTTCATGCCATTTGTTAGATTCTGAACTATTCAGAACGTCCTTATAAGTAGTAGGCTCATCTTCTTCTATGAACAATACGTCATTGTGGTCACTTATGAAAAATCTATATCTCTCAGGCACCACTCGTATCCTACTCGACCTACTAAGCTCTTGTGTGTTAGAAGGTTTATCAATAGGTGTGGGTTTAGATGACTGATCAATATTTATTTGTTCTTCTTGAACTTCACTAAGTTCAAGTTTGCTCCCACTATCTCATTTAAACACGTGCTTCTTCTCTAAGAAGACTGTATGTTTCGAAACAAAAACTTTATTTTCAGAAAGAAGATAGAAGTAATATCCAAAGGATTCTTTCGGATATCTAACAAATAAACATTTGTCAGACATACTTTCAAGTTTGTGTGACATTGCCCTTTTGACAAAAGCAGGGCAACCCCAAATTCGTAAATAAGATAACTTTGGTCTCTTACCAAAGAATAGCTCATAAGGAGTGGTATTAACCATTTTTTGTGAAACTCTATTTAATATATAAACACCAGTCTCTAGTGCATATCCCCAAAACGATTTTGGTAACTTTGCAAAAGCCATCATGGTCCGTACCATGTCTAGAACGGTTTGATTCCTTCTCTCAGATACACTATTATGTTGAGGTGTATGTGATGGAGTCCATTGAGATAATATCTCAGTATCTCTAAGATAACTTAGAAACTCTTGACTTAAGTATTCACCTCCTCGATCGGATTTAAGAGTTTTAATACTTTTGCCAAGTTGTTTCTCTACTTCATTCTTAACGTCTTTGAACTTGTCAAATGGTTCGAACTTGTATTTCATTAAATACAAGTATCCATATCGTGAATAGTCATCGATGAAGGTTATAAAGTAGTGATAACCTCCTTTTGCTTATATAGATATTGGGCCACATACATCTATATGTATTAGCTCGAATAACTCTTTAGTCATTTCTCCTTTTTCAGAAAATGGAGTTTTAGGCATTTTACCAAGTCAACAAAATTTGCATATGTCATATGATTCATAATCAAATGACCCCAAGTCACCCATCTTGTATAACTTAGACACGCATTTTTCATTTACATAGCCTAAATGATAATACCATAAGTAAGATGCGATTAAGTTATCTTTTCTTTGTTTCTTTTCATTTATATTAAAAATGAGATTATCCATGTCTAGAACATATAAATTATTAACCAAAGTTGCAGAACCATAATGGCTATCATTTAATGAAAAAGAACAACGTTTATTCTTAAAATTTAAATGAAATTCAAATAAGTCTAAATAAGCAACTACGATAATGTTTTTCAATAAAATTGGTACAAAATAGCAGTTTTGAAGTTCTAAAAGTAATCTAAAAGGTAGATTAAGATGATGAGTCCCCACAGCTAGTGCAGTAACATTTTGCAGTTGGCAGGTCCACATTACCCTTTTCCAGCCTTCTACTGCCCTTTAGTCCCTATAAATTATTGCATAAATGAGATCCACAACCAGTATCCAATATCCATATCTCATTATTAAAGGCAGTATTAATCTCAATCATAAACATACCAGGAGTAGAAGTAAAAATGCTTGCAAGCTTCTCCTTCTCATTCTTTTCCTTCATTGTCTTCAAGTAGGCTTTGTAGTTGCGCCTCCAATTGCCCATCTTGCCACAATGATGATATGGGTATTTAGTGGTTGCTTCTTTCTTCTTCATGCCTCCTTTGAGCTTGGTAGAATTTTTCTTCTTCTTCTTGGGAACTTTCTTCTTAGAAAACGAAGAACCTACTAGTAAGATCGTTTTATCATCCTTCTTCATGGATGATTTAGCAATCTTAAGCAGATTGATAAGCTCAAGTATGGTGGTCTCAATATTGTTCATATGGTGATTAATCACAAATTGTGTTCATGTGATAGTTAATCATAAATTGTGAAAAACTACTTAGTAAGAGTTGTAGAATTAAGTCAACACTTAAATCATGATTCATTATGAAACCAAGAGACCCAAGCTTTTCAATATAGCCCAATATCTACAGCCCATGAGTGGCCACTGAAGCACCTTCAACCATCTTAGAGTGGAACAGTTGCTTAGAGATCTTATATCTCTTAGTTCTAGCTCGTTTATCGAACAACTCTTTAAGATGGAAGATAATAGTTTGAGCATCTATATGCTCATGTTATTTTTGTAACTCAGGAGTCATTGACGCCAGCATAATATATGATGCAGTGTCACTGTCCTCCTTGTGCTTCTTGTGGATAGCATGCTCATCAGCAGGAGCATATTAGGCTGGAGGTGGTGGAATAGGAGTATCTAGCACGTAGAACAACTTTTCTGACTTGAGAACAATTCTCAAGTATCTATACCAGTCCAAATAGTTTGATTTGGTGAGCTTATTTGTTTCCAAGATGCTACGTAGATTTAGGTTTGTTCACATTATGCAAGTGACCTAGATGTAAAAATAGAGTAATTAGAACATGTATATACTCATGATATGCAAGTAATTAGGTCTTTATTTAAACGAATTTTTATTTCACTACTTTACTCAAATTAATAGCCCCCACTATTGACTCGAAAAAGCCCATTGGAAGCTTTCCTAATGGGTTAGTATCCAAATTCCTTAAGAATGACCTTGGATAAGCCTAACAAGCCACTTTTAAGTTCAGTAGTAGGTATCCAATACAAATTACATCAAATATAACTATTGTATCATTGGCTGATTAACATCTTTTAATCATTAAAGTATTTAATACTATCTTAACCTTGCCTCCAATATTCTTTATGCTTAGGTTAGCTCAACCGGAATAAAAAAAATTGGTTAAACCCAACCCATTAATCAGGAATTAAATTCCATAGCTTGAGCATACTCAATATCAAGTAGGCTTGGGTATGCCCAATAACCTGGTATCGAAAAAGAGCTATCGTTCTTACTATATTAATGGAAGGCATTAGATTTAATATTATTTGAGAGATTTATTCCTTTTAGTTGTCTCGTCATTTGGCATGCATACAATTTATCAATAAACAGCATAAATTGATAAACATGGTAATAAATAATTACATAGCATGATAATGGACTCTCTAAATTAATTTTCTCAAGCAATCAAGGAAATTAATATGGTCAACCGTATGTGTTCACACATGATTTAAGTAGAATGTCTTACCATCTCGCTTTGTTTTTACTGCCATCTTCAAAATCTTATAAATAAAATTCTACCTCAATCTAATTTATATAAACTAATTACATAATTTCCTAAAGAAAGAAATCTCGAGTTACATTCGAGGAGAGTTAGATAAGAAGATAATTAAATAAGAATTTGAGATAAGCCAGGACGCACAGGCCCTATTTAATTAAAACAAAGCGATAAAGATACATGAACAGATAAGTTTGGTCTTAGTCCATAACCATCTTCCATGCCAATAAAACGTGCTTAAAATACAGAATAAAACATCCAATGCACAATCATTCAAAATCAGTATTTTGGAGAAATCTAGGTCCAAAATTAAATTTTAAAAAATTCTGGGCCGAAATCAAATTTTAAAAAGTTATAGGTCCTACATGTAATTTTAAAAATATTTTTATCCAAAATCATGGGTTTCAAATAAATTATAATCATTATTAAAATCTATTCTCAAAATTAGAAAAGATAAAGAAAAATTAGTGCAAGAATAGAGTGCACCTAGCACCAGGTGGGTCGAAGGTACCTAGCGCCAAGTATGTTCTACAGGCACGCAGCTAGCATATAAAAAAGGATAAAATTAGAATGCACCTGGTGCCAGGTGGATCGAACGTACCTGGCTCCAGGTATGCTCTGGTGGCAGAAATTTAGCAAAATTTTTAAGCACCAGTAAGAATAATACCACCGTTCACCTTCTTCCCTAGATTCTTCTGTAAATTTTTCATGAATAGTAAAGTGATTTTCAGACCGTTCAAAATAATTTTGATATCAAGCATTGTTAATCAATATTAACAACCAACTATAATCTACATTACAATTTAAACAACAGTCCAAATTGTTGAATCAAAAGCTTGATTGCAAGAAGAATATAATGCAAAAAAAGACCCACACGGAAATAATTTTCCAACCGTTTTTCAATGACCCAAAGACTCTTCAAACTAGAAAACCCAGACAGCCATACAAAGCAATAGACATACAATAGTCATGACCATATAATTACATGCTCATAAACAATTTCAAAGCAATTAAAGTCCTATTAAAACACAAACACAAAGGCTCTGATACCATTGTTGGGATTTAACCATACTTACCAAATAAGAACGCAGTAGAAATAACCATGAAATCCATCCATAAAGATCACGTATAAAAATAAAAATTTTCTTGCGCCAACCTAGGAACCAATTCCCTCTACTTTGATCGTTCAATCACCCCACTACAATCCAAGAGTAGGATTATCTCTAGCAGTAATCCATAAAAGGTTGAATTGTTCATAAAGTTCACTCAAAACTATGTTAGTAGAAGAGGAGCGGCTAGGTTTTAATTGGAGAAGAATAAGGATGAAGAAGGAATGTTTAACTCTCACCTGCAAAAGGGAATGATTCCATATTTATAGTTTTTAGGATTTGTGTTAATTGCAATTAAATCCTCCAAGATCTAATATCTACAATTGGGCCCTTAAAGTTTATATAATTATAACAAAGTCCCATGAATTATAACAAACTTATAATTCACCTATAAATATATTTTTTTTCTCTTAATTAACCCCACAATATTATCAAATAATATATATATTGGGCATTCAAACCTTTATTGTGTGTGACCCATTAGGTTTTTTAGTCTTATTGGTAATACAATATGAATTAATTCTAACAGTTTTAGAATTAATAATCCTAAAAAAATATGGAATTAATTTATTAATTTATTAATTAATAAATTCATATTTAGTATATCAAGAGCAACATCTAACAATGGCTCTTGATCACCCAAAAGTCCAGAAAGTCAAGTGGCTTGACATAAACCTTTCAATAGCAAATAGTCAGTGCAATAAATCCATTACTCGATATGTGTATCAAATTTGAAACATTTCCAACATATAGTCGCATTGGCCAAGAACTTCATGAATAATGATTTCTACAAGTGGCCCTGAGATATATTCTCCTACTATTAGAAGTGGTGAATCTTTTATTGACCCTCTCAATACTTTTGTTTACTTTACATTGTACCCAATATCTATCCCATAGGCAGTCTATGTAAGACTCCAAAGATTAGAATCAAAGTACAACGCTCAATAAACAAAATACCTTGGAGATCTCAAGTTTAAAGATACTTACACACTTGCTATAATAAGATTCTATCACTGACACTCAAGCTTATCCAAGTGATTATCTCATAGTTAGGTCATCCAATGAACTTGTTTATATAACATACATCCACATATTAATCCTGATTATCACAATACTCATGGTTATGAGAACCACCGCTCAATCCAATCAAGGGATATAACATGTGCTAGTCTTGGCGTATTAATAATGTCCAATCTCATTAATATTATAACTAGGAATTATTCAAGTAAAAACACTACTTAATATAGTAGGAATCTCACATCATAATCTTTATCACAATTTCCCTAACACTATGTTGTACTAGAGACTTTATCAAACAGTTTATACGCACATTAAGATATAACAATCAAATTGAAAAATAAAGAATGCTTCTTTTATTAATTATTATGCAATATACATGGTACAAGTAATTGCCTCTAAGGCACAACACTAATATGAACACATGGCCACTCGTACGATATAGATTTGTCATTGCATACCATGTTAACTGACAAGAGCCAACCTGCAAGGCAGGAAGCTCTTAGGGCAATCATGAACACTAGGATGGCTGGAGGGGTATCAGTTTGAGAGTATCTGCTCAATATGATTACCTATTTTGAGGAGGCCTGGGTCCTAAGCGCAATAATAGACCCAGATAGCCAAATTGATATGGTACTTGAAACTCTGTCTAATTTATATTCTCAATTCAAGTTGAATTACACAATAAACAAATTGGATATGAATCTTACGGAGCTTATAAAAGAGCTTTAGGCGACAGAGAAGATCATGAAGCCCATGTCAAAGATTTTGGTCTCTCATTCTGCTTCTTCTAGAATTAAGGCAAAGTTTAAGAAATTCAAGAAGAGGAAAGTCCAGAACAACGCAGAGGCTCAATCTAAAGCATATGGTCAGGCCAAGCCCAATAGGCAGCTCAAAGGCAAATACTTCAAGTATGACAAAAAGGGACATTAGAAGAAAGATTGTCCGAACTTTTTAGCCAAATCTACTTCAGGTATTGCTCTATACCTAGAGTCTATTTTGATGGTTGGACCAATATTTTCCTGGATAGTTGATTCTGGAGCTATTGACCATGTCTGTAATTCCTTGCAAGGGTTCAAAAGGACAAAGAGACTCAGTAAGGATAAGCATGGACTTCAAGTAGGCAATGGAGCAAGAATAAGGGCTGAAGTAGTGGGAGATCTTAAGCTTATTTTTTTTATTGTAATAAGAAGTTAATTTTAAAAGATATTTTATATGTTTCTTGTTTCAAATATAATTTGATTTCAATTTCTAAATTGATGAATCAAGAATATTCTGTTTCTTTCCATTCTGGTGTTTTCATCAGTAGAAATGGTAATTTAATTTGAACAGGAAACATGTATAAAAATCTCTTTTGTATACATCATATTAGAAATCAAGTAAACAATATTCAAATTGAACCTAATAATAAAAAGGAAAATACCATATCAAATGACTTGTAATTGTGGCATCTAAGATTGGGACATATAAATCCCAATTGGATTCAGAGGCTAATCCATGATGGACCTTTAAATTTATTAAGATTGGAAGAATGACTTCAGTGTGAATCTTACCTTAAAGGTAAAATAACCAAAAGGTTCTTTACTAAAAAGGAGAATAGAGCCATCAAAATACTAGCACTAGTTCATACAAATATTTGTGGTTCAATGACTACACCAGTTAGGGGAGGCTATGAGTACTTTACCACTTTCACAGATCATCACACTCTTTTTAGTTTTATTTATCTGATGAGGCGTAAGTCTGACTTGTTTGATAAATTCAAGGAGTTAAGGTTGAAGTGGAACGTCAAACAGGTAAATTAATTAAAAATTTGAGATCGGATTGTGGTGGAGAGTACCTCCTTGGTGAGTTTAAGGATTAGTTGGTACATCACGGCATAGTATCTTAGTTAACTACGCCTGGGACTCTCTAACAGAACAGAGTAGTTGAGAGAAGAAATAGAACTTTAATGGAAATGGTCAGAAGCATGATGAGTCGTACGTCTTTTCCTATTTCTTTTTGGAGATATGCCTTAGAAATAACGACATATATTTTGAACTTAGTGTCTTCCAAATCAATACGTAGGACACTCTATGAGATGTAGATTGGACAAAAGCTCAGTTTGAACTATCTCAAGTTATGGGGATGTCCAATTTATGTGCTGACAAAAGGAAGTAAGCTAGAATCAAGATCAAAGTTATGCTACTTCGTTGGGTATCCAAAAGGAACAAGAGGTAGATATTTCTATCATCCTCAAGAGCATAAGGTACTTATTAGTACTAATGCTAGATACTTAGAGGATGAACAAGTTACATCCACCACGAGTTCAAGTAGAATAGAGTTAGAAGAGAAGTTGGTCACTGATGCAACTTCAAGTACTTCTAACGCCCCCATCGAGGAATTAAGAAAAACACTGCTAGATATTCCTATACAAACTGAGCCTCGTCATAGTGGAAGGATCACAAGAGTTCCAGAAAGGTAGTCTAAAGATATCTATGATCTAGTCTTTGATCATTATGAACAAGATCCCACTAGATACGAGAAGACTATTGTTGATGCTGATGCAGACAAATAGCAGCTAACCATGAATGTCAAGATTCACCACAAAAAAAGGGGGCAAATATGACGGTTGCAAAGCCGTCGTAATAGGCTAACTAATACGACGGTTTGGTAACAGTCGTATTAGTGAAGGTTTATACGACGATTAAAATAAAATCGTCATATTTGATCACAAAATACGATGGCATAAAGTAACCGTCGCAATAGATTAAGTCAAATAGGGTAGTTTACAAGAACCGTTACAATATATTAGGACAAATACGACAGTTTACAAGAACCTTCGTAATAGTGCAGGTCAAATACGACAGTTTACATGAACTGTGGCAATAGATTAGAACAATTACGAGGGTTTACAAGAACCGTCGCAATAGAGTAGGCAAATACGATGGTTTAAATGAATCGTCACAATAAATTAGGACAAATACGACGGTTTACGTGAACCGTCATAATAGAGTAGACCAAATACTACAATTTACGTAAACCGTTGTAATAGGGTAGGCCAAATACGACAGTTTACATGAACCATCGCAATAGATGTCCTAATACGACGGTTACTAAAACCGTCGTTTTTAATTTAACTATGACAAAATCCCTCAAAATTATTTTAAATTTTATCTTATTATTTTTAAATTTAGTCACAATACTTTTGGTAATTATTACAATAAATTTAACGACTAGATCGTTAATTTGACATTTATATTTGTAAATACTAAAATATATTTCTATTTAATAGATATTACTACACAAATGTGATAAAATAAAACGGATGATCTTCAAAGTTGATCAGTAAACTTATTTTAACTTTATAAATACAGGTAATGGTTAGATCATTAATTTTTCAAATAAATTTTTGTTTACATCTTAAGTTTTCATATATTTGTATTAAAGAGCTTGAATATCATTTCAATTATGAGTTATTCTTATATATATATATATATATATATATATATATATAGATTAATATTATATTCTAATAATTATGATATATAATGTATATAAATAATATATATATTCTGATAATTATGATATATAAATAATATATATATATAGATATATTATTTGTATATAATATAATATATAGTTATTAGTTAGTGAGTATTAGATTAATATGTTATATAAAATAAATAATTTTTTAATTAGAAACATACATGTGTGTGTACATATATATCTACATAGATTAATATGTGTGTATACTATATTTTTAATTATTACATTTAATTGTATTGAAATAATTATTATTAAAATATGTGATATAGCCCTTTTAAAATATGTGGAATCTTAAAACGTATGTGATGTTTGAGAATAATTAAAAATCAATCCAATGCTAACCAACTCAATACGTGTGTGACAGTGTTATCCAAATTTTGTTACAGTTTTAGTTGAAAATTAACAAACAAATGTGCTAATATAAATTAGTTTTAAAAGTTCAAATATCCTATTGTGAAAATTTTGAAGTTGAAATATTAATGTAGAAAATTAATGAAAAATATAGAGAACAATATAGGTAATAAAGTTAATGGATTCTAACCTCTCAGAGAAATATAACTTAGCCTTTATCAAATTGTATAAGCTCGATTCGAATTTGAAACTTATAATTATATTTAAATTTTAATAAAATATAATTTGAATATTTAAGAATTTAATATTCAAATCTCATAAATATATTAAATTATAAATATTTATATTTTTATATTATTCTTTACCCGTATTTTTTAATTTTTAAAAAAAATTATGAACTTTCAAATTACTTGGAGCTCAGTTTTTTGCTTGTTTTTTTCAACGTTGTGGAACCCCCACCAACCGTTTCTCTAGCCCAATGGTCAAAAAAGCACCTGAATGCTTAGTAAGTTGCGGGTAGCTGTCCTTCATTTTCAGTAAAAAGTCCCTAATTGAAAAAGAAAAAGCTTTTGCTTTTTGCTTTTTGCTTGTTTTTCATTTTCCAACTTTGCAATGTAGAAATGAAAAAGAAAAAGTTGTCTGGGCTGATTGTTTGAAGCTGTACAAAATACCATTCTTCAACTTAACCAAACTCTAGATTCTAGCAGAAAGTGTATTGATTTTAATGCACAAACCTGGCTGAGTACTGCCCTAACTAATCTTGAGACTTGTCAAATGGGGTTCATTGAGCTTGAGCAAGAAGGAAGAATTTATTCAGCCCGAAGTGTTGATGGAATTGTATATTCCTTATGGTCCTTGTTGCCATCTTTTTGCAATTACCTATTGGATACTGTCGAAAGCTTTAAAGATCTGGAGAAAGCCCTTTCTTCTACTCTTCGCGAAGAATAGAATGTGCGTGGGATAATATGTTGTAGCTTACAACTTCTTATTCAGCAGAACATTGGTGTTTGTTGATCTAGAACCCATTATAATCGACGAAGTGAGAACCGGAACCTATCGCCAATTGTTCCACCTTGAGCAACTCATCAGCAACAAAGAAGATGCTGCTAACAACTTCGCCCGTGGCCACTACACAAGTAATTATCTATGCTCTAAGCCCTAAAATGAATGTCGTTATATTTTATGATTTTTATAATTAATCTATTTTTCCAATGTATTAGATTTAGGATATAGATCTGTACTTAAAATGCTTTGCTGTTGTAACCAATCAATAATTTTGAATTGGTCAGATTTAGACTTAGATCCGTATTAAAAATATTTTGCAGTTGGCAAGGAAATTGTGGATCTATGCTTGGATACAATTAGAAAGCTTGTAGAAAACTGTACTAGGTTTCAAGGATTTTTGGTGTTCCATGTTGTCGGAGGTGGAACTGGATTTGGGTTGGGGTCCTTGTTGCTTGAGAGGCTTTCTGTTGATTACAGAAAGAAATCCAAACTTGACTTCACCATTTACCCTTCTTCTCAGGTTTCCATCGCTGTGGTTGAGCCATACAACTCCATGCTCCCCCACTCACTCCCTTCTGGAGCATACTAATGTTGCCATTCTTCTTGACAATGAGGCTATCTATGACATTTGCCTCAAGTCATTGGACATTGAACATCCCACCTACACCAACCTCAATCGCCTCATCTCTTAGGTATACTGTGGATCAATTCAGATTTGTCAAATTCTTATTGTTGAAACGTTATGTTGTTGGATCTCATTAAGATTATTTGTGTGTGCAGGTGATTTCTTCAGTGACTGCCTTTTTGCAATTTGATGGGGCACTCAATATGGATGTGAATGAGACTAACTTGGTTCCATACCCCAAAATTGCTTATTTGTGTTTTTGTTTTATGTGACAAAATGGACGACAAACGTGATATAGAGCTCTAATTATGGGTTGCTATTTTTTTTCTGGGTTTTCTATCAAATTCCACTTCTTCCTAATTTAGTCTAAACAAAAAAAAAATCAATGAAATATTATTTCCATACAATCAACTAAAAAATCAATGAAATATTGTTTCAATACAATCAACTTTTTCAATGTCTAGCTATTTTGGACTATTTTATTTGACCTCAAATTAATTTTTTCATAGTTTAGAAAATTTCTATCGGTATATGTCTATATTTTAATATTCTAAGTTTATACTTTTACTTTATTTTTTAAAGATGATGTGAAGGTTTTCTATTTATTGGATTCATTTCATTATCGAGACTGATCTTTGATTTGTATATTGTGTAGGTAAGGAGATATTCTAAAACCCAATCCACTGAACTTGAGCTAATGTTGAGTAAAAACTAATATTGAAATATATCAGTAGCTAATGTTGAGATTTCATCATTCCCATGAGTTTTCTCTTCGTATAGTTGGCCCTGAAGCATGCTTGTCTCAGTCTCCTTGTTTGGTCCTCCAACTGCATATTAGGGATTTCTTCCATCAACTTCTTCTCACGTTTCAGCATCTCAATGGCTTCTTTCAACTTCTTCTAAGCCATATGTCCTCCTTCTTCTTCATTTTGAATCTCCTGAACATTCTTGATTAGGGTTTCCAAACTCATCAACTTCCTATGAGGCCATCAACAAATTCCCAACTCCCTACATCTTTAGTTCTTTGGCCGCTCAAGTGAGTGGCATGTAAAAGTACTTCGAAATGGTTGCTCTTGATAATATCTTGGAGCTACTGCCCTTCTCCTCTCTATGTATCCTAATCATCTTCTTCTCTACAGGAACTTCATCTGAAATAATACCTTAACTATCGTCACACAATAATAGCGGCTAGTTTGCCTCGATATTAAATTTAAGATGCATTTCATGATTCCTCACTCCGAATTCGTTGCCAAGACCACTCCATATTTCTCCTGAAAAAATAAAAATAATCACAGTAAAGGTAATGTCATTCAAAATCCATGTTCTAATGTATGATAACCTTGAACCATGTTCTAACTTTATTCAAAATCCATTAGGGAGTATAAAGGATCATACATAAGCATATCCTTTATCAAAAGAACAACATCAAAAGTAGTCTCTTAAATGAGCCAATCAAATTGGAAATCCAAAGTAGCATGTCTAGAACTTTCACAGATTCACATCACAACAAATCAAAAGAGAGTTCAATTTCTTTATCAAACACATTTCCAGATGAAGAAGACAGGTGAAAAGTAAAAAAAAAAAAAAAAAAAAAAGGTCCTCAACAGTATCTTACTTGAAATCAAAAGGAAGTGATTGATTTGAAAAGGAAAATACATCAAAATCTTCTGTGTGAGGAAGAAGAGACTCCATAGATATATCTGGTCCCTTTGTGGTTTTGTGAAGTCCACTAATGACTGAGATAAATATATATATTATCTCGTTTTACAAGAAGGAAGAGGAAAAGGCAGATGACAGATGGAGGGAGGAAAGAGGGGAGGGAGGACTGAGGAGAGAAAGAGATAAGGAGGAAAAGGAAAAAATGATATCGAGAAGAGACAAGGAGGAAGGGAAAAAAATGATACCGATAAGAATATGTAGTATTACTTCTCTTGTGGAGTTTAAGAATTATTTATGATTTTCAATATTCAAGAAATTGATTTTGATTTATTTGGCATTAAGCAAATTATGTTTTATTGTGATTGGTGTTGAATGAGTTGAACAGATTGTATTTGATTTGAAATTGCAAGTAGATAGGCCTAAACACCAAGCAACTGTTTAAAAAAAAAAATTAGTCAAATACGACCGTCGTATTTGCTTATCAAATGCGACGGTCACAAACCATCGTATTTGATTATGACTTAATAGAATAAATACGACAGTCAGAGCCGTTATTTTTACTAATGGTCACAATTGTTGAGTAATTAATTGCGACGGTAGTAATTACGACGGCCGTAACCATCACAATTACTGAGCATTCGAGACAATTACGGCCGTCGTAATTACTACCATCGCAAGATTTATTGTCATGATTGTAATAATGATGGTTGGATACTATCACAAATACTCAACAATTGCAACGGTTAGGGCTGTCATAAATAACCATTGCAATTAACAAGTACCGACAGTTTAAAACTGTTGTATTTACGGAATAATTGCGACGATTTTTTCACCAAATATGACAGTTTACAGAATCTCAGCCGGGTGAGTAATTGAGACGCTTTTCCCTGATCGATGTATTTACACCGTCACATTAGAAAAATACGATGATTTTTTTGCCTTTTTAAATAAAAATGATGGCATAATATACGGCGATCGAGAAACCATCTTTTGACCGTCGTTTATAGCAAAAACGACGATATTTTCTCAAATACGACGATTTTTTTGCCGTCATATTTACTTGATTTTTTAGTAGTGATTGGGTCCATGCACCTTAATTAGGTCTGGAATCTTGTCACTACACCTATTGGGATAAAACCAATTGAGTGTAAGTGGGTGTACAAGAGGAAGAGATGTGCGGATGGAAAGGTTGAAACCTATAAAGTAAGGTTAGTTGCTAAAAGTTATACTCAGAAAGAAGGGATCGATTATGAAAAAACCTTTTCACTAGTAGCCATGCTTAAGTCTATCCGAATTCTCTTAGCCATCGCATGTCATTACGACTATGAGATATAACAAATGGATGTCAAGACAGCCTTCTTAAATTTCTATCTTAGCGAAGACATCTACATGTCCCAGCTAAAAGGTTTTATTTCTAAAGGTCAAGAACAAATGGTCTATAAGCTTAAGAAGTCTATCTATGGATTTAAGCAAGCATCGCGAGTATGGAATATACGTTTTAATAAAACTGTGAAGGCTTATGGTTTCATTCAAAACGTGAATGAACCATATGTGTATAGAAAATCAGACAATGGCAAAATAATTTTCTTAGTACTTTATGTGGATGATATTCTACTCATTGGAAATGATATAGGGACATTGTCATCCGTTAAGGTTTGGCTATCTAGCCAATTTAGTATGAAAGACTTGGGAGAAGATAACTACATTTTAGGTATTAAGCTTTTTAGAGTTAAGAAGTAGATAATGTTAGACTTATCCTAGTCTGCTTATATTGATAAGATGTTGACCTAGAATGTAAAGGGGTAATTATATCCTTTAGACATGGATTATCCTTATCTTCCAAGAAGTGTCCTTAGACACAGGAAAACAATTAGAAAATAAGCAGGATCCCTTATGCTTCGGTTGTGGGAAATCTCATGTATGCTATGCTTTGTTCTAGGCCAGATATCTACTTTGCAATAGGTATAGTTATTAGATATCAGTCAAACCTAGGGGAAGCTCACTGGCTAGCCGTTAAGCATATACTAAAATACGTCAAGGAAACGAGATGATATACTTGTATATCGTGCTGATGATTTGGTTCCTACCAATTACACAGACTCAGACTTTCAGTCGGATAAAGATGAAAGAAAATTCACCAGTGGATACGTCTTCACTTTGTTTGGAGGTGCTATTTTATAGAGGAGTATCAAGCAATCCTACATTACTGATTCTACCATGGAGCTGAGTACGTTGTTGATTCAGAAGCTTCTAAAGAAGTTGTGTGGCTCTGGAAGTTCCTCACAAAACTTAGAGTAGTACTGCACATGGACAGACCTGTTATGATATATTGTGATAATACTGGAGTGGTGTCACAATGCAAGGAACCTCGAAACTATAGGAAGAGTAAGTACATAGAGAGGAAGTATCACCTCATCCAGGAGTTCATCTAGAAATGAGAGATTGTGGTTAATCAGATTTCCTCTGTTAACAATCTGGCAAATCCCTTTACCAAGCCTTTGGCAGAAAAGGTGTTTCACAAATACTTAGATGTCATACGGGTAGACACTTATGGACTTTCTTAGTCTTTATAGTACAAATAAGAGATTATAAGAAAATATGCCCTCAAAGACTATGAATTCTGTGTAAATAGATTGCAAGTATACCCGACGCCAGGTCCGCTGCCCAGCTAGAGTTCTTATAGAAATAGAGCAGACCCAACGCCAGGTCTACTAAATGTTTATTCATTCAATTTGGTTTGTTTCTTATATTATTGCACATTCAAGGTCCAAGTGTGATAAGTAATGGTCTATGTGTTGGGCCGTTCTTCAAAGTAAGGTATAGATTATGGGTACTTGTCATACAAGTAAAATTGAGTTCTTAGTCATTTGATGAAATTGGGCATTTCATCAAGATAAGACTATTATGCCATGAGTTCCAATAAGAAATGGTTTACCTTGAATCAGTGAGTAGTTCACTCACATCATTGGCATAAGCGTATTACGAATACGTAGAACTGGACCTGTAGTAGTGGTCTCTCTTAAAGTACTATAATTATAAGGACCATACTATTACTGCTACAGTGTGGACGGATACCTTCATACTTAAATATGAGTTGGTGGTCTGGCGAAACTAGGGTCTTGTACTTTGATTTATGTTGGGTGAGATTTCTTTTGTGAGATCAATAATCTTGTACGTTATATGTATTACTTTAATTAGTTATGACAGACTTATGCAACAGAGTTTTTATGCTTCACTTTGTAAAGATTATTCACCCCTTTGTGAGTGTCTAGGATAATCAATAATCCAAGGCCCTAAGAACGTGACTCTAAAATATGTGCTTTTGGATTGCTTCCAATGATAATCAAATACATTCGAGTGAGTCGTGGATTATCGGACTAGAGATCTAAGGATGGTAGATATCTTTGAGATGAGTGTTAGTACATTTATCCTGTCTTATTGATGGGTGTTACATAAAGGGGTATTTCCATCATTTCACCTGTAGGTCGAAGACATTATTTTAGCAATATTGTTCTTAGAGTCAATATTTTCATATAGTGATAAATGAGAATATTTAAAATGGCAAAATGCAGCTATTCATAGTAAGGGTATTTTGGTCATTTTAGTAGCCATGAATAATATGTCTCTTAGTCTCCAGAGTAGCTCAAGTTACCTTGGTGTTATTTAAACACAATTTAGACTTAATGGATAATTATCTAGAAGAGAAATAAAATTTATTCTAAGAGCCCAATTAGAATTAATTAATTAGTTTTGAATTTTTCATAAGGCCCAGAAAAGATAATTAATTAATTAAGAAAATTAGGTTGGAAGAAATTTAATTCATTTGGCTAATATATGTTGACATATATTAAGAGTCCAATTGAAATTAAGTAATTTGTCTTGGGTATTTAATAAAGTCCAAAAAAGATAATTAATTAACAAAGAGGATTGGGCCAGTCTTAGACTAGTTTATGAGTCCAACACCAAGCCCATTAGGGCTTAGTGTGTTTCGGCACACTAGGGCTTCATTAAGCCTTATGGTGGTTGAAATTTAAGGGAAGAAAAAGAGAAGGCAAGGTTTTCACCAACCAAACTATCTCCCAATTGTGTGTGCGGCTATCCTTCCTCTTGTGTTTTCTCTTCCTTCTCTCCTCTTTCTCTAAGAGTGGATCTTGGTTATCTAAAGAAGCTTTCACCAAGCTAACCCAAGATTAAGGTAGAGTCATACTCCGGAAGATAAAGAGAGGTAACTTGAAGAAGTTTAATGCGAAGGAATAGAAGATTGGTGGGAATACCGGTCGAACCGCAGGCTCCTCCTTCTCCCCTTCCAATGCAAGATCAAGTGCAACTCGACATCTTGTTGGTTAATCCGAGACCAACAAAGAAAAATAAGTACTCTCTCCTAGATGTGGCTCGAAAAAATTAAAAAATTTTCACTGTGTTTTCTTTGATATTTTTCGTTTAGATCTTTCATCACCCTCTACAGGTAATCCGAAAAGGACTTCTATATCTTGGAGGATGATGGTAGTCACTCCAATTATAAGGTGAAAAAAGTGTGTCTCCTCTTTCCAATAATGCTGTAATCAGTAGATGGTCAAATTTTATGTAACATAAATGATGCAGTCTACCAAACTCGATAATATCTATGAGCTACTCGACACGGTGATTGAATGGTCAAGCTTCCTAGAACATGCTATCATTTCGCTTTGCAGTAATAATGTCATTGTATAACTGTTCCACCCAAATATGTGACGACGTATGTCTACGTTACAATATCTACGCTAAAATATCAATATATCTTGTATAATAGGAACTAGATTCACTCTATGATAAGTATGCTCATATATTGTTTCCGAATACAATTACATTGGTAGTATATAAATTAAAAATAAATTAAAATATATATAACCAACAACAAATAATAAGTACAGGAAAACAAACACAAAATTAAAGATAAACAATTCAAATTGCCTAGGTTGTTCCAATGACATTGTGTCTAGATAAGGTAGATAGACTTTTTCTATTAAGAAATTAAATTTCTAATGAAAGTTATGCTTTATCAACCAATATTAAATTAATTAATTAATCAACACAAATTAATTCGATCAATTGCATATTTTAAAGATCACGAAATATAAAGATCACAAAACATGCATCGATTAGAAACAAAACTAAACGCAGGAAATGAATACCTAAAAAAAAAATCTTCTGTAGCAAAGCAAAAGACATAACTAAATGCATTAAATGAGTAACTAAATGTATGTCAACAAAGCTGCATAATATTACAAAATTTGCAAACAGATGTAATGAAAGGTATTGCATACATAAATAGGGATTGATACAGCTGAGGGAGACGAAAACAGAGAGCATGCACTGGTAGCGTAAAAAATTAAATAGAGAAAAATAAAACCAAGCCTTAAAGGCTATACGGAAGCGTGAAGATCATACCTTTGCGCTCCTTAACCCTTCTAGGTTGAGTAAGAGCGGATTAAATGACTGGAATCGCCTCGCTTTGCCCGCTTGAAGAAGCTTCTGGTTGAACACCCGCTAGCCTTCTACTCCGCCTTGTTTGCATGAACGCCTAGCTTTCCAACTCTCGGGATATTCCTCAGCCTAACCTCTAGTCGGTGAACACAACAGAGAAGAAGAATGGTCTCAAATCTCCTTGGTTCACTTGCTATTGGTTAGCAAAACTCCAAGGAGAAACCAAGAAGAGGGAGGCGTGAGAGAGGGAGCTTATGTGAGGCTCTCCAGAGAGACGTGAGTCTTTTGTTGGGTAGGGAAAACTAGGGTTTTTCTTTTCCAAAGAGTTGTTTTATTAGTTAGCCAAAATTAGGTCTCTCATTATCTGATAAACATATCCCCGGGATTTCAAAACACTCGGATGTTATCCTGAGAATCAATTTGGCCTAACCCTAAACTCCTCTTAACCGTATCTGGAAAAACCCTAAGGTCCAAGCTATTGGGCCAGAAAAATATTTATTATTTTCCTTGGACCCAAAAGACCCAAAATAATAAACATTAATTATTTATTTCCTGGGCTTACATAAATAACCCAATAAATAATTAATGAGCCCAAATGAACCAAAATAATTAATCTTTAATTATTTATTTCTTGGGCCTATATGAATAACCCAATAAATAATTAAATATTAATTATTTTCCCTAATTTAAGCCCAGGTTAATTTCCTAATTATTCATACTGGACCTAGGCCCTGAATAATTAATTAACCAAATAAACTAGATAATTAATTTTCTCTCAACTCCTGTTTTATTTATTTATTTATTTTATTCCAGTCCAATAATAAATTAGACTTCCTGAATAAAATAAAATAAAATAAAATAAAATAAAATCCTCTTCAACTGAGACCAATTCCTCAACCCAAAAATAGTTAGGACTTACGGGCTATTCTGAGGACCAAAAAGACACATCGCCTTGGCTGCTAAAATGATCAAAATACCCCTGCTATATAAATAGCTGTATTTTGTATTTTAAATATTTCCTAATATCACCATAAGGAAATATTGACCCCAAGGACAATGCTGCATTAGCAAAGTCTCCGACCTACAGGTGAAATGACTAAAATACCCCTCTACACATCGTCGTACATTTAGAGAGGAAGAAGTATATCAACACCCCTCTAAATGACATCTACCATCCTTAGGCTTCTAGTCCAATGATCCACGACTTCCTGGAGTGTTTCCGCTTTCCAAGGGAGCTACCCTAAAGCAAACATCCAAGTCATATTTCCCAAGGCCCTGGATATTTTAGACCATTCGGACAACCACAATGGGCGATATAGTGCACAAACTATCTTGTACAAGTCTGTCTTAACTAACTAGTCACACATACCCAACATGCAAGTATATTGGCCCTACGATAGAACCTCAACTATAGCAAATCAAAGTATATGCTTCCAGCTTCGCCAAACCACCAACTAATACTCAAGTCGTAGAGTACTAGTCCACGCTGTAGCGGTAGTAGTCTAGGTTTCTATCATATAGTACTTTTAGAAACCACTACTACAGGTCCTGTCCTACGTATTCGAAATACGCTTATGTTATGAAGTGAGTGGACTACTCACTGGCTAAAGGTAAGCCATTCCCCATTTAGAATTCATAACATAATAACCTAAACATGATGAGAATCCCAGTCTCATCAATAGGTCAAGAACAAATGTTTATGTGTTAAATAACCCGTGATCCATAGCTTACTGTGAAAGACCACCATTCACATGGATCACTTATTTAAACACAATGGGTCTATTCCAAACGAAAATCGTGCACAAACAAAAAGTAAATTCACAAACAATTTCTGAAAATATATTCTTTTATTAAAATATTCGATTTTACATTAGAAACCTAGTCTAAGAGGGCATACAATCCAACAACAGCAGGTCAAAGAAAAATATTACATCAGTCCTATGAAATAAATTGATATTACAGCTAAACTATTTCAAAATCACTCACGGCACTATCGGTGCAATTCCTTCTACTATGTCCGCTGCGATAACATAAGCCACATCAATGAGGTGAATCAAGGTTACGTTCGTTCATTTCATTCCGAATATGCAACGTCAGCATTCAATCGGCTCAATGGTTCCTGAAACAGTGAGCGAACAGTGTCAAGCTAAAATCACGATTGCACCAATAATCCTTATGTGGAATGTGCCTGAATTATGTTTTACAAGACAGTCTGTAGCACAGTGTTGTGTTTTCCGATGATACGAGATCTCCAGAATTCAGCTTTAGTTACTGACATGCTGCAAATGCGTGCGAACAAGGTATTGCATATATTTTCCATTTGCAACAACTACATATTATGGCCCCAATATTAACCTCGTATGAATTATTTCTCTTCCCATGTTTACGATGTGGTGATACCATACTAAATATACCCCGTTCCTAATTAAAAGTTAGCACACGCTATCTTCTTCTTTTCGTCTCATTCTTCACAAACTTAGCCCATATCATAAAAGGAAAGTGATATCTACCATGGTCATTGAAATATTTGACTAGTTTTTTTAACGAAGACTCCACAATCACCTTGATGGATAGGGCACGTATACTTTTGACGACACTGTTGAATGATTCTATCAAATTAGTTGTCATATTACCATACTAATGTCCAACGTCATAAGCAAACATCCACTGCTTATTCAGAATCAAATCTAACCATATCTTCACTTGGGGGTTTAGTAAACTAATTTCATCTATAATCTTTAAAAATTTACACTTCTTGCTTTGATCCCCAACTACGTACATCAACTTCTTCAACTGATAATTCCTGAACTTTATATTGAAATTATTCTGAATATGTTTAAGACAAAATCTATGCATTGCTATTAGCTCTTACCAGAGGGGTAGTCAATCAATATCATTCACTATATATCCCAATGTGTATGTTGGATATTAAATAAATTTGTCGATCCACTACTAGAAAAAGGGTGATTACCAACAGACCATTCCCAACAAACCAAGTTCGGTTGGTAATTACCAACAAATTACCAACCGATTCCCAACAAATGTAGAATGTGTTGCATTTCAGTTACTTACCAACAAGTTACCAACTATGTGTATTCTGTTGGTGATTTTGTTGTTGGTAGTCTGTTGGTAATGTGTTGGTAAATGGGAGGGAAAATATGTACCAACAGATTACCAACAAAATATAAGTAGTTGGTAACTGTGTCGAATGGTAATCTGTTGGTAATAGGGAGGGAATATTGTTCCCGCCAATGTACCAACGGAATACCAACCGAAGTGGGTAGTTGGTAGCTAATGCAGTTGGTAATATAGTTGGTAATATGATAGCTTATTTTTTAGCAATAGCATTAGCAACCAACATATCTGTTGAAAATATAGTAAATAAATCTCCAACAAATTGCAAATCAAATTACCAACGGTGCGTATTTAGTTGTTAATATTTGTGTTGGTAATTTGTTGGTAATATGTTGGTAGGCATATAGGAAAATATTTACCAACCGATTACCAATTAAATATGCATGGTTGGTAACTATGTCTGATGGGAATCTGTTGGTAAAGGGAAGAGGAATGTTTTTCCCTGTCAATGTTCCAACAAAATACCAACAGACATGGGTAGTTGGTAGACATTTAAGTAGAAGAAAAATAGATTTGTTGAAGATAAGAACGTCAAATTGATGATCGAACCGTTAGATTTGTTAAAAGTACTAAAAAAAGTATTGTGATCAAATTTGAAGGTAATCGGATATATTTAGGTACAAAATCTCGTATAATCTCTATATAACGGCCAATAACCTAACTCGTTTGTAAATATAAGGATGTCAAATTGACAATCCAATCGTTAGATTTGTTAAAAGTACTAAAAAAAAGTATTATAACCAAATTTGAAGGTAATTGGATATATGTAGGTACACAATCTAGCATAATCTCTAGATAACGGCCAATAACCTAACTCATTCGTAAATATAAGCACATCAAACTTATAATCTAACCGTTATTATTTGTTAAAATTACTAAAAAATATATTGTGACCAAATTTAAAGGTAATCAGATATATATATAAGTACACAATCTAGCATAATCTCTATATAACGGCCAATAACCTAACTCGTTCGTAAATATAAGCACATCAAACTTATAATCTAACCGTTAGATTTGTTAAAAGTACTAAAAAAAGTATTGTGACCAAATTTAAAGGTAATCAGATATATTTAGGTATACAATCTAGCAAAATCTCTATATAACGGCCAATAACCTAACTCGTTCATAAATATAAGCACATCAAATTAACAATCCAACCGTTAGATTTGTTAAAGTACTAAAAAAAATATTATGACCAAATTTGAAGGTAATCGGATATATGTAGGTACACAATCTAGCATAATCTCTATATAACAGCCAATAACCTAAATCGTTCGTAAATATAGGCACGTCAAATTGACAATCCAACCATTAGATTTGTTAAAAGCACTAAACAAAGTATTGTGACCAAATTTGAAGGTAATCGGATATATGTAGGTACACAATCTAGAATAATCTCTATATAATGGCCAATAACCTAACTCGTTCGTAAATATAAACACGTCAAATTTACAATCCATCCATTCAATTTGTTAAAAGTACTAAAAAAAGTATTGTGACCAAAGTTGAAGATAATCGGATATATTTAGTTTCCCGATCTAACATATTCTCTATATAACGGCCAATAACCTAACTCGTTCATAAATATAAGTGCGTCAAATTTACAACATAACGCATTTATAAGGATAAACATATCAAATTAAAAATTTAACTTTTAGATTTGTTAAAATTATTAAAAAAAAGTATTATGTCCAAATTTAATCTCTATATTTTTCACATAATATAGCATAATCTCTATATAACGGCTCAAAACCTAATGCATTTATAAAGAAAAGCATATCAAATTAAAGTTCCAATCGTTATATTTTTTGAAATCACTAAAAAAATTATCATGAACAAATTTGAAAGTAATTGAATATATTTTTCTATATAATCTAATATCACCTCTATATAACAGGCCAAAATTATTTGGTGGATTATGCCTATTGATAAACATTTGTTTAAAGTGAAATTCAATCATTCTCGTTTAAACAAGTACTTTTTATATTTTATATTTATATACAAATATTGGGGCTATATTTGGGAATAGCTTCAAAATTAATAAATTAGAATGAAATTCATTGGAATTGAAAGGATCTCTAAATTGAGCCTAATAATTATAGTAGAAGTATAATGTATCAAATCAAATAATGATATTATATATTATTTTAAAAGTAATATGTCTAGTTGGTTATATCTATTTCATCTTTAAAATGTATATTTATGTGGTTATGTTCATATCATAAATTATAAGAGCAATAAACTTAGAAACAAAGAATTACAAGGTAAAAAATAATAATAATAATAATAATTCCATTTATTTGATTCTCAAAATTAATTTTTTTTTAAAAAGGATTGAAAAAGTTATACTAATTTTTTTGAATTAAGAAACAATGTCTAGGCAATAAGAAGAGATAAAATAGAATAACTTAAAATTAAAAACTAAGTAATTTTGATAGTAATTATATAAATAAATATATATATATATGTATAAGTATAGTTATTATGTTTATATATATATATATATATATATATATATATTATGCATAAAATATTGTAGTTACTATTATTTATATATACATACAAATATAAATATATAATTAATTTTTATATATTTTATGAATTAGAAATATAGTAACTTAATTATAATTCAACTTTATAAATATAAGAAGGAAAAAAATGTATTAATATAAAAAATAAAAAACGTAAACTAAATTACAATCCCACTCTCACCCTCAACGTAACCCTCTCCCTCTCGGTGCTTGCCGCTGCTTGTCGGTGCTAATACCGTCGCCATCTTCACTGCAAGGCTCTCCCTCTCATCGGTTGCGACACACCTTAACACACACAGAGACAAAGAAAAGCCGTCAAAATCCGTCGGATCTCGGGCCACATTCGCCTAAGTTTGCACCTTCGAAGTACACTGCAGTAACGACGGCATCTTTATTGTACTATTTCGTCGATTTGATTGTTGTTTGAGACATAATTTTAACTTGATTATGCCACCTTCGTGTTGAGATGTGTGAAATCTGTGTTAATTTTGAACGAGGCTTTGAAATTTGAGTTTACTGGCTTGTTGTTGCTATGTTTGCTGTGGCCTTAGTTCAAACGTGGGTTTTTTGCTTCAGTTCGAATGTGGGTTTCTACTTCAGTTTGAATAGGTTTCTGATTCAGTTTGAATGTGGGTAGTTGCAAATGTTTGTGATTGCTTTAGAAAACAAGGAAAGCCTCGAATATTGCTTGATTAAAAAACAGTGGTTCAAAACTACAGCAGTAACAATGAAGCTTTTGTGCTGCTGAATTAAAACTACATGATGTTATGTGAGTTGATCCACTTGTGGTGGAATAAGAAAGTTGAATTCCTAAGTGAGAAGCTTGCAGCTATTAATTATTAGACATCTTAACAACTTGACAATTGCAGAAGGTTTGCAGAATAGGAGACGAAGCATAGTAGATATGGTTTCTTTCCAATAGATTGTCTCCTACTCTTGAAGTTTGCAATTGTTATTTGATATTCAATAGGGAAAAAAAATGGGAAAAAGAATAGGAGAGACAGAGAGGTACAATACAGAGGAGTAAAATTTTTGAGTGCTGCTATGTTTCATTTTTTACTCTTTACCTCTATGGAATGCTTTGTACATTGCTTAAAATTTTGGTTTATTTATGTGAAGTTCACTTCACCAGACGGTGAATTTTTTGAGGAAAGAAAGAAGATTTATTATCTATTTTCATCATTATTTTAAAGCTAGCATCCTTCTATTCGATCTTTTTTTTCTTCCTATGAACAATCCACCTTGATATTTAGTGTTTTGGCCATCCTAAATTCAGCAACAAGAAGAGAGAAAGAGAAAATAAAAGAAAAAAAGTAAAATAAGAGAAAAAGAGGAAAGAGAGAGAGAGAGAGAGATTTCTGAAAGCTTAGGGAAGGATTAAGAAAGGAATGCTTAGGCCTTCACTTGCTTAAAAGCCATCACACAGAAGGCAAAAAACCTTCTTTTCGTTAATTAAAGATGTGAAGTAGTTTATGAGGATTATTTTAGTACGAACCTTTCAAGGAAACACACTTGAATTATGAATTGTGGTTAGTAGAAATTTATGTTACAAAGCTGTTTGTATGTGTGCCATGTGGCAGTGGAATTGAGGGGCAATTCGCTGTGTTGTGTGTGTTGTTTGGGTGTGTTTTGAAGGTGTGTGAAGGATTGATCATGGCTACATATGTAGTAGAAAGAAATGAAGCAGAAAATTAAGTAATTGTTGGAGAAAATAGAAGGTTAATGTATTCATGTCATGGCTGCCGGTTTTGTTGTTGTGTATACATGGGAAAATTGCTTCCTTCATGACTGAAAATAGGAAGATTAATAGTCTTTAAAATGAAGAATGGAATGGACCAAATGATGTTTAAGTCCTATAACAATGAAGGAATAATTGTACAATGCATTTTGGTTAAGAAAAGCAGGAAACACGGGCAAAACAACAAGATTTTTCTTACAATATCTCTATGTCACTTCTGTTTCAAAGTACTGTAGCAACTAGGCAATAAGTCTGTCCAATTACCTTAACTCGTGTAGCTACTCCCTTCATACACTAGGTTTATTTTGAAGTTTGACAGAAGATGTATTTGACTAATGGGAGTTCTATATTTCTGCATTTCTGCATTTCTACTGCATTTCTAATGGGAGTTCTATATTTCTGCATTTCTGCATTTCTACTACATTTCTGCATTTCTACATCTCTTTTGTCAAAGCTACGACCTGCAATCAGAAAAATTGACCAAGTACAAATTAAGTAAATCCATTATTCCCATAATATGACTTCTAAAGTGTTTTCAAAATCTGAACTTAGAATCACAGAGTGACATCTCGAAATCGAGTCGAAGCGGTCGGCCATCACGACTCATAGCAAACCTGCAATGCAATCAAGACACAAATGATGGACACCTTGATAAAGTTTACCCTGAAATTTTGTAAAATCTATACTCAACATTTTGCATAAACTCACCTTCAGAAACAGGAACTAAAGATATACCTCTTAGGTCACAGGGAAATTCCTGACACTGCTTGTTGGCATGGTACAATTATTTTATATTTACATGTGTGCACCCACAGACAAAGGAAAAGCAATTCAGATTTGTAATTAAACCTCGGATAGACACAAAAATTTCCATCACCATATTTATTCTCACACAACCATGGATAAATAATGAACATTTCCCTCTTACTTCTACATGACAAACTCTGGACTCTAATACCTTTACCATTAAGTAATTAGTTCATGGACTCTCGTTCTTGTGCTAGTGGTATAACTTTGACTGAAAGAAGGCATTTCCAGCATGCTTGTGGTAAACATGTAGAAATGATTAACCTTATCCTATGACAACTGATGATTTAGATAATTTATCTAATTACATCTTCAAAGCTTTGATTCTTAGTTGAGAGTCATGATGCATTGTCTACGAGGTTTTTGAAATTTGTATTTTTCTACTACAGAAGATGTAAGGAGAAGATTAGGATATTGTGTGGAGCAGGCCAATTTCTGTCTATTTTCCAGAAGATTATGAACTACTGCATTCCTAAAGTTGTCTTTGTTGAATGTGAACATGGTCAGCAAGGAATATTATCACTTGTAACTCTTTAAGGAAGAAGATTAGGATCTCTTTAAAGAGTCCTTTGGTGTAGGGATAAACTTTTTTTTTAATCTTATTCAATGGTGGCAAAAGTTTTCAAGGAAACACACTTGAATTATGAATTATGGTTAGTAGAAATT
The DNA here is from genome assembly GCA_026120185.1 of Voacanga thouarsii. Taxonomy (NCBI): domain Eukaryota; kingdom Viridiplantae; phylum Streptophyta; class Magnoliopsida; order Gentianales; family Apocynaceae; genus Voacanga; species Voacanga thouarsii. Next base: position 2,587,283 of record JANUWF010001117.1, read on the forward strand.
TATGTTACAAAGCCGTTTGTATGTGTGCCATGTGGCAGTGGAATTGAGGGGCAATTCGCTGTGTTGTGTGTGTTGTTTGGTTATGTTTTGAAGGTGTGTGAAGGATTGATCATGGCTGCATATGTAGCAGAAAGAAATGAAGCAGAAAATTAAGTAATTGTTGGAGAATATAGAAGGTTAATATGTTCATGTCATGGCTGCCGATGTTGTTGTTGTGTATACATGGGAAAACTGCTTCCTTAATATTAGCACGTTATAGATAATCACACACCAGTAATTTTTATTTCAGTAACAGAAAGAATGTTGAAATAGTTAGGAGAGGCAGACAGAACAAAACTTAATGACAATTGTGTCTCAGAAAAGCAAGAAAAATAACATCATCAGTTTTTGCAATTGCATCAAAACTTCCCCCAGATTTTATTAGGGAAGAAAATCATTGATAGAATATTATTTGGCACCTTTATGTTCATATTTTGGGATGCGAACATCCTTCACATGAAACTTGTGCTCCAGTTATACTCCAACAGAATCTCAATTTCAGTAACAAAGCCCTAAAGTCTTCCACGTAAATAGGGACTAAGTTTAAGAATCCATTCTCTAGTTTAAATCTATAGGAGACCTACCACATTGGAGGGAACCTCAACATGGCGAAAACTTGGAGATGCAACAAGACTGCCGCCGCCTCCTAGTCCAGTATTATCATTTTGTTGAGCAGTGGTTAGAAGCTCTTCTGTCAAAGCTATGACCTGCAATCAGAAAAATTGACCAAGTACAAATTAAGTAAATCTATTATTCCCATAATATGACTTCTAAAGTGTTTTCAAAATCTGAACTTAGAATCACAGAGTGACATCTACTGTGACTGGATTGATTGTCCCACCCCTGCTGCTTGCTCTTCTTAGGCATTTTTTCTTGGTTTTTCAACTTCACTTCTTTACTAATTTCTTTTCTCTTCTTTCTTATTCTCAAATTGATACAGAATCTGATCTTCTTAAACTTGAAGAATCAGAAGGTCCCTTTCCAAAGCAAGAGCTGGTGGTTACACGCTTAGTTGTACTGACTGTGAGCCGCCCTATTCTTGATAGGACTGCTAGTCCTTTTAGCCTTCCGAAGTCTGAATAGGAAATGCTAGCAGTTCTACTGCATTTCTGCATTTTTGCATCTCTTCTGTCAAAGCTACGACCCGCAATCAGAAAAATTGACCAAGTACAAATTAAGTAAATCCATTATTCACATAATATGACTTCTAAAGTGTTTTCAAAATCCGAACTTAGAATTACAGAGTGACATCTGAAATTAGGTCAGAAGCAGGCTGGCCATCATGACTCATAGCAAACCTGCAATGAAATCAAGACACAAATGATGGACACCTTGATAAAGTTTACTCTAAAATTTTGTAAAATCTCCGCTCAACATTTTGCATAAACTCACCTTCAGAAAACAGGAAGTAAAGATATACCTCTTAGGTCACAGGGAAATTCCTAACACTGCTTATTGGCATGATATTGAGGCATTGACAGTGTATGCTCTGATTTGTCATTACCTGTCTATTTTTCTTGGATATATGTTTTATGGTGAGGTATGTCATCAATAAGTGCTGAGCAGTTGTTGACTTGTATTTTCTAATTTCTGGTTTTGCTAAGGTGATTCGGATTGGATATTGAATTTAGCTTATATTTTTGTTGTTTTACATTGTGGAAATTCACAGATGAGGTTGAGCAAGCACTAAAAAGAGAAAGACTAATGTTAGAGGGGGAAGAGGACCTGCCAGAGGCGCCAAAACTTGCCTTTATTGACAAGCGATCTGAGGACATATACGTAAGTGTCATATCTATTGAAGTACAAGATCAACATATTTCTACTTTTAGTTTTACGAGATCTAATCTGATTGTGGTGTTATTTTAATGGGGATCCAATGAAATTATTATTTCCAAAATATTAACTAGTAATCCACAACAGCTTGAATTTTTAATTGTTAAGGATTGGTGTTATAATTAGACAGAGAATTTAATTGGTATTGTGTGAATAGGCTTAAACTACTACGGACTAGATTGTGCAATTGGTATTGAGATTGGCTCTGAAATTTGAATTGAGTTGAGTTGACTGTGCTGCATTCTGATTTTGCTTGCTGAGTTTAAATTGATATATGATTGAGCTACCTTTGATGTGAAATGCTAAGCTTGAGTTATAGTTGACTGGATACTGGTTTTATACTATTAAACTTCACAAGAGAAGTTAAGTTTTATTGCTTGATTTGTGTTGGTTAATTACTGCATTTATGTTGGTTGGCTAGTAATTTGAGCTTTGAAATGTGGATTGTTAAGTTTCTGCTGTAGCAATTATGAGGAGGAGTATGTCGATTGTTTGATTGAGTTGTGAAGTGTGGGTTGAAATAGTGTTGGGTATATTGAAACTTGTGTTGGAACAATTGGTTTGATTGTAGTACAGTTCTGACATGATTGTTGTTTGTTCAGGGGAGTTGATTTTTTGATTGGTGAATTGAGTGGTAATATACTACTATATGGAAAATTTTGAGTTAAGTAGCTGGAAAAAATGTGAGTGAAGTGGCTTCAGTGAGGGGGGTTGTTGTCCTCTTGTTCAGGGTTGGAAAATGTGATTGAAGTAGCTGGAAAAATGTGAGTGAAGTGGCTACAGTGAGGGGGTTCTTGTTCTCTTGTTTAGGGTTGGAGGAAACTTGTTCGTAGTTGGGGCTATTTTTTTGCGAGGCTGTTTTGTTGTGACTATTTTAGTAGCATGTATAAATTTTGTTATTGGCTTATTATTGATACTATATTGTTGTCATTGTTACAGGCAAGGTACCAAGAGGAATTACAAAAAGAGACAGAGCTAATAACAAATCAAACACCTGAAGGGGAGCAACCAAAACCAGTTAACAAGGTTGATGTTTGGTTGCGAGTTGTAGGACCACCAAAAAAGGGTAATACAGTCTATGGCATGGGATCCCTCAGTTTGAGCTACCTCAAAAAATCTACTACATACAAGTCATCCTCTTCATCTTGTTCATCAGCACAGTCTACAGAATATGTCCAAAGGTCAGAATTGCAAAGTGTTGATGAATCATTCTACAAGGCTATTCAAGAATTACGAGAAGCGAATGAACGCTTGCAATCCGAGGTGAAATCCTTAATATCAGAAGTCAAGGAACTCAAGGGAGAGGATGCTTCACAAGCTAGATCTTAAATTTATTTCATATTTTGGATTACTGAAATAAAATATTATTTTAAGCTTATAACAAATTTACTTTATCTGATTTTTGTTCCACATCAGAGTTTGATGTATTTTTGTTATGGATGTTGATGTTCATTCAATATGGATGTATGACTTTTGGTATGGATGTACTTTTAATATTATGTAGAATTGCTTTATTAAATATGTGTATGGATTATCTAGTGATAATGTAATTCTACTTACCAATAAAAAGCTAGTTGTACTTACCAACAAAACAATTGTTGGTACGTACCAACAAATTTTACAGGTGCTTATCAACAAAAAATCTGTTGGTATTTACCAATACAAATTTGTAGGTGCTTACCAACAGATTTATTTGTTGCTACATACCAACAAAAATTACCAACACAAAATTGCAGGCGCATACCAACAGATTTATCAGTTGGTACATGCCAACAACAATCTATAAGTGCTTTCCAACAGATCGCTGTTGGTACGTAACAACACCTTGCAACGATTTACCAACAGATTTATCTGTTGCTATATACCAATAGAATATGTTTGCAGTACCAACTAAATTGTAGTTGGTAAGCTATCAATACGCGTTTTCTTTTTCGACATTTACCAACTAAGTACCAACTAAATCGTTTGTTGGTAATGAATAATAATTGCCAACAACATAAATATACCAACTACGGAATTGTTGGCAAATTACCAACAACATTACCAATTAAACAATCAATTGGAAAAAATACCAATAAAATTATCAACAAAATACACAATTCAAAAATTTCCAACAACCTTACCAACAACGTCGTTAGTTTGTTGGTAACGTAAAAAAATTACCAACAGAAAATACTTAACTCCCGAAAAAATCATTACCAACTGAAATATAATATTACCAACAATAAACTCTGTTGGTAATTACGAACAGAATTAAAAATCTCTTGTTGGTAATACTTTCCAACAAGCGTTTTACCTACGGACCAAATTCCATTGGGAATCTGTTGGTAAACTAGTATTACCAACAGAAATTGGACACCTACCAACAGAATTTAACAGTTGGTAATCAGCATTTTTCCAGTAGTGATCCTTTAAGACATGCCACCTGAGTAAGGACAAAAAGCAACTCCAATTGTCATTAGTTTTTTCATCAACGATTGTAAATACAAGGGGCAATATTAGCATCTTAACCTATTGATGTTAAGAGTTTTTCCTTATATATGCCCCTAAGAAATGTCTCATCAACACTGACAACCAGTTTCATATGAACAAATAAATCAATATATGGTTTGAATGCCCCAAAAGCATATCTAAATATCTTGGCCCCATTGCTGTCTATAGGTAAGAAATGTCACGCTACAATGGTACCAAGATTCGCATCTTGTAAGGTTTGCATATACCGTGAAAGCTGTGTGACTGAAGAAGGCTAATCTTCGTATATCATCTCAATAGCATACCTATGTGCATTCCATCCTTCCTTGTAAGACAGGGTGAAATGCAATGTATTATGAATATAACTATTTATCTCACTGACTTTAGTCTCTGGATTATTGTGAATCATCGGCATAATATGCTTCACCATAAATTTTGAGCTTAAGTTGCGATGGTTCCCATCTACTGTATGGACTAGAAAAATATTCTCTCCATGCCATCGAGTAATTTACCATAGGCCATAATGTTTCTTCTTCCATACACGGATCCACCAATAACAGGGATGCTGTGGAGTAGAATTTTTACACTGACAACCCATAATGCAGCTTTCTATTCTTATACTATAAACTCACGACCCATTCTAACGAACCGTGACTGAACAGTCCAAAATAACTCATCCTTATTCTTGAACCACATGTCAACCCTCAAGTCATTTTTAGATTCTGGCCATAAATTCATCCCACTGCTATCTATAGCCATCTACCAACTTCGTTTTCTACTTGTTGAGAAGTATCTAACCTATCAAGGTAGGTTGAATATCGTGGAATATACAAGCGGTCCAATTCAGTGAGTCTTTAGCAGGTTGTTGATTATAGAAAGAATGGGAAGCTGTTCTCTAGCATCGCCTTTCCCCTCGTCCTCGTCGGGGGTATCTTCCACAGTAGGCCCATTAATATCCAAGGTGGGTCCTAAACCATCCGTAGTGGGCTTCAGAGCATTGACACAATTGCGCTCTCGAGCAATCTATTCATCAACTGGAGTTACATCTAATAGAACACTGATTTCTGCAGTTGGAAACAATGGTAGGCTTATCTGTGTTTTGAGGGGTTGAGTATGGACATGAAGTGGAGACATAAAAAACCCGATCAAGGTTAATAGGTATTGATTACTAGGTCCAAAAACTGGAGTATCCGAAACTGATGTAATATAAAAGGATTGGAAAGTATTAGTTGGGAGATGTGCAAGATTATTGGCGTCAACAGGTGTAGGTAAATTTAAATTTAAATTAGGCAAGTTCACCGAAGTAGCTGAATTTAGTAATTCAATGAATGATTATATAATAGGAGTGGGGCAGTTATGCTCTAGAAAATTTGTAGTTGTTATATTTGGAATCTGGATGATCTCATGATGAACATACAGAACAATTGGCGGTCCCTGCACGATAGATGCATAGTACTACAAACTTTTCCTATCTTCATCATTCGTTATAGAAGTTGTTGTAGACCCGCAGTACTAATAACAGTGTTTTCTCTCATTGTGATTTGCAAATGAACAGTAAACATGTTAAATCCTAAAATTGCATATATTTTGTCGACTAACCCAAGGAAACTAACTTGATTTCTAACAATCAACGCCTTGTGACAAGGACCGTTAAAAAATCGTCATATGCGGTGCGCATAATCTCGTAATCCCGATATAATCGTAATTTTACAGGTTATTCTCGTGACATTGTGCCTAGATAAATTAGGTAGAATTTTTCTATAAAAAAAAAATGAAGTATGTCACAACCTTGAATTATTATATAAACCAATATCAAATTAATCAACAAAAAAAAAATAGAATATTTGATATATGCCAAGACGAGTATTTAATATATCCAAACTAATCATTAAATATTATGCCATTTAATATATAAGTATTTATTTATTATGTACATAAATTATATATGTATCATACATAAAAAAAAATTAAAAGGCAATACATTTATTTTATGTAATTATGTTACAATATGCTATAGTGAGAAATCTATTATCCAATTAGCTAGAAAGGCAAGATTTTAAAAGCCAAAGATAAAGTTCATCTTTGACTTCCGTTTTATTTAATATAATTTTTTTTTATTCTGTACAAATTTTTAATCATTTGAGACGATCAGTCCATATTTAAGTTTTAAACTAATTATTTCAAATTATATATGTATACTTTTTTTAAAGTATTTTATTTATCTTGTTTACTTTTCATAATTGATATTATGTTTTATTTTTATTTTTTGACATCAATGACTAAAAATATTTTTATTCTTTTGACATATTAAAATAATATATAACTTGCTTAGTTATAATAAAACTAACTAAGATAATTAAGATTAATTATTCAAGAAGTTAACATATATTTAATTTTATACAAAAACATAAATTTAAAAAATTAACTTCATACGTTTATTATTAGAAATAGTTTATGAATTTAATTAAAAGATGAAGGATTTAATTTAGAAATAATTTATGGATTTAATTAAAAATGCAAGGATTTAATTTGTTTATAAAAGGTAAGGATTTAATTTGTATATAACTTCATGTAAATTTAATTTCCATATAAAAAATATAGGGATTTAATTTTTTTAATCTATCATTCAATATTAATTTTTGTTTTTGTTTTATTTGAAATTGAATATAATTTAATAGTATTCATCTAATCTAAATTGATATAGAGGATAGTATTTTTATTTTATATAATTATATCTTTTATAAAAAAGAGAAGATAAGTAAATTAGTTATGTGTTATATATCCATGTGACAAGAAATGAGATACTTGTTTTAATTTCTAAATTTTTTGTTTTGAAAAAATCAATTTCTTCTTTGGCAAAAGCTATACAATCTTATTTGGTTTATCTAGGCAATAGTCTTACATTTGATTATCTTTTATTTTTTCTTTTTCTGAAGTATCAAAATAGATTAATATTCTTATCTAAACTAATACCAATATTGATTTTCACTGTAATAATACAAAAAAATTGTTCAATCCTCTAATTTTATATTTATAGTTATTTTCATGTTTAAAATTAATATCACAAAAATACTCTCCACTATATATGCTAAAAGTACATTTAAGGATAATATTTTTTTCCTTTCATTCAATTAAATTTTTATTTTTTAAATTTTACGAATATTGAAAAAAGTAGGATAATTTTGATTTAATTCAAATTGCTATCCCAAAATAAATTATTAATTTGTAAAATTGATTCGAGGCCCGAAAATTTTTGTCTCGACATCTCAATTTTTGTCTCGGCCCAAAAACTGACCCTCAGTTAAATTATTAATTGTTGTTGCTCATCCTAGAATTATTTCAACTTATTAATTTTCTCAAAACAAATAACAAATAACCATCTTGTGCAATAGGTCTAAAACAATGTTAAGCAATTTATTCATTCCGGAATTCTAAAATTTTCCTAGTGGAGTCGATACAAATTCTAGATGCTTTATTTCATGTTCTTCATAATGCTGAACTCACCCCAAAAAGCAACACAAAGCAAAGTCTCTACCACAAACCAAGTAGTTATAATCCAACAAAATCCCAATACTCAATTGCTACACAAATCAACAATAAGCAGTCCCAAATACACTGAGCAGTGTCAAATAAAATTACAAAATAACAAGGTACAATCATCATTTTAATTCTTTTTTTTTCAAAAAACCCTGTTATAGAAGTTGGCAGTTACTCTAGCGAGTACGAATTCTGGTGGCAGCGATAGCTTTCTCCGGTAGCGGCACTCTCAGGCAGCTAAGGATATGATGTTAATCAGTGGTGAAATAGAGAAAAAAAAAAAAAGGGACGAAGAAGTTGAAGATGGAAGCTGGAAGCTTCTGTTGTTAGAGAAAGATAGAAGCTTCTATTGTTGAAGAAACTGAGAAGGAGAAAGAGAGCTTACAAGAACAATAATTCGGAGGAGAAGAGGATGGAGTTGCTGGTGAAACAAGAGAGATGGAGGCTGGCAAAAGTTAAAGCAAAGCTGTGGGATGGGCAAACATCGCGTCTGCCAGACACAAGAAATAATGAACCTCGCGTTAGGATTAGCTTTTTTACCGACAAAAGCTACATCTCGCATGTGCGAGACACGAGATGCAAGGAGTCCTCGTGTCTCGTAGAAGCAACGAACCCCCATTTTTGGTGGGTGAAATGTTTGGATCCATTTTGGTCAAAATCTCAATAAATGTGAACCACTGACTAGCAATCGAGTTGGGGATTGAAAATTTCAATCTCGCTCCCATATTCTTCTCGTATTCTCGCTCCCAACTCGTTTCCAACACGAGAAAAGACTGTCCCTGATCCCGACCCACCAGAGACAAAATAATCTCCAATCTCGGCTCTGCGAGGAATCAGGGATGCGGGGGACCGATTTTGGCATAGCAGAGAATCGGGGATGTGGGGCCCTGATTTTGACCTAACAAAAAATTTTAATCTAAATAAAATTTAAAATTTTATAAAAATAAAATTTTATATTTTCTTAGCAGAAAAAAAAAATTTAAATAAATTCTAAATAAGTACTACTAATATCAAGATTTAATTTAGAAATAATATATATTTGTTTGTTAATGTGAGATATTTTATATTAATAATCGAATAAAATTAAATATTTACAAATAAGTTTAGATATGTTCAATTACTAATTCAACAAATACTAATCAATCTTGAACGAAATTGTATTTCGAATAAGTTCAACTTTATTTTATTACTAACAAAATAAATACTAATTGATGTTGAACAAACTTTTATTCACACAAATATTTATATTTTTATCAAATTTATCATTGTCATCTTAAATTATAGTCAACTCTTATATTATTACTATTTGTTTTCTATTTTATATCTTATCTCTGTGAGAAAAAAATTAAAGTTAAAATATTAATTCGAGATAAGTAAATTCGAATTGTAGTATGAGATATAATACAATTATAATTTGCAAATGACAACATAATTTTAAAATAAGTAATGACTCTAAGGATATAAATTTATAAACCAAGTATTTTTTACTCATGCCTCTCAAGACCTTTCCTTTCGTGGTTTGAGAAACAAACTTATATCCATGCCACTTTACAATGTCATTCTTAATTTCTCATTCATTTTTTCTCCTTAGTTGTAACTATTTCATAAATATCTTTTTAAATATATATATAATAATAATAATAATAATAATAATAATAATAATAAATTCTATGAATGAGAATTTTTATGAATAAAATTATCTAACATACTCTTAGTCAAATTATTTAAAAAGATTAAAAAAATATAACGTTTACAATATTAGAGAAATGAGAATAAATAAATAATATTTTTGAATATTAGAGAACTAAGAATAAATAAATTATGAAGTAATATTAAAATAATATTATTAATACCAATTAAAATTTATAAAAAGATTATAATGTTTAGAATATTAATGAAAAATGAAATGTTCATAGTGTCTTACCATCCCAATTACTATATTATTTGTTAGCATGTTATTGTTAGTGCATTAAAATTATAAATTTATTAATATAGGTATATTATTATCTCATATAACAATCTATAATTTCATAAATCAAGACAATTTTTTACCTTATCATGGTTAAGTAGATATAATACAAGACATATATATATACACACACATTATATAATTAATATATATATATTATGTATATAAATATATACATATACTATATAGTATGTATATATTTTATTTTTACATATATTATATATAATTATTGTGTATATATATAATAATAATTATAGTTTTTATATATATGTACTATGCGGGTCGACGCGAGTTGAGGTGTAAAGTCCTCCTCTAGTCCTGTTCCTGCTTAAATTGGAAAATTATCAGCCCAATTGAGCCGAGCCTAATTAATACGAAAAAATTGACATTCCTACCACTGACTGATAATTTATGAAATCATTGATTTTATCGTCGCAGATTCTGAACAAAAAATGAGCAAAGCAAAAAAAATTTTATTTAATCTAAAATGCGAAGTTAAAAATGTCAAAAGTCAACGTATTCAACTATTGTGTTCCATGCTTTTACAAATTGAACCGATTGTTAATGACCATTATTTTCTCGAAAAATATAATTGATGAATCACTTTTTGTTCAAAATAAATTAAAAACTTATTCACCAAATATATTGAGTGCTGAAATATATATATATATATATATATATATATATATATATATATATATATAAGTCGACGAAGAAGCCTATCATTACGACATGTGGAAGTATCATAAAGTAACACATGGTTAAATGATTTTTTTTAAAATAAAAATAAAAATTATATATATATATATATATATTTATATATAAGTCGAAGAAGAAGCCTACTATTACGACATATGGAAGCATCATAAGGTAACACGTGACTAAATGAATTTTTTTTAAATAAAAATAAAAATAATATTTGAATTCATTTAAAATCTTAATTAATTAAATTAATTAATAAAATATATATGTATTTAATATTAATACAATGAAATGTGTGATTCTTTAAATACTATCTAAATTAATACATTGAAATGTGTAATTATTTGAATACTATCTGTATATGTATTTAATATTAATATATTAAAATGTGTGATTAATAATCTTAACTAATTAAATAATTAATTAAGTTAATTAATAATATATATTTAATATTAATACATTAAATCTTAATAATATAACAACCTGTGTAATGCACGAGACATCAACCTTGTGTCACTAGAATGAATGAATCTGATTCCATGTATTTCAACGAAAATTCCTCGCGCTTGAGAATAGAATGTTTGGGAGAGGAAGAGAATAGGATGTCTATGAAAACATTGTAAAAAATATTGACTAAATGAAATGTTTGATTCAGAAAGAAGGAGAGAGAGGAGGAGAGAGGAGAAAGCGGAGAGGGAGAGGGGTGAACTTTTACTTCTACTAGTGAGAGTAAATGTATTTTACTTATATTTTGTTTAGTTGGAATAGAGAGGAATAAATAATAAATACTATTTTAATCTATGGTACATTCTTTTTATATTCATGCAGGATGTTTTTTGACATACTTCCATCCATCTTTCGTTTTCAAGGATGAAAACATTATAAACACCAAATTTTAAAGACCAAATAGGTTAATTTCTTTAATATAAATTAACTATTTACATCCAAAATTACGTGTTCTTTATTTTTCTTTCCTCATTTCAATCCAATCAAATGTATTATAAATCTACTAAAAAAACAATGATGTAAAAGGAAAAATTAATAACATGATGGATTTTTTTTCTAACATGTCCCCCGAAAAACAATAAATTAGATCAAATAGAATATTTATGACAATCTAAGTCTATCACAAAAAGAAAAAAAAAACCCCTTGAATCCAAGGATTTTTATCTAATAATTACTTTTCTAATCTTATTTATCTTAAATATATTATTTTAAACCTATCAAAATCTTCTATCAGTTGGGAATAAAATAGATATATTTATGTATTAACCACATTAAACAGTATAAATATGTGAAAAATAAATCATACATTTGTAGAAATCGTCTTCTAAACTACACACGAGAAGCTTTTGGCCTTTTGATAATACTCCAAACCTCCAAGTCTTCTTCAGTGTAATCTACTGGGACTAAAAAATTATCTGTCATATTTTTCTCTCTTTATTGAGGGTGGACTCATACAAATTCTGAGAGAACGTTCAAATACGTTATTTCTCACGTATCTTGATATAGAGTCAAATATGTAGAAAACGTTAGAAAATACGAATTTTGTTAAGAATATCATAACTAAATAAGTATAGTTGAGTAAAACTATCTTCACTTATCCAACCCCATCTCAAATACGACTTTTACTTTCTTGTAATTTATCATTAATAAATTGTAACTATTTATAATTTATTTTTGTCCCATAATTAGGAAGGGGCATGAGCGGATATAATTAGACTAAACTTTAATAAATTATTTTATCAAGACAAAATAATTTGCTAATTATTTTCTACTTCATTAAAAAAATGTAACTGCACTCTTAGACTAAATGAAATTACTGAAATTATTAATTATATCATATGATTAATCGATCTAACATATTACCCCCATCTAGCAATAGCAAGTGGGCCGGCCAGCACGGGCACGGGCACGGGCCGTGACAGGTTGATCCCAAGCCCCCCTGCCATGCGGGCTGGTCCGACGTGTAACAGTCGAAGCCCTAGGCTGGTAAGGCCCGCAGGCCGATCCTGGGCCTCACCTCTCTCTTTTTATTTTTTCCCCTTAATTCGATTAAAAATATTTGAATATACTTTGTTTTGAAATTTTTTATTATTACTTAAATAAATGATTATTTAAAATTATAAAAAGCCACCTTAATTAATAAAATAAATGTTACATAAGAGGACTTGATGCCTAAACTTTTTAAAAATATTACAATGATTAAAATTTAAAAAATAGAATAAATATCCTGAAAATAAAATTAAACAATTACATAATAATATTACATATCTTAAATTTCTAGTTATTCGAAATACTAAACTAACTACTTGGTTCACCTCATTCTTCATCTGAGTCATCATCAACAATCCACGCATTGATCGTCCTATCTTTAGCTACGAACCAACTACTACTACACATTAATATCTCCAAAGTATGAGGAGCCAATTAGGATCTTCTTTCATCAATTGTTCAAGTGCTCTCACTAAAGACGCTTTCCGATGACACTGCAGAGACAAGTGGCATCAAAAGATCACGTGTCATTTTGGATAAAATTGGGTATTCTTTTACATGATCCTTTTACTAACCACAAATATTAAAATATTGATCATCATTTTCTACAAGAGGTAGCATTTCATAAATTGCCATCTTATTATAGGTAGTGATTGATCTTTTTTTACGCTTCATGATACCCCATGGATAAAATTTTGATGAAATCAAAGAGGTCGGTCTTTGTAGTGGTTGAAATTAACTGTAGATGATGATAATGAACCTTTTCTACTTATAGTAGCAAAACTAGAATAAGAAGACTCAAACTCATACAAATTATACATATTAGATGGATTATTAAATTAACTAGAACAAGAAGATTCAATTCATATTATAGAATAATTATTCCATTTTTATTTCACTTTAATTCCTAAGATACTGAGATATTAATTATTAAATTAACTTCACTCTTTGGTAATTCAAGAAACTTCAAGTTAATAAATATAGATTATTATTTGCTCAGGATTAAAGTGTCATGTATGACAATTATATAATGTTTAATTTGTATGGTCTATTCTACAAATTTAACATTGATGGTCCTATCAAATATATCAAAATATATTTTTAATTTTATTACCAAAGTCAAAGATAGACTTCAATAAAATTAAGATTATTTTATCAAAATAAATTGTCCAAATTTATTTTAGATCACGGATAATTTTTTTCAAATTAAATTATAAATCAAGTCTTTCTGTATTTAACAAATAAACACTTGATTTATAATATCTTAATAATTCGTGGACAAAGTAGGCTCATACATATATATTTAAATATATATAAAAAATACTTTATTTAATTTCAAAATACAAACGTTATATTTACTCGAATGGTATATCTAAGAAAATTCTCCTGCCTATCCTAGAGAAAATGGAATGTATAAAAAATATTCATACTTTCGATATGACTTCCAAAGATTGTTAGAGGTAAACGTTTAATAAAATGATTAATATGATTTTTAGAAGAAGAAATCTTGCATACTTTTATATCTTCATGTTGAATAATATCACTAAGTAGGTGATATTTACGTTTAATGTGTTTACCATGCTGATGGTTGCGTAGTTCTTTCACATTTGCCACAGCACCATTATTATCATAGTACAAACTAATAGGCTGCGATATAAAAGGAACCACTTCAAGTTCTATCAAGAATTTCTTCAACTATACCTCTTCTTTCGCTGCCTCCACAAGCTGCCACATATTTAGTTTCTATGGTAAAGTCAGTAATACGAGATTGTTTGATACTCTTCTACATAATTGTACTACCATCTAAGGTGAAAACAGAGCCATAAATGGACTAGTGAAAATCCCTATCAGTTTAAAAATCATAATCAGTATAACTTGTAGGTACCAATTCTGGAGTCAAGTAAACTAGTATATATCCTCGAGTTCTGCAAATATATATACTTGAGTATATGCTTCACTACTGTCCAGTGTTTTGACTCTAGGTTTGACTGATATCTACTCACCTTTTCAACAATATAACAAATGTTTAAACAGTACAAAGTATAACATACATGAGATTTCCTATAGCTGATGCATAAGGAACTTGTTTCGTGTACTCAACTTCATCAGGAGTTTTAGGACTATGCTTTTGCGACAACTGAATTCCATTTCTAAAAGGCAATAGGCCTTTCTTGGAATTCTGCATTAAAAATCTCGCTAGTATTTTGTCAATGTATAAAGCTTGTGATAAAGCTATTTTATTTGTCTATTCTTTCCATCCTGAAAAATCTGAATACCTAGAATATATCTTGTTTCTCCCAAATCTTTCATATCAAATTATTTCGCCAATTAATATTTTACTGATGCTAATGTCTTTACATCATTTCCAGTAAGAAGGATATTATCAACTTACAATATGAGAAAAGCCACCCTACCATTATTATTCTCTTATAGACACAAGGCTCGTCAGGATTCTGACTAAACCTATAGGACTTAATGGCTTGATCAAACATGATATTTCAAAATCTAGACACTTTAAGCCTATAAAAGGACCTATTTGGCTTACAAACTTTATATTTTTGACCTAATTTTTCGATAAAACCATCCAGTTGTTCCATATAGATACACTCATCAAAATTTCTATTAAGAAATACTATCTTGAGGTTCATTTGCCATACTTCATAGTCAAAGTGAGCTACAATGGATAAGAAGATTTTTATAGACTTTAGTATGGCTGCAGGGTGAGAAGGTTTTTTCATAGTCAATACCTTCTCGTTGGCTACAACCTTTAGCAACCAATCTAGCTTTGAGAGAAATAAATATTACACCTTCTATACCTATTGGCTCTTCAGCATGTAAAGTGGAAGAACATCCTGTCATTTTTCCAGAATAAAATCCCAATATTGTTGCTAAAAATGAAGGACATTGAAGTGATAAAGCATTGGGAAGATAAACTTCAGTTATTAAGGAATCAATATAACTGGTTCCAATCAACAAGGAGGAAGAAAATAAAATCATCCAAGAACCTCCACAATTTAGGCGTACTGGGAGAGTCATTCGACATCCTTCTAGATATTTACTTTATGGAGAGACCTTTCAATCAATCTCCATTAAAAAAGAAAAGAATCCCACTACTTATAAAAAAAATTGTAGAAAATGTGAATGCAGACCATTGAAGGAGTGTAATGGATTTAGAAATGAAATCCATGTATACTAACTCCGTTTGGGAATTTGTAGACTTACTTAATAGGGTAAAACCTATTAGGTTGAAATAGGTCTACAAAAAAAAAAGAGAGATGTAGATGAGAAAGTGAAAATTTTCAAAGCTAGATTGGTTGGTAAAGGTTGTAGCCAACGAGAAGGTATTGATTATGAAGAAACCTTCTCACCCTGCGGCCATACTAAAGTCTATAAAAATTTTCTTATCCATTGTAGCTCACTTCGACTATGAAGTATGGCAAATGAACCTCAGGATATTATTTCTTAATAGAAATTTTGATGAGTGTATCTATATGGAACAACTGGATGGTTTTACCGAAAAATTAGGTAAAAAATATAAAGTTTCTAAGCCAAATAGGTCCTTTTATAGGCTTAAAGTGTCTAGATTTTGAAATATCATATTTGATCAAGCCATTAAGTCCTATAGGTTTAGTCAGAATCCTGACGAGCGTTGTTTCTATAAGAGAATAATAAATGGTAGGGTGGCTTTTCTCATATTGTAAGTTGATAATATCATTCTTACTGGAAATGATGTAAAGACATTAATATCAGTAAAATATTAATTGGCGAAATAATTTGATATGAAAGATTTGGGAGAAACAAGATATATTCTAGGTATTTAGATTTTTCAGGATGGAAAGAATAGACAAATAGCTTTATCACAAGCTTTATACATTGGCAAAATACTAGCGAGATTTTTAATGCAGAATTCCAAGAAAGGCCTATTGCCTTTTAGAAATGGAATTCAGTTGTCACAAAAGCATAGTCCTAAAACTCCTGATGAAGTTGAGTCCTATAGGTAAGTCCACAAATTCCCAAACGAAGTTAGTATACATGGATTTCATTTCTAAATCTATTACACTCCTTCAATGGTCTGCATTCACATTTTCTACAATTTTTTTTATAAGTAGTGGGATTCATTTGTTTTTTAATGGAGATTGCCTGAAAGGTCTCTCCATAAAGTAAATATCTAGAAGGATATCGAATGACTCTCCCACTACGCCTAAATTGTGGAGGTTCTTAGATGATTTTATTTTCTTCCTCCTTGTTGATTGGAACCAGTTATATTGATTCCTTAATAACTGAAGTTTGTCTTCCCAATGCTTTATCACTTCTATGTCCTTCATTTTTAGCAACAATATTGGGATTTTATTTTGGAAAAATGACAGGATGTTCTTCCACTTTACATGCTGAAGAGCCGATAGGTATAGAAGGTGTAATATTTATTTCTCTCCTATTGGAATATGGCATGTTAACTGGTTGGCATGAGAATCCACTATGAGAATCTTGAGTTTGGGTTTCTATAACCATATGTTTGGGATTATCTTACCTAGTTTTTTCCAGAATAACTCTACTCTTAGATTTGTGTTCTTCTATGTACTTGTTTTCTAAGAAAATTATATTTGTACTTACAAATATTTTCTTATCTTAAGGATTATAGAAGTAGTATCTCGTAGTTCCTTTTAGATACCCAACAAATAGATATAGATTTGATTCTATTTTATCCATCTTTTCTTTTAACACATATGCAAGACAATCCCAAATTCAGATTTGTGGCAAATTAAGCTTCCACCCATTCTATAGTTCTAATAGAGTCTTAGGGATAGATTTAGATGGAACTATATTCAATATGTGTGTGTGTGTGTGTGTGTGTGTGTGTATCGAATTTTGTATACTATATCTCCAAAAAGATGTACTAAGTGTAGAAAAGCCAAATATTGATCTGACTGTATCTAACAAGGTCCTATTTCTCATTTCTGCGTCTTCATTTTTTTTAAGGAGTGCCTGGTACACTTAGTTGAGATAAAATCCCATTTTTTTTTACAAGTATGATTTAAAGTCCCGGGATAGATATTTTTCACTTCGATTTGATTTAAGTATCTTAATTTTACTTAACTGCTTCTCAGCCTCAACCTTAAATTCTTTAAATTTTTCTTGGGCATCAGACTTATAAGTTATTAGGTAAACATAATCATATCTTGAGTAATCATCCATAAAAATAATGAAATACTCATACATACTTCTAGCTTGGACATTAATTGGTCCATATACATTAGAGTGTATTGATTCCAAGACTTTCTTGACTTTATTTCCTTCCAAAAAAAAAAATAAAATTATCTTTTGGTCATTTTACTTTCCAAACAAGATTCACATACTTGAAAAGATTCCATCTTCAAATCACTTAAAGGACTTTCATTTACAAGTCTTTGAATCCTATTAAGGTTAATATGACCAAGTCTGAGATGTCATAAGAGAGTTTTATTAGTAAGAGATAACTTAATGTGTTTATTTGATTCAGTATGATATAACGAATTGTTGGTTGGTTTTAAAACATATATATTATTATTTAAATATCTACGACATATCAAAGAGTTATTCAAAAATATTTCTACTAAAAATTTATAAAATTCAACCAAATATTCTTATTTGAATAACAAAGCAATTGAAATCAAATTCCAGTACATGTCGTGAATATAATAATAATCTTTTAAAACTAAATAATTATTATCAAAATAAAGATAAACATCTCCAGCAGCTTTTGCATATATCACTGATTTTGTGCTAACCCTAAAAGTATGCTCTCATTCATTGAGTTGTTTGGTTACTTGGAACCCCTACAATGAATTGCAAACATGATTAGTGGCTTTAGAATCTACTATCTAAGTATTTGTAAAATCAACTACTAAACAAGTTTTAATAGAAAATAACTCACCAGTACCTTACTTGCATTTAGCTAAGTAGTTTGGGCACTGTGACTTCTATTGTCCTTTTTGTTTATAGTAGAAACATTTGCCTTCGAGCTTTTTATCTACTTTAGGTTTCTTAGCCTAATACTTAAGCCCTTTTTTTATTATTTTGCTTCATCTTATTTCCTCCTTTGCCCTTAGACTTAGAAAAGGAAGATCCAGCATGAGTTATAATAAGAGCATTGCCACTTTTCACTTTCAGGGTAGCCTCAATACTCTCAAATTTCTTCATCGACTTAGTGAAAGACATCTCCATCTTATTCATATTATAATTAACTTTAAACTGTAAGAACATCTTCGGAAGAGTTTCTAAAGTCATATCAACCTAAGTCTTAGGCTTAATTTCAACCCCTAAGATCCCTACCATGTTAAATTAAGCGATCAGTTCTAACATATGATCTTTCACAAGCATTCCAGATTTCATTCGCATATTCATTATAAGCCTCATTGCAAATTGGCGAGCCTGATGCCTTTTGTGCTTAAACATTTATTGGAGGCTTTTTATGATGTCCAAAGTGGTTGCCATGTTCTCATATTTCTATTGCAACACATTTGAAATAGATCCCAAAAAAATAGTAGTGACCCATCTCATCAAACTCAACCACCTCTCATAAGCTACCTTGTGTTCGGGCATGGACTTCTCAGTAGGCTTAAGAGGACATAATTTAATTAGTACGTATTTAAGTTTCTCAGCAATAAGTAAGATTATGAGATTTCATTTCCAATTAATAAAATTTTCTCCAACTAATTATTATTATTATTATTATTATTATTATTATTATTATTATTATTATTTTGGTTAAAATAAAGGATAAAGTGTTGGAAGTTAATTTTCTGAACTTAAATAAACTAAAACATATGAACCAATATCATACCACGATGTATGATCAAAATAAAATATTATAACATGATGCATGATCAATATGATAATTTTTTTAGGTAGTTAATAAAACTATTATCAAACAATGACAACCTAAAACCTCAAAGTAACATGCACCTCTATAAGAAATAACAATATAATTTACAGTTAGGTTGGGATCTACAATCTAAAACCCTAAAATAATATGTACCTCTATAAGAGATAACAATGTAACTTATAGTTAGGCATCGATTCTCCCCCTAAAATTAATATATCTTACATCCAAATATAATATTAGCTTTAGTGTCGTTAATTTTTTGGCCATCATAGATATCATTTGGATATTCTATAGGAAATCCTTATAATATCTCTGATTGAAGTGTATAATCCCTATATTGATATTTTTAAAGTTTCCAATCCAAACACATCACCTATAGGGTAATTGTAAATGCATTAAATTTTTAAAAATAATGTAAAAGAATTTTGGGCCCAAAATAGTAACCAATATAATGTAACCTTTCTATAGGAAGACTATTTAGATAGCACAAAACAAACATTAATTTTACTAATAGGCTAATCGGGGAGGCCTAATGTTAAAATTAACTGTTGCACACTTATTTTTTTAATGAAAAAATTATGCAGGACAAAATTGTACATAGAGCAGTGTTAATGCAAACTATATGATATGTTATCATGAATGATATATAATTCAACTAAAAAAATATAGTAAAAACTATAAAATAAAAAATAATTTTATGGTTAACCTAGACACATAATTAAAAGTGTAAAATTACAATTAAAAATATTAATTAGCTAATAAAATAGCCAAATTTTCAATCTTTCTACAGTATCAATTAAACGAAACATCCTTATGTCATATGATCTTCGCAAGAGTAGTGGTTCGAATGTTGCACCTGGAATCTAGTGACCAGGGATTAAATCCCATTACTGCCTTCTCCTATCTTTTTTTTATTATTATAATTAAAAGAGGCCTAGGCCAGCCTAGAACCAGCCAGGCCGAGCCACAAGCACAGCGCTGGTCTTGTGACAGTGTCTGTGCCTCCATACTTTATTAAGATTGGCGAAGCAAGCAAAATTCTTCAGCGTATCCAGCGAATATCTACACAATTTTTTTATAAGTAACTTTAAAAAATAACAAATAAAAATAACTTAAAAGAGAAATATGGAAATGTAATCCACTCCTATTATTACAAGACTTGATACTACTTATACATATTCACCGAATCAGAACTATAGCCATAAAATTGTTCTGAATTAAACAAATCATTCACCATGAATATAAAAATATTATTCATATACCGCACAACTAATATATGCATAAAATATTTAAGCATAGCACATAAACATATATTAAACCAGTGGCTTTGATACTAATTTTTGAGAATATGATCGATATATCTATGTATTAACTAATTAAACCTTATAAATACATGAAAAATGAATTATATTTTTATAGATATCTTCTTCTAAACTACGACACGAGAAGCTTTTGGCCTTTTGATAATACTCTAGATCCCCAAATCTTCTTCAGTGTAATCTCTCGAGACTAGAAAATTACCTGTCATATTTTTCTTTCAACTATCTTTACATATTTAACTTTATTTCACATACGAATCCCGATAGAGTATCATAACCAGATAAGTACAGTTGGGTGCAACTATCTCCACTTATCATACTCTATCTCAAATATGACTTTTGGTTTCGTACAATTGATAAATATTTATAATTTATTTTTGTCCCATAGTTAGGAGCTACTGAAAGGACCTGACCAAATACAGTTAAACTAAGCTCTAATAAATTATTTTGTCAATCCAAATAATTTATTAATTATGTTTCACTCTACTAAAAGAATGTAAGTGCACTCTTAGACTAATTGAAATTACTGAAGTCAATAATCATATAATAGATCGATCTAATACTATCTATATCCAATTAACTCTCCTTTCTCTCCCTAACTCATACTTCTTCTACTAGGGCTATTTGGATTGAGAGAAAGAAAAAGAGACAAGACTAGAGGAGTAGGAAACAAAGTAAAAAGAATGAGAGAAGAGGAGAGGAGATCAATAATTATTTATGGTATTTGGTTAGATGTAAAGAAAAATAAATAAAATATTAAATATAGCATTTAATGAATTAAAGTGAAGGGGAAAAAAAAGAGAAATGACACAATTTGAATTAAAATTTTGTCAATTAATTTTGTATTACAATATTAAATTTTTTTATTTTTTTAGCATATTTTAATCTTTTTTAATAAAAAATCATTAATAATCCATTTAGAGAGAGAGAGAGAGAGAGAGAGGAAATGGAGGGTTTGGACTTTCGGTGTTTGGATTCATTATTTAAAAAAAGAGAGAATGGAAAGGAATGGAGGATTTAGATTTAGTATAAAATCTTTAACATCCTTTTGTCTAAAAATGGATGGAAATGGAGGAAAAAGAAACATCTTTTGATAAATTTTTATTAAATGGTGTAAAATATTCCTAATAAATAAAATAGTTAATATTGTAACATTAAAGGAAAATTCACTAATTTAGTCCCTTAACTTTTTTATTTTAGAAGGTTAGGTCCCTTTTTCCAACTAATTATGTCCCCTAACTATTATTTTTGTGAAATTTTGGTCATTTTTTTTACAGTTTGACTAATGATATCGGTCACAAGGACAAAAAAAAGGTATTCGAAAATAGTTAGGGGATTTAAAAAGTAAAAAAAAAAACCAAAATCATCAAAAATAAAAGTTAAGGGACTAAATTGATAATTTTTTGTTATATACATACATATATGTATATGTGTATTTATTTATATATATATATATATATTACTTTACACACTCTTACTAATATTTATTAGATAAAAAGAAATAATCTATTTCTATAAAACCGCTAATCCCAACCTACATTTTTTAACTATGGGCTTGATAACCAATCTGCTGAGTTGGTTAGCCCAAACGTTTTGATCAGCACGGATGTGCTCTATCACAACCTTGAATCCATTTCCAATAAGAAAATCTACAAAACCAAGCCATCTGTTAACAGATAATTTAGAATGAGACATCATATTGTAAAAAGATACTATAGATTTGCAATCTGTCCATAATGTAAATTCTGGAAACCGTTTAAAGAAGATAAACAAAATAGTGAAAAAATAAGTAGCTATTGTAGTTGTCTGTATAAAAGTAAGGTAACTAATACAAATGCTGAAATTTTAGTATAAGACCATGTTGAATACATAAATCAAAAAATTCTTTTAAATGACTTCTGTGTTCTTTTCTACTTTTACTAAATATTAATTTGTCATCTATATAACATACTATGAATGGAATATCTTTGAAGATATTGTCCATTTTTATTTGGAAAATAGATGGTGCATTTTTCAATCCAAATGACATTACTAACCATTTATAATGATCATTAGGAACTATAAATACTGTCTAAGGGATAATATCTTTATGTATCGCTATTTGCCAGAATCCTGACTCAAAATCAAACTTTGAGTAAATAAAACTATCTTTTACTCTTAATATTAAAAGTTCTTTATTAGGGATAATATAACTATCTTAAACTGTATTATCATTGAATCTTTTATAGTTATATACCATTCTACTTTTACCCCTAACAATTTCACTATGTTTCCTAACTATGAAGGCAGGAGTTCTATGTGGACTATAACTATTTCTAATTATTCCTAATCCCAAAAATTCTTTAGTATGCATGTTAGCTTATTCTAAATCTTTGGAATTTTATTTCATAGGAGTATCTTTGATTATTATTTCAGGGTTAATTATTTCTAATTTGTAGAGTATTTTATTCTTCTGCCAATGTTCTAGAGTGTTTTCTCCTATGATTTTAATTTTTTCTAGTTGTTTTAACAGGGTTTCTATATCTTTTTTTTCATTAGCTATTTCTCTTAAATTAAAATTTTCCTTTTTGGTAATATTTACTTCTTTTTAACTTCCTTATCTTTTCTAGTTTTCTTGAATCAAAAGACTGGGGAGTTATTATCCTTTTGCAGTAATTGTAATTTTTATTTGCTTATCTATTTGGTGTTACATATATTGTTCCTTTAAATAATTAAAGAGAAATTGAATCCTGGTAGTTATACCCACTACAGGTTGTCTTCTTACAGATTCAGCCCATTTTTCTGCAACTATCTTTCCTAAAGGATTTGGGAGTTTAGTAAAGTACTTGTTACTTAATTCTAAATCCTAGCTTCTTCCTGTTTTCATGGCTAATTCTAGGTATTTTCTGCTAAATGTATCTATGTTTAGCAGACCTTTATCTACTTGTAATTGTTCAAGATCTTTCATAGCTTGATGTTGTAATTCTGTTTGTCCTCTATAAGGGTCATATCCTAAAATTATCTGTCTAATCTGACTAGTTATATTCTGAGGATTCTTAGCTAGATCTATTATTCTTTGATAAGATTATGGATATTTAGTCCTCCAATCTATGAAATAATTTTTCAAAGGTCCTAGCAGATTTTCTATGAAATTAGTTACTTCTTCAGCTATCATTGTCTGATTACATCTCTGCAATCCATTAACTGCATCAGCTTCCTATCTATCTATTACATCTTTCCAATTTTGAGGATGGAAAGACGTCATTGTTAATTCACTTCCTGTTTTATGTTGAGGTAGTAAATTATAAACTACCCCTGGGGGTTGTTGCTAAAAATACTTAGAATTAACCATGAAAATAGGAAGAAGTTGGAATTTAGAATTAAGTAACAAGTACTTTGCTAAATTTCCAAATCCTTTAGGAATGGTAGTTGTAGAAAAAATGGGCTGAATCTATAGGAAGACAACCTGTAGTAGGTATAACTACAAGGATTCAATTTCTTTTTAATTATTTAAAGGAACATTGTATGTAATACCAAATAGATAAGCAGATAAAAAATTACAATTACTACAAAAGGATAATAACTCCCCAATCTTTTAATTCAGGAAAATCAAAAAAGACAAGGAAGTTAAAAGAAGTAAATATTACTAGAAAGGAAAACCCCCAAGAAAAAATCAAATTAGGAAGTTTAAAACCCATAAACCTCCTAAAAAATGTAAATGTTATATATGTGGGGAAATAAAACATTTTGCATATGAATGCAAAAATAAAAAAGTAAATAGGGAAAGGTTAAACACCTACCAAACCTTAGATATATAACCAGAATATGATGTTGTGTCATTAGAAGGCGATAAAGCTGATAATGACAGTGATATCATGAGTTATTGTAGCATATCTGACATGTTAGATAAACTTAAGGATTTTGAAGACCTTAATTTATTAAACATGAATGAAGATTGGAACCTAGATAATAATCCTATTTTTCTGAAAAATAAATATAATCTAGAACTCAATAAATATAAGAAATGTAATCATAATTGGCAAGATTTCACAAAATTTAAAGATAGATGTGACATTTGTTTAAAATTCTTAATTGAGAAACATAGAACCTGTTGCACAACATGTAATATAGCAATCTGTAAATTTTGTGCAAATCAACACCTAGGTTATGATATGTCCCAAAAAATAGAGATTAAGGGAGAAGAAGTTCAGGATATTAGTTTAAAAATACAAGTAAACTTACATCTTCAAACTATATGAATAATGCAGAAATACATAGACAATTTAAAAGAGAGTCTTCAAAATTGTATATGTAAAAAAGATAATAAATAAAAGGGAATCATCATAGAAGAACAAAATAGTCTTGAAAATATTCTTGAACCCTACAAAGATGAGCAGAATTTAACATTAGAAAAATATAGGACCAATAATTTGCTCAATACTATTTGTACTATAGAATTCCCAGATATACATACTATAACATTATCAGGGATAATTGATACTGATGCTACCATGTGCCATATCCATAAAGATTTAATACCTGATAAATATCTTAGAAAATCAGAAACAGGCTCCACTGTAATAGACACAGTAGGAAATACTAGAAGAATAGATGAAAGATTGATAGACTAAACTATTAAATTCAATAGTGAAAAATATTTCTTACCAACAACATGGGCATCACCCATGAATTATCAGTTACTTATAGGTATGAATTTCATCAAAAATCTCTGTGGTGGAATAATAGTGGAAGGTAATAAAGTAACCTTTTTTTTAAAAAAGCAGATGCAATACTTAGCTCTCCTTTAAGTAGAGAACTTAATCTCGCCTCTAATACATCTCAACCATCAGAAACAATGTAGAAAAATACGGTTGACATAGATATGCCTGAAGTAGAAACATTTGAACAATTTAATTTTTTAGAATTAGATTACTCAAATGAAATAAATTTTAATTTAGGAGAAACCCTATTAAAACAACTAGAAAAAATTAAAATCATAGGAGAAAACCCTCTAGAACATTAGCAGAAGAATAAAATACTCTGCAAATTAGAAATAATAAACCCTGAAATAATAATCAAAGATACTCCTATGAAATACAATCCTAAAGATTTAGAATACGCCAACATGCATACCAAAGAATTGTTGGGATTAAGAATAATTAGAAATAGTTATAGTCCATATAGAACTCCCGCCTTCATAGTCAAGAAACATAGTGAAATTGTTAAGGGTAAAAGTAGAATGGTATATAACTATGAAAAACTGAATGATAACACAGTTGAAGATAATTATATTATCCCTAATAAAGGACTTTTAGTATTAAGAGTAAAAGATAGTTTTATTTACTCAAAGTTTGATTTTAAGTCAGGATTCTGGCAAATAGTGATGCATGAAGATAGTATCTCTTGGACAACATTTACAATTCCTAATGGTCATTATGAATGATTAGTCATGCCATTTGGATTGAAAAATGCACCATCTATTTTTCAAAGAAAAATGGACAATATCTTCAAAGATATTCCATTCATAGTATGTTATATAGATGACATATTAATATTTAGTAAAAGTAGAAAAGAACACGTAAGTCATTTAAAAGAATTTTTTGATTTATGTATTTAACATGGTCTTATACTTTCAAAGAAGAAAATGTCTTTAGGAAAGTATCAAATAGAATTCTTATGATTTATAATTGGCAAAGGACAAATTAAGTTAATAGATTACATTGCCAAAACAATCTTAGAAAAAGAAGTGGATTTTATTAATTTAAAATCCCTTCAATCTTTTTTAGATTTGCTAAATTATTGTAGGACTTATATTCCAAATTTTAGAAAACTAGTAGGACCACTTTATGCCAAAACTAGGTCTTATGGTCAAAGGAAGTTTAATGACCAAGATCTAAAATTAGTCTATAAAATAAAAGAAGCAATTAGGATATTACCACCTTTAGAACTACTACCCCCAGATGCGTATATGATAGTAGAAGTAGATGGAAGTTTGGATGGATAGGAAGGAGATTTAAAATGGAAACCATTTAAAGAAGATAAATGGAATAGTGAAAAAATAAGTAGCTATTGCAGTGGTCTATATAAAAGTAACGTAACTAATACAAATGCTGAAATTCTAGCATGCATATTTGTTTTAAAGAAATTTTCTGTTTATACACGAAATTCTACACGATAATTTACATTAAGAACATATTGCAAATCTATAGTATCTTTTTATAATAAGATGTCTCATTCTAAATTATCTATTAACAAATGGCTTAGTTTTGTAGATTTTGTTATTGGAAATGGATTCAAGGTTGTGATAGAACACATCTGTGCTGATCAAAACTTTTGGACTGACCAACTCAGTAGATTGGTTATCAGGCCCATAGTTTAAAAATGTAGGTTGGGATTAGCCCAACAAACAATATATCTAGTCAGAGCTTAACTCTAAAAGAAACATAGTACAATATTCAAAGCTATTCTGGGTATTAGTTTCATTACTTGGAGTCCAAGTATAGAAATTAGTAGATCTTTAAATATCTAAATAGTTTTTCTTCTAATATTACTATTGTTTGTGCAGATGGCCCAACAAGAAAGAAGTCTATCAAGGCCAATTAGAGTAGATAACTCTGAAAATAGGGTAATAGGCCCAAATGAAATTCCAATTGGACCTTACATTCCAAAACAACTTCCTCAGAAATTTAGTCCGAATTTCCCAGTCCAAATAGAACTACAATGCCTTCTGGATAATCTTTGAAAATTTAGAGATCACAAACTATATCCCCTCATGTTGAAGGCCCTTTCAGGACATCTATACTTCCTGAATGATCTCTGTTCAAAGAAAGACCAAATAATCCATCAACAATCTGAGATATTGGCCCAAAACTCAATCCAGCCTATATTGAAACCTCAAATGCCAAAAGCCATTTCTGACCTTGAGAAACAAGTCCAAATGCTAAAAATTAGTCTCAAAGGAAAAGAAAAAAAGAAGTGAGGAATCAATAGTGTTAGCACAAGAAATGAGAGATTATGTAAAAAAAACATTTGAGAGAAAAGGAAGATAAATGGGAAAAGATTCCCAAAAAAATTGATGAAGTCAAAATCCACATTTACTAGTGTGTGTTAGCAAATAGGCTAAGTGAATAGTTAGCTCTTTAAGAACTATTCAGAAAAATATGTTATAAACCAATGCCATAATATAGATGTTTAAGTTTTAATGTCATCAGCTACAGAAATGACACATACAAGATAAAAAACTTTACCTTTATTAGAGCAGTAATTGATTTAGAAAAATGGTAAGATAAGAAAGTATTAGGATTAGACGTATCAATAAAAAACTTAATGGATCACGGAATGATGTGTAGGGCATATATTCTAGAAAAAATATATGCTTTTACAAAAATATTTTTGACTCATTCAAGACAGTTGGAACATATTTGCAGTCACATGGTTGAAACAGAACTTTATAAATATGGACATATAAGGATGGCATTCTCAGCAATACCCCCTTTGTTTCATCCAAATTACCCAGATGATTGTAGAACCGAAGTCCTTATCTTCCATGTTCATTCCTTCAAGCCTAAACCAGTATATGAATACAGAAATTTGATCATTATTCCTAAACAAGAAACACCTATTCTGAATCAAATTTCTAACTATAGGGCATTGAAGCTGTCAGATATCTTTGAATGGTCTTTTGGAACTGCGCACAATCTTTTTGCAGAATCAAGGAATATGAAAATCTTCTCAGATTCCGTATTCCCTGGTCATGTTTATGTTCCTTTCCAAAGCTTATTCAATGATAATCCTACCCTTTTAACATTTTATAAAGATTGTAGAGCTAAGTTTGATTGTACAATCCAAAGAGAAGTCTTTGATCATAATGTTGTCTACCGAGACATCATTATCTATGAAGATGATGAAGACCAGGAGTATGAAGATGATGAACATGGCAACCTGACAAATATGATGAAAACATAGTTAGCGGAATAACCACAAAAATTATGGTCCCCACTACATTTTAGAAAGAAGAAATAGATTAGATATAGTGGGAATGCCCACTAATAATGAAATGTGAACTCTATCTTTATCATTATCATCTGATTATTCAGTGAAAAAACTATACCGAGTGCGCCTTTATTTTTGTAATAAATGTGATCCTCACTTTATCATTACTCAGATTTTATGTCAAAGAAAAACTATTAAGGAGCGTCTTCAAATTAATTTGTTGGAAAGCATGATGTCCCACTGTCTTTCCGAAGTCATTTAATCTTTTCTTTTTCAAAGAGTCATTTAGTCTTTATTTTTTCGAAGAGTCATTTAGTTTTTGCTTTTTTGAAGGGCCATTTGGCTTGTGCTTTTTCGAAGAGTCACTTAGCTTTCAGAAGATTCAAGTTTAGCTTAGTATATAAACTAATGCTTGTTTCACTTTAGACATACCCCTCAGTTGAAACATTCCGTAACACTTGTAATTGCAGCTTGTTAGAAAAGTGGTATCAAAGAAGACAAATGGGAAAAGATTCCTAGAAAAACTGATGAAGTCAAAATCCACATTTACTAGTGTGTGTTAGCAAATAGGCTAAGTGAACAGTTAGCTCATCAAGAACTGTTCAGAAAAATATGTTCTAAACCAGTGCCACAATATAGAGATTTAAGTTTTAATGTCATCAGCTACAGAAATGACACATACAAGACAAAAAACTTTACCTTTATTAGAGCAGTAATTGATTTAGAAAAATGGCAAGATAAGAAAGTGTTAGGATTAGACGTATCAGTCAAAAACTTAATGGATCACGGAATAATGTGTAGTGCATATATTCCAGAAAAAAGATATGCCTTTACAAAAAGATTTTTGGCTCATTCAAGACAGTTAGAACATATTTGCAGTCACATGGTTGAAACAGAACTTTGTAAACATGGACACATAAGGATGGCATTCTCAGCAATACCTCTTTTGTTTCATCCAAATTACCCAGATGATTGTAGAACCGAAGTCCTTATCTCCCCTGTTCCTTCCTTCAAGCCTAAACAGTATATGAATATAGAAATTTGATCATTGTTCCTAAATAAGAAACACCTATTCTGGATCAAATTTCTAACTATAGGGCATTGAAGCTGTCAGATATCTTTGAATGTTCTTTTGGAACTGTGCACAATCTTTTTGCAGAATCAAGGAATATGAAAATCTTCTCAGATTTTGTATTCCCTGGTCATGTTTATGTTCCTTTCCAAAGCCTATTCAATGACAATCCTAATCTTTCAACATTTTATAAAGATTACAGAGCCAAGTCTGATTGTACAATCCAAGGAGAAGTCTTTGATCATGATGTTGCCTACCGAGACTTCATTGTCTATGAAGATGATGAAGACCAGGAGTATGAAGATGATGAACATGGCAACCTGGCAAATATGATGGAAACACAGTTAGTGGAATAACCACTAAAATTATGATCCCCACTACTTTTAGAAAGCAGAAATAGATTAGATATAGTGGGAATGTCCACTAATAATGAAATGTGAACTCTGTCTTTATCACTACCATCTGATTATTCAATGGAAAAACTATACAAAGTGCATCTTTATTTTTGTAATAAATGTGATCCTCACTTTATCATTACTCAGACTTTATGTCAGAGAAAAACTATTGAGGAGTGTCTTCAAATTAATTTGTCGAAAAGCATGATGTCCCACTGTCTTTCCGAAGAGTCATTTAATCTTTGCTTTTTCAAGGAGTCATTTAGTCCTTGCTTTTTCGAAGAGTCATTTAGCTTTTTTTTTTTTCGAAGAGCCATTTGGCTTGTGCTTTTTCAAAGAGTCACTTAGCTTTTAGAAGAGTCAAGTTTAGCTTAGTATATAAACTAATGCTTGTTTCACTTTGGACACACCCCTCAGTCGAAACATTCCGCAAAACTTGTAATCGCAGCTTGTTTGAACAATGCATCCCTACTTTCTCTAGTAATTATTGGAAAAATTGATGTATGCTTATCATTTGAACTTGATACTAAATTTTCTCTATATAGGTTAACTAGTTTATGATTTCTACTAGGACTGTAATTATACAAATATTTAGGGCAATAGGTTGGATCTTATTATCCCTAAAATTAGCGATAAGAGAATATATGTATTAAAAAGCTTGAAAAGTTAATATAACTGCTTAGATGGAAACCAATTCCATTGTCCTAATTCATTGGGAGCTTACTTTTCTGCATAATTAATACTATCACTTTATGTAAGAGTATACTATTTACTCTTCTTAATACAAAACAAAGGAAATAAGCTTGTATTTACCCCTAACGATTATTCACTCCTAACAGTTAATATTAATACAACTGAAACCCTTACCAAACCTAAATGATTGTTCACTCTAAACCCTAAAAACTCTAAATCCTAAATCCTAATACCTCAAAATCCTAAACGTTAATATCTAAATCCTAGAAATTCTAAACTTTAAACTATAAACCTTAATACCCATAACACTAAATCCTAAAAACCTTAAACCCTAAACTCTAAAACCCTAAACATTAAAACTCTACAATCATAAATCCCAAACTCTAAACCTCAAAATCCCAAATCATATACTCTAAATAGTAAACATTAGTTTATTAACTTAGTAATTGAATAGTTTATTTATTAACTTATTTTTGGTACCATTTCTTTTAGGATGGATTGGGTACACACTGATATGTTCTAGTACCTATTATAAAGGGTTTATTATCTCGACAGGCCAATCATAATTCTTCCTTGATTTGAACACAGCGTACTCAGGCATGTGTTGGGATTCGTGGACTCCTAAACGCGGAAACCATCTACGAATCCCTCTCGAGGACCCAAGTAAACGATTAAGAAGATCTAAGCTTTAAGAATTATCTCTGGTTGCTGTAATCAAAATCCTTCGATTCTGGTTGCGCTGTTGTACGTTCAACCCGAACAATCACCAGACGCTGCAGTATGCGAACGTCCTCTATCGGATACACACCGCGAACTCACTCGATACCCGGGGAGTGCTAGCGCCTAGGGTTTGAGAGGTTTTTTTTCTCTGGTAGAGAATGGCACGAATGTTCTCAACCGAAAAATTGGACTATTGAAAGACGGCTAGGGTTTTCTTAAAAACCCTCGAACCTCTTAGAGTCCAACCCTAATAATATCTTATCATATTCTAATTTAAATTCAAATTAAATTAAAACTGATATGATAAGATTCTGCCATTATCTCGGTAATTTAACTAATTATTTTACCGAGTCGATTCTTATAATCCGGATATCATCCGATTCATCGAACTCTGGTCACCGGAAAAATAACCTAACAAGTTCGTTTATTGTGTGACCCTATAGGTTCATTTAACACTTGGCAACGTGCCTAAATCATATTTAAATGGCCCACAAGTTATAAGCGGTTTCTAGCAAAACATTATAACTATCCAGGTTAAATGAAGATCGGTGATCTCTTTGAACCAAACCATAATTTTATATTTAGTCCTTTTGTCACACGATATCCAGATTAAGCATAAGGCACGGAGCATGTCATCCTTATTAAGCTTAATCAATTATTTCTTGATTTCATCGTAGACTGTTCAAACAAATGATATCAATATCTTAGATTGATATATTTGAGCACGGCCATGCATTTTTAACAGTCTAACTTATCAAGGGGTCCATGGATATCTCTCCCATAACTGAGAGGGACAAATTCCTTCACAATCAATCATATTCCTCTCCCTGATTTATTCTGTATCCAACAGTAGTCTAATTTATTATCTGGTTAAAGACAACTTTAGACAATGTCAAAATATAGAATTTATCAAGTAAGAAACTATGATGAATTTAGGTCGAAGGACTTTCAATATTATTATGGCTAGAAAGTACTTATGACATATTCCATGAAGTACTCTCACAGTGGGTCATGTCCAATACAATGTTCTCTAACATTTATTTATGTCTTGACTCGATATCACAAATATCCATGGCCAGTAAAACATAGCCATCAAATCACAAACATACTAATCTTAATTTATTATTATTCCAATAATAATCGATCAGGGACAGTTTTAGAATAGTCATTGTATTCATTGTAGGGTTTTACTATCAAGTCACGTACTTGGTGACCAACAAAACAAAACTCACTATTCATGGAAAGGAAAGCCTCATATTATTATATAAAACATAATGACAATTGTATAAGTACAAATTGACTCTAGGGCATATCCCCAACAGCATGTAAAGTGCTTTTAGTTTTTAGGTGATGCAATTTGCGATTTTGGGATCCATATCCATTCCTATGATGGGTAATAGATTATATTGATATTGTTGGGTTTGGTGGCGTATGCAGAGTTAGTCACTTTTTGGTAGATCATGATTTCATTACTATGTTAGTTGAGAGGTACTGGAAAGGTCTCGAAGTGAAGCTTAAACACATAGAAAGCTAATCACGTACAGGCAAAACAACAGAAAAAAATAAACATAGAGCACACAACACAGTAGAATGACTTTAAATATATACCTCTGTGCTTTAAAATCATCTTTGGTGCTAGAGTGGATGATCGAACCGCAGGAACCTCTTCATGATTCGATGATGTTTCTAGTTCAAATCCTGCTATACGCCTACTTCTTCTTGGCATGAACGCAAAGCCTTTTGAGAATTCAGAATATTCTTCCACCTAATACCTTATTGGTGAAACAAATCAGGCAAGGAAAAACCGTCTCAAAACTCCTAACTCTCTACTATTGATTAGCAAAATCAAGAAAAAAAAACCAAAAGAAAAATCAAGAGAAAAGAAAAACCAAAACAGAAGGCTTGTCCAGGGAGAGTTTTTTTTTTCTATCTTGTTCACAGACGTGTGTTCACTGTGAGTGAATAATACACGACTTCTATACCTGATAATATAACACCGGGATTTTGATATTTCAAAATACCTGAAAGTTATCAATAGAATATGTTTGGCTTAACCTAAACTCTTCTATCTTGTGAATGAAAAAAATCCTTTGGTTTAGGATATTGAGCCATAATTATTTTTATTATTTTTCCTAGACCCAATGAGCCCAAAAAATAATAAATATTAATTATTTATTTTCTAGACTTATAGAAATAGCCTAATAAATTATTAATGAACCCAAAATAAACCAAAATAATTATTCAAGCCTTTTTATCTAGTTTAGGCCCAGGTTAATTTTTTAAATTATTCAATCTAGGTTTAGGCCCTGAATAATTAATTAACTAATTAAACCAGATAATAAATTTAATTTAATTTCTCTCATCCTTTTATCTTATTCCAATCCAATAATAAATTAGACTTCCTGAATAAAATAAAATCCTCTTTAAATGAGACCATTTCCTCAACCCAAAATTAATTAGGACTTATAGGCTATTTTGAGGACCAAAAAGACACATCGCCTTGGCTATTAAAATATCAAAATATCCCTGCTATATAAACAACTGTATTTTGCACTTTAAATATTTTCTAATATCACCATAGGAAATATTGACCCCAAAGACAATGTTGCGTTAGCTATGTCTCCGATCTACAAGTGAAATGACTAAAATATCCCCTCTACATATCATCGTGCATTTAGAGAGGAAAAAGTATACTAACACCTCTCTAAAAAATATCTATCATCCTTAGACTTCTAGTCCAATGATCCACGACTTCTTAAAATATTTTCTCGAGAGTTACTCTAAAGCAAATATCCAAGTCATATTTCTCAAAGTCCTAGATATTTAAATCATTTGAACAACCATAAATGGCGATATAGAATAGAAGCTATTTTGTACAAGTCTATCTTAACGAACTAGTTATATATACCCAATGTACAACTATATTGATCTTACAATAGAATATCAACTATAGTACATCAAAGCATACGCTTCCAGCTTCGTCAGACCACCAACTCATACTCAAACTACAGAGTATAAATCCACGTTGTAGCTGTAGTAATCTAGATTTCTACCACATAGTACTTTTAGAAACCACTACTACAGGTCCAATTCTACGTATTCAAAATACCCTTGTGTTATGAAATGAGAAGATTACTCATTAGCTAAAGGTAAGTCATTCCATATTTAGAATTTATAACACAATAACCTTACTATGATGAGATTCTCATTCTCATCATTCGGTTAAGAATAATAGTTTATGTGTTATGTAACCCATGGTCCATACCTTATTGTGAAAGACCTTCATTCACAAGAACCATTTACTTAAACACAATAGGTCTTTTCCAATGAAATTGTACACAAAAGTAAAGAAGAATTCACAAATAATTTCTGAGAATAAAACTTTTATTAATACAAATCAAAATTACATAAAAAAAAAAAAACCTAGTTTAAGAGGACATACATCCCAACAATCTCCCACTAGCACTCTAAGAGTAAGTAAGTCCATAAGTGCCCACTCCTATGGTATCTAAGTGTCTTTTAAAGACACTCTTAGCCAAATGCTTTGTGGAGGGATCTACTAGATTGTTCTTCGAAATAATTTGTTCAACCACGATTTCCCATCTCTGGATGAAATTCCAGATTCAGTGGTACTTTCTCTTAATGTACTTCCCATTTTCATGGTTTTTAGGTTCTTTGGATTGTGAAAATGTGCCAGTGTTGTCGTAATACATCACAATCGGCCTATCCATCTGTGGCACGACTCCAAATTCTAAAAGGAACTTTCGAAGCCAAACTACTTCTTTAGATGCCTCCAAAGCTGCCACATACTCAACTTCCATGGTTGAGTTAGTAATGCAAAATTGCTTGATACTCCTCTATGGCTCCTCTAGACAAGGTTAAGACATATCCACTAGTGAATTTTCTCTCATCCTTATCTATCTAGAAGTCTGAGTCTGTGTATCCTATAGTAACCAAGTCATCAGCCCTGTAAATCAGCATATAATCTCTCGTACCCTTAAGGTATTTGAGAATATACTTTACAGCTTACCAATAAATCTCTTTCGGATTTGACTGATATCTGCTAACTAAGCTACGACAAAGTAGATATTTGGTTTAATACACAGCATGGCGTACATGAGACTTCTCACAGCTGAAGCATAGGGAATCCTACTCATTCTATCTTTTTCTTCTTGAGACTTTGGACAATCTTTTGAAGATAAAGACAACCTATGTCTGCAAAGGATTAACGCTTCCTTGCATGAGTCCATGCTGAATTTGGCTAGCATCTTATCAATGTATGTAGTTTAGGATAATCTTAACATTCTATACTCTCTATTTCTAAGAAACTTAATCCCGAGAATGTAACTGGATTTTTCTAATTCCTTCATATTAAATTGACTAGATAGCTAAACCTTAGTAGATGACAGTGTCTCTACATTATTTCCAATTAGTAGAATGTCATCCACATATAGTACAAGAAAAACCACATTTACACATTCCAATTTCCTGTACACACATAGTTCATCCTTATTTCAAATAAAATTGTAGGACTTTACAATCTTATCGAAACGAATGTTCCATACTCTAGATGCCTGCTTAAGTCCATAAATAAATTTCTTAAGTTTACAAACCATATGCTCCTGGCCTTCAGTAATAAAGCATTCCGGTTGGGACATATAAATATCTTCAATAAGATAGCCATTTAGAAATGTCTTAACATTTATTTGCCATATCTCGTAATCATAATGACATATGGCAATGAGGATATGAATGGACTTAAGTATAGCTACCAGGAAAAAATTTTCCTCATAGTCAATACCTTCTTTCTGTGTATACCATTTTACTACAAGCCTAACTTTGAAGGTTTCCACCTTCCCATTCGCTTTCCTCTTCATCTTGTATAACCATTTATACCCAATGGGTTTTATCCCTTCAAATGAAGCCACAAGATCCCAAATCTGATTAAAGTATATAGACTCAATCTTGGCTTTCATTACTTCATGCCACAGGTTTGTATTAGCATCAGCAATAGCTTCCTCGTATTTAGTGGGATCTTGTTTCTAATGGTCAGAGACTAGGTCAAAAACCTCTCCAGTTCATTTTTCTAGAACCTTAGATACTCTCCCATTACAACGAGGTTCCATTTGTACAGGCTTCTAATGTTGTGCCTCTTCTTGTTCTATAATCGAGTTAGAAGAAATTAATTCAGAAGATAACTTCTCCTCAAATTCCAACCTTGTTGAATCTTTAGTAGATATGCTATGATCATCCTCTAAGTATTTAGCATTAGTACTTACAAGTACTTTTTATTCTTTAGAATGATAAAAGTAACCACCATTTGTTCTTTTTGAATACCTAATAAAATAACATAATTTTGATCTTAGTTCTAACTTTTTTTCTTGATCAGTACGTAAGTTGGACACCCCATATTGTGAGATGATTTAGACTTGGCTTATGCCCAATCCATATCTCATAGGGCGTCTTAGGTATTGATTTGGAAGGTACCAAGTTTAGAATATACACTGCTATTTTCAAGGTATATCCCCAAAAAGATATTGGAAGAATAGCATGAGACATCATGCTTCGGATTATTTCCATCAATGTCATGTTCCTTCTCTCAGCTACTCCGTTCTACTGGGGTGTTTTCGGTACAAAGAGTTGGGATACTATCCCATAATGTATCATGTAGTCCTTGAATTCACCAAGGAGGTACTCTCTACCATGATCCGATCGTAAGTTCTTAATTTGTTTACCTGTCCGACACTGCACTTCAGTCTTAAACTCTTTAAACTTATCAAAAGAGTCAGACTTGTATCTCATCAAGTAAACATAACCATACCTAGTACAATCATCTGTAAAAGTGATAAAGTACTTAAAATCCCTTCTTAGTGGTATAGACAAAGGACCATACATATCA
Source organism: Voacanga thouarsii (assembly GCA_026120185.1). NCBI lineage: Eukaryota > Viridiplantae > Streptophyta > Magnoliopsida > Gentianales > Apocynaceae > Voacanga > Voacanga thouarsii. The sequence continues at coordinate 2,624,761 of JANUWF010001117.1, forward strand.
GTATGAACAAGACTCAATGTTTCCTTGGCCCTATCTTCCTTTTGGATAAAGGACCTTTTGGTCATTTTTTTCATAATACAGGATTCACACTGAGGCCAACTTTCCAATCTCAATAAGCCCAAAGGCCTATCATGGATTAACCTCTGAATCCTGGTTGAGTTAATATGACCAAACCTTATATGCCAAAGATATAAGTCATTGACATTGTTCTCTTCCTGTTTAAAGGTTTAAATTGAGTGTTATTTATTTGATTTTTAATAGGATTAATGAAGAATAGATTTCCATACATGTGCCTAGTATATAAAACTTCTCAATTTCTACTGATAGTTATATTAGAATGAAAAAAAATAGAATATCCTTGATTTATTAGTTTTACAACTGAAACTAAATTTTGTCTAAAATCAGGAATGAATAAAATATCCTTCAATATTACTATTATATTACAATAAAAATAAGTTCTAGTTCTCCTACTGCAAAGGCCCAAATCTGTGCTCTATTTCCTATGCGTAGTCCATGTTCGCTCTTTTGGAGTCTTATAATCTTTCTAAACCCCTGCAAGAAGTTACAGATGTGATTAGTGGCTACTGAATCAATAATCCAAGTGGAAGTTTATCTAACCATTGATATAGACTCTAGATAGAAAATATTACCTATGGGATTTTTCTTGACTTGAAGATCTGGACACTCATTTTTCTAGTGTCCCTTCTTCCCACACTTGAAGCATTTGCTCTTGGGTTTGTCTTTGGGCTGGGACTTGAGTTGGGGCACTACGTTACCCTTCTTCTTCTTGAACTTTCTGGGCTTGGGCTCAGTTCTAAAAAAGGAAGTCATCATAACCTTTACTTGTGGCTTCATTACCTTCTCCGCCACCTGGAGCTCTTTCATTAACTCAGTTAAACTCATGTTTAACTTGTTCATGCTATAGTTCAACTTGAACTGAGTAAAAGAGCCTGACAGAGATTCGAGAACTATGTTCATTTGGCTCTCGAAGTCAATAACAGCCCCAAGACTTCCGCTTCCTTGAAAGCAGCAATCATTTTGAGTATATACTCCTTGAATGATGCTCCCTTAGCCATCTTGGTGTTGATGATTGTTCGAAGAGCCTCCTGCCTTGCAGTCTGGCTCTTGTTTGCGAACATCGTAGCTCGAGATGTATTTATGTCATACACAGTTGCCATGTACTCATGTTTAGATTGAAGCACATTAGACATGGAGGCTAATATATAGCAGCGTGTCAATTTATTAGCATTCTTTCATACTTTCTCAGCCTTTCGATCCTCATCGGTGGAACCCTCTTCGATAACATGGTAGGTTTTGAAAAGAACATACTTATACTTTTCGGCTGTAAGTATTTTGTCTAAATTTATTTATCAATCCATATAGTTAGGACCCGTTAGCTTATTCTCTCAGAGCATAACGGCTAAGGGACTAAAAGAACCTCTACCAACTATTTCCAAAAAAAATTGAAAATAAAAGAAATTCTCAGTTCTGTGAAAACAAAAATAATTTTGTACACTTTATCCTCATATTAAACTAATAACAGTTAACACTATCACTATTATCTTTAACATGATTAATTTGACTCTTATGAAAACTGACATAACTTCTTGGGAAGATTAATAGTTTCCTAAGCTAAGTGTGTTAATCACCATAAATTAATTTTCCTTCTAGGTAATGATCTAGAAAATAACTTCATCGAGGGGATGGTCGTTTATTCTCATTTTCTATGAACATACCTCGTACTATATCTTCCAACGTGGGCTGGCCGATCATAGTAAGTGTCCCGAGTTATTAATTACATTATTTCATTAGTTCTAGATCCTTGTGGTATCTCCATCCTATACGGTCTCACTCCCAAGGTGACGCGAGGAGACCCACGATCTATAATGAGGATCGTGATAGAAGTCGTGAGGCTGCTGGAACCCCTCTTCCACTTAGTTTTTAAAACAATGGTTTTCTTGAAAAAATATCCTTTGAAAAATTCTATTAAGTTTTCTTTTAACTCAAAAATAAAGTATCTGAACTCATAAAAATTTCTATATCAAGGTTTTATACCATTTGAGAAAAATTTTCATAGGTTAATTTTATTTAAGTTAAAAACTTAATAATTTCAAAAAATTTCCATTAAAACATTCTAGAGATTTTGATCTCAAGTTTTTTTTTCGACAAAAATAATTTTTATTTGTGAAAATAAATTCAAATGGTTTTTCATTTTTAACTTACAAAAATTTCTCAATCCAAAATATTTTCTATGTCAAGGATAAAAAACTTTTTAAAAAAATAACTAATGATTAATTTTTGTTTAAGTTAAAATTAACCATTTAGTTAAAGAAAAATATTTTTCCTTGTCAAATAAAAATTTCCAAAGACTTTGGTCTTTGAGAAAATATGCACATAGAAATTAAAATAAATAGCATGCTAGAAAACAATAAACATTTTCATGCTTTTCTATTTTTAAACCGAAGTGCCCAAAGAATAGAATTAAACACATTAATTAAATTAATTAATTGTCTTGTTTAATCCTAAATCTTTTACTATTATTTTTCATGCAAAATATTCAAAGAATATTAACTATTGCAAAAATAATAACTTCGTCTTATATGAGACCAAAAATAAAAAAAGGAATTGTGCAAAAATTATAAGGAAAATTTTTTTCGGGTCTTGTGCACCCGCCACACCGGATCATGGCCCATGGAAAGGTCCATAGGCCATGACCCGCGAGCCGCACCCGCAACCCGCAGGCAGCCCGTGCACCCACCTTAGAACCCAATCACAGATGTGACTGAATCCTCGGGAAGATGCAAAGCATCTTGCCTAGGATGCTACTCACAAGCACCGAGTCGAGGGTCTGCTCGACTGAGCCGTCCCTCGGCTCCAAGCACATTGAGCCACAGCAGACGTGGTTCAGCTCGGCTTAGGCAGCGGCTCCTTGGCAGCTCACACACAGTACTTCTTCTTCTTCTTCGTTTTTCTGTGATTTTTCCTCCAAATTTCTTTTGCAACTCCTCTTCGCAACATCAATAGGCAGCATTTTTGTTACAGATTTTCATCAAAACAAAAATCACATCCGCCTATACCCTTTAAATTCGGGTTTACATGATTGCTATGGAAAACATTAAAAATTTACAGTAGATCCTAAACCTCAACGATAAAGCTTACAAAAATCTATCCCATACCAAAACAGTGAAGGATCACAAGATTATAACCAAACAAATATGTAGCCAATTTTATTAGACTAGGATACATGCTTCCTAAGCCATTCAAAGTTCTCACTCTAATACCACTTGAAACTTAAAACAAATAGAAAACCATGCACGTACAGGAAAAACTGAAGCAAAAAAAAAAAAAAAAACACACAGAGCACACAACATAGCGGAAGGACTTTAAATATATACCTCTGTGCTTTAAATTTGTCTATGGTGCCGAAGTGGATGATCGAATCATAAGAACCTCTTCACGATTTGATGATGTTTCTGGTTCAAATCCCACTATACTCCTACTTTTTCTTGGCATGAACGCAAAGCTTTTTGAGAACTCAGAATATTCCTCTGCCTAATACCTTGTTGGTGAAACAAATCATGCAGGAAAAACCATCTCAAAACTCTTGACTTTCTGCTATTGATTAGCATAATCAAGAAAAAAAAACCAAAAGAAAATCGAGAGAAAAGGAAAACCAAAATAGAAGGCTTGTCCGGGGAGAGTTTTTTTTCTATCTTATTTACAGACGTGTGTTCACTATGAGTGAATAATACACAGCTTTTACACCTGATAACATAACGCTGGGGTTTTGATATTTCAAAACACCTATAAGTTATCAACAGAAGAAGTTTAGCTTAGTCTTGTTGGGGAATATGCCCCCTTAGACTAGTTTTCTAATGTAAATATCGAATATATAAATAAAAGAATTTATTCTCAGAAATTATTTGTGAATTTACATTTTATTTGTGCACAATTACGTTTGGAAAAGACCTATTGTGTTTAAGTAAGTGGTCCATGTGAATGGTGGTCTTTCACAGTAAGGTATGAATCACGGGGTACTTAACGCATAAACATTTATTCTTAACCGATTGATGAGAATGGGAATCTCATCATGTTTAGGTTATTGTGTTATGAATTCCAAATGGGGAATGGCTTACCTTTAGCTAGTGAATAGTCCACTCACTTCATGACATAAGCGTGTTTCGAATACGTAGAACATGACCTGTAGTAGTAGTTTCTTAAAGTACTATATGGTAGAAACCCAGACTACTACTGCTACAGCGTGGACTAGTACTCTACAACTTGAGTATGAATTGGTGGTCTAACGAAACTGGAAGCATGTACTTTTATATGCTTTAATTGAGGTTCTATCGTAGGACCAATATACTTGCATGTTAGATATATGTGACTAGTTAGTTAAGACAGATTTGTACAAGATAATTTCTATACTATATCACCCCTTGTGGTTGTCTGAATGATCTAAATATCCAGGGCCCTGGGAAATATGATTTGGATGTTTGTTTTAGGGTAGCTCCCTTGGAAAGCGAAAACAATCTAGGAAGTCGTGGATCATTGAATTAGAAGCCTAAGGATGGTAGATGTCATTTAGAGAGGTGTTAGTACATTTTTTCCTCTCTAATGCACGGCGATGTATAGAAGAGTATTTTAATCATTTCACCTATAGGTCGGAGACTTTGCTAACGCGGCATTGTCTTTGGGGTCAGTATTTCTTTATGGTGATATTAGAAAATATTTAAAATATAAAATACAGCTATTTATATGACAATAGTATTTTGGTCATTTTAGTAGCCAAGGTAGTGTGTCTTTTGGTCCCCAATATAGACCGTAAGTCCTAATTATATGCAGGCTAAGTAATTGGTCTTAAATTAAATTAAATAAAATTTATTGTATTTAAGTAGCCTGATTTAATTATTAGGTTAGAATAAAATAAAGATCCACAAAGAGAGAGAATTAATTAAATTAATTTGGTGGGTTAATTAATTGTTCTGGGCTTTGGCACAATTTGAATAATTAAATATTGACCTGAGACTAAACTAATGTAGTCCTGTTAATTGGACTAGTTTATTTGGGTTAAAAAATTAATTATTTATTAGGCTATTTATTTGATTCTAATTAGAATAATTAATTTGGTTCAAGAGGCTAAACTAAGAGTCTAATGGGCCAAATTAAAAGCCTAGTTTAACCTAAGGTTTTATTTAGGTTAAACGGGAAAATAAAGACACGCGTTGTTTTCTTCTTCTTTGACAAGAAGGAAAAGGAGACAGCCCTCTTTTCTCTCTGAAAAATCCCTTAGTCTTGTGAGTTGTTCACCAAACGTGGATTAGGTAGGCCATATACTGGAAGATCGAGAAGGAATTTGGAGTTCATATACATGCACAGACATAGTAGGAGGCTTGCAGGAATCGCACCAAAGGTTTCCACCAGCGCACCTACCCCAATTCTGCACATTCCGGTCTAGCCAATTTTGAGAACAAAAAGAGGTAAAAAAAAATATTTTCCTCTCGGAGCCCGGTCAGGCCGGGACCGGCACCAGCTCTGGTCTGGAACTACTGCTGCATTTTTTTTCCTTGTTCTTCGCTGCTTTGCTATGTTTTGCTTCCCTTTTAAATCTTCAATTGGTATCAAAGCATGAAGATTTTGTGCAAATATAGGAAACATGTATGCTAGTAAATAAAACTGGACACATATATGTGATTAACATGTGATCCTTCACTGGTTTTTTGGTATGGATAGATTACTTGTAAACCTCTCGGATGGAGGAGTAGGTGCATATGTAATCTGGTTTTTTTCCTTAGCAAATCGTGTAAACCCAATCTTAATGGGTATAGGAGGTTGTTGATTTTTGGTGTTGTTGATTTTGGGTTGAAATCGAAGGGCCAAAAGTTGGAAGAAAGTCGCAGAAAAAAAAATCAAAAGAAGGCGTCTGCAGAAAATCGCACTGGAAATCTGAAGCATTGTTCATCGGCTCGACTCAGCTCGGTGAGCGAAGCCGCCAACAGGGTTCTGTGCCTGGAGCCGCAACGGCTCAGTGCAATTGCGATTTGCAATTGCAAATCGAAATTCAACAGCAATTCGTAGTGTACGCGGGTCGGCCAGCAAGTCAGGATCTTGGATGGCCCATGAGTGCTCGTTCCAGTGCGGCGGGTGCAGTGAACCAAGGAGAAATTTTTTATTTTTCCTTGTAATTTTTTTGCATTTTCTTTTTTTGTTTTGGATTCTATACCAGGCAAAGTTAATATCTTTGCAAAAGTTAATATTCGTGGAATATTTTTGCATAAAAATATTAGTAATGGATTTTAGGATTAAACAAGACCATTAATTAATTAATTAATGTGTTTAATTCCATTATTTGGGCACTTATGTTTAAAAAATAGAAAAACATGAAAAAATCTACTATTTTCTAGCATGTTATTTATTTTTGAGTACCTATATGCATGTTTTCTCAAAAACCAAAGTCTTTGGGAATATTTTTAACAAGAAAAATATTTTTTCTACAAATTAAATGGTTATTTTAACTTAAACAAAAATTAATCCTTAGATATTTTCTCAAAAGATTTAATCCTTGACATAGAAAATACATTAGATTTAGATATTTTTGTAAGTTAAAAATAGAAAGCCATTTTTGTTTTATTCTTGCACAAGAAAAATTATTTTGTCAAATAAACTTGAGACCAAAGTCTCTAAAAAGTTTTAATTGAAAATTTTTGAAATCATTAAGTTTTTAACTTAAATAAAATTAGTCCATGAAAAAAATCTCTTAAAGGATATAAACCTTGACATAGATATTTTAATGGATTTAGATATTTTACTTTTGAGTTAAGGAAAAACTTAATAGAAATTTTCAAATGGATATTTTTCAGAAAACCCTTATTTTAAAAGACTAAGTATGAGGGGGGTTTCAACAGCTCCACGGCTTCCACCACAATTCTCATTAGAGATCGTGGATCCCCTCGCGTCACCTTAGGAGTGAACCCGTATAGGATGGGGATACCACAAGGATCTAGATCTAATGGAGGGATGTAATTAAACCCGGGACACGTACTATGATCAGCCAGCCCACATTAGAGGTTATAGAGCTAGGTATGTCTATAAGAAATGATAGGAAACGGCTATCCCCTTAATGAAGTTATCTTCTAGATCATTACCTAGAAGGAAAGTTAATTTGTGGTGGTTAACACACTTAACTTAGGGAATTGTTAATCTTCCCAAGAAGCTATGTCAATTTTTCTAAAAGCCAAATTAATTATTATCAATTTTGATATAAGGATAAAGTGCACAAATATATTTTGTTTTCACAAACTAAATCTTTTTCTTTTATTTTCATTTTTTCATAAATGGTGGGAGGTTCTTTTAGTCCTTTGGCTGTTATTCTCCGAGAGAATAAGCTAACGGGTCCAAACTATATGGATTGGAAGAGGAACCTGGACATAATACTCACAGCTGAAGAATATAAGTATGTCCTCTATAAAACCTGTCCTGTTATCGGGGAAGGTTCCACCGCTGAAGAGCGAGAGGCTGAGAAGGCGTGGAAGAAGGCTGATGAAATGGCACGCTGCTATATGCTAGCCTTCATGTCTAATGTGCTCCAGTCAAAACACGAGCACATGGCTTCTGCATATGATATTAGCCAGTCACTAGCCACTATGTTCGCGAACAAGAGCCGGCCCGCAAGGCAGGATGCACTTCAAACAATAATTAACACTAAGATGGCTGAGGAAGCATCAGTTAGAGAGCATATGCTCAAGCTGATTGTTGCTTTCAAGGAAGTAGAAATCTTAGGGGCTGTCATTAACCCCGAGAGCCACGTGGACATGGTTCTCGAATCTCTATCGGGTTCCTTTACTCAGTTCAAGTTGAATTACAACATGAATAAGTTAAACATGAGTTTAACTAAGTTGATGAAGGAGTTTCAGATTGTGGAGAAGGTCATGAAGCCTTAATCAAAAGCTATGATTGCTAAGGCTTCTTCCTCTAGAACTGGGCCCAAGCCCAGAAAGTTCAAAAGAAAAAAGGGAAACGCAGTGGCCCAGCTCAAAGACAAACCAAAAGGCAAGTGCTTCAAATGTGGAATGAAGGGATACTGGAAAAATGAGCGTCTAGATCTTCAAGTCAAGAAAAATCTCACAAGTAATGTTTTCTATCTAGAGTCCATATTAATGGGTAGATCAACTTCCACTTGAATTGTTGTTGATTCAGGGGCCACTGATCACATCTGTAACTCCTTGCAAGGGTTTAGAAAGATTAGAAGACTCAAGAAGGGCGAACATGGGCTACGCGTGGGAAATGAAGCACAAGTCTGGGCCCTTACAGTGGGAGAGATAGATCTTATTTTTTTATTGTAATAGAATAGTGGCTTTAAAAGATATTTTATATGTACCTAGATTTCGTTAGAATTTGATTTCAATTGCAAAACTAATAAATCAAGGATATTATGTATCTTTCTATTCTGGTATTTCTATCAGTAGAGACTGATAAGATGTATGTCTGACTCTTTTGACAAATTCAAAGAGTTTAAAGCTGAAATGGAGCGTCGGGCAGGTAAACTAATCAAGACCTTACGATCGGATCATGGTGGAGAGTACCTTCTTGGTGAATTCAAGGATTACATGGTACATCATAGGATAGTATCTCAGCTCTCTGCGCTAGGGACACCCCAGCAGAACGGAGTAGCTGAGAGAAGGAATAGGACATTGATGGAAATGGTCCGAAGCATGATGTCAATAACAGGACATTATTTGTGTACTTCAAGATAGAAATAAATTGAATTATAAGGTAAAGAAGACATAGGAATTTATACATAATACCTCGACAAATGATGCCTAGTCTAAAGTTCTTTTACAAGGACTTTGTGCTTTTGCAAACTCTTGAATTAAAGATATATTTGATTTGGATTCTATTACTCGAGAGTTACTTGGCAGTCTCATTTGCATATCTTTGGAAGAACTGTGGTCAAACATGTCCTATCACATATAAGTCACACAAGTTAGTCCTCATAAATGTTTGTCATAAGTCAAAACACAAGAAAATACTTTTAGGGCTAACAATCTCTCTCTTTTTTAGTGATGCCAAATTTGATGGGATTGTCATATAAAAATAATTATATGTACAGTACGAATATGTTAGATCGAGAGAAACAAGAATATTTTTAACAGAAAAGCATTATCTCATTATAGGACTCAAATAGTGTTTATGAGATTAAGATAAGAAAATTTAAGCATGTACTCATAAATATGGCTCAATGAGTCTATGGCCCAACCAACCTCCTTATCCTCCTTTCTTCCATCTAATGACTATTTCACAGGGAAATAGTCGCAAATATTAGTCACAAAAAAAAAATGTATAAATATGTACATAAGGAGGTGTAGAAGATAAATCATAAGATGTAATGCTTTCTCTAAGTATGTATATTTATGAACAAAGGATAACGAGATGCTACCATGACGTGCGTTTGAGAATAAGATTGGATTTCAAGATTTTGGACTTCTAAAATGTACATCTAAAATGGGGTAAATGAAGTAGAAACTAGCCTTTTAAAAAGTCATTTTTGGATTGCTATTTTGGATTGAAGAAATATAGGTCCAAAACTCCCCCTGTGTGTGTAGGGTAAAAACAAATTTTCACAAAGATAGATCAAAGGTTTATAACCCAACCTAATTTTCTCAAGGTATTTCAAACACAAGAAATTTTTTTGTGAAAGCCAAAAAAAAAAATTCATAAGCATAAATATCATCATCATCCGAATATTTAACAAAGTGCATATCAAAACCATAGTCAAGAAACAAATCATCAAGCCAAATTAAAATCAATTAGAAAGCACAATGAACTCATATCCATACTTCAAAGCTCCTTATTTCATAAACCTCAACATAATCTCTACTAAGTCCCCCAATTCTTTACAGTCCGTATTCTCAAACCACAAACAGTCTGTAAATTCATAATATATATTCTTACATCATAGATCCCAATCCACCATTTTCAAGGTAATCCATCATTAATCATAATATATTCATACTTCACAATCCATGCACAATTCACAATCCACCACCATTCATATTTCACAATATATATTCTCCCCCTTTGTCATCAATCAAAATGCAAGAAAGATAGAATAAAGAGGTTAAACAGAAAAAAATGCTTATGGACAAACCATGATCAAGAGAGTAAAGATATATAGGCAAATAGATCAGCAGGGGATAAATGCATAAATAAATTGTTCAAGTACTAGTGCAAAAATTATAAAATTATTTGTCAATAGGAAAGCAATAAAAGTTGTTCAAGCATAAGAAGTTTGTAAGCAGCACGCAAGAGTGGCCGGCCAGGAAATGTGGATTGTTGCAGACTCAGTCCTGACACCCTTTGTTGAATGCTGTCCAGCAATTTAGCTGGACTTTCTTTTTACTACCACATGCTTCTGTCGTTTACCAGATGAACTTCTAGCTATGGTTGGTTTGGGAGCATGTACTACAATAAGGGCAGCAGGGGTGGGAACTTCACTCTCCTTCTCCTTATCCTTCTCGCTTTCTTCTTTTTTCTCTGATTCCTTTTCCTGGTCCGGTTGTGCTTCTTGCTCAATCTGTTTATCAACTATGTCTTCAACTTGAGGAGAGAGTTTCTTTTCCAGTCACTTGTTTTTCAGGAGGAGCTTGTTATCAGTGACTCCCTCAGTGGTCTTTTCTTCTTTCTTTTCTTTCATATTTCTCAATTTAGTTCCTAAATTCTGTAGTTCAGTTGTGACCTCTGCTCGAAAGCCATCAAACTTTGCAGCCAAGTTGTTCAAGGCATTTAAGATGCCTTGAGTCGTACTACTTTTCTCCATCTTTTGTTTCCCCTTGTTTAAGGATTCTTCTCCTATCTCAGAATTTCGTTTCATCCCTATTTAGGCAGCAGGTGTAGTTCTTTTTCCTTCCTCCTTGATTTTTAATAGCTTTTCTTTTTCTTCATCCGATACATCTCTAAGTAAGACCCATTCCCTGTTCACTTGAACAAAACCCATTTTTTCAAAAGATTCCATGTTATACACATTTGTCTTCAGCTGACCAGGCGCACACTTATTTAGATCCACATTTAGATGCCTGAAGACTTTAGTCAATAGATTGCCATATGAGAGCACCTTATGAAATGTGTTTCTTGACTACATCATCAACGTACCTACCAAAAAGCCAAAACTAATCTATCGACCTTCAGACAGAGCCAATATCAGTATCATTTGTATGACACTTACTGATATCTTGTGCCTAAAACTTGGGGCAATTATAGTCGACACCATATGGTGCAAAATCCTTCTAGCACCACTTAACCATTTCGAATTTCAGTTATTTGAGTTCTTAAAACTCTTTACACCAGTAAATCTCCCCTCAAATCTTCCCAAATTAAAAAGGTCTGACCCTTCAAGGAATTTTTTCATTTTGAAAAACTGAATCCCTCCATCTCTCACTCCAAAAATTCGATTTAACAACCGATGGTCGAATTCCATATTCACATATCCTACTCTGATGCTATACCATTGCACCATAAAACCTCCCCCCGGTCTCTTCAAACCTTCCCTTTTTCAAATTTGCATAATATTCCCAAACTAGAGGAGTATACAGTTTCTCATTTACTAACAACAAGGCTCCCCAACCCATATTTTCAAACATATTTAGAATATCAGAGAAGTTCAAAAATCCCTCAACATCAACCCGATATCCCGTAACTATAATCCTATTCCTGGACAATCAATCATTAAAATCAGACTCGCATTTTTTTATCAAGAAACCGTGGTACCTGGGTTTCAAAGCTTTCTGGTGCAGTATGCTCTGTTGATGAGTCGGATCGTGAGGCTTCTTTGGCAATTTTCTTTTCTTTCTGTTTGGTGCCCAGTGGTGCGACAGCAATAGCTTTTATTTTAGCCGTTGCTTTGCTTTTCTTGCCCATCTTGGTCTTTTACACAGTTCCTTTTGTCAGATGTTAACATTTTTGTCATGGCGGAAGCGAGATAAAGATAAAAGATTTTCAGTTCAATTTGGAGAAAATGAAAGTACAATTGCGAGAAAGACAGAGAGAACAATGACAGTTTCAGATTTCTTAGAGAAAGAAAGTGATAGCCTTTTTGTGATTTCCTAGGTTTTAGAGTGGATAAGTACAATCAAGTACTTTTTCATCAGAGACTTTTTACCAGAGATAAGGTCATTATTTTGAAAAACGCACGAACATTTGAAAATTTTAAAAAATGACTTCTGGACTTAGGTTCTCTTTCTTCCGAATAAAAAGAATGGGCTTTTCATGAATTTTAGACTGCCGCTATTTTGGATTCGAACTGAGTCTAAATTAGTCCGTCCAAAAAGTGGACTAAAGCATATTCAGTTGATGGGATTTTGAATTCATATTTCTCAGATATTGCATCCAAAATTTCTATCCGAAAAGTGTATCTTTAGTAGTTCTGCAAGAATGAACAAATCAATCTTTGACAAAATAGTCAGTTATATAATTTTATTAATTCCTAAACCTCTTCTCATATGATTAAATCTATCTTCGGCTAGAGGTTTCATAAAGATGTCTGCAAGCCGTTCATTGGTTGGAATGTATTCAACACACACATCACGCTTAAGCACATGATTTCTAATAAAATAATGCTTAATTTTAATGTGCTTGGTTCTAGAATGATGAATAGGATTTTTGATTAAATTAATAGCACTAATATTATCACACAAGATAGGCACACACTAAAATTTAAACCAAAATCAAGCAATGTGTTTTTCATCCATAGAATTTGCACGCAACAACTAGCAGCTGCTATGTACTCAGCTTCGGTTGTTGAAAGAGAGACACATGCTTGCTTTTTGCTATACCACGAGACAAATGAATGTCCAAGAAATTGACAATGACCATTGGTACTTTTTTTTTCAACTTTGCAACCGGCATAGTCGGCATCCATATATCCTATAAGATCAAAAGAATTGGTTCGAGAATACTATTATCCATAATCATGAGTTCTAATTAGGTATCTAAGAATTTGTTTTATAGTACATAAATGAGATTCCTTTGGACATGATTGAAATCTAGTATAAAGACATACTGAGAACATAATATTAGGCCTACTAGCAGGAAGATAGAAGAGACTTCCGATCATACCTTTGTATTTTAATTCATTCACTTTCTTACATTTTTCATCTTTACCAAGCTTTAATGAAGTACTTATAAGTGTACTTATTTCTTTTTCTTTTACTTCGTTCATACCAAACCTTTTGAGTAGTTCCTTGGCATACTTAGCTTGATTTAAGAAAAGTCCATCTTTGGTTTGCTTGATTTGAAGACCGAGAAAGAAATTAAGTTCTCCTATCATGCTCATTTCAAATTCTTCCTGCATTGTCTTGACAAATTTCTTGCACAAGGAATTATTAATAGCTACAAAAATAATATCATCAACATATATTTGCACAATTAAGATATTATCAGATTTTTCAGACTTGATAAATAATGTGGTATCAACTACGCCTCTTGAAAATCCTTTTAAGAGACGAAAACCACTTAGTTTTTCATACCATACTCTTGGAGCTTGTTTTAAACCATAAAGAGCTTTTGAGAGTTTGAAAACATAGTTTGGAAAACGTTTATGAGTAAAACCAAGATGTTGTTCCACATATACTTCTTCTTCAATAAAACCATTTAAGAAAGCACTTTTGACATCCATTTAGTAGAGCATAAAACCTTTGAAAGAAGCAAATGCAAGTAACATTCTTATTGATTCTAATTACGCAATAGGGGCAAAGGTTTCATCATAATCAATGCCCCCTTCTTGGTTGAATCCTTAGGCATCTAATCTAGCTTTATTTCTGATAACACTACCATGCTCATCAAGTTTGTTTCTAAATACCTACTTGGTGCCAATTACGGGATGGTCATCTGGTTTAGGGACAAGCTTCCAAACTTGATTCCTTTTGAATTGATTCAGCTTTTCTTGCATAATCATAATCCAAAATTCATCATGTAAAGTTGCATCAATATAATTAGGTTCAGTACTAGAGAGTATGGTAAAATTATCAACAAAATATCGTCTAGTTTTGACTCCACAACTAGGATCACCAATGATTTGTTCTTTTGGATGGACAGTTTTGTACTTCTAATCTTTTGGCAAATCTTGATTTGTAAGTTCTTCAGTTCTTTGATTGTTTGCTTCAGCTTGTTGTTCTTATAGTTCCTCTTCTTTGGCATGAATATCAAGTGGAGGAACCATATGTTGTTCACTGTCTCTTTCTTTTGAGACATCTATAACATCATCATCATCATTTCTAGACGAATATATATTTGATTCATCAAACACGATATATACGGATTCTTTCACACATAAAGTTCTCTTATTGTATACTCTATATGTCTTTTTGTTAGAAGAATATTCAAAAAATATAGCTTCATCAGGTTTGCTGTAAAATTTTTCAAGATTGACACGAGTATTGAGGACAAAACATTTGCATCCAAAAACTTTGAAATATGATATGGATGGAATTTTGTCAAATATTAGTTCAAAAGGAGTTTTTCTTAGGCACGGTCTTAGCATAACTTGGTTGACAATATAGCAGGCTGTATTCATAGCCTCAAGCCCAAAATATTTTGGAAGGGTGTTTTCACATAGCATTGATCTAGCATTTTTTGCAAGGTTATTTTTCTCTCAACCACTCCATTTTGTTAAGGAGTTTTGGCAGCAGAAAAATTGCGTAAAATACCACTTTCTTCACAAAATTTAGTGAAATCATAGTTGCGAAATTCTCTGCTATTGTCACTTTTAATTGAAATCAATTTGCAACCAATGAATTTTTTAACACGTTTGAGTAGTTTTAAAAATTCAGAGAAGGCTTCATCCTTTTGAGCAAAAAACAATGTCCAAGTCAATCTTGAGAAGTTATCCACAATTATATAAACATACCTCTTACCCCTCATTGGTCCAAACAAATCCATATGTATAAGCTCAAGAGGTTTTGATGTTAAAATTATTTTCTTAGGCTTAAAAGAGATTTTAGTTTGTTTTCCAAATTAGCAAGCGTCATACACCCGATTTCTATCAAATCTTATTTTGGGTAGTCCTCCAACAAGTTTTTTTGAAGATAATTTTTTTAACAAATCAATAGATATATGACCTAGCCTTCTATGCTAAAGGTAGCTATCATCATTATTTATAGAGAAGTATCTAATATCATATGCCATAAGATCATCAAGATAAAGAACATAGACATTTCCAACACGATTAGCAACAAGGATAGTCTTATTGTTAGAACTATCCATGATGATGTAAGAATCTTTTTCAAAAACAACTTTGCATCCATTATCACATAGTTAACTGATACTAAGAAGACTATACTTTAATTAATCAATTAATAGCACATGCTTGATGATGGTTGAAGACTCCTTACCAATGTTACCTATGCCAAGTATTTTTCCTTTCTTTTTATCTCCAAAAGTGACAAATCTATCATTTGTAGCTCGAATACTTTCCAGTAGTTTGGCATTCCTTGTCATGTGTCATGAGCATCCACTATCCAAAAACCATTTTGTGGAGCTCCTTTTGTCCAACAAATGTTCCTATACACAAGACGAAAGAGTGACCTTTGGTACCTATATTTTCTTAGGTCTATAGGGGTCAGTGATGGTTCCTTTCACCTTCCAAACAGTTTTCATACTAGTTTGCACAATCTTCCTAATATAACACTTAGATGCTTTTGAAGGAATTGACATTACAGAGCATGCATACGGTGGACATAAAAATGGATAGAAAGAACATAAAACATGGCATGGCAGCAGTATGGAGGCTTGAAACACATACCTCTTGGAGCCTTAAAACTTAAAGATTGAAGAAGAATGGTTTGAACCTGAAAAAAACAGCTTCCTTCTCCACCGTGAGATGAAGCTTCCTGTGAAAATCTGTCCAGCTCTTTCTTCTCCTCCGGTGTGATGAATAATGCTAGGCTTTTCGATTCTCAGAATATGTCCACACCTAATTTCAGTTGGTGAACACAATTTGGATGAGAAAAGCCACACCCTCATCTTTCCATCGTTGGCTTTTTAATGGCTTCTCATGGCATCAGAAAACCAAAAGCCAGTGAAGCGAGGGGACAGCACGAGAGAGAGAGAGCCAAGAGTCTCGGGGATTTTTCTAATTTTTTTCCTTTTATTTTATTTTATTTTTTCATACTGAAAGCTAAGAGTCATGAAACCAAAAATAGTTATTTTGATAAAAATAATATTCTCGAGATTTAATACTCGAATATTATTTACAAAATAAATTTTGGCTTCACCATAAACTCTTCTAAATTGTGTTCGAAAAAATCTTATGGTCCAGGCTATTGGGCCAAAAATAATATTTATTATTTTTCTTGGACCCGAAAAGCCCAAAATAATAAACATTAATTATTTTTCTTGGGATTAAACAAATAACTCAATAAATAATTAATGAACCAAAATAAACCAAAAAATAATTAAACTTTAATTATTTATTTCTTGGGATTAAATAAATAACCTAATAAATAATTAAGTATTAATTATTTTTCTTTAGTTTAAGTCCCGATTAATTTTCTAATTATTCAAACTAGACCTAAGCCCTGAATAATTAATTAACCAATTAAATTAGATAATAAATTTCTCTCCATTTATTTTATTCCAGTCTAATAATAAATTAGACTTCCTGAATAAAATAAAACCCTCTCAACTGAGATCATTTTCTTAATCCAAAAATTAATTAGGACTTACGGGCTATTCCGAGGACCAAAAAGACACATCGCCTTGGCTACTAAAATGACCAAAATACCCATACTACATAAATAGATGTATTTTACATTTTAAATATTTTCTAATATCACCATAAGGAAATATTGATCCCAAGGATAATGCTGCATTAGCAAAGTCTTCGACCTACAGGTGAAATGACTAAAATACCCCTCTACACATCGTCGTACATTTAGAGAGGAAGAAGTGTTCTGACACCTCTCTAAATGACATCTACCATTCTTAGGCTTCTAATCCAATGATCCACGACTTTCTGGAGTGTTTCCGCTTTCCAAGAGAGCTACCCTAAAGCAAACATCCAAGTCATGTTTCCCACGGCCCTAGATATTTAGATCATTCAGATAACCACAAGGGGCGATATGATATAGAAACTATCTTGTACAAATCTGTCTTAACTAACTTGTCACATATACCCAACATGCAAGTATATTGGCCCTACGATAGAACCTCAACTATAGCATATCAAAGTATATGCTTCTAACTGCGCCAGACCACCAACTCATACTCAAGTCATAGAGTACTAGTCCACGCTGTAGCGGTAATAGTCTAGGTTTCTACCATATAGTACTTTTAGAAACCACTACTACAGGTCATGTTCTACGTATTCGAAATACGCTTATGTCATGAAGTGAATGGACTACTCACTGGCTAAAGGTAAGCTATTCCCCATTTGGAATACATAACATAATAACCTAAACATGATGAGATTCGCATTCTCATCAATCGGTTAAGAACAACTGTTTATGTGTTTAAATAACCTATGATCTATACCTTACTGTGAAAGACCTCCATTCACATGGATCACTTATTTAAACACAATGGGTCTTTTCCAAACGAAATTGTGCACAAATAAAGAAAATAAATTCACAAACGATTTTCGACAAATAAATTTTTTTATTAAATTATTCGATATTTACACCAGAAAACTAGTCTAAGAGAGCATATTCCCAACAATCTCCTACTTGCACTCTAAAACTAGGTAAGTCCATAGATGCCCACCCTAATGGTGTTTAAGTGTCTCTTGAAAACCCTTTCAGCCAAAGACTTGGTGAATGGATCTGCTAGATTGTTATCCGAGGTAATCGGTTTCACCACGACTTCCCGTCTCTGGATGAAATCCCGGATCAGGTGATACTTCCTCTCGTTGTGCTTCCCCTTCTTGTGGTTCCGAGGTTCCTTGGATTGCGATACTGCACCAATATTGTCGCAATATATCACAATTGGTCTATCCATATGTGGCACGACTCCAAGTTCTGAAAGGAACTTCCGGAGCCAGACCACTTCCTTGGATGCTTCTGAAGTTGCCACATACTCAACTTCCATGGTTGAGTCAGCAATGCAAGATTGCTTGATACTCCTCCATGAAATTGCTCCTCCAGACAAGGTAAAGACATATCCACTAGTGGATTTTCTCTCATCCTTATCTGCCTGGAAGTCTGAGTCCGTGTATCCGGTAGGAACCAAATCATCAGCCCTGTAAACTAGCATATAATCTCTTGTTCTTTTGAGGTACTTGAGAATATACTTTACAGCTTACCAATGAACCTCCCCAGAGTTTAACTAATATCAACTAACTTAGCTTACGGCGAAGCAGATATTTGGCTTAATACATAGCATGGCGTACATGAGACTTCCCACAGCCGAAGCATAGGGAATCCTACTCATTCTATCATTTTCTTCTTGAAACTTAGGACAGTCCCTTGAAAAAAGTGACAACCCATGTCTGCAAGGGATTAGAGCTCCCTTGCATGAGTCCATGCTGTACTTGGCTAGTATCTTGTCAATGTATGCGACTTGGGATAATCTTAACATTCTCTACTTCCTATTTCTAAGAAGTCTAATCCCGAGAATGTAGCTGGCTTCTCCCAAGTCCTTCATACTTAATTGACTAGATAGCCAAACCTTTGTAGATGACAATAACCCTACATTATTTTCATTGAGTAGAATGTCATCCACATATAAGACAAGAAAAACCACATTAAACACCTCAAGTTTCTTGTACACGTATGGTTCATCCTCGTTTTGAATAAAATCATAAGACTTTACTGTCTCATCAAAATGAATGTTCCACACTCTCGATGCTTGCTTAAGTCCATAAATGGACTTCTTAAGCTTGCAAACCATATGTTCTTGGTCGTCAGCAATAAAACCTTTCTATTGGGGCATATAGATGTCTTCGCTAAGATGGCCATTTAAAAATGTCGTTTTGACATCCATTTGCCATATCTCGTAGTCATAGTGACATGTGATGGCAAGGAGGATATGGATGGATTTAAGCATGGCCACAGGGGAAAATGTTTCCTCATAATCGATCCCTTCTTTCTGAGTATACCCTTTTGCCACAAGCTTAGCTTTGAAGGTTTCCACATTCCCATCTGCTCCCCTCTTTCTCTTGTACACCCACTTACACCTAATGGGGTTTATCCCTTCTGGTGAAGCTACAAGATCCCAAACCTGATTGAAGTACATAGATTAAATCTCGACTTTCATTGCTTCATGCCATAACTTTGCATCGGCATCAGCAATTGCCTCCTCGTATCTAGTGGGGTCTTATTCCTAATGGTCAAAGACCAGCTCAAAAGCTTCACCATTCCATCTATCTGGAACCCTAGACACTCACCCACTGTGATGAGGCAACATTTGTACAGGCTCTTAAGGCTGTGCCTTTTCTTTTCCACAATCGGGTCAAAAGAAGTTGCTTCCGAAGATAACTTCTCCTCAAGTTCCAACCTAGTTGAACCTTTCATGGAAGTACTCTGATCATCCTTTAAGTATCTAGCACTAGTACTAACCAGTACTTTATGCTCCTTAGAATGATAAAAGTAACCACCATTTGTTCCTTTTGGATACCCAACAAAGTAGCATAATTCTAACTTTAGTTTCAACTTGTCTCCCTTGATCAATACATAAGTTGGACAACCCCATATCCTAAGATGATTCAGACTTGGCTTATGCCCAATCCACATCTCATAGGGAGTCCTAGATACTGACTTGGAAGGCACCAAGTTCAGAATATATGTCGTTGTTTCCAGGGCATATCTCCAAAAAGATACTGGAAGAGTAGCATGAGACATTATGTTTCTGACCATTTCCATCAATGTCCTATTCCTTCTCTCAACTACTCCGTTCTGCTGGGGTGTCCCCGACGCAGAGAGCTGGGATACTATCCCATGATGTACCATGTAATCCTTGAATTCACCTAGGAGGTATTCTCCACCACGATCCGATCGTAAGGTCTTGATTAATTTACCTGTCTGACGTTTCACTTCAGCCTTAAACTCCTTGAATTTATCAAAAGAGTCAGACTTGCGTCTCATCAGGTAAATATAACCAAACCTTGTACAATCATCTGTGAAAGTGATAAAGTACTCAAAATCTCCTCTAGCTGGTGTAGACAATGGACCACACATATCAGTGTGAACAAGACTCAATACCTCCTTGACTCTATCCGCTTTTGGAATAAAAGACCTTTTGGTCATCTTTCCCATCAGGCAAGATTCACACTGAGGCCAATCTTCCAATCTTAATTAGCCAAA
Organism: Voacanga thouarsii; assembly: GCA_026120185.1. Taxonomy (NCBI): domain Eukaryota; kingdom Viridiplantae; phylum Streptophyta; class Magnoliopsida; order Gentianales; family Apocynaceae; genus Voacanga; species Voacanga thouarsii. The sequence goes on from JANUWF010001117.1 coordinate 2,645,049, forward strand.
AAGCCCATAATGGATTAGCCTTTGAATCCTGGTTAAGTTGATGTGACCCAACCTCAGATGCTAAAGATATGAGTCATTTATATTGGTCTTTCTCTTCTTAATTAAAGGTTCAGATTGAGCGCTATTTGATTGATTGTTAATAGTGTTTAAATAGAATAGGTTTCCATACATGTTCCCAGTACATAATATTTCTCCATCTCTACTAATAGAAATACCTGAATGGAAAGATACAAAATATCTTTTATTTATAAGTTTTGCAATTGAAATCAAATTCTGATGAAAACCAGGTACATATAAAATATCTATTAAAACCACTTTCTTATTACAATAAAAAATAAGATCCAGCTCTCCCACTGCAAGGGCCCAAGCTTGTGCTCCATTTCCCACGCGTAATCCATGTTCGCCCTTCTTGAGTCTTCTTATCTTTTTAAACCCCTGTAAGGAGTTACAGATATGATTAGTGGCTCCTGAATCAACAATCCAAGTGGAAATTGATCCAACCATTGATATAGACTCTACATAGAAAACATTACCTGTGGGGTTTTTCTTGGCTTGAAGATCTGGACACTCCTTTTTCCAGTGTCCCTTCTTCCTATATTTGAAGCACTTGCCATTCGGTTTGTCTTTGGGCTGGGTCTTAGGCTGGGCTACTGCGTTTCCCTTCTTCCTTTTGAGCTTTCTGAGCTTAGACCCAGTTCTTGAGGAAGAAGCCTTAACAATCATGGCCTTTCAATGTGGCTTTATGACCTTCTCTGCCATCTGAAGTTTCTTCATCAACTCAGTCAAACTCATACTTAACTTGTTCATATTGTAATTTAATTTGAATTGAGTAAAGGAACCTAGTAAAAATTCGAGAACCATGTCCACTTAGCTCTCGGGGTCAATGATAGCCCCTAAGATTTTTGCCTCCTCGAAAGCAGCAATCATCTTGAGCATATGCTCCCTGACTGATGCTCCCTCAGCCATCTTAGTGTTTATTATAGTTCGAAGAGCCTTCTGCCTTGCGGGCCGGCTCTTATCTACAACATAGTGGCCAATAAATGACTAATGTCATACGCAGAAGCCATGTGCTCGTGTTTAGACTGGAGCACATTAGACATGGAAGCTAGCATATAGTAACGTGCCATTTCATTAGCATTCTTCCATGCCTTCTCAGCCTTTTGCTCTTCGTCGGTGGAACCTTCCCCAATTTCAGGGCAGGTCTCGAAAAGGACATACTTATACTCCTCGACTATGAGTATTATGTCAAAGTTCATCTTCTAGTCCACATAGTTTGATCCCATTAACTTATTCTCACGGAGAATAACGACCAAAGGACTAAAAGAACCTCCCACCATTTCTGAAAAATCGAAAAATAAAAGAAAAGATTTAGTTTGTGAAAATAAATTTGTGTATTGAAATTAATTTGGCTCTTAAGAAAACTGACATAGCTTCTTTGGAAGATTAACAGTTCCCTAAGTTAAGTGTAATAACCACTACAAATTAATTTCCCTTCTAGATAATGATCTAGAGGATAACTCCAAAGTGGGATGGCCATTTCCTCTCATTTTTTATGGACATTCCTCGCAATATATCCTCCAACGTGGGCTGACCGATTATAGTACGTGTCTCGGGTCATTAATTACATCCTTCCATTAGATCTAGATCCTTGTGGTATCCCCATCCTATACAGGTTCACTCCCAGGGTGACGTGAGGGGACCCACGATCTCTAATGAGGATCGTGATGGAAGCCGTGGGGCCGTTGGAACCCCTCTCCCACTTAGTCTTTTAAAATAAAGTTTTCTAGAAAAATATTCTTTTGAAATTTCCATTAAGTCTTTCTTTAACTTAAAAATAAAATATCCAAATCCATTAAAATCTCTATGTCAAGGATTATATCCTTTGAGATATTTTTCCATGGACTAATTTTATTTAAGTTAAAACTTAATGATTTCAAAAATTTTCCAATTTAAAACTTTCTAGAGACTTTGGTCTCAATTTTATTTAACAAAACAATTTTTCTTGTGCAGAATAAAATAAAATGGCCTTCTATTTTAATTTACAAAAATATCTAAATCCAACATATTTTCTATGCCAAGGATTAAATTTTTTCAGAAAATATCTAAGGATTAATTTTTGTTCAAGTTAAAACAACCATTTAATTTTTTCCAAGAAAAAAGTTTTTCCTTGTATAAATATTCCCAAAGACTTTGGTCTTTGAGAAAACGAGCACATAGGTACACAAAATAAATAGCATGCTAGAAAACAGTAAACGTTTTCATGTTTTTCTATGTTTAAACCTAAGTACTCAAATAATAGAATTAAACACATTAATTAATTAATGATCTTATTTAATCATAAAATCCCTTATTAATATTTTCATGCAAATATATTCCAAGAATATAAACTATTGTAAAAATATTAACTTCGTCTGGTATGGGACCTAAATTTAAAAAAAAAAATTTGACTGGAGGTCCATGTGCACCGGCCGCACAGGATCCGCGCCCATTTGGCTTGCGGTCCACCGCACCCTCGGTGCACCAACTGCACCGGATCATCAGCTACCTCAACCCGCCAAGCCGACCTGCCCGCCCGAGAACCCGCGCCCGCTTCCTCTCTGCGCTTAACCCGCGCATCCCCCCGGTTTGCCGCTCCACGACCCGCGCTTCAATTGCAATTCAAATGGAATTGCAAATTTGATCGGCTCGAATTCTTTGCAATTGGCTCGGCTCCAGACTCAGCAACGCAGTGGCTCGGCACAAACGGCTCGGCTCGCAGCTCAGGAATAGTATCTTCTTCTCCAGGATGATTTTCTGCATTCTGTTTCTGCGTTTTTCTTCACAGATTGCTTCCTTTGGCTTCTTTAGACATTTTTCATTATAAAAACTCATCCAAACCAAAACAACAACCGCCTATACCCATTTAAATTGGGTTTACACGATCAAAACTCACAAAACCAATGTTTCCACTGTGAAGCTTACAGAAACCATATCCCACACCATAAACAGCGAATGATTACATATTTAAGCTCCAAACAATGTTCTTCTCCATTTTTATTAACTAACATGCTCCCTAAGTCAATCAAATTCAATGCTCTGACACCATTTGAAGGAATTGACATTACAGAGCATGTATATAGTGGACATAAAAATGGACAGAAAGAACATAAAACATGGCATGGCAGTAGCATGGAGGCTTGAAACACATACCTCTTGGAGCCTTAAAACTTGAAGATTGAAGAAGAATGGTTTGAACTTGAAGAAACAGCTTCCTTCTCCACCGTCAGATGAAGCTTCCTGTGAAAAACTGTCCAGCTCTTTCTTCTCCTCTGGTGTGATGAATAATGCTAGGCTTTTCAATTCTCAGAATATGACCACACCTAATTTCAGTTGGTGAACACAATTTGGATGAGAAAAGCCACACCCTCATCTTTCCATCGTTGGGTTTTTAATGGCTTCTCATGGCATCAGAAAACCAAAAGCCAGTGAAGCGAGGGGACAGCATGAGAGAGAGAGAGAGAGAGAGCCAAGAGGCTCGGGGATTTTTCTAATTTTTTTCCTTTTCTTTTCTTTTATTTTTTCACACAGAAAGCCAGAAGTCATGAAACCAAAAATAATTATTTTGATAAAAATAATATTCCCGAGATTTAATACCCGAATATTATTTACAAAATAAATTTTGGCTTCACCCTAAACTCTTTTGAACTGTGTCCGAAAAAATCCTATGGTCCAGGCTATTAGGTCAAAATAATATTTATTATTTTTCTTGATCCTGAAAAGTCCAAAATAATAAACATTAATTATTTTCCTTGGGATTAAACAAATAACCCAATAAATAACTAATGAACCCAAATGAACTAAAAAATAATTAAATTTTAATTATTTATTTATTGGGATTAAATAAATAACCCAATAAATAATTAAGTATTAATTATTTTCCTCTAATTTAAGTCCCGATTAATTTTTTAATTATTCAAACTGGATTTAGGCCCTGAATGATTAATTAACCAATTAAACCAGATAGTAAATTTCTTTCCATTTATTTTATTCCAGTCTAATAATAAATTAGATTTCCTGAATAAAATAAAACCCTCTCAACTGAGATCATTTTCTCAACCCAAAAATTAATTAGGACTTACGAGCTATTCCGAGGACCAAAAAGACACATCGTCTTGGCTACTAAAATGACCAAAATACCCCTACTATATAAATAGTTGTATTTTGCATTTTAAATATTTTCTAAGATAACCATAAGGAAATATTAACCCCAAGGACAATGCTGCATTAGCAAAGTCTTCGACCTACAGGTGAAATGACTAAAATACCCCTATACACATCGTTGTACATTTAGAGAGGAAGAAGTGTTCTAACACCTCTCTAAATGACATCTACCATTCTTAGGCTTCTAATCCAATGATCCACGACTTCTTGGAGTGTTTTCGCTTTCCAAGGGAGCTACCCTAAAGCAAACATCCAAGTCATGTTTCCCACAGCCCTGGATATTTAGATCACTCAGACAACCACAAAGGGCGATATGGTGTAGAAACTATCTTGTACAAGTCTGTCTTAATTAACTAATCAAATATACCCAACATGCAAGTATATTGGCCCTACGATAGAACCTCAACTATAGCATATCAAAGTATATGCTTTCAGCTTCGCCAGACCACCAACTCATACTCAAGTCATAGAGTACTAGTTCATGTTTTTACCAGTAATAGTCTAGGTTTCTACCATATAGTACTTTTAGAAACCACTACTACAGGTCCTGTTCTACGTATTCGAAATACGCTTATGTCATGAAATGAATGAACTACTCACTGGCTAAAGATAAGTCATTCCCCATTTGGAATACATAACATAATAACCTAAACATGATGAGATTCTCATTCTCATCAATCGGTTAAGAATAACTGTTTATGTGTTTAAATAACCCATGATTCATAACTTACTGTGAAAGACCTCCATTCACATGGATCACTTATTTAAATACAATGGGTCTTCTCCAAACGAAATTGTGCACAAATAAAGAAATAAATTCACAAACTATTTTCGATAAATAAATTCTTTTATTAAAATATTCGATATTTACACCAGAAAACTAGTCTATAAGGGCATATTCCCAACAGTTTTGTGTCCAATTTTTTCACAATATATGCAATAGCTATATGTCACATGTGATGAAGTAGCTCTTACAAAGAAAAATTTTTTATTTTCAGTTCTAATATCATGTCTATAGCCTAGACCATTTCGATTTCCAGTAGTGTGTTGTGCCCCAAGCAATTTTTTCAAATTGTTTTTGCCAGTTGTAAATTTTTCAATGCATGAGGTAAGATCATCGACTCTACTTTTCATATTATCAAAATTACTTACCATAATTTCAAGAGAACAAATTTTATCATATAAGCATTTATTTTCTAAAGACATATGATGCAATGAGGTGATGATAACGTTTTGTTCAATGTCCGAGAGCATATATGACTCAAGTGAGACTTTATTTTCATTTAACAACTTTGTATTCTTATTTAATAAGGAATCAATTGTCATCTTCATTTCTTTGTTTCTTCTAGACAATTTCTTTAACTCATGAAACATATCAAATAGTAATTCACTGGGGATCATCATTCTTTTCATCATCGGAAACATGCAGATCAGTTGTTATGTTTGGAGATGTAGGATTTACCATATCCTCCATAGCTAAGAAGCATATGTTGCCTTTTCATTTTCTGAATAGCAACTTTCTTCAATTTTAGATTCTTGATCCCAAGTTTCAATTAGTCATTTTCCTTTCTTCCATTTTGTATCTTTCTTTTTCTTTTTAAACTGCTTAGCCTCATTCTCTTTGGCCATTGGGCAATCAACAATGAAATGTTCCATACTTTTGCATTCAAAGTATTGAGGTTTAAAAGAGGAAGTCTATCCTTTCTTTTTCACAAAATTCTTACCCTTTTGGAATGTTCCTTTCTGAATATTTTTCTAAACTTTTTGGCTACTGTGGCCAATTCTTCCGTGTCTAAATCAGTGTCATCATCACATTCAGACTGATCACTGTTAGTCTTTTCATCAACTGCTTTTAAGGCAGTTCCCTATTTGCCTTTCTCATCATCATTATATTCTTGAAACCTCTTTAGTTTTATTTTATGGGTTAAGAGAGAGCTAATTAGCTCTTCAGTGGGTAAGTTGTTCAGATATTTAGATTCTTCTATAGCCAAGGTTTTTGGCTAGCAACTCTTTGGCAGAGTATCAAGCAATTTTTTGTTTTATTCTCCAAGGAAATACGTTTTCTCATATGCTTTTAGACCATTCATAATGTTTGTGAACTGAGTGACCATGTCGGTTATATTTTCACTTGGGTTTATAGAGAACAATTCATAGTCTCAGATAAGAAGTCTTAGCTTCAATTCTTTCACTTGATTGGTCCCATCATGGGTGACCTCAAGTAGTCTCCACATTTTGTGAGTTGAATCACAGCCACTAACCCGATTGTATTCATTAGCATCAATAGCACAACATAATATATTCATTGCCAGAAAATTCAAGGTCATTTTTAAAATGTCCTTGTTGTCATATTCATCGCTTTGTTTAGACACTTTTCTGCCGTTAACATACTTTTACTGAACAAATGATCCATTCTCAATCAGATTCCAAAACTCAAAATTGATTGAGTAGATATAAATCTTTATTTTGTTTTTTCAGAATGTATAGTTGCTTCCATTGAACAAAGGAGGTCGATTGTTAAAGATCCTTCAACATAAAGAAGAGCATATGTGTTTGACATAAGGATCTTTTCTATACGGTTGTTAGACAAAAAAAAAAAGTAGACCAATGCTCTCATACCAATTAAAAAATCTTAGGGGAGTAAATAAGGTTTTTGGCAAACAAATGCAGATTAAAAATTTTGGTCCCCTTACAAAATTCGAACAAAGTAGCGAATATGCTTTGCAGCTTCATGATTTCAAGAGTTCGGATAGGTATCTATTAAATCAGTACAAACGATAACAAAATGTTATAAAATGAAGATGGGTAGTTGAGATGTCACGGACAAGTTTAAATCAGAATGCAAAAGTCATAAATGAGTTATTGATTTTAGAAGAAAAGATGCAGCATTTAAGATCTAAAAATATCGATAAATGCAGTTAAGAATTTTGACAAAATAGCTCAAGAAAATGCTCAAGAATTTATAGTGGTTCGATTCTCAAATGATCTACATCCACTACCTTAAGTTCTCACTTAAGGATTTCAACACCACTCACTAAAAACCTTTTCCCAACTCGACGGTGGTAGGTGACACCAATCTTATATAAAAGGATCACCACACTTGGTTTTACACCTAACCTCTTTAATTACAACAATCAAGGCTCACCCCAACTGGATTTTACATTTTCAACTTTGATACAAGTTAGATTGGAAGAAAGATTACAGAAATAGCTCACAGATTTGAGTAGAATGTGAACAAATAAACACCAACACCTTTTACCTTTTGAACGATTCTATTTCACTTTGAAACACAAATGAAAAGGGAGATTTTTATATTCTAAAGTATAAGAGTGTTTCTGAGAAAGATAGCACAAAAATCTGCTTTAAAATCGAATTTTGAAAGCTTTTATAGGAGTAAAAATATGATAGCAATGACTAGTTTTCATTGTCAAATTTTTCAGAGTTTTGGACTTAAGGATCAGAAGAAAGTGCATCCAAAAGGTAAGTCTAAAACAGCACTTTTTTAGGCAGAAACATTTTGACACTGTTCCAGAGTTTTGGACGAAACTTTTGGATGTAGAGTCCATCCAAACTACTCAATCCAAACATCTGAAAGCTTACTCTTTGAAATCATTTTATTTGTGTGCATTAAGGTAGAAATAAGCTGAATCATAAGGTAAAGGAGACATAGGAATTTACACATAATATCTTGACAAACGATTCATAGTCTAAAATTTTTTCATAAGGACTTTATGATTTTGCAAGTTCTTGAATTGAAGATATACTTTATTTGGATTCTATTACTCAAGAGTTGCTTGACAGTCTCATTTACATGCCTTTGGAAGAATTGCGGTCAAACATGTTCTATCACATATAAGTCACACAAGTTAGTCATCATCAATATTTGTCATAAGTCAAAACACAAAAGAATACCTTTAGGGCTAACAAATTTAACATAAAGGTTTTTTCCCCTTATATTTTTTGCTTAGAGTTTAGGGTTTAGCGTATTTGTGTGGAAAATTCTCCAATTTAGTCCCTTAGTTTTTATTTCTGATGGTTTTGATCTTTTTTTAAAAAATTTTTTTAGGTCCCCTAACTATTTTTAGACAACTTTTTTATCTTTATAAGCATTACCATTAGTCAAACTATCAAAAAAAGGACAAAAATCTCACTAAAATAATAATTAAAGGACATAACTAGTTAAAAAAAAAAAAGAAAATGGACCTAACCTTCTAAAACAAAAAGGTTAAGGAATTGGATTGGTGAATTTTTTTTTTAACAGTAAATTAGTGAATAAAAATATAAACACAAAGTCGTATTATTTCCTTTCTTTCTCTTCTCCAAACGTAATATTTAAAATTTCTTTTCTTTTCCCTCAATGCGTAACTAAACATTATAAGTAATTATTAGTTTCATCTCTTCTCTTTCCCTTTCCTTTTTGTCCTACTCCTCTCCTCTCTTCTCATCTTCTTTCCTTTTCCTCAATTCAAATAGGCCCTAAATGAGGTTTCCTTCCCCTTGCCCACTTTTGAATGGAAAGGATGTTGAAACTTTTATACTATTTTTATCTCTCTACTCCCATTTCATTCCTTTTTTAAAAAATTAATCCAAATATTTAAAATCCAAACTCTCTATTCCCTTTCTGTCTTCTTTCCTCCCATCTCCCTCTGTTTCTTTCAATCTAAACAGACAACCAATCCTCTACAAAAAAGTTTATTTCCTTGGTGTGTTATTTTTTTTCTCTGTGTTTTTAATAATAAATATAAATAAAAATGACATACACATGACATATAAAAAGGCCTCTTTTGGAATGCTTTTGACTCAAATAATAATAATAATAATAATAATAATAATAATAATAATAATAATAATAATAATAATAATAATAATAATAATAATAATAATAATAATAATAATAATAATAATAATAATAATAATAATAATAATAATAATAATAATAGTAGTAGTAGTAGTAGTAGTAGTAGTAGTAGTAATAGTAAAAAAATCCATGCAAATATCAAACCAATCTAATCAGTACTAGCTTTATCATATAATAAGAATTCATATAAACTTTAAAAAGAAAAGAAACAAAAAGGAAAAACTCAAAAACTTGAATAAATTTCACATGTATTTATCAAGAAGATGATATTTTTGTCTAGATATAGAATATTCATTAATGAGCGTGTACGTTTAATTTATGTGGGGTGTAAATTTAGCCTTTTCCTAAGACAACACAGAATCGCACTTTTAGGTTGGATTATTGCCTAGAGAATGGTTATATTCTAGAATTACTCAACCATGAATATCTAATAGTTTATTATTTTAAGCTTCGAATATTTGATTTTATGAAGCATTCATAACATTTTTTAAGATAATTAAAATTTGATTTTTGATATCTTAAATTACAAATTAGGGTGGGAAAATAGATTAATTTAATTGAATTTGTGAAAATAGTTTCTTTTTTCCCCCTAAGAGTTAAAGAATGATTTTTAATTTTTTTTAAAAAAAAAGTATAAGAAGAGTGATTGTTCTCTTTATGGTGTTTTACTAAACAAAATTCTTTTAAATTAATTCTATTTTGTTTTGGTAAACAAAACTAAAACTGTTTATGTTTTTAAAAGTCTGGTCCAAATATACAAGTTTAATTTTAATAAAAAGTTTATAATTTTATAAAAAAATACATTGAATTTGACCCTTATTCCACACAAAGCTAACCTTATTTTTGGTTCATAGAGTAGGAGGGAGAAGGGAAAAAGGAGGGAAATCTTCACTTTTATTAGAGGAAGTAAATGTAATTTATTTTCATTTTATTTAGTTAGAGTATAAGAGAAATAAATAACAAATGCAATCTTGATTTATGTCACAATTCGTATAAATTAGAATGAGTTATTTTTTTTACATGAAAGGAGGGAAATTCTCATTTTAATTTATCTAAATGTATATACTAAAAGTGAAATGGGGAATGAATTGCCCATATAGATTTTCTAAGTAATTTTTATTTATTTTTTATCTTTTCAATATCTCCAATTAAATGGTGTAAATCTAATAGAACCTTTGGTATTTGATTATGGATTATACTAATTTCATCAACACTTCCAACTAATATATTAAATGATTGGGATTTGTTTGGTCGTTTATGGATACAATAGACATTTAACATAATTTTTTATAAAAAAATATGAATATTATATTATATTATATTATATATTCTACTATATCTATTATTATTATTATTATTATTATTATTATTACTATATTAATCTCATCAATATATTATGACGAGACTTTACCTCTTCCCCGTTCTTACTGCAATGATATGTGGTTATGTTTATAGATATGATTTAGGGCCTCCTGGGTTGGGTCTATCAAAAGATTATTATTGATTGAAGACATGAGAATAATTGACACTGTCGGAGATAGATAGGAACGATACATACAACATTGAAAATTAAATAAATTAGCTTTACAAGATGATATGTGTATCACGTCTAGTTATAATTTCTTGTCACATAAATTGTTGCTTTTCATGACTCCTTAAGGTTTTTAAGTTCATGTTGCTTACTAAGTATATTCAAAAGCTTACAACCTTACTTACAAAATAAAATGTATTAATTACTTGAGTGTATTTCTTCTACCTCAAATTAGAAAAGGACAACGATTTTCCATGAGCAAGCTGTGCCTACTTTGGTCATTGGTTTTTCCTATTTCTAATTATTGATATTTTTTTCAGAAACATGTTAGACTTACTCTTTTAATGACAACGTATGTGTAGGAAGCATTAGATGTAACATTGACATTTCAAAGTGAATTTCTACAATTTTGAACATACGACCAATAAATGAAAAGAAATTAATTCCTCTATTCTTACCGTTTGACATTAACAAAGATAGGGAATAAGATTTACAAAAGGTTAAAAGTAGAAATGATGTGAGATGCATCTACAAGGGATCATATAAGTAACAATGCACAATAGTGAAGATTTTGTACATGAAGAAATAATAAACTACAAAAGAATTATACACAACTTTTTTGTATTTTTTTTTTTTGAAAAACTACTGTTAAAAGAATAACAAATTACTAATACGATAATATATTATTATCTTTAACTTAAAATCAAAGAAAGTAAATTTCAAAGACAACTTATTTTCTTCTACATCATCTAACATTAAAAAGTATACTCAAAAGTTATTTAATCAAAATCATGTTAAAGAATTGTCATAGCGATTTTCTAAGTAATTTTTATTTTTTCATCTTTTAACTTTTCTAATTAATAGTGTAGTAGAACTTTTTGTTTTTCATCATGGATAGTGTTGATCTTATCAACACTTTTAGTTAACATTTTTTATAATTGAGATTGATTTGATCGTTATAGATAAATGAGATATTTAACATTATTTAAAATATATATATTAATATTTTTAACAACAGACAAAAATATCCACGCGTGGAATTGCCAACTAGTTCCCTTATAACTTTCTTTCTTAACCAGAACACGTACCTTTAAATTTATATTCCCTCTGTTTTCCTTCCAACGAAACACTCTGTAAGTGCCTATCTTTCGGCTTGAAGTTGCGAAATGCCAAAACCCTTCTACGTCACGGAAGAAAATGCAACTAACCCAGAAATAATTCAACAAGTAATGCTAGAAGCCCACGATCATACCTCACGACCCGTAATCTCTTATAGCCCAACTTACAATTGTACAGCTCACCCCAATTAAGTTGTTTTTAAGACGGTAATGAGCAAGACCAGCTCCCTAGTCGACCCGCGCAGCAACTTCCCAATAACTGCTAAACTGCGCATCCTAATCCTCCCCCTTCTCCAACCTCCAACATCCCCTCAGCGATTCTTCCACACTTCCGGTGCAATGGACCTACTCCAGCTTATGGAACCCGCTAAAGTGAGCTGGTCCTCCACCATTCACTCCAGAAACCCAAAATGTTTCAGAATCGAATCATCAAAGAAAGATTCAGTAAGCACTTCGCAGGGCCTTCAGAAATCCTCAAAGAAAAACCTTTCAAGGATTCTGAGAACAGAGGCTGCCATTAAAGCCATTGAGAGAAAAGCAAACTCAACCAAGTACAATAACCTCTGGCCTAAGGCTGTTTTGGAGGCCTTATATGATGCTATGCAAGAGAACCGTTGGGAATCTGCTCTAAAGGTTTGTGGGCTCTCTTGTTTTGGCTCTTAATTATCTTTCCCTTAAGTTTCATGGAGTTTTGTTTGTGCTGATTCCGTAATTCTTTGGCAATCCTGATTGCTGCTTCATCTGCATTCATCAGCACCATAGGACAATATTTATTTATTTTGTAAAAAATTCAAATTACAGAGTTTCTTCTCAAACTGCAAGGCTGCAGAAGAAGTGAGGTGAAATTTGAAACTTTTATCCAGGAATTTTAGAGCTGTAGAAAGAGAGAAACTGAGATACGAAATTAGATTTTATGTTGAAACTTGACGAAAAGGTCAAGGAGCAGCGAATACCAGTGCCTTTTGTCTAAGCTATTATTGCAGAATGAGAGAGAATTCAATAGGAATTGAGGACATGAGAAGGATTTTGTCTCTTGGTAATATTTTCCAATTTTTGAAACTGGTGTACAATTTTTTTGTTTGGAAGGAAAAAAGAAATTCAGGGAAATCACATTCTATATTGAATCTTTCATTGAACTCATGGAGCAATAGCCAGTGGGAACTTCTAGGACTTCTGCATTGGATTCAAGATGTGGATTGAGTTGATTAGAATTGTGGTTGGGAAGACAATTTAGTGTAGCAGTATGTTCTTTGCAGTAATTGTCGCTGATGAATGTTTTAAATGATGGTAACAATGGAATCTTTTGGTGTTTCTGAAATGTTTAGGCATTTTCAATTGCTTTCAGAATTCAAAATATGTTCTAATATGACCTTAGTTTTCTTATTCTAATTGGTCACATTAATGAATTTCCCACTCTAAGATTTTTGGTCTGCTTCGCAAGCAACACTGGTATGAGCCAAAATGCCAAACCTATACAAAGTTGTTGGTGATGCTTGGCAAGTGTGAGCAGCCGAATCAAGCTACCTTGCTTTTTGAGCTACTGTTTGCTGATGGTCTTCAACCGACAGTTGATGTGTATACAGCTCTTGTGGGTGCATATGGCTCTAGTGGGCTTTTCGAGAAGGCATTTCGTACCATTGATGATATGACGTCAATCTCTGATTGCAAGCCTGATGTCTATACTTATACTATCCTTATCAAATGTTGTGTAAAACTCAATCGCCTGGATATGATTGGACGTATCTTAGCTGAAATGTCATATCTGGGAATCGAATGCAGTGTTATAACTTACAATACTATAATTGACGGATATGGTAAAGCTGGACAATTTGAACTAATGGAACACTTGTTGATGGATATGATTGAAAGTGGCATGTGGCTTCCGGATATTTTCACTTTTAATTCAGTAATTGGGGCTTATGGAAACTCTGGACAGATTGAGAAAATGCAGAGCTGGTTTGATGAATTTCAGCTAATGGGAGTAAAACCTGACATTATGACATTTAATATACTGATCAAGTCATACGCAAGAGCGGGCAACTATGTCAAAATGGGTTCAGTTTTGGATTTTATGAAGAAGAGGTTCCACTCTCCTACAATAGTTACTTATAACACAATCATTGAAACATTTGGGAAGGCTGGAAAAGTTGAAGAAATGGAACAAGTTTTCCTGAAAGTGAAGCATCAAGGAATGAAACCCAATTCATGCACTTATTGCTCGCTTGTTAGTGCTTATAGTAGAGCTGGACTACTGAATAAAGTTGATTCAATTTTCAGGCAAGTGGAAAATTCGGATGTGATTTTGGATACACCATTTTTCAATTGTGTTATTAATGCCTATGGTCGAGCTGGTGATGTAGGGAGAATGGCCGAGTTGTTCTTGGAAATGAAAGACAGGAAATGTAAACCAGACAATATCACTTTTGCTACTATGATTCAAGTATACAGGGCTCAAGGAATGATTGAAGCTGCGCAAGATTTGGAGCATAAGTTGGATAGCTTCAAGGATACTTCAGGTATGCCGCATTGCTCCTTTCCATCTTTTGAACTGTCTTACCATCTTTAGAGGTAGAACACATGAAGTATCCTTCCACTGCTAGCTCTGATTTCCAATTCTGTTGTTTACATTTTCTGCTTGAGTAATTAATGTTTTTCCCCGGTCTTTGGGAGGTTGATTTAGTTGGCAATTGTGATTATACCCTAAAGGGAAGTTCTCCAATTACTTAATTGCATATAATAATGAATTATTCAGTTAGCAAGAGTTGTGCTGTTAATACTTTGAATTTTGCCACAGAAACAAAGTTGCTAGGATGCTAGCATCATTGAGTGGACATGAAGTGCAGTAACAAATTTGGAAGATTCTACTCTTCAACAGCATCAAATTGGTTAGGAAATACTTTTTGCTGCTACGACATTTGTAAGTATAGTGAATTTCTATTCCCTTTTCTTACTTGCTTAAGTTATCAAATCCTTCAAGATCCTCTAGGCTTCTTGTACAAGTCCAGACTGTAATACCCTGCCAATCCAGAAAAATTCGTAATTTGGTTGGAGTCTCGGGACATTTCCAATTTGTTACTGCTTTAACCTTAGCAAGGTCCACCGTAATTCTTTCCTTGGATATTACATGTCCCAAGAATGCCATTTCTTGCAGCCAAAACTCACATTTACTGAACTTAACATATAATTTGGCCTCCCGTAACTTCTCCAATACTTTCTGAAGATGCTGCTTATGTTTTTGAGGATTCATTGAATATACCAAGATATCATCTATAAAAATGACAACAAAACTGTCTAAATATAGCTGAAATATCCGGTGCATCAAATTCATAAAATTAGTGGGGGCATTGGTAACACCGAATGACATCACTACGAACTCAAAATGTCCATATCGGGTGTTAAATGCAATTTTCGGTATATCTTCCTCTCAAATCCGGACTTGATAATATCCTTGCCTTAGATCTAACTTGGAAAAATATCCTACTCCTTGTAGCTGATCAAATAGCTCGTCAACCATAGGCATTGGATACTTATTCTTCACCGTCACTTCATTTAATCCTCAATAGTCTATACACATTTGTAGTGATCCATCCTTCTTCTTAACAAATAACACAGGTGCTCCCCAAAGGGAAGTACTTGGTTGGATAAATCCCTACTCCAAAAGTACTTGGTCGGATAAATCCCTACTCCAATAACTCCAGCAGTTACTTCTTAAGCTCTTGTAGTTCCTTTGGTGCCATTCTATAAGGAGTCCTTGAAATTGGTTCTGTCGTTGGCATTAAATCAATAGAGAATCTTTACTTCCCTTTCCAGCAGTACCTTCTTCAATTATGCCGGAAAAACGTCCAAATATTCATTTACCACAGGGACATCTTCCAGTTTCTTAGCTTCTCCTAGCTTATGCATCACATAAGCCAAGTATCTAATGCATTCCTTTCTGATCAACTTCCGGGCTTTAAGTCCTGATATTAAAGAATTTTCTTCCTCCCGGTCTTTCCTACAAATTCTAGTACAGTTTCCCTAGGTTTATGAAATTGCACCACCTTAAGTCTACAATCAACTTGAGCATGATGTTGGGACAACCAGTCCATGCCTAAAATTGCATCGTAATCTTCTATGGGTAGGCATATCAGGTCTCCTTCTAACATTACATTTCCTATTGAAATCTTACACCCCTAATGTATCTTATCACTACTCATCTGTTTTCCTAACGGGGTACTAACAATCATCTCATATGAAGTTTCTTCCCCTCGAGCCCCCATAATTTCAAGAAAAGAATTTGCAACAAAAGAATGTGTAGAACTTAGGTCTATCAATACTTTAGCTTCTTTATTAAAAATAGAGAGCGTGCCTTCTACTACTGTAACATTCATATCTACCTTGTCTAGGGCAACCACTCGAGCATTCATTTGCAGCTTAGTTGATCTTGGCTTAGATGTGAAAGCTTGTCCTTGATTTCCTCTTACTGGCCCTAACTTTTGTCCTGTGTTGCCTTCCCACAGTTTACCCATCTAGATGATCTTCAAGAGTGAGGTCAAGTAACAACCTTGTGCCCTAACTCTCTACAGTTGAAACATTTGATTGGTGGTTGTCCTCTAGTCGGGCCTCCATTCCTTTGAAATTTCCCCTTTCTATGCCACTGAGGCCCTTCTAGTTGTTTTTTATTCATATTTCTAAATCCACTTCGACTTTTCTACCCAGCCTGCTCTATGTCTGCCATCTCAGTCCTTGAAGTAATCTCTATTGCGGCGTTATAACTAGCTGGGGCCATACTTGCAAGTACTCTTTTTACTTTAGGCCGCAAGCCTTTCACAAAACGTTTGATTCGATCTGCCTCTGAGTGTACTAATAGTGGACAATACTTTGATAGTCTGGTGAATTCAGCTACATATTGGCCCACTCTACGGCTTCCTTGTCTAAAATTCTGAAATTTATTCTTTTTCTTCTCTATCACCCAACTAGGAATAAATTCCTTTTTTGAAATGGGCCTTAAAATCAATCCACTCACACTCCCATTGTTCCATTTCTCTATCCCACCAATCCTTAGCAGGTCCGTGTAGCTAAAACGTTGCAAATTGCACTTTTCTTTGTTTTGAGTAGTTTAGAACAACAAAAATTTTCCCTATTTGTTCTATCCAACTCTCAGGTTCCAGCTCTTGATCAGGCTTTCCTTGAAATTGAGGGGGGTGAAACTTTAAGAAACATTCAAGGGCTTGGTCTGACTTAAGCTCACTCTTCTGCCCTCCCCTATTATCATACTCAGTCAATTGTTAGATTGTATCGGCCATCTTTTGAAATGTCTGGAACATGGGGGCGATCTATGGTTGCAAGTTGGGTACTATTCACTGAAGGTTCTTCAACTAGTGGGTCAGGATGTTGTCGAGTAGTTCATTTTGGTTGCACTGGGGTACGTTTGGGTGGCATCTGTATAGTTCATAAGGTTTTTGTTGTAAAACAAATATAATATGTCTCAAATGAAAAGTATAAAGGGAGTCACAATACCAATAGCAAAAAAATAGTATATATTCATTCTCTGTCAAACTGCAAAATTAGTACAAATTTGTGTGTTTTGCACACCATCATAACTAAAGTACGCATACCAATCTGTGCATATCATATTACGTATATAATATCGTCCTAATCATCCTCAACACTATCTGAAACTGGAGGTCCTGAATCAGAGGAAACGGTGTAAGACTCAGGTGTATTAGGTCCTTCATATCCAAGTGCATCAGGGCCAACATTCCCGTTCATGATTTCCTCAATCCCGATGATATCTGCCAATACCTCATCTATCTCAACCTCTGGCTCTGCTTCCTCCCCAACTGGGACCATTTGATTTCCTCCTACCTCAACATCCATCAATCCCGACATGTCCTCCTCAAGCACTCCCAGGACATCTCTTCCAAATACCTCCTCATCGTCCTTCGACAGTACCGCATCATCAAGGATGCTATCCTCATTGTCATCCTGTTATCGTGGATCAACATCATCAGTGTAATACCCTGTCTTGACCCACCATTAGTTCATGGGGAAAGTCATGCATAGCATAGCCTATTATATTTTATTTGATAAAATGTGAACTATTTTTGTGAAGCCTATGTATTTATGTGCTTGAGGTTTCATTGAGTTATTTATTTGGGCATAGTTGTGTTATATGAGGTGGTAGATGTAATACCCCGTTTAAAATCATCTTTATGATATGGGGAAAGTCATGCATGGCATAACATTTTATATGACATTCGATAACTTGAACTATTTTCATGGGTATATGTGATCTATGAGTTTGTTATTTCATGAATTTATTTACTTTGATATAATTGTGTTGGTTGAGCTTTTGTTTTATTGAAAGTATAATTTATTAGAAGGGAAATGGAGTAAGTGAGTAGGAGTTAAGGGAATTTGTTAGAGGAATATTTAAGCAAGAGTTGTTGTGGTTTAGTAGTTGAAATGAGAGTTATTGTGATTTAGTGGTTGAAGTTGGAGTTGTTGTGGTTTAGTAGTTGAAGCTAGAGTTGTTGTGGTTTAGTGAATCTTGGTGTTTTATCTTTGGTGACTTGAGTTCTAATCCCAACTCTTGCAAACCTTTCCAGTCTTATTTCTACTTAAACTCTTTCCCCTTATTTCTTTTTCCCTCCTCTTGGCCGATTGCTCTAAGGACAGCCGCACCCTAGTTTTCCAATCCTAATCAATCAAAGTTCTCCTAAGCTAAACAAAAACCAGAAATTTCCCCTTCTTCCCACCTTATTTTCGGCCACTGTTCTCACACACACACACACACACACACACACACACACTCTCACGAAAATTCCAGCAGCCTTGTTCTCCAATTTTCTCTTGTTTTAGCTAAAACAACAATACCAAAAATCCATCATCCCTCTTCTCCAATTTTCGGCCAACACAAGAACCAAAAGGCAGTTTCTTTTCTCATCTTTTCCTCCCTTATTTCGGCCACAATAACAACCAGAAAACAACCACCAAAAACCTCCCAAAACCTTGCTCAATTTCGGCCAAACTAAGAAGACCAAAAGCTGTCATTTTTCCTTCTTGTGATCAAGAGTCCAAAACAAGAACAACCTCTCCCAAACCGTAAAACACCTCAACCTAACCTATTCCCTTCATCAAACCAGCCCTCAATCAAACCCTAAACACCCTCTACTGCTCAAGAATTCCAGCCGCCACTCTCTCTAAGGATTTCGTCCTTTGCAACCTCCAAGCATCTCCAAACTTGAAATTTAAACCTAAGGTGAGTAACCCTTCAAACCATTTTAACTCTTATTCACATAATCTTCTTCTTTTCTCCTCAATCTCGGTCATCAAGGGACTGATCCTTGTCCCTTTTTATTGGAGATTTTCAAACAAGAAGGCCAAGAGCATCACAACCTTTCTTCCTCAAGTGAACCCAAGCAACAACCAAATGCGTCACTTTTGCTCTTAGTGTGTGTCATCAAGAGGTATTCTTGGTCTTGATCACTTTTTGCTTAAATAAGGTTGCTTTTATGGTGGTGTTGTCATTCATGGAAGCTAGATGAAAGCATGAATAGACTATATTGATGAGTTTGAGGGTTCAATGGAATGAATTAGGCATGTATGTCTTTGATCATGATTGAATATTGCTATGAAGGTCTAGATATGCAGCATGTTGGTTAAGATCTTTGAATGCAAGACGAGTATTAGAGGTCCTTGTATTGATGATGAGATTCGATTATATGCATGCCATGATGAGATGCATGATCATGGAAAGCTATAGCGATGAGCTAATAAAACTAGTCTATTTAGATGCCATGGATGAATTAGATGATATGATCATATGGATTCATCATGCATGAAAGGATGAGTGGATTCATAACTGGTTTCTAATCATAGAAATATTGATTCTAGATAAGGAAGAAAGTGAAAAAGAGATCAAGCATTGCCTTGGTTGATTATTGAAAATATTCAAGTAAGTCCCTGCATAACTGTTTTGCTAAATATTACATGTTTGCAAGTATTTTTGTACAATGATATTTGAAATGGTGTCAATATGAAAATTGACATGATGATTGGAACATTGTTTGAATATGATGAATTGTACTATGGTATTTGGATATTTGGATATTGATATAACAAAACCATACTCATTTAATACACAGTATATATGTGAGGTTTAGTACACTCTGATATTAGTACTGCATCAGAACCATCATATATACATATATAAATGATAACAGTAGTCGGACCTAGCTGCGGTATTGTCTCTGTCCCTAACTACAGTCACCAGCTCCAAATCCTATAAAATAAGATAAAAGACGCATATTAGTGAAAATCACTTAATGAGTCCCAAGTGTGTGCTTGTGCTTTGTAAAAACAAACAGACACAAAAGTATCATATTTGTCCACCGAAAACAACTCATTAAGAAGGAGTTTGTTTCAAATTCAACTATTTTTGGAAAAGTCGAGTTTTATTCAACATCACTACTCCAATTTCAGAAAAACAGGCACTTTTCCCAACAAAAGGTCGAGCTGTGTGCAAAGCTTGCAAGGCTTCGCCTTTGACATCGTAGTCTTATTGTATTAAGGCACACGCCTATGGTACTCAACTGTGCATTGTTGATGCGATATGTGCGTATCAGCACAATACATAAGCAAAATAATATTTTCCTTGCCACCGTAAGTCTAATGGTCCCAATTCGGACCTTAATTACCATCGAGGCGGCAAGAGGTTGAATACGCCAATCACCATCGAGGTGGCAAGGGGTTGAGTACGCCTGGTGTTCCCGCTTAGCTCCGTGAATAACCTAAAACAAAGTGCACACAAGGCATAGGCAAATGTCAGGCGCTAAACGGCTAGTTAAGACAGCTAATCCCAATGTCCTGTTTTGAGTAAGACAATCTCCAGAATGGATCAGATTACTTGGGGTCGTCTATCTCTAACTTGAGTTAGTACAAAGATCAAAGCCCTTACAAAGTACTCAACGTTTCCACTGGATTACAAGACTAGTACCAATCCATATTCCTAAAGGAATTCCATATAAAACATTTCTCAGGGCCAAAATATCATTTTTCAAAAGTTGATCTCATACTGAGAGATTGTTTCCCAAATCTACAACAAAAATGGATAAAAAGTCCTTTTTGCATTATAAAGTGTTCCAACGAGGGTATCCGGGTAATTTTACCCATACCTAATTTCAAAAGAAATTTTGTTCAAGAATTCCAAAATTCTTACCTTAAAAGAAGATTAGATTCAAAATTTCAATTATGCTTCCATAAAATATTCCAATAAGCGCATTCTGGTCATTTCATGAATACTTGATTCTAAAAGTTACCATATTCCGAAAATCCCAAAATTTTAATACCAAAAGGACTAAAGTTACAAAATACATGCTTTTATCATCCTTTAAGGTTTTCAAGCTAATTATGATATTCATGCTAGCCCATCATGGCCAAATACTACTTTCTTGCTCAGAAAAACCTTAAATCTAATAAGTGATTCTAAAATGGTTCGTACCGTGTTACTTCATGAAAAGTAAAGCATACTAGCATTTAAATGTTTAAGAATCCAGTGGGACTCACCTTGTGTCCTAGATTAATATAGCTGGTTGAATATCGTGTCCAACTCATCACCGGTCGTTTAACGTGAATAACCTACATTAAACGTCGTTTCATGCTTAGTTTGGTATTCTAAGCTTAGATTAATACTTAGAGAACATAAACATAAGGAAATCACTTATTCCCTATTGTTTTATTTTCCTTTGTAGAGTAAACGCATGTATACACATATATTATATATTCGATCCTTCCATTACTCTTCAGGTCCTTCTATTAGTCTTCTAATTTTTCCATTACTCCTTACATTACTCTTCCGATTCTTTCATTACTCCTTCCCTTTTGCATGTAAACAAATTCCTGAGTTTAATGCATTTAGAGTAAAATTCTGCATTTTTCCCGTTTAACACACCATTTTATATCAAAACTCTCGTTAGACCTTCAACTATGCTTCTATGGATTCCATTTCCCTTGCCTTAATTCCATTCAGAAAATACTGGGGCAAAACGATCCCAATATTTTCCTTGCTTAAATTCATTTTTCACAATTGATATTTCTATCTTGTTCTCCTTTGTCCATAACACCTTTAGAACACTTAATCCATTAAATTTTCCTTCAAAACACCTTCAATTCTTCATATTTTCAGATCAAACAAACTACCAATTCCATGCTTGAACAATATAATCATCAATATGAAGCAAAATAACTATAGTTTATTTGTACTATATTTTCCTCTTCTTTCCGATTCTACCGTCTTTCTTCACAACTATGAACCACCCTTTAAATCACCATCCAAATACTTCTATTCACTACATAAAACATAGCACGTGGATCCTTCAACCAACCAGCACACACTGACACACACAAAACTTCATATAGTTCACAAATAATGCTACACATAATCATAATCTTCATGATTTCATGTTAAAATTTATATCAAAACGATCACCACGATGAAATCTGTAACTTTAATTCATGAAGCATAGCCTTTTACCCTATTTATGAGATTCTTCAGGCTTGATTTGGCTCAAGAACATCAAGAACAACTTTCTCTCTCTCCTTTCTATTTTTCTCTCCCTTTTCTTCCTTATTTCTTCTTCTCTTCTCTTATATACATGCTGTTGATTTTCCCCCTTGTTTCACCGCCTCTCCATGGTCAAAATTAGGACCAACTAGCTCACAATGCATTTAATGTATTGTGGACAACTTTACACTTGTCGCGATATTATTTTTCCACCTATTTTCTATATTTATTTTGTAAAACTTATTTGATAAGCTTTCTTGCAAAAATAATTCATACAACCTCTCATAGAGTGACCCTTGTCTCTATCCACCAATCACATAATACCATGTGTCCAAATTTTGCCCGCATTTTCAATTTTTTCTTAGAAAATAACTATAATTCTGGTCCGTATTAGAAAATATTTTATTCCACCAATAGAATATATAAATTTCACTGAATTTAATGGTTGGAATCAAAATCCTTAATTCTTTCTCAATTCTTTTCAATTTGCGGTCAAAATCCCGATTGCGATCAAAATTACGAAAATACTCTTGATAACTTATTTATACCAGAATACTCGTCTCATTGCACTGATCAATTTTTGTTCTATGTACCCCTAAACTCTCACTCTATTAAAAGTAGTCGCAGTTTGAATATTTAGGGTATAGGTAGAACATATTCAAACTTACATCGAGGTCCCTATATATTTTTATTGCACCAAAATATTCTTCACATTACATTGATCATCTTTTATTCTGGCCACCCATACAAATTCCTATTCTATCAAAAATAGTAGTTAGTCAAATTTGAAAATACAGGGTATTAAATATACCGTGTGTGCTGAACCTCACTTATGTACGGTGTATTAAATGAATATGGTTTTGTTACATAAGTCTGGGTCTTTATTTCACTTATCAGTTATTATCGTTATAAAGACCTCTTGTTTGGGTAACTATACGGGGCGACACCCGGTTTATGGTATGTTTCCGTTGTTATTTCTTGTAGGGGTGTTACACGGACTCTGGACAAAACAAGATTTTACTGCTCATTTCTAGAATTGCAGTGGCTTTTGACAAATAATTCTTGTCTATGACTTAGTATCAATTTAATGATTGCTATTTCCATCACTTTGTAATTTGTTTTTACATGTATCTCCTGTGACAAATATCAAGTCAGATCCCATAAATTTTGCAGACTGAAGTGCCCATGAAAAACCAAATAAGAGTTGGACATGAATTTTGCAAGAGGATGAGACTTGTGCCACTGTGTATTCAGAAATCAAGAGAAACATTGATTCTGAGGATAGTTTTTTCCGTCTGGAGAGTGCATGGTGTGGTTACCATTGCATGCTGTAACTTCATAAGTGATGGAACTATCCAATGCAAGTTTCACTGAAGTGAAAAGAAAATCATGATTGAAATTTATCATTTGCAGTCCTGCCAACATGTAAGAGAGGTTCAGAATTGGATAAATGGATGATGACATGCGACTCGGTAAGTAGAAGTAATGCTGCTTACTTCTAGTGCTTCTCGATTATTCACTGGGTGCTCTGTGGAGTCACCTTCACCTTCTTGGGACTAGTTGAGCATTTGGTTGTCTTTTCTTTGTTTTTCTGGTGTTATGTTCTCAAATGTCATGTAACCAACATTGTTGGTCCATCATATTTAGATAGAAGGAGAAATTGATACTAGGATGGATAAATTTTTTGGATATCTTCTTTCCATGAGTATAACTATGATGGGATCTTATACGGACCTAAAAATAATTAGGTTTGCCGCCTTTGAAATTAAAGTAAATATCGTCTTCTTTTACCATGAATGATTTATGTTTTTCTGTAGGCCCTTCTGATGTCTATGTTCCTGAAACATTCTTGAAACACGGCAAGGATATGCCTCTGAAAATTTTCCTTTTGCTACCATGATACATCTAAACCTCGAAAGGGATGGTGGAAGCAGCTATATATCTAGAGTCAGATGATTGCAAAATTGACACCTTGGGTATCACATATCACTGCCTTCCAATTTGCAGATTGTGAAGTACTGTCTTTAATGTTAATAAATTCTCTTCCCCAACTAAGTATTGAGTATCTAGCTATCCATGTTACGGTTTCTATCCATATTGGTTGTCTGCAGCTGTTTGTTTTCGTTTTGATGATTGGTGTTATTTTCTAGTTCATACTCCAGCTGTTAATTTTATATTGGTGATTTTTGAATGTGTAATTTTTCTTCACTCTGGAACGCTGTTAATGGAGCAGTATCCTTGTTGATTACCTTTTTGACAAAGTGTGTGAGGACTCTACAACATCATCAGATGGAAAACAATTTTCTTATGGGCCTGTAAAAGATTATTTGTTATCTAAATAATAAGCCTCAACCATGAATTTGTAATCTTGTGCTTCCACAATCCTAGTAAATTTTGTAATGACTTTTAATTATATATTTTCTGTTCTAAGAGTCCCAGCAATGATCCACTGGATCAAACGATTGATGTTTCTTTGTCCCACTATTCTCCTCATGTTTTTTTAACGGAAAATTTTCTATTTTGTCAGCTCCCCTGTGGTTAGTGATTATGCTCAATAACAATAACCAAGGGGTATGGCTGGACCACTGGATCAAATGCGTATTCCTGAGAATTACTCAACTATTGTGCTCAATTTAACCGATTTTGTTCATTATAGTGCGTCTCAAAGCTTGGTAATTTCTGCAGTGATAATTACTGCAGCGCTAAAGTGTGTAATATTGCCCGCAATCACAAGAAGAAGTAATCTCTTGCACGTGTTTTTTTCTTGATGCGGTGCAGAAATTGCTTCTGTATAAAAGGCAGTTAGAAGCAATCAGCACAAGAAGGTAATCTCTTGTGCCTGTCTGTGTGTAAATTGAGTTCAGTGAGAAGTATATACAAGAGAATTACAGAATGTTTTGTCTGCCAAATTTCTCTGGAGCATGGTTACTTTTAGTTGTTGATTTTTTTTTTTTTTGGGAAAACAGTTGCATAAACTCACTATTAGTATATCACATACTATAAAAATTTATATTCTTCTAGAAAGTACAACATGCAATTTGTAATGTATAAGCTTTGAAGACAGTCTATGAAGATTGAGTCTATGCAAGTATTTTCCATTACACGTACGAGTAAATGACTGATTGAGCATGAGGAATGGGGATATGTATGATATGGGTTATCTTGGTGCCATATTATCTGAGGCCATATTGTTTCCTTCTTTTCTTTATCCTATTCCGGCTTCAACACAACTCTCTGGTATTTGGAAAGGATTTAACTATTGTGTGTTGTTTCGATTATAAAATTGCTGCAGTTAACCAGACCTTTTAAATGCTTTAAAATGATAGCCTGAAAAACAACACATTTTTCTTTGAAATGTTTAAAAGGAATTGCCAAAATTACAAGAATACTTCTTTCCAATTGGGTTTTGAAAAGTTCTTTTCCCCTAAATTGTTTAGAACCTGAACTCTCGGTTGGGTGTTTTTATTAGTCTGGATTGGATCAAATCCAAACTGGTTTGGGCTATTGGCCTCTGGGTTTTTTTATCAGACTAGCATTGCAAAAACAAAAATTAGTTTAGATTTTTAATTAAAATAAGACGAATCCAATTTAATAGAAAATATTTAATACTTACAATACCTAACTAATTATTTCATAATTTTTTGTACTTTTATTTACAATGATAATAATAATATATGCAAAATTGTTTAAAATAAAGTAGAACAAAGAGAAACTTAAGAGATCTTGTAGCATTTAAGTGATGAAATATAAAGTTGACATGGAAAAGGTATAAAAAATGTGCTTTATGAAAAGGATCATAATTTTTCAGAGAGAAAGTTTAGAAACAAGTGCGGGCATTATAGTAGGGGGTGTTGGTTCCTTTGCTTCGCCACTGTCTAAGATCTGAGTTCCATTTCTTCACTTGCAACGGTGGAATGCATCCTCCCACTAGCCGACCCACCCATTGCTTAGTGCTCGGACGAACGGCACAAAGCCGGATCTCATGTGATATCAATGTCCTCCAATCCATTCTTATATTTCTGGCACACCTCTTGACTAGCGGAAGAGCCATATGTACCTGAGTGGGGGGTACACAACTCACTCTCACTCTCAAGTTAGAAAATTTTCTATATATATACACTTTTATCTAGGAAAGATTGGATTTTATTGAAATTCTTATTATATTATGCAATTGAAATTATGAAAATTTTGATTTTAATTTCTTTTGAATAGGAAATGAATAAATTTCTCAAAAAGAAAAGTAATTTCTTATGAAAAAGTATTTTCCTCTAGCTGAATAGTTATATACTTTATAAATTATTCAAAATAAAATTAAAAAAGGATTAACTTACCTTTAAAAATAAATAAATAAACTTAAGAGATTTTCTAACAAAATCTAGTTTTTGTTGTAAAATTTAGACTATAAGTGAAGAGATTTTTTTCATCCAAAATTTAAAATAATATTAATTTAAATAATTTTTATTTTTCAAAATCTGCTATACGGTCACAACTATAGTGTACTCGAATTGAATCAAGTCGAACTTTAAGATAATCGAATCAAATTTTATTATTTTTACACAAGGCTCGAATTCAAATTCGAGTTTGATTCGAATGACAAACCTTGGCTCGAGCTCGATTCGTTTGAAATGCTTTAAAATTCGAATTCAATTCGAAATTCAATTATCATAAGTTCGAAAGTTCGAATTCGAATTTAAACTCGAATCTTTTTTCTTAATTAAATTTAAAATAAAATAAAAACCATCAAATTGGTGGGAATGCTCCAATTTTTTAGGATCAAGAAAAGAAAAGTTTTGTCTTTATAAAACATAGGAGTCTATGGAACCAATGAAAAATAGATGCGATTAGAGCAAAAGGGGTAGGAATCCAAATTTAAGTTTGAAACTCATGTAATTAATAATTAGAATTAAATTCTGTTGGATAATCCGAAAAAATTGGATAGATCTAGAAAAGAGAATATTAATTTAAAAATAAATAGAAAATGAAGCATTAATTTTGAACAATAGATGTCTTTCACATCCAGTTAGAACAAGAAGGAATTCTGAGATCACGCTATCAACTGTTTATCTTTAAAAAAGTAATATTTCGTGATAAAGTCGATTGATTAGGGTACAATTGTAGCCCTTAGGAACCGTACACACATCTTTTGATGCATACGGTTCAAGAAAATTGAAAAAAAAAAGAATTAATGTATGCATTCTGTCCTCTTTCTTTTAGGCTCTTTCTTACTTCTAACGAAAGGGTTTTGTCTTCTTCAATAAAGAAGGGTTTTTAAATAAATAATTTATAATATAATATATTATAAATTATATATAAATTAATTAATTAATCGAATATGTTTGTGAATCTTCGAACTTAATATTTAGATATTCAAATTCAACTCGTTTAAAATTCGAGTCTAAATATAAGATTTATATTCGAGCTTGAACTCAATATTTCGAATTCAAACTGAATCCTTATTGAATCAAATCCAAACATGTTCAATAAAAGTTCGATTCATTTATATCCATAATCACAACACATCATATTTTTTTTCTTTAATTCAACTTTTGATTCCATTTAACTTCACACTTTTTTTTATTACATTCATCCATTCTTATTTTAAACAATTTTTTTTTTCACTTACATCCTTACAGTTTTCAGCTAAATGACATAGAAATTATACGAAGGAGCATATTGTTTTTTTTTTTTTTTAAGGGAAAAATTTTTATCTGGTCAACTTTTTCACCATGATATTTTGAAAAGAAAGTTTAGAAATAAGTGCCCTTGCTATACTCGAGGTCAGGACTTCACCATTATTTTTTACTTCTACTCTCTACTATTCTCCAGAAACAGGGCTCATATCGAAGTTTAATCATTACCAAGTGAAGAATTGGGACGGCAATCAGCAATTCAAGATGAATTCTTCAAAACATCAATGATGTGAAAATCACTTGTGATGTGAGCAGGAGATGGTATCATTATGGCGGCAACCTCAGTGTTGGTAGAGGACGGAGGCGGTGGCTTTGGGAAGGAGACGGTGGTGGAGGTGGCTGTTGCTGGAAATTAGGCTTAGGTTTGGAAAACATGGAGTAGAAGGAAAGGAAGATATATGGCCACTTTGGGTGAAATGAGAGGGTGCACTTGTTTTGACGTTTTTTTTCCCCTTCTTAATAAATGGGCTTATGAAATTTTGAGCATGCTTTTCTTTTATATATATATCAAAATCTAACGAGTCTGTAATAATTGATCCAATAAAAAATAATATCCAATGAATAATTCATCCATCCATTGTATATTTGAGTGATTAATAATCTGTCAAAATTGTTACAACATAACACTAAACTAATACTTCTTTTTAACTTCGTGAACTTTTTTTTTCTCTTTGTAGAAAGGATTATTTAGCTTCCTGATATATATATTTTTTCCATTTGTAGAAAGTATTGGTGAACCTTTTTTCTTAGAAAAAGGAGTAGTATATTAATAACCAAACGTTTAGATAATTTTTTTTTCAAAAAAAGTGATATTAAAAATCCTGTAGGACTCAAAAAATCAGAATTAACAAGGCTTGTCCATGAATTGAAAAAGGGTCAAGTATTTGACTCTTTTAATTTAAGTTTTACTTGGATAAGAATTAGTTTGAAATGAATTTTGTAAAAAATTATTAAATATATGAGGTCATAAGTAGAGTTGTAAACGAACCGAACGTTCGCGAATAAAAGATCGTTCGAGCTCGTTCGTGTTCGAATAAGACTCGTTCATTTAGTAAACAAACGAATTCAAACACGAATTTAAACTTGAATAATAAACGAACGAACTCGAATATCTTCACGAACATATTCAAACGTTCGCAAACATATTATATATATTTACAAATTAATTAATTAATTATTTTATTTATATTTTATAATATTAAGATTTATTCTTAATAAATATTATATTATATTATAATATTAATATTATAATTAATTATATTATTATATATATTTATTTAATATTATAATATTCAATTATTTTAATTAAAATTTGAATTATTATTTTTATAAATTTTAAATAAAAAATATAAAATAAACGAACTCGAACATTAATCGAGTTTTTCGAACTCAAACATTATCGAACAATAATCGAACGAACTCGAACTCGAATAATAAACGAACGAACTCGAATAGTGTTCGATTATATTTGAACTCAAGCTCGAAAATGTGATGTTCGGTTCGTTCGTGTTCGAATACAGCTTAAGTCATAAGGTCTAAAAATGAAAGAATATGATGTGTTGTGAGTAGATAATAATTTTTAAAAAATAAAAATTATATAAAATATAATATATTTGAATTAAAGTAAAATTTTGATTTGGGATGAAAAAGGGAAAGCTTCTTTCCACTTATGGCCTTAAAGAAATAAAAATCACACACTAAAATTTTGAAAAAGAAATAGTAAAATTTCGGTCTATTTTAGGGTAAATTGAACAAAATGAAAGTGCCGGGCGGTATTTTGACGAAGTCAAGTCCAAGGCAAATTGAAGTATGAATTGGGAAGATGCTTTGAAGTTTGAAACGCGCAACTTCGCGCTTTTCCTTTGTATTTTCAAAAAATAAATGATGAAGAGACATCATAGGAGCTAATCGTTTGTGCAAAACACGCTTGTCAAACATATTGCACTAATTATGAAAATTTGGTGGTACCAACACGCTTCTTAAACTTTCCGAAACAAAAAGAGAATTAGCTGCACTATTATACTTTTCGATTATTTTCTGTTTTCTGTTATATGTCTGGAACAATTATTTTCTGTTTTCTGTTATATGTCTGAAACGAATCCCTCTATTTTTTAACATTCATTTTAGAAGATTTTTTAGTTATAATTAACTGTTATTTTGAATTCTTAATTGTAGTATTAATTAGTTTTAATTTTTTTTTAAAAATTAATTATACTGTTTTCAAGAAGATTAATTAATATTTTTTCCCTTACTTTCATAGATTTAAGAACTTGGT
The DNA here is from genome assembly GCA_026120185.1 of Voacanga thouarsii. NCBI lineage: Eukaryota > Viridiplantae > Streptophyta > Magnoliopsida > Gentianales > Apocynaceae > Voacanga > Voacanga thouarsii. The sequence goes on from JANUWF010001117.1 coordinate 2,675,264, forward strand.
TATTTATAGGCCAAACCTAAAAGACATAAAATAAAAATGGAGGGAATTATTTTTAAAACCTTTTTAGTTCAAAATTGTATTTTAAGTCGTGGATTAGTCTTGAAAATTAATATATATATATATATATATATATATATATATATATATATATATATATTTGTGTGTGTGTGTGGTGATTTTTGGAAAGTTTCAGCATCGTTCTATCACAACCAAATTTATTGGGGTAGTTTTGTTGAAAATAATTATCTTGTGATTAAATTGGAATCGAACTCACTAACTTTTGTTGAAATTCACAAGGAACCAGAAATATTTAATTCTACTTTTATTCCTGTTTATTAAAAGCGTCCTTATTAAATGATAGATCTATGCTTAATTCACTTCCCTCAATTTTCTTACGTACAAAAAATGGAGGGAAAAAAAACCACAATCATTTAGTTTCTTCTGGCTTTGCTATATTTTAGCGCCCCCCCCCCCCCATAAAAAATACAGTTAATTAAAAACATAACAATTGAAATAAGTTATAATATGGGTTTCGTCTATGGTGTTAATATTTTTAGACAATTTTGCATGCCTGGCCTAGAATGTTTTTAATAAGTAGGAATTACAGTTGTGTATTGAAGTTGGTGTAAGTACATTTATTTGTAAAGATATATAAGTATTTAAATATATTATTCATAATTAACTCGCTTATTATAAAATAGTACGAATAAGTTTTTAATAATTTGTAAAGATTTAACTGTTCACATAAATTATCTACAATTCATCTTATATACTTATTAAAAAAATATAAAGTAACTCTTTGAATTTTATGTTAAAAATCGACATGATTGCTATATTGATTGTATCTTTCGTGAAAATTCCGTGGTGAGTGCTATAGTTTGTGTACAAAATGTGAATGGTATCTGTATGTGTGAACAGAAGATGGTGGTCTAAAGCCGAGTATTGATGGAGAGTGCTCAGGAATCATGATCAAATGCATCGAATTGTCTGCGAAATTTTGTGGTCAAGCTGCAAATGTTGCAAGCACTAACAATTTGTTAAGTTATTGACATCTTTCTAAAAAAAACTATCCTCTCAAACTACTGTGCAATTTGGTCGGTCCGATCCCCTCATTTTTTGCTTTCTAATTTGAGTTGTAAATGATCGGCACTTCAAGTAGACTAAGTCTAACAGCGAATATCCAATATTTGAGTCTTTTGGCAGGAGGAGAAAAAGGAATAGTTGGTATGGCCTAGATTATCCAAGATCTAGACAATGTGACTGAAACTCGTTGGAGCAATCATGCCAAAAGCTCAAAAGGAAGTTCCACAGCAGCATTTGGATCATGATTGAGCAACAGAAAATTATCCCATCTGACAATGGTCTTTCCAATTCCAAAGGCTTAGATCAAGCTCTCATGATTCATGAACCATAGCGTGTCAAGAATTGGAAAGTGCAAAATCTTCTTCAACTACTGTTGATGCACTTTTAACCTAAACTTTGGAGGCCATTTTCCACAGTTTCGGCTTTCCATTCAACCAGATTGGATATTCGGAGGCTAGCTCAGTAATGTGATCATTGAGGACAAACCGTCTGATGGGACACCAAAGTAATCACTTTGGGTTGTTAGGTATGGGTCTTGGGTTTAGTTTGAAAATGTAGGAGGGAGGGAAAAATAATTTATCAGACACTGAGTTAAGCTCATGAATGCAGCCAATGTGAAGAGGGAAGATAGTACCCCAGCTAGTAGTTCATTGCATCTCAAATAGCCATTTCAATACCTATGGAAAACGACCTGACATATCAAATGCTACTTTAAGTAGCAAATTTTGGTTGTATTTATTCTTGAGGACATATGGTGATGTTCCAATTCTTTGTTCTCATATCCTCAACCATTTAAGATTCTCTAAGATGCCATTTATAACTTTGCTGATATATGGCTACCTTAAGGTGATCTTGTCATGATCATACTTTAATTGGTCAACCATATATGCCCTTGAAATACTTGTTGAAGAAGTTTATTAGAAAAAAATGTTTTACGCGTAAGAATTATTAAAGATAAAACCAATATATAAATATTAAAAATATTTATCCATATTCAATCATTTACAAGTTAATTTACATGCATATATGGAATAATTATTTAACTTTAAAATTTTGGATATCATCAGTTTTGGGCATTGATAGGCTAAAATCGCTTTAACTGAATGTGAACTGAAATTGTTATATATGTTAAATCCTTTTCACTTGTAACAAGGAGCAAATATAAGCAATTCTTTTGTTTGATTATTTTGGATCTATCTTATTATTATTTTTTTGCTAGATATGGATCTATCTTATTATGTTTATGCATATCCTAGGATGAGGGTGTTGATAATTCAAAACTCATTTCAAACAAATTATACCTTACAGTCGACAAAAAATTTGCATTTTTGGCAACAGAATAAATTGCTTATTTAGTTCTTCTCCATTTTCTTACCTTTCAATAGGCTTATGTTGCTTTCAATTTAATGGCATATATGCTACACAAGCATTATTAATTTCTCCTTCTTGATCCGCCACTTTATATTGAATGTTGGGTAAAGATTCTTGCCATTTGAAACAATTTTGAGAAACATATTCTTACCTTTTTGCACTTCTTATCTGGGACCATATAATAATTAAAGCATATTTATCGGTGCCTTAGCATTGTGCATGGCTATCTAGAACATGGAATTTTTTTTTTTTTAAGCTGAAGCACCAAATATTCCACCATTGCAGAAAAGAAGATTACCACAAGTAGCTATGAATCTTTTCTTCTGCAGTTAAAGGAAGGGACCATACAAAAAGTTGGAAATGGAAGAACCGAAAACCATGGTCCGTCGATTACTTGGTTATCGTTAAAAGGTGCAGAAAAGATGACAAATATTTTGACCCAAAAAAAAATTATTAATTAGCAGTTTGGCACTCAATATTATAGAAGATATTGTTTCTGCCGAGTCCATTCTGCCACTACACAGCTTTCCTCACAAATTTTCTACAGAGATAGAGCACAAATTCTAACTTGGCTAAAAAGGTATTCACCAAAAACTCAAAAAAATAGTACTTTTTCTGTTATTTTCTAGCTCAAAAGCCAAAATTAATTTTAAATTAATTGTTCCAAGAAAATCAATCTGCTTTTTACGTCATGTACTTGTGTAAAGTGTTCTTAGTGGACTAATTAATTTTGGAATAATTTACATGATCGTGATTCTTATCTTTCAAGTTTTGAAAAGTTTAATTATTATATTATGCATGAGTTTTCCTTTTGCTACCAGAGAAAGAAACATAGGTTAATTTATATTCCAATTTAGGTCAATGTTTGCTGGGAAAATTCACTTGGATAGAGCTTTTTGACAATTTTCCATGGCTTAAATATTGCATCCATTATTGTATAGCTTAATATATATTAATTATTTCACTTAAACATTTTTTTTCTCTATTTCCCAATTTAACTAAAAACTTGTTTTATGTAGAGATATACTCATTTTATCTTAAAATATAAGTAGTTTTAGAGTCAATTTCTTTTGCCAAAGTATGTATATGTTGTTTTGCATATTTCAATAGCTAGGTACGTATTTATGATAGTTCTTCAAGACTATTACATTTTGTTGATTATCAGTTAATGCTCTCTCTCTCTCACACACACACACATTTAATCCATTCACATGTCATCCTCACAAATTATTACTAAAGGATGTTTTAAATAATTTAACTTATAAATTACATTATGTATAGAATTATTAATTATTATGTATAGGTTTAAAAGAACTTATGTTTTGAAATGAAAAGAACTATGAAAAAGAAAATATACAAGCCAGCTCGTTCATAAAAAAAATATTAGAAAAAGTTGGATATAATTACCACTCAATGAAACTCCTTAGTGAAAAGCTGTATAAGTAAAAATCATGTATTATAATTAAGACTTAAGTGTTAATGTAGCTTTTGCGTAAAACTTCTAATTACTGATCTCATTTTCCTTTGAATATAAGAAACCTATTTGAGTGATAGATGATGTTGCAGGGTATCTATTGGAATAGTAATCTTTTATAGTTTCGGTGGTAATTAATTTGATAAAAATGAAAATTTCAATAAGAAAACTATATATATATATTTTTAAAAAATAGCATTGTGAACTAGTAATTTTGAAACTTACTATTTATTTACTAAAATTAATTTAAAAAAAAATAGTTACCATTACAAAAGTTACTGTATATTTCGATCCATTTATCTTCCAAGCTACATCATCTTCCTTGCATGATTACATCACTTTTTTCTATCATCTCTCCAGAGAACAAAAGTCAACATGTTCAAATTTAGGAAAATATTAAAAATTCTTATTTCAAAGAACGAGCCTTGACCTTCAAACAAGACATTGATATGCCAATGGAGGTCATTAGCATTTGTGATAATTAATTCCAATATCGACCAACTTATTCTAGATTCCGTATTATCCTTCTTCAATTGGTAAACCAAATGGATAATTAAGTAAAACAATTCTGAAAAATTAAGGGATAAGTTGAGCTACCAAACCCGACCAACAAATGAATTTGTAATTATTCTCTATTGCATTTGATCATTACTTTCTTCCAACCGCATAAATGGTTGGTGGAGAAAAGCAATTGTTTTACTCGTTCAATGTTTTAACTAATGGAACTTCCATCCTCGGAGCAACTGCTATGAGATAATAATATTGCTGATTCTACAGATAATAAATTCCTTTAGAGGAATTGCATGTCTTTAAGGTTATGTAGGGGCAAAAGTCCATGAAACACATATTTATATTAATACGTAAGTCAAAAGCAAAGTGAGTAGGTCAGTAATAAATATTTTATTTGAAAATATATGTGTGGTGTATTTTTGAAAGTAAGGTAAATATTAAGACATTAGTTGGTTTATTTAAACAATTCAATTTTTATATTTGGCCAACAAACTTTCACTAAAGTGCAAAGATTTTTTAAAATATCATGAATGGTGTATAAGAATTCAGCTCTTAAATAATATCGATTTTCAATCGTGAGGTTTCAAATCCAGTTTTAACTTTAGAATTGATATATGTCCTGTGTCGATGAAATGAATTTAGAAACATTTTTAATGGGATTTACCTTGTGTAAACTAAGTATTTATAGCTTTTTGTCTCATAATCAATTGTGAAAATTTAAAAAGAATTTGTAGAAATATATATATGATACAAATTTAGACAACATTATATCATTTTTAACATCAAAAGTGTATAAAAATTGGATCATCGTTATTCATATACAAGAAATCACATCCAACATGAATCCAATTATAATCTTTTCATCATTAATATTTCAAAAATATAAGGAGGAAGGGAAAAATTATATATGAAAAAAAAAAAAAATCGCTTTTGCATACTTCTCCAGATGCAAGTGAAAATAAAACTTGTAAACCTGTGAATCATCAATAGACGTCCAAGTCTTATGCAAATTTCAATCATCACTTCTGATACACTCATAGTCTCTCTATAGAACACACAGATTAAAATAATCTTCACTTAATAAATAAAGTGAATGCATCATCCATTTGTCATCACACCTCGGAAAGATAATTAGGAAGAATCTTGAGTTAATCCATTGAATTGATTACTACATGATTGATTAGTCCATCTTTCTATGGAGAAAAATTGCCAATAAAGACGTCTTGTTGAGGACAAAAAAGTCACTGTAAAATGCCAATTTTATTCCTAGCAACATCAACATCATGAGGTTATCACAGCTTCTCAGCAAGGGCACATCCAATACATCATTAGATATGAGTTAAATCTTGGTTTATGGAAATTTGTTAATATTTTTAAATCAATCCCTGTCAGATACTGTCCTTCTCCAGAGGTTATGGACAATATGTTTGAATAAGAACAAAATAGAGGAGACTTTTTACTCAGCTGTGCATCGATCGGATTCACTGGATTCTTTGAGTAATTTAGTTCTTGAATATCTAGAATGGATCAAAATTCTGATCACATTCATGTAATTGTTGGTTTGATCAAATCTTTATGCATGTTTATCTCGTACTATAGTCGTTACAAATATATTATAAGGCGTCTCATGACTGAATTTAAAAGAATTAATCCTTTTGGAAAATAACGCACGTTGCGTCTGCTGTGCCAAAGTCGATCCGAGCCAATACTTACAGAACCCAACGGTTTGTTCAAATGCAGGGAAAACAACCTCTCTAAACTGGGTTTCAGAGAGTCCCTTCTGGAATGTGACATATTGCACTTACTATGCCAATTTTGGAGCCAAAGGTAATTAATTAAGATCCATCTAAACCCTATGCTTGGCCATATCGAGTTTTGAACTTAAATTTGCAACGAACCTTAGAACGCAAGTTAAACACTAAACCAACTGACAGTCGGTCGATGCTAGCATGAACTTGAAGTTTGCTAGCAAATAATGTACCAAAAACTCCCAATACAAGAATAAGCCATATAATATTAATGCATGATGATAAGTTAAATTATGGCTTCAAAATATCATATCAGTGTTAATCTGTGGGAGCAGTAGTAGAGCAGTTCCTCTCTTAACCAACTTTGTATTATGCAAATGGATTTTTATTGAGATGTCTTCATCAGTAATAGACACAATGGCAATAATTTAGGTCAGTTCTAGCACCGAGAAGATGAAATATTCAATATGATTCTAGAAAGCTACTCATTAAGAAATTTTACTATATTGTGTATGAGTTAGTCTTGATTTCGATTAATTGTATATGCCCACACTCTTTTATTTGAGCCACAAAACCCCAAATTATGTGATGTAACTTGGTTAAGTAGTTGTTTATATATCTATAGGATGGTCCCAAAGCTACGAAGGTTTTCATTTGTATACTAAAAGAACTAAAAAAAAAAAAGACCATTAAGATATTTTTGTTTATTGTTCTTCTTTTTGGGGTCTTAGTCTTATATATATCAAGTTCTTTCTTTGGCTTCCTTCATGCTAATCACCTAACATATGTTTAGAGTTGGCCAAGATAGTTGGTGTTAGAATTTTCATATTAACATCTTGGATTTAAGCTTCTCTTGGGACATGAACCATGTGCACACTTTCGAATAGCAAATAAAAAAATTTAAAAATAAAAAAATGCCATATGTTTAGAGTACAATTAAAATTTAGTATAGCCTTTATTTTAAAAAAATTAAAAATAAAAAAACCTACCGTATGTTTAGGGTCCGATTAACATATAATGCAGTTTATTACCCAACTTTATTTTATATGTAGCATGATATCCAATCTAATTGTTAAACACTAATGGATTGGTCCCTATTGGAAACAACTCAAGGTTTAGTTAGAATGAGTGTAGACTAAAGCAAATAAAACAGATAAGAAATAGCCAAAGTAGGTAAAAACTAAATAATACATAACTTCACCGTTTTTTTTTCCAAAATTTCTTTTTGGTAATCCAAACCAGACATGAAACTTTTTCACACTAATTATCGAAGAAATTTTGTTAAAAAAAAAAAAAAAAGAGTTTCTAGTATTTATTAGAAAAATGCCAAGAGCTAAAACATTAAAAATCTTGCGTAAGTTGTTGTTATTATCTAATATCTATTATTCATTAGTAATGTTTGTAAACATATAATCTAAAATCTTTCAAGATAAAAAAATAAAAAGTAAGATCTCAATCATTTATAATGTGGAAAACAACATTGTTTATCTCCAAATGACTTTAATCAACTTGATTTAACAAACCTCAAACAAATGTATAGTTCCAGCTTTTCTAATTAATTCCTATTAAACTTTCGTCTCTGCAGAAAGAGGTTGCGCCGCCCTTGGGGACCAAAAAGGTGGTGGACCAACCAGAATATGTGGAAAGCAATCTGAGAAGCAAAGAATATATCGTATGAACAATTTATTAAAAAAAAAAAGGAAAGAAAAAATGTGTTAGATAAGGTTGTTGAAGAGATATATTTGAGAAATGAAATTGTTGAGGCAAGTTTTCATAATTGTAGATTAATTATTAATAATTTTTCCACTTTCGGCTTCTAAAAGTCTATGCATTTATACAAAAAACAAAATCTACCATCAAAGATTAAAAAAAAATTATGCTATAACATGGTCATCGATCTGTCATATTTTCTATAGGTTTGATGGTGGTGATAAGGTTTTTTTTTTTTTTTTTTTGTCTGCTTCGACACGAGTTTTAAGATTTAAGGAATTCTTTTCTGTTATTTAGAAAGAGTTGGAAGTAGATCACGGCTGGAGTGGGACTAAAGATCATAACAATATGTTTGGTTGGAGTGAAAAAAAAAAAAAGGAAAAGATTAGGGGACATTATTTTAGTTAAGAAGGAAAGTAAAATATAAGGGAGAGCTCTCCCCCTTCCATGTCAGAAAAAACTATCTACAGATTGAAACTTAACTAAAATAATATTTGTCATTTATTTTTGTTTCACTCAAACTAAACACAATAAAAGTAAATTATTTTTTCTTCTCCCAATACAAGTTAAAGTTTCCCTCTCCATCTTCTTTCCCTTCCCCTTCATTCATTGTAAACCAAATATACATGTTTGATTGGAGTGAAAAGAGAGAAGAAAAGAGGAAAGAATGTAAATTTGGATATAAAGAAATAACTTACATAGTTTGATTAAGAGGAAAAAACAAACAGAAAGTGGAGGGGAAGAGCTTCCCTTTTACGTCTAAAAAAAAAAAAAATCCGTCTAAATTTGGACAGATTTAGACGTAAATTAAAATAATACTTATAATTTGTTGTCCTTTCACTCCAACCAAACATAACGAAAGTAAATTATATTTACTCCTCCTAATAGAAGTAAAAGGTTTTCTCCCCCTCTTCTTCTTGTCCCCTCCACTTTTGTTAACCAAACATAAATTATGTTGGATAATTATAAAAAAATATAAACGTATATAAATATGTCTCACAAGTTGTAAAAATTTTAATATGGACTCGATTCATGTAGATTTTATATATATAAAAAAATTACTCCCTTCGTCCCACTAAAATTGATAGTAGTTGACTTGGCACGATATTTTATGCAAAAGTAAAAATTAAAATATAATAATAATATAATATAATAAAAATAAAAAAATATGAGTCCCATAATACTTTATGTTAAATCTAAAAATATAAATATAATATATGTGGGGTATATTGATTATTTTATAATAAATTATATAGTAAAAATTTTCTTTTTAAAAAAAAGTATCAAATTTAATAGGACAATTCAAAATAATAAGTAAGTCAATTTTAATAGGACAAATAAAATATATTTTATATAATAAAAATTATACGATATAACACTTTAATATATATGTAATTTTCGAATCTATCCAGATACCTTATTGGAGCTTTGTATCTAGTGGACAGTTTCCCATCGCTAGAGCCTTTTCCCAATGCACGGAGCGTCTAGGGATTCCTGGGGCATGATTGCTCTTTCTTTTGATTGAGCGTTGGTTTCTTGGAACATGGATAAAAAACTAGCCGAGAGCGGCTTACCCAGACTTTCAAGCTTGAGCAGTATTCTATCAATCTTTATTAGAAACACATAATTTCTGTGATCATTTACGATATTGCCAAAACAGAGCAAAACAGAGGGAGTTACCAACCAAACAAAAGTTTAGCATGAGAGCCGCAAGGCCATTAACGCATTTGCGTGAGACCCCAAACTTGATAAAGGCCCAAGTATTTTATTAATTTTTTTTTCAACAAAATATGTTCACGGCACATATTATAAATAGTAATAAAACAAAACTCATAGAAAATATAGTTCACTCTTCTCTATTAAAAATACCTTTAATTAAAAGATTTTAAAAAAGTAAAAGTATCTTGTTAATTTTTTTACCGTTTATTTTTGAGAAGAGAGAGATGTGAAAAAGTTTTTAAAATGTATTTTTATCTCTAATTTTCTTTCTATAGATCATTTAACAGGTCTTATTACTTATTTTAAAAAATTATAAGGAAAGCAGTTCTACATTTGCTTTGCACAATTCCAAAGTAATGGCTATTGAAAGAACATAGAATCCAAATTTTGTGAAAAATGTATTTAAAAAAAAAAAAGGAAAAGAGAGAGACAGTTTGATTAAAAAAATTAATAATGACACAATACATTCGATTGGAGATTCTTTTGGCATTAATTATTTTTCTTACATAGTAAATTAATCTATTTCTTCTATTAAAAATAGCTTCGAGTATTTTTTAAAATATGAAATAAATTTTAAATATTTTATAACAAAGTATTAAAAAAATACTGTATTTAATCTTGAAAATTATTTAAATTATTGTGATTATTCTAATATAGACTGTCTTGATTTATTTTCATAATTAAATGTGTTGAAAGAAGTAATAAAATAAATTAGTATTCAAACAAAAACATTAAACTACATCGAAAATTAGATTCCTTTCCAAATGCGTCCATTGCTTATAGATTTTATTGAGACCCAAAATCTCTAGACACACAACCCTGCTCACAAGTCTAGAATACAAGACCAACTCAAATTAGAAATCTAACTCCAACTAACATTTATAAATCCAAATAATGTTAATAAATTATTAAATATGACTTAATAAATATCAAAACTAATGCGTCACTTAAATAATAAGTTAGCTTAATAATGCGACGAGTACACCTTTTTTTTTATTACTTTTTTTTTTTCCTCTTATCATTCAATAAGTAGCAATAGAAAAATACTTTCATGCATGGAAGTGACCTAATATTTTTAGGTCATCTCTCGTCGAGGTGATGGGATCAGAAGAATCTCTCTCACTCCCACGTAAACATCTTAGGAGATGAAAATAACATCACATTGATGCACTAATAATTTAATTAATTATATTTATAATTTTTTTTGCTGAAATAATTATACCTATAATCCACGCAAAGTAAATGTCATCACAGGCATGAATGCCACCTTTTTGTCCCAAAAGAAGAAGCCACCACTTTTTAATTTCTATTTTTAACATTCTGATTCTGCTGTCTTTCAAAATTGGTAGGCTTTTGATGTATAGAAAAATACTTGGGACTTTCAGAGTTGCTAATGTTGCTTCTTGAATGTAGATGACTTGTTCGAAGATGTCCAATGAAAGTTAAAAGTTAATATATTTGATATTGACCCACCATGGTTTTGGTCTACCGCTTCAGGATTAAAAATTTAGATATGGGTACTTTTAGAATACATGCCTTTTAATATTTTTTCAATTAGTTCGTAAAATTTTCAACTCTAAAACTTTTTTCGAGTAGCCATTTAAATCATGAAAACCACATTCAATGAGGGTTTTAGGCTAAAGCTCAATATTTTTTATTTTCTGGGGCCAAATTTATAGAGATATTTTTGTTTAAAAAGTACTCTTCTTATTTACCATTTTTAAAAAATATTTTTTTAAAAGGAGAGGGGAGAAGGGATAGAAAACTTCACGTGACTTGGTATTGAACTCGAGACCTACGTTTTGAATAATAATTCTCCTATCATTAAAACAAGACTATTCCTATCTACTTGTCTTCACATCTTCTTGTTTGTTAGAAATGTTTGGTAAACACTTGGTATGTTCATGATCTTGGCGGAAATGAATTGCCATTAGTGAGATACAAAGAAGTTTCAATTACTTTATGATAAAAGCGGAGTTGATAATCTATTAGTTACAAAATAAACAAAGAAAAAGAGACAAATTTTTTCTTTGTTTTTTAATAAAAGTATATAGTTACAAAAGTAGCTAAAAAGTGACCATGTGTAAAGCAATATGCTTAAATATTTCTAGAGAATGTGTTGCTATACTAAGCAATTATGGTTTCCATCTGTTTATTAAATTTTAATCAAATTTATAAAATTATACATTTATCAAATTTTAACCAACCCCAAAGAGTGGGGTGGCATCAGTATCCCAAATTTTTAAACACTTAATTATTTCTTTTAAAAATTTAATTTTAAAAAAATTGTTTAAATTCTGTCTTTCGCTCCTCAAAAAATAAATAAATAAATTTTGTAATATAATCCTTTACTTTTTGCTTCTTATAACTTTGCCCCTTTTTCTGGTCCAGGGTTCTCGTTTCATCACTAATAACACCATCCAATTCTTTCGTTATTTTTTTTTTGCAAAAGAAGAGGTACCACTCCCGTATGGAAGAGAGATGCCTTTGAACGCATTAACATCATATTTATTTAAAGTAAAAAAGAAAGAAAAAGGAGAGAAAATATGAATTTAGAAGTAAATGAATGATTACCTTATTTGATTAGGAACAAAAGATAGAAAGAAAGTAAAAAAAGTAAAATTAAGAGAAAAAATTCTCCCTTTATACATTAGAAAAACAATCCAATCAAATTTGGATGAATTACAAAGTATTTATTATTTATTTTATTTACATATCAATAAAATAAAATAAAAATATATTATATCTACTCATTTTAAAAAGAAGTAACAATTCCTCTTTTCTTCCCTCTTATTCTCTTTCTTTGCGAACCAAATAAATGTAAAATTAATAATTCATCTATTTATTTTGAAGATGTCTCTACTTTTATCACTCAGACTACAATAGAGAATATAAATTAAATTACACTTTAATTTTTTCCTTAAAAGAAAAAAAAATTAAGTGTCAAATTTATAACTAATAAATATGTATCTTTTTGTTACATACAAGTTCATCAAAAAACTCCATCTTGGCAATTAATCAGAAAAGAACAAGAAAAAAGATCAAACTTGAGAAAAATCATTCTCCCAAACCAACCCTCCCCCGCCAAAAAAAAAATAAAAAATTAGAGATTATTAATTGAAGTTCTTCCTACTCCCGTTGCTTATCTCCAAAAGAGGAAAAGATTTATTAATAAAAATGCTTCCACATTATAATATTAATGTCACCTCATACGCACTGATGTAAAAGTAAAATCTTATAAATACTTTTTTTAAAAAAATAGAGCATTATTAATTAATAATATGAGGTGTTTTCTTTTAAAAAAATTAAAGTCAAAAGGATTAAGAAGAAAGTACAAACCAGTAAAGAAGAAAAAACATGAACACAGCGAAGGTTATGAAAAACCCTCACGTGTGGCCACACGGATGTCGGTCGTCGGATCCCCTCCCTGTTCACACGTGTCTGGTGACCTCTGTCACTGCTTCAATTTCTTTCACGTTCGATTTTGACTTCTCAATACCTCTAATCCACTCCCTTCCTAAATTACCTATTTGCCCTCGGTCCTCCTCTGACCTTCCCTTCCTCACCTCCCATTCAACCCGCACTAAAATAAAAAATCTACCTTTCTTAATGATATAAGGTAACTCATTAATTAAGTAATAAAATATTTTTTAATTAAATCAAAATATCTCCAGTTTGATATTCATAAAGTGTACGGCTATCTCTTCTTTTCTTTAAGATAATGTAAGATTATCGGTGAAAAAAAAAAAAAGAAGCCCCTGTTGACTCATAATTTAATAGGTTGATGGTACAATATGCAAAGTCTAAAGTACTACGAGTGATTATTTGGCCATTAAGTTAGTTAGTAGTATTTTGAAGATATTGTGTAAAAAAAAAAAAAAAAAATCCCAATACAATGTGAACTTATTTGATGTGCATATAATTTGTGAGCTATTTAACTATGTTCTTGTTAATTCATACTAGTAGACAAAGAATGATAATATTTATACTAAATTATTACCTTTTTTGATGGAGTTGAAAAATGAAAAAAGAATCTATAAAATGAATTTAGCCGCCTTTACAGGTTACATTGTCACTTACAAATTATCTTTTGATGACAACAAATTTATGGATAGTCTATAGATTTTAAAACTTTTCCTAAGAAAATATACTCTTTTTATGAGTTCAAAAAATTTTAAAAATGAATATTTTTTAGTATGATATGCAATGTGGCGTAGTCCTTATTCCCAATAATAAAGAAAACACCTCAAAGAAATTTATGAGTACATGTGGGGCCAAGTAGACATAGAAAGTGAACAATTTTTTTTCTTCTTTCGACGGATAAAAATAAAAATATTTCTAAAAATATGCAATTTAAGAAGTTTCGAAATAAGTCCACGTCCACATTTTCCTTCTCCATCGATAAAAGAAAAAGAAAGAAAGGACAAAGTTCTAAGTAGCATTTTCCAAAAAAGGTTGTTTACCTCTTATTTAGTTAAAAAAATAACTTTATAAAGGTTTGCCTGAGAATTTTTTTTCCCTTAAAAATTACAATTATTCTATAAATTTAAAAATTTCAAAGAAATTTATAAATGCATATGCCACCATGTCACATCCTATCACTAAGGTTGCAGTTGGAACTTAATTGAGAAAATTTAAAAAATTTAATTCACGTAATTTTTATTTTTCAAATAAGACATTATATTCTTTTTTTTATTGAATTATTCTTATTGAAAGTTGTAATGTTATTTTGAAATTTGAAATTCAATTAATGTTATGATTTAGTCAGTTAATAAATAATAAAGTATAATTGAAGAAAAAAATAAATATACATGCTTTTATAAAATAATAGATAATTTGAAATATCAACCAATTTTAAAAGTTTAATAAAAAGTAATTATAAATCTATGAGAATTTATAACATATAAAAGAAAAATTAAAAAATATATATAACTTCATGAAATTCAAGAAAATCGCGTCACTTAATAAGGCACCTTAAAAAAAATGGGAGAAGAACACCGGTTTCAAAAAGTTGCACACGAAAGAAAAGAGAAGTGTTAGGAAAGGATGCAAAGTTGCAAACTATATATAAACCGTCTCCCGCTATTTCTTCTCCTATCGCCAACACAAGAACTCCTCTCATCGCAAATCACATAGGATAGGAGTCTCTAACACACCTACCTCTCTCTCTCTGTGTCTCTCTCTCTGCTTTCCTTCCTTTGATATCCTTATGGAAACCAAAAAAACTCGTAGCTCTGTCATCATAGTCGGGGCAGGAATCTCTGGTACGATTTCAAATGGTGACGATGAATTGATTTGTTGAAAACAGTGATGGTGATCGTGAGAAACTTGATGATGCTAATGTGTGCATGCATTTGCAGGGTTAACGGCAGCGAAGGTGTTGGCACAGAATGGGGTGGAGGACATTTTGATATTGGAAGGGGCGGATAGAATAGGAGGGAGGATAAGGAAGGAGGAATTTGGTGGTGTCACGGTGGAGCTTGGCGCTGGTTGGATTGCTGGCGTCGGTGGACAACAGTCCAATCCTGTTTGGGAACTCGCCCGCCAATCGAATCTCCGTACTTGCTTCTCTGACTATAGCTATGCCCGCTACAACATCTATGACCGCAGGTATATACACATATAACTTCACACAACTCTGTAAGATTATGAGTCCTTTCTGTTTGTTCTTTGGCAAAACAAGTTGGATTCGCAAGTTTCCCAGAAAAACTGATCGTAAAAAGGATTTTGTGTTTTACCATTGATTTTGGTTTTTGGTTGATGAGGTTGAGGTAATTTATATCTTCTTGTTCTTGAATTTGATTTTTCGCTTTTGGAGGGGTAACTTTTTTGGGTTTGTTATGGGCTGAGAAGGATCATGACGGTGACAGTTTTAGAATTTACATATATTGTTACAGTGGAAAGATATTTCCCAGTGGTATAGCGGCTGATTCTTACAAGAAGGCGGTGGATTCTGCAATTCAGAAGTTGAGGTCTGAGGAAGCCAGCCACGACTCTTCCACTGCTCATGATGTGTCCCTTCTTGCTGAAACGCCTGCGTGAGTATTGATTTTTAATGTTTGTTCTGGAATTCTCTATCTTTTTAAAGAAATTCTCCTCTTTGATGAGCACATTACCAAACTCATTTTTTTTCTCATTCTATTGCTTTGGTGGTTTTTTCTTTTTTTTTTTTTAATTTTCAGTACTCCAAAAACACCTATAGAGTTGGCAATTGATTTCATTCTACATGACTTTGAGATGGCAGGTCAGTTTTCCAATTACCATTATTATTATTATTATTGTTATCCCACTTGGCACATTGCTTTATTTGGCTTTTGGGATTTTTCTCGTGGTATTTTTGGGGCTGGGAATTCATTTTGTTCACTTTTTCCAGAGGTAGAACCGATATCAACTTATGTAGATTTTGGAGACAGAGAATTCTTAGTTGCTGATGACAGAGGCTATGAGCATTTGCTCTACAAAATGGCAGAAACCTTCCTTTCTACCTCGGATGCTAAAATCTCGGACAGCCGTTTAAAACTCAACGCGGTAAAAATCAGTCTAAGACATCTGTACACAAACATAAAGCATTTTATACTTGTGCTTTGTGGGTAATTGCATTTTAGGGGATCTGAAAGCCAGATTATATTGAAAGCTGTCTATGAAACAGTTGGCCTTTTTCTCTATGTACAAATATATATAAGCGGGTTCCAATTTTTTTCCTAAAGTCTTTCAACGTGCTTCTTTTCTTCAACTTGTTAACTTAAACCTTTTTTAATTTCCATCTCTGAGCTTTTGTTTCTTTGTGAAATAAACCAATCATCAGATGGAACAGCTTGACACGTTTCGAACTAAATTCAAAAGGGAGAGAAAAAAAAAAAAAGAGGGACTGAAAGTGATTACTGCAGACACAATTTTGTATCCATGCACTTCTTTGTTGTGTTGCTGTTGAGATTGATCAGCCTACTCTTAAAGCGTTGTCAGAAAACGACGTTTTCTGAAAGCTATTTTCTATTGCTTTGAAGGGGGGCCTTATAATTTACTTTTAGTTCAGATATATACTAATTTGCTGTTGTCAGCTAATTTTGGAACTCTGCACTTCCATTAGAATATCATTCACTAGAATTTTTTTTTTTTATATATATTGTACGTATATCTCAATCTGAGTTCAAGATTGGTGAAGTGGGAATCATTGCTTTGATAATTTTTTCATTTTTAAATTTAAAGAACAATGATAGAGTTGCCAATGAAATTAAAAAAAAAAATTGAGACGAAGCTAATTATTTTGGGAAAGAAAGTACTGCTAAGAAGCCTTAAAGAATTCATTTGGAAGCGTTTTGGTTTGCTTCCACTTGATTCTCTTGGAAAGAAGCTTCGGCCAAATGCAGAATAAGTTGGATAAATGGCTCAAGACTTCTGAGTTTTGACTCAGGAAATTTTTAGCAATTTTCATAGTTTTGGGAATTGATGAAGTTCTGGAAATTGCTGCAATTTCTGGTGCCAAAACAAGAAATTCATGCACAGTAATGGCATTTGTAGGCATGCAGATATCCACTTGGTCTCTGGATATTTTTGTTTATACATACTCCTTAGTTGTGCACGCATTATTTACTGCTTCATCTACTTTATTTTTTTCATTTTACTAGCAAAAAGATCCAAGGATACAATGGTATGTTCGGTGGGCCATTATGTCACTGTACCATTTTGCATATAGTCGTATTCATGTAGTCTGCTCTTTGATAAAGAAGTTCAGGTTACCTTCAAGGTGTTGAGGGTTTCATTTATTATTCTTGTACTACTGTGTTATATGTATCATCTCGTTGAAAAACTCATCAGTAACCAATGAGGCTAGAACTTCTGAGATGATTGAGTTTTGCTACAATTTTCTCTAATTTTTTTTTTCTTACAGTGGCTCCTAGTGGGCCCGAAAATCCACTTTCTTGTAGTAATCTGCATGTTAGCTACCCTGAATTTTTCTTTTTGGGTGACCCAAGAAAACGAAGGGGATGCAGGTAGGCGGTCATGTCAACACAAAATATGGAGCATGGCCACGGAGAAATAAAAGGGTCCTGTCATTTTCTTCATTCAATTCATTGGGCATTGCTTCCTTGCCTCTTTAATTAGATCATCAGTAGCTGCTAGGAAAGGAAAGGGAGCCTATTCTGTTTTGTTTCATGTAATGGACAAAATGAACACTGCTTGATGAAACACTCCGATTTCTAAGCTCCATTTCCTAGAGTGAATTTCTCAAATCAGTCATAGTTGGAAATTATTTTGCTGATTCTTGTATGAACTTTACCCATTTCTATGCATCGGAACTGAGGCAAAATTTGTAGATGATCTTGTTTTTTTTAAGACTAGAAGACAAAAATTTGACTTGTGGGCACAGATTTCTTGGCTTGACTTCTCAGAACCTTATGGGTTATGGGTGTTTGCTTGTCTGCCTAGGCAACTGTTTTCCTGATCTCATTATGTAAAGTTCCTGTTTTGATTGTAGATTTACTAGAACTTTGCTTTCATGGAATTGGGGCAGGTTGTTCGGGAGTTGCAGCACTCGAGAAACGGCGTTTTGGTAACTACAGAGGATGGTTGCGCCTACGAAGCCAATTACGTGATTTTGTCCATTAGCATTGGTGTCCTCCAAAGCGATCTGATTTGTTTTCAACCACCATTGCCCGTACGTCTCTTCCTTCTTTTTTACTACCATGGACAATCCTCGTATAACTGCTCAACTATTCATGCTTCGTTTCTATGTGGAGTGTGACTTGCATGGTCTGGCTTCACCTTATGGCAAAACTTCGGTTGGCGTCCCCAAGTCCTGACCGAGGAGATCCCAAAATGTATTTCAAGGTTCAAAATCTTGAAACTTACTAATAAGGGTAACAGGGGACTTTGAATGCAGAAAGGGTCTGGGGGGATCTAGAATATTCAACGTGTCACATTAACTTCTGAAATGTGGTCACTGATAGGTTATGGTTGGGATATGGGGTCACTGCTGGGGCTGGACTACCTTAGTGGTTTACCTGTAGTGTTGTTTATATGTAGGTGACTGGGTTCTTTCCTATTTTGTGTCCATTATAAAATGGTGTGTCCTAGATATTAAATGACCATAGGTTGGAGAGGTCAATGTTGACGGACAGTTAGCTACCTTATTTATTGGTGTTCACTCACACAGTGAGAGGGAGAGTTGTTTGACATCAAGATGTTTTTCACTTTGGTCTTTGTGCAAATACCACGGGTAGCATTTGCTTGACCCCCAGTTTTGATAAATGTGGTGGGCTAGAAATGTTATAACTGGGATAGAGTTGTACGAGCACGTTGGTTTTACATTTCAAAGTGAATCCTCCAAGCTGTACACCTCCCCAACTCCCCTGCCCCCACCCCTAATAGAAAACACTTGGAAAAAGGGCCAAACATGATATGCCAAAAATTTGTAGCCTTATTGTGAAAATGGAACTTCTACAAATTATCAACTTTGTTGTAACTTGAATATTTTGGTAGGGAGGAAAAGAAAAAGGAAATTATTGAAAAGAAAGCGAACTGCAGATCAAGCATGGAAGGGCTAATGTAAATGCATGATATCTCAATACCATTCGCAGCATTGTCTTTGCTGTTTGTTTTGTTCTGTAATCATCTTATGAAAATAACTGGTTAATTAAATTGGTCCCCTTTTTCCCCAAAGCCCGACGCCAAATAAAAAAAAGAAAAAGAAAAAAAGAAAAAAGTAACGGGATTCAGAAAAGATGTGATAGCACACAAATCATCATCCCTAAATACAATTCATTCAACTCTCTGCTGTAAATTCTTTTCTTATTTTTGCATCCTAAGATAGTGTGCCTTGTAGAAAACAAATAACACATGCTTCATTAGTCTTGTTCTTTATGAATTCAATACTAATATCAATTTAAATATTGGACAGAGATGGAAAACAGATGCCATTAACAAATGTGAAATCATGGTGTACACAAAGATCTTCCTAAAGTTTCCGTATAAGTTTTGGCCTTGTGAGACTGAAAAGGAATTCTTCATCTATGCCCACGAGAGGAGAGGCTACTACACATTCTGGCAGGTATGCAGAATTCATAATTTTCTTTCACTACTACACATTCTGGCAGGTATGCAGACTTCATAATTTTCTATCACTACTGTGGTTTTGCCATCTTAGTCTAATTGCTTTGTCATCCTTGTTCCACATGACCTTTCATTTGTGTACATGCGTTCTGGTTGTTTCTTGAAAATGAACAAATCTTTTCACCTTTTATTGCATTATTTGCAAATGGACAAGTTTGATTCTGTTCGGTTTGTTTTTTTGCTTCATATTGCATTCATAATGACATTAGTTATTGGATGTGATGGAAATGCCTCCTCTTAATTTCCATCCTTCATTGCCCATCTCTACTTGTTGATTGACCTTAAGTGTAGCAGTACAAGTAAAAGCACACAACAAATTTTCCCAAGGAAATCTTAACTTTATTTTTAAATGTTGTTGGATGTAGTGATTGAGATTTCTATTGTTAAATTCCAAACAAATTAAGATTGAATGCTTGATAATATTTGTTTTAGCTAAACAGATGGGACAGATACAGTAGGATGAGAATTTTCTCCTCTAAATACATTGATCATATCTACTTTTAGAGATTGCGATAACATGAACTGAATTTCAAAATTTGTCAATAGTTCACTGATAGCAAAATTTTAAAACCTGTACACAGGCACATGGCCTTTGCAGTTTTGATTGAACTCCAGTGGCAGCAGTAAGAATTAACATGTCTGGCACTGTAGTTCAGTGGTCTGATAGTTACTCTGTGTTTAGGAGGGCTCAGCTAGGATTCAGTCAATCTGTGCTCTCTATTGACTACTTATTGTTGATCTGATTGTTTCCTATTCAGTTTCATCTATAGAAATTCACAACAATTTCTACTGATAAAATAACTAATTTGATAAAGATGGTAGGATCATATTTTAATTCTCTCTTTTTCATAATTCACAACTTACTAGCTAATGTGTTATGAATGACATGGATGCCGTTTAGGCAATATTAGTATATAGAAATTCACAATAATCTCTACTGATTAAATAACTAATTTGATGAAGATAGTAGGATCATATTTTAATTCTCTCTGTTTCATCATTCACAACTTACTAGGTAACGTGTGCCCTTCTACGATCGTGTTATGAATGACATGGATGCCTTTTAGTCAATTACCAATATTGCCCTTAAGGCCTTTTGAAGAAACTTATCTGTTAAATTTCTACCAGCTGACAATGTGCTTTACTAGTTTAAGCAGAAGGCCATTATGATTCTAAACAGGCATAGAATTGCGGCATCTGTGTTAAATATTTCTTATCTGATCCAGTTTAATGGTTCTGTCACTGTCTTATTGTTGGCAGCATCACTACACCAAAAACGAAAATCTACTTTTATAAATTGCAAAATCTCAAAGATGTATATATTCTCAGGGGTTGTTATATGAAGCCAAATAATTGTTGTATTCATGAAACTAGTATCTGTTTGGAATTTGGCGCACTTGTCATTGATTATTTATTTTTTAACATAGATTTTTGGCAAATTAAAAATAATACATTTGCTCCATATTTTAATGTGGTTCCTGGATGTATTATCCAATGATTCTTAACTACTCGCCAAACTAAATCTGGCTGGTTTGATCTGTTTCCATGTCACCAGCACATGGAGAATGCTTACCCTGGATCCAATATTCTTGTTGTAACACTGACGAATGGGGAGTCAAAAAGAATTGAAGCTCAATCAGATCAAGAAACATTGAAGGAAGCCATGGAAGTGTTAAGGAACATGTTTGGCCCTAGGATACCAGATGCCACTGATATTCTTGTGCCACGGTGGTGGAATAATCGCTTCCAGCGTGGTAGTTATAGTAACTATCCCATTTATGTTAATCATCAACTTGTCAATGATATTAAGGTTTGCAACTTGGGCATAAGTGCTTCCAATATGCAAAATACAATTTCATCCCTGATGTTTGGCATGATAACTTAATTATTGTGTTGCGATTTGGACAGGCACCGGTAGGAAAAGTATTCTTCACAGGAGAACACACAAGTGAAAAATTTAGTGGCTATGTCCATGGAGGGTATTTTTCAGGTGAGATTCTATGACCTGAAGGGTGTCAATAATATTGACAAAATAATTTATAATGCTGTCTGTCATTATCATTTTGGGCAGGTATAGACACAAGTAGAGCTTTACTGGAGGATATGAGGAAGGATAAGGGAAGAAAAAACGAGAATCAAGCTTTTCTACTAGAGCCCTTGGTTGCATTGACAGAATCATTAAGTTTAACGCAGACAGATGCAGTATCAAATCTCCCGAAATTTGATGTGTCTAGAGAATTTCTTAGCAGTAGCAAGCTGGGACTTCCAGAGGGCATCTTATGACTAAATGGACGGGCAGACACTAGCCATTTTAATGGAGAAAGCACTTTGTTTAGCGAGAGAGCTAGCCGGTCAAATTCGGTTATTGGTGAGGGACCTCAAGCCATTGCTGCTATTCAGAATTCAAAAGAGAGACATCACAAGGAGCTGGAAATCATGAGGAATATGCATGACTTTGATCTCCAGGAATAGCAGAAAGTCAGTTGCAGCTCCAGAATGTCATGTTGATTTGAATCTTTATGAGCATGCATTTGCAAGATAGGTCGGATTCTTTTTGTCGTTGGGACGGGAATTTACCATTCATGAACATGAATCTCAAGTGCAATGTTATTGCATTTCATACAGCCAATCTTTTTAACTACTGTGTTAACTCATCTTGAAATCAGACTATCCATACTGTCTAATGATATTGCATTTCATACATAAAATACCAATCCTTTGAGCAATTGTTTTGACTCATCTTGAAATCGGCCTGTCTGTACTTTCAAGAAAGTATTATTTAGTTGGACATCCCAATTCTAAACCCTATTTTTTAAATTTTCACTCAAAAAGTCAATGTATTTCTGTACATTTTCAGCCAAATATTCAGTATAATGTTCAGTTGAATTGAAGTGTAAGCAGGTAATATGAAAGAGGTTATTAACCCATAATATGAAATAATATGGGGAAAAGATAATATGAGAGAGGTATTGGAACTAAAAACTTGGGATTGATAAATAAATTATATAAAAAGATATATTACAGAATTTTTGAAAAATTTTTGGAGGACGAAGAGTAAAATTTAAGGAAATTTTAGAAATTTGAGATTAGGTGGGATAAATTATATAAAAATATATATTAGAGATTCTTTAAAAAAAAAATTTAAAGGATGAAAGTTATAAACTTTAAAGAAATTTTTTAAAAATATTTTAATTTCCCAGTCTTTGTCTTTGTTCTTCAAAGTTAATCTGATAATGATAATATGAAGGAGGTAGATGAATATGAAGGGGGTGATTCTTCAAAGTAAAAAGTCTTGAAGATGATCTTGAATATGAAAGGGATTTTTCCTCAACGTCCGATAGTATGTCCGATGGTACCAAAGGAGGTAAACATGAAGGCATGCATAGGAGAAATATTATTGTTAGGACATTAACTTCCATTTTTTTTTTGGAATAAATATCAAATTAATCTAAGTACATGAAATTATGTGCAAATTAAATTATTAAAAAATAATAACTTGTACAAGAATTAAATTTCATATATTTATCATATATTGAAAGTTTTATTTTTCATAATTTTTCCTTTATATTTTGTGAAACTTGTGAAAGTATATAGTAGTAATAATGTAGGTTTCCCTTTGA
This sequence comes from Voacanga thouarsii, assembly GCA_026120185.1. NCBI lineage: Eukaryota > Viridiplantae > Streptophyta > Magnoliopsida > Gentianales > Apocynaceae > Voacanga > Voacanga thouarsii. Next base: position 2,698,609 of record JANUWF010001117.1, read on the forward strand.
TTAAAAATCTAATAATTTATTTGTTCTTAAAATTATATATTTTATTAATAGATTAAACATTGATAAAATAGAGGCTTATAAAAAATTTAAGAAACAAAGTGACTATTGAGATACACATTAAGAGAAAAATACAATTAGTAATCATTCAACTTCTATTAATAATTTATTATTAAAATAATTAATCTACATACTAAAAAAAATGGTATAGTTGATTAGAAGTAAGAATAGGGAAGGACATCTTTATCTAATTAGGTTAGAGAGATGTAAATTTAGACCTTCCCAAAATAATATAAATAATTAAATCAGTATTTAACATATTCAAAATTTAAATTTAAGTAACTTTTATTTCACTTAAAATTTATAATAAAATTTTAACACATTTTAATCAATTAATTAATTCAATAATATATTATTAAAAACATTAAAATAATTAAACATTTAATATTTTCAATTATCAAACACACTTAATTATATAAGTAATTAATCAATATTTAACTAAATTATCAAATAGATCCTTATAGTAACATGCAGGTATGTTAAAATTTTTTTGATAACCAATTTTATGGAAATGTTAAAAATTTCTTGAAAAATGGGTATTGTTTGTTTACATTCCATTAGTCATTTTTATCATAGACTACTCGTACCACACCATTTGGCATGATCTAGTGAATGTAAGAATGGTGCAATGCTGGGATACAAAGATAATAACTATATTTTTTAGTTTACTACTGGGATGCAAAGATAAAAACTACACTTTTGAGTTTGAATCGAGCTTTGCCATAGTGTTTGCTCTCTCCATGTCACAATTTGTTTTGAAAATAATGAAAAATATTTTTTGAAGAAGATATTATGTCAAATTGCTAAGGAGATAAGAGCAGATGATCAAAGCTACAACAAGCATGGGTTGGTGAAAAAGAATGGGTTGGTGGAAAAGAAGTAGTTAGATTATATACAAATTTTGAGTCATTGAGGTTTGAAGGTAATATTGAAAGGGTTCATTCTCATTATACAACGAGAAGTTCTCAATAAATAATTGGGGAGATAATGTAAATAAAAGTAAAATAAGGTTAACAATGCAGATGCTATCAGGATTGGTGACAAAAAATATGATATTATAGGGTAGAATGACAAAAAAGTTATATGCTTGACGGCATATATGTGGTTGAGATGATTAGATACAATGTAATGGCAAATATTTAATAATGAAAGAGAGAAATATATAAATTTGTCATAAACAAACATTTAATAGTAAAATAGAGAAATATGTAGACTTGTGATAGAGAGTAGAAAAGTTGTACAAATATGCTAATGATACTTTCAAAATCATTGTTGGACATAGTGAAACCATATTGAGAGTTTCTAAAGAAGAGATAAACTATGATATCGAACATCTATTTGTGTTTAAGGAACATTTAATAATAAGATAGAAAAATATATAAACGTGCGATAAATAAACATTTAATAATAAAATAGAGGAAAATGTAAACCTATGATAAAGAGGAGAAATGTTGTACAAATATGCTAATGATACCTTCAAAATTGTTATTGGAGATCCCGAAACCATATTGAGTATCTAAAGAAGAGATAAACTATGATATAAAAGATAGGATGGATGATATCATCAACATCAATGTTAAACGAGATTGTACTTTAGAATTGACTATATCATTTTGGGAAGGGATTGCTGCTCTTAGGTTATTGTCCATTGATTGATGCTTGAATTAACAAATTTCTCCTTTTTTCTCTCTTAACTTATTGCATTACAAAAATGTTTTAAATGTAATTCATTGATTTAATGAGAAGATACACCCCAACCTATGTCTAAATGTTAAGCCAACTTTGTTATTTTGAAAGTAATTTGGGATTTTTGTTTGAGTTATAATTGTGCAGGCCTTATGTGAAAAAAATAAATAAATATAAGAGGGAATTATATTTTTAAATTATTTTTAAAAATAATTTAAAAGACTAAAAGACAAGTTATAAATGCAAATTGTTTGAATTGATATTTGAAAGATATGATTCCAAGGGATGAAAGGAATAAATATAGGATAAAAAAAATAAGGAAGAGAATCTATAAGAAAGAAAGGAATAGTTGTAATCCTATTCAAAGATAAGAAACATAAGAAATACTAAAATTTATACTGGTCCAATTCAAATCTGTTTACATTTACTACAATAATTGTCTACTATAATAAGAGTAATACTATTCAAAGACAAGAAACACTAAAATTTATATGGACTAACTCAAATTTGTTTCCATGCAGTAGGAGTCATACCGTATAACCGCACAAAATCCACTATACTCAAATTCTCAAGTAAATGGTAAGTGAGAAACCAATCTTATGACCAACTCTACACTACTCAACTTAGATTTTACATACTTTTACCTGTTTTACAGCATGTCAAGTTTAATTCTTTCAACTAAATTTGTATGTCCTCTTGATAACTCTGATTAACAAGAGAACAAAGATGACAAAGATTATATATACCACTTCTTCTAAATGCAGTAGTACAAAGGATAGCCTACTTCGTTAAAATATATGGATGTTTCAAGAAAATGTAGTAGAGAAAAAAAAACTCTTGAGACGTTTATAACACTTTCTTTAGTATGCTATTTGTCTTCACTACACTAAATATTTGCTAAAGGGTTAAGGTAAATTACTTTTAGGATAAAACAAGAATTTTCGAGAAATAAGATAGTAAATATTCTGATTTTTCACAAATATAATCAACAGTAATATGTATATAATTTAGAGAAGAGACATACTATTTATAAGAAAATTATATTTTTCTAGTCATAACTTTTCACTAATGACTAGCCCTGTTTTCACTAGTCATAACTTTTCATTAATGATTAGTCATATTTTCATAAGTCATAACATTCCATTAATAATAGTCATATTTCCACAAGTTATAGCTTTCTACTAATGTTTAGACTCCTTTCGGTTTAAAATAGATGATGTTTCTCAGGAAAAGATGCCAAAACAAAATTCAAAAAATGATCATTATAGGAAATATAAAACTTTGTCTCTTTTAATATTTCATTTACAAATTATCCCCAACATATTGTTCTTATTGATAATCAGTAAGTTGAAGAACAAGGATTGGTGGAGCAATAGTTTGAGAAATTTTCGATCTTGAAAAATGATCTACAAAATTCTTATTGGAAAGGTTCAAAATCAGCCTTTCAAAAGGGAAGCTTTTCCTCTAACAGTGAAAATTTTGACCATTTATTAACTCAAATTGCTAATTTAGGATGAGACAAAAACTCTATTTGTATGTCCAAACCAACACTTGAGAATCTCAAGTTAGAGGTTTGGATACTCATTTCAAAGAAAAAGTCCCTTGTAAAAATCATTTAAGAACACTTAAAATTCCTTTTTTATATCTTATTTCTAAGTGCAAAGGAGGATACTACACTTTTTCAAATCTCTTAGGTAAAAATATTTTTAAGCATAATATTTTGGAAAATTAAAGGCAAATCAAACATTTTAATGTAAAAAATCGCCAAAAGACTTTGCTTGAAAAGTCACCTTAAGCCAAAAAAAATTGGTGAAAATATTTGAGAAAGAAAACTAGATACAAAAGCATGAGACACTAAATCTTATATCCAGCCTAACAAAATCTCCTAGACCAAAAGCATCACTAAGTCTTCTTGTTACCGAAGCTTCATTCCACACTTGAAGATTTTCTTTCAATGTATTATGTGGTATAGAAGAATGCTTTCAAGTGTTCTTAAATGATTTTACCTATCACATAAGTAAAATTAGTCCTCTTCGATGTTTATAACCATAACTAAAATTAAGTAATTGAAGTTTACACTATCATTCTGGTTCACATCAAATCTACTAAGTTAGTATTCAAAAGTAGAAATGTTATTCTACATTGAAGGGTAAAAAGTACAGATTCCACCTGAACTTTCATAAATTTTGGATTTTGCTTACTTTATTCAAAAGTTTGGTCTTTGCCTTCCAATTCTTAAAATGACCTAATCCTTGCCCTTTCGTTCAACTGTTAAGTAGTACTAATGGTATCACACGTGCCGTTCATGTGACAAAATTGGGGGATATTTTTGAAATACAAAGGCAATATTTTGTTGTTGTAGTTGTTAATAATAATAATAATAATAATAATAATAATAATAATAATAATAATAATAATAATAATAATAATAATAATAATAATAATAATAATAATAATAAATGACAAACCTTTTAATTTTTTTCCTTCTCCTTCTTCTTCCTAAAGAACTATGACAACATATGCTTTTGCCTTCTTCCCACTTTCCCATCTCATTCTTCTCCTTCTCTGCTGATAAGTGCTCATGATGTCTATATTTTCTATATAAATTACACTCTATTAGTTGTAAAATTTAGCTTAAATGACTATTTATCCCCATATTTTCACATTGTTTTATGTAAGAGTCATGGAATAAAGATTTGATAAAGAACATAGTTGAAAAGAGTTAAAAAAGATAAGAAAATGTCGCCGCTCCTAAAGATAAGAGCGCCATTTGGTTCAATTTAAATGGCGACGCTAGAAAAGTCAAGAAAATTGAAATTACAGGAAGTAAACGATGCTGCTTAACTCAACCTAAGCGGTACCGCTCAGTTTCTCAAACAAACTTGCTATTTTACTTTAGTCATGGATTTCTAGAGCTTTGAGGCTATATAACACAGAAGTAGACCATAAATGGCAGTTGGTTAAAGGGAAAAAACACCTAATCCAAGAGAGAAGATCTAGGAGAAGATTTGAGTGTTGTCTAAGAGAAGATTGGAGGAGGAGAAGAAGAAGAGTTTCTTATCTATGAGTTCCCTTTTTTTTTTTTTCTTTTCTATATCTTTGATTGTCAATTTATATTAAATTCTTTAATTGTATTTGAAGGAATGAATCCTATTAGATTCTTGTATTAAATCTTCTTTTGATTTATTGAATTTTAACTTCTAATATGTGATTATTTGAGCTTATTTGTGTTAGATTGATTGTTTATATTACTTTCTCTTAATGAATTCGAGAGATAGGGTTACGAGTTGAGTCTCAAACTAATTGATTCAATGTATATTTTCCTTCAATTAACTCGAGAGAGAAATTGAGGGATTAGAATTTGATAATTATTGAGATCTTGGTATCACTTAGAGATAGAGGTATTAGATTCTTCTTAGATTTACCTATAGTAATTAAGGGTTTTTGTACTCAATGCTTCTTATATTCAATTGAGGAGGTAGAAATACCCTTTGATTGGCTAAGGATAGGGAATCCATAACGAGAGAGAGAGAGAGAGAGAGAGCAAGATTTGCATTTGTGACCTATACCGGTATTAGAATTAGGATTTAATTATTTTGAGTTTGTATTTAGTGCTTAGCTAATTTTGAGAATTCTTTTCAATTGCATGTTTTTTACTTTTTTTTTTCTTGATCCTTGATATTTTCATGGCCAATCTTGTGGGATTGTGTTGATTCTGTTTGCCTGTCTCTTATAAATATCTCGTTTTTTCAGTTTGTTAGGCTAAACAATTGAAGAAGTTGAGTAATTTTATTTATTCATTTCCTTGGGTTCTTTAATACTTGCCATTAGAACTCTATACTTTACAATAGGTGCACTTGCCTAAATGTATATTTTGTGAGTAATTGTGACATTTTATATTTAAAACTTATTTGAGTATGATATTATTTTTTATATCACACAAGGCAAATAATAAGTTTTTGGTGCTATTGCCATGTATTGTTAGTGTAATATAAAAAACACTTGGATTTTATTAATTTATCCATGTAAATATTTGTGAGTATTACTAATCTTTTATGTAAATACTTGTTTATATATAGTACTAACCATCATACGTACATACTTGTGTATATTTGGTTGACTTCTCTTCGTTTTTAGTTCTTTAGATACAAGTGTTTGATGTTTTGTTGTTAGACATTGAGTTAGCTATATGTAATTGTACATACTTAGAAATATTGCTAATCGTTGCGTATAGCTACTTGTGCATGTATCACTAACCATTGTTCTTGCTTAAGTGTTTTGTATATATATTTGTATTAGATTCGAGTGTTTTTGTCTAATTGCACTTTATTGTATTATTATTTTGGTATTAGTGTATGTTTTGAGTACTAGTATATGTTTTGGATTCTATTGATTTAGTTACTGTTATTGTAAATAACCTTATTGTTTGTGTTCTTATAAATATGATCCCTTGCTGTATTTTATTAATTGCTTAACTGTTCTTTTTTTGTGTATATTATTATTATTTTTTTGTAGTGGTGAATTCTTTGTGAAGTTGGTTGACTTGTGCAGTTGTTTTGTGTTGGGGATATTTTTGACTATTTAGGGACCTTGTTGTGGAATTCTTAGTATAGTTTAAGGGGTGATTGTAGTGTTAAAATTGTTCGTTGTTGTGTATCTAGCATCCCTTGCACCTTTAGTCCTCATTTCCTTTAAAATGCCTAAAAAACAATATGCAAACAAGAGAGCAAGAGTTGAGTATTCTTCTTAGGTCCACCCAACTATTGATGAGCCTTCCGTCCATTCTATTCACTTTTATGACTACGAGTGTGATAAGTGGTATAAAAAGAGAGCTAAGAATAAGATTATTATTGAGCGCACTGTTCAGCCTCTAATTGATTATACCCTTTAGATTTCAAACATGTTTAGGAGGTTAGGATGGGGACCTATCTTAGGCTTATAAGGCATATTTTACTTCACTCTTATTAAGGAGTTTTACACTAATATAAAGGACAAAAAGTAAGGGGATCTTAGAGTAATAGAGACCTCAGTGAATGGGGAATCTATTGTGTTGTACAACTTCTTGCTATTATCTTAAGAGTACTTGATATGGGGCCATGGGTAGATGTAGATTAGTATAATAAGAAGATCGTGTCTGAACTATATTAGCAGTTCATAGATGCTCATCAAGAGTTAGGCCTAAGTTGAATACTATCTAGTTCTTCCTTAGTTCTACATACTAGTCGGTTATCTCATCAGATGCGGATCATAATCTATCTTTTAGGATTCAATGTATGTCCTAGGGCGAGTGGCATTAATGAGGTGAGGATCATAGATGTTCACATTACTTATAACATGCACCATTCTTGATCCATTCCCTTAGCCTCCAAACTACTAACATTTATGTGCGAGGTGATAGCTTCTGGCTATATCACCAAAGTGTATTATTTGCCTATTGTTATTATGCTGGTCCTTCGACATTTTCAAACCAACATGGACAATAAGGTACTTGAGTCTACTACAAGTACAATGAGGCAGAGCGAAGATGGTTTAGACCAGAAGAGGTGGCTCATCAGGGGTTGGAGGAGCAGCAACACGAGGAGGAGTTCCCATAGGAGCTTAGACCTACAGTTAGTCATTCTACTGCTACTGTAGATTTTCAAGCTAAAGTTAAAACTTATCTGGTGCAGTTATGGATAGATGTGGATAAACTACGTGACACCTAAGCACAGTATGGGTAGTTGCTTGAGGAGCAACAAGAATTATTAGAGCAGATGCACAAAAATCATATTGTTATGATGCAAACTTTGGAGGACATACAGTGGAGACAACAAAGAATTGCTGGACTTTTTTAATGCATATTTGGAGTACCAATCTGTAGCAGAACATGGGAGAGTGTCCAAATCTAAACCAAGAGGATCTAAAGGAGGACAAGATGGAGCATTTAGCTTAGGCTTAGAAGGAGATTCCTCGACTTTTACTAATTTTCTTATTTGCTTTCTTTGATTTTTTTTTTTTTTTTGTAGTTGTTTTCTTTCAGTTTGTTATGGGGTTTATTAACTATTTTCTAGTTGGGATTTTTACTTTTTTTTATTTTGTTTTTGGTAGCTAATTCCATTCTTTCTTGGACAATAAATCTTTTCTCTTGAAGATAACCTAATAGCAACCTAATGGATGATATGCTCAAATAATTGAGGAGTATTGCTTATCTTGCTCTTTTTTAGTATTTTAAGTCCTTTGGCTAGAGTTTATCCTTATTATTTTGTTTTCCAATAAGGGCATTGTTTAGTTTAACTATGGGAAAGAAGGATATGCAATATTTTTGTCTTGAATTTGTCGCGAGAAAGTTGTTGAATGTTGATTTGTTGGATTTTTTTTATAAAAATAGTGTGTTATGGTTTTGTTGGAATTTTTTTTTTCATTTTTGTGATTTTTTTATGTGATTTTTTTTTTTTTTTTTGCATTCTTAGGTTAATTTTCAAGACTTGTTCGTATATATGGTAATTTATGTTAGTTTGGTAAAACTATTATTTTTCTTTTTGCTTGAAAATTCTACTTAAAACCTTTTCTAGTAGAATTGGTACATGTATATATTGTGTATGACATAGGCTAAATTTTTTAGAAGTGAGTTACCTTTATTTATACATTTGAAAATGTTATGAAGTTCGATTCTTTGAAAATAAATGAGAATATTGTGATGAAGTATAAGTGTGGATTTTTAGCTTGTCTCTCGTTTAGTGGTATTTTAATTTTTATGCTATGTATTCCAATGTAAATAAAGTAGGAGCAAAAACAAGTGAGGAGAAAAAAGGTTCGCAACTGCAAAACGCTTGTCTTTTGGCTAAAAATAACATGCATTGAAAAAAAAAAAAAACTTGCAAAGAATGCAAAAATACTCATTTCAAGTCATTACAAATGTATTTCTTTGTAAAGAAAAATGACAATGAAAAATGAAAAAAAAAATGAGAGGCTGCTACTTTGTTACTTCAATTTGTATTATACTATTTGTAAGCCATGAGACTTAAGTGAGTCGAGTAATCCTACTTTATATGAATCATCTATTTGTATTCTTGACTCGAGAAGTAGAGATCATATTGAATTGGCATAAACTTATTTAACTCAACTTTAATGTCCTTGGTTGTATTTAGCCTAATATAAGAGTCTACATGAGATTAACTTGGTTGGATAGTTATTGGGACAGATTCTAACGTGAATGAGAGAATAATATTTCTACTATATAGACTTTATTTGCACATAAGCTGAATTGTTCTTGTTAATTTACCTAGAATGCTATGGTTGAATTTTTCAATTTTGCTTGTGAGTTATTTTCTTGTTGTGGATATTGTAATTTGCTTGAAAACAAGTAAAAGCTTTAGTATTAAGGTGTGATGAATGCTCATCATGTTTATATTTTCTATGTAAATTGTACTCTATTTATTGTAAAATTTAACTTAAATGACTACTCATTCTTACATTTTCACATTATTTTATGTAGGAGTAGTGGAATAAAGAATTGATGAAGAATAAAGGTGAAAAGAGCTGGAAAAGAATTGTGGTAAAAGTCAGAGCAAAGAAAACACAGTTGAATTTAAAAATTTTACCTTTTCTCGTTGGTACAACTATTGAGTGCCTAGGCTAAGGTTCAATGAAGTGTTGGGCTTCAGGCATTCTCTTTGATGATTTTGGCTCAAATCCCACCAACCCTCTACTTTGGTGCGCTAAAGCTTGACCTTTTTGGTCTTTTAGAATATGACCCTACTTGTTGTTAGTTTGTGAAAACAACGGATTTAGGATCTTGATTTTTTTCAACTCACTGCTACAAAATAGTATCAAGAAAACTATTTCTCTAACTTCTATTAACAAGAAGCAAGAAAAAAAACCCTAGAGAGAGGGAGAGCGTGGCATGAGAGAAAGAGTGAGAGAAGCGGCCAAGAGTAGTCAAGAATCACCTTCGGATTTTTCTAATCAATAACAATGATTAATTGGTTATCCGAGATCACTTAACATTTCAACCAAAACCCTATATCACATAAACAGTGTCCAGCTATGGCTTCACAAGGCCCTAGTCGACCTCCCTAAGGCCCTTTAATTAGAAGCTTTAGCCCAAGTGGGCTAGGGCTTATTTCTTAGACTTCGGTCCATGCTTTTGGGTCAAATTTATTTATTTATTTCTGAACCAGAACAAACTCTAAATAAATAATTGAATAACCTAAATGAACTAGGCCTTTCTCTCAAACATTTTTTTGGTCCAGACTTAGGCTAACTTTAATTATTCAATTTGGACTTAATCCCTGAATAATTAATTAATCAATATAAACTAGACTTTTATAATTCTTTCTTGAGCCTTTTATTTTGTTTGAACCTAAAAATAAATCAGGCTTACTAAATAAAATAAAACCCTTTTAATTGAAGACCATTTCTTAAACCCAAAAATTAATAATATTTTACGGGCTATTTCGAGGATCAAAAGATACATTGTTCTTGGCTATTAAAATGACCAAAATAGTCATACTATATAAACAATTGTATTTTGTATTTTAAATATTTTCTATTATTTTCATAATAAAATATTGATTCTAAGAACAACATTGCACTTAGCAATGTCTCTGACCTATATGTATTATGACTAAAATACTCCTCTATATAATGCCAGTCTTAAAGAGAGAAAATAGTATACTAACACTCTCTAAATGACCCTTTATCATTCTTAAACCTCTAATCCGATGATCTACGACTTTCTAGAATATTTTCATTTTGCTAGGGAATTACTCTTAAACAAATATCTAAGTCATGTTCCTAGAGCCCTAGATCCATAGACCATTTGAACAGTCACAATGAGCGATATTTCCAACTAGGAGCATAGAAATCATCTTGTATGAATCTGTCTTAATTAACTACTCACACATATCCAATAATAAGTATATCGGTCTTACAATAGAATCTTACTTATAGTACATAAAAGTACATGCTTCCAACTTTGCTAGACCGCGAACTTATATTCAAGTAATAGAGTACTAGTTCACCTGTAATAGTAGTAATATGGGTTTCTCTCATTTTAGTACTTTTAAAACTAGTTCTATGTATTTCAAATACGCTTATACCATAAAGAAAGAAAACTACTTACTAGTTAAAGGTAAGTTATTCCCTACTTGGAATTTATAGAATAATAACCTTGTCAGATTTCTATTCTCATCAACTGGTTAAGAATTATCAGTTTATGTGTTAAGTAATCTATGATCCATACCTTACTGTGAAAGATCTCCATTTATATGATCTTTACTTGACATAATGGATCTTTTCTAGTAAATATTGTATATTACAAATTACAGTAAAGAAGACAAACCTCATTGAGAAAAAAACTTCTATTTATTAATTCAAATTTATATTAGATACAGTCATTAAGGGTATACATTCCAACAATTTTCTACTTATACTTTAAGATTTTTTATGCCTATAGGTGCCTATCCTTATGGAATTTAAGGATCTTCTAAAGACCATTTCTACCAAAAGCTTAGTGAATAAATCTGTTAGATTATTTTTCAAAGCTATTTACTCCACCACAATTTTTTGTCTCTGAAAAAATTTTCGGATTATATGGTACTTCCTTTCAATGTGCTTCTCTTTCTTGTAGTTTCTTGGTTTTTTTAATTTTGAGATAGCTCCCGAGTTGTTATAATAGAGTAAAATAAGTTTGTTCATCTGTGACACAACTCTAAGTTCTGACAGGAGCTTTCAGAGCTAAACTGCTTTATTGGATGCCTCTGAAATTACCATAGACTTAATTTCTATGGTTGAATCCACAATACAAGATTGCTTGGTGCTTCTTTATGAAATCGCCCCTCTAGACAAAGTAAATGTATATCCACTAGTGGATTTTCTTTTATCATTATTTACCTTAAACTCTGAGTTTGTGTATCCTATTGAAACCAAATCATAAACTCTGTAAACTACTATATAATCCTTTGTTCTTTTGAGGTACTTAAGTATATATTTTACCGCTTGCTAACGAACCCCTCCTTTAGTTTAACTGATATATACTAAGCCTACGGCAAAATAGACATTCGGTCTAGTACACAGTATAGCATATATAAAGCTAACGAAAACATACAGAGACCATGCATGCTACAAAAATTGAAGCCAAAACAACAAGAAAACACATAAACTACACAATAGAAGAATTAAAATATTTATACCTCTGTGCGTCTTTGATTTATTTGGCCATAAAGAAGGCGATTGGACCACGGGAATAGCTTCTACTCTCGGTGATGTTTCCGGGATTGTAGACCCTTCCGGTTGAAAACTCACAATTTGTCTACTTTTTCTTGCTTAATGGATGCAAATCTTCCTTGAGAACTTAAAATATTTCACCACCTATTACTCGTTAGTGAAATAATTTAGGCGAGGAAAATCTTATTCTCAGAAATATTTCTTGATCCTTCGCTTTTGATTAGTAAAATCAAGAAAACCAAAAGGAAAAAGAAATGAACGAGAGAAAAAGAGAAAACCAAATCTTTTATTTTTTCACAGACATAATGCACACATGGTTATCTACTTGATAACCTAAACCCCGGAGTTTTATTTTTCAAAAACCCTCTGGTTGTTATCAAGATAACCATCATAGAAGATGTTTTTTTTCAACTCTCCAATTCTGTAAATTAATTAAAACCCTTTTGGTCTAAGCTATTGGACCATTAATTTTATTTATTATTTTCATTGGACTCAATGAACCCAAAATAATAAAAATTAATTATTTATTTTTTGGGCCTATAAATTAACCCAATAAATAATTAATGAGTCCAAATAAATTAAAATTATTATTTAAGTCTTTTAAGTCTTTTTATCTAGTTTAGGCCCAAGTTAATTTTTTAATTATTCAATCTGGGCTAAGGTCCTGAATAATTAATTAACAAATTAAACTAGTTAATAAATTTAATTTAATTTCTCTCGTTCTTTTATTTTATTCCAGTCCAAAAATAAATTAGACTTCCTGAATAAAATAAAATTCTTTTAATCGAGACTATTTCCTTGACCTAAAATTAATTAGGACTTACGGATTATTCCGAGGACCAAAAAAACACATCGCTTTGACTACTAAAATGACCAAAATACCCATAATGTATGAATAGTTGTATTTTATATTTTAAATAGTTTCTAATATCACCATAAGAAAATATTGACCTCAAAGATAATGTTGCGTTAGCTATGTCTTCGACCTACAGGTGAAATCACTAAAATATCACTCTACATATTGCCGTGCATTTAGAGAGGACAGAGCGTACTAACACCTCTCTAAAAGATATTTACTATTCTTAGGCTTTTAGTCCAATGATCTATGACTTCTTGAAATATTTTCACTTTCCAAGAGAGTTACCCTAAAGTAAATATCCAAGTTATGTTCCTTAGGGTCCTGGATAATTATATCATTCGGACAACTACAAGAGGTAACATAGTGTAGAAACTATCTTGTACAAGTTTGTCTTAACTAACTAGTTACATATACCCAACATACAAATATATTGGTCCTACTGAAGAGCCTCAAGTATAGTATATCAAAGTATAAACTTCCAACTTCGTCAGACCATCAACTTATACTCTAGTTGTAGAGTACAAGTCCACGCTATAGCAGTAGTAATCTTAATTTCTATCACATGGTACTTTTAAAAATCACTACTACAGCTCTAGTTCTACGTATTAAAAATACGATTGTGTTATGAAATGAGAAGACTACTCATTAGTTAAAGGTAAGTCATTTCCTATTTAAAATTCATAATACAATAACTTTACCATGATGAGATTCTCATTCTCATCATTTGGTTAAGAACAATAGTTTATATGTTAAGTAACCCATAGTCCATACCTTACTGTGAAAGATCTCCATCCACATGAACTATTTACTTAAATACAATGGGTCTTTACCAATGAAAATTGTGCACAAATATAAAGAAAATTTCACAAATAATTTATGAGGAAGTATTTTTATTAATATAAGTTAAAATTATATCAGAAAGCTAGTTTAAGGGGGCATATATCCCAACAATATATGAGACTTTCTACAGCTAAAGCATAAAGAATCTTACTCATCCTATCTTTTTCTTTCTATATCTTAGAACACTTCTTAGAAGAAAGAGACAACTTATGTTTACAAGGGATTTGAGCCTTTTTATATGAGTTCATACTAAACCCGACCAACATCTTGTTAATATATGAAGTTTAGAATAACTCTAACATTCTCTACTTTTAATTTTTAAGAAGCTTAATTTCAAAAATATAGCTAACTTCTCCTAAGTTCTTTATACTGAAGTGACTAGAAAGCCAAATCTTTGTTGATGACAAAGTTTCTATATCATTACCAATAAATAGAATGTCATCTATATATAATCCAATAAAAACTATATTTGTCCTTTCCAATTTTCTGTACATGCTTGATTCATCCTTATTTTAAATGAATCCCTAAGATTTCACAGTCTTATCAAAATAAATGTTTCATGCTCTTGATACCTGTTTAAGTTTATAAATAGATTTCTTAAACTTGTAAATTATGTGCTCTTGTCCCTCAGCAACAAACCCTTCTGGTTGGGACATATAGATATTTTCACTAAGATGATTATTGAGGAAGACCATCTTAATATCTATTTATCATATCTCATAGTCATAATGACATGCGATGGTAAGAAAAATATGAATGGACTTAAGCATTGCTATCAAGAAATTTTTTTTCTCATAATCGATTCTTTATTTCTAAGTACAATCTTTTGCCACCAACTTAGTTTTAAAGATTTCTACCTTCCTATTTTTACCTTTCTTTCTCTTGTATACTCACTTGTACCCTATGGGTTTTATCATTTTAGGTAAAGCTATAAGATTCCAAATCTGATTGAAGTATATAAACTCAATTTCGACTTTCATTACTTAATATCATATGTTTGCATCAATATCAGGAATAACCTCCTTATGCCTAGTAGGATCTTGTTCCTGATAATTAGAAACTAGGCCAAAGACCTCTCTTGTCCATTTTTCTAGATCCCTAGATATCCTCCCACTACAACGATGCTCCTTTTGTATAGGATCCTTAGGCTGTACTTATTCTTGTTGTACAATTGGGTTACTAGAAGTCAACTCAAAATATAACTTTTCCATAAGTTCCATTCTACTCAAATTTTTGGTAGATGTACATTGTTCATCCTCCAAGTATCTAGTATTGGTATTTATCAGTATTTTCTGCTCTTTTACATGATAAAAGTATTCACTTTTTGTTCCTTTCGGATACCCAACAATATAGCACAATTCTTATCTTAGCTCTAATTTAGCTTTCTTGATTAATACATAAGAAGGATATCACCATATTAAAAGGATTTTGATTAGACTTTCACCTAATCCACATCTCATAGGGTATCCTAGCATTGGCTTAGAAGGTACTAAGTTCGAGATATATGCTATTATTTTTAGAGCATATCCCTAAAAGGAAATAGAAAGAGTTGTATGACATATTATGCTTCTAACCATTTCCATCAATATCATATTCCTTCTCTTGACTACTCTGTTCTGCTGAAGTGTTCCAGGTGCATTTAGTTGAGATACTATCCCATGGTCTATTATGTAGTCTTTGAATTCACAAAGGAGATACTGTCTATCACAATCTAACTGAAAGGTTTGATTAGCTTACCTATTTAAGGTTCCATTTCAGCCTTAAACTCTTTGAACTTATCAAAATAGTCAGACTTGTACTTCATCAAATAAATATAATCATACCTTATACAAATATCTGTAAAAGTAATAAATTATTTAAAACCTCATCTAGCTGGTATAGATAAATGATCATATACATTAGTGTGAATTAAACTTAGTACTTTTTTCTTTTTTTTGTCAAAAGATCTTTTGGTTATTTTTCCCATAGGACATGATTCGTACTGAGGCTAAATTTCCAATCTTAATAAGTCCAAAGGCCTATTATGGATTAGCCTTTGAATTCTAGTTGGGTTAATATGACCTAACCCTATATGCCATAAATATGAGTAATTGATATTGGCCTTTGTTTTCTTATTTATTACAAGTTTACTTTCAGTGTTATTTATTTTATTATTAATAGGATTTATGAAGAATAAACTACCATATATGTGCTCAGTACATAAAACTCTCAATTCTATTGATAGTAATACTAGAATAGAATGAAAAAGAATATCCATAATTAATAAGTTTAGCAACTGAAATCAAATTTTATTTAAAATTGGGAATATATAAAATATTCTTTAATAAAACTATTCTATTATAATCAAATAAAAACTTCAGGTTTCCTATTGCTTTCACTCTATTTCTTATTCAAAGACCATCCTTACCTTTCTTGAGTCACCTAATCATTCTAAATCCATGCAAGGAGATACAGATATGATTAGTAGCTCTGAAATTAACAATCCAAGTTGATGATAATCCAACTATCATTATAGACTCTAGATATAAAGTATTACTTGTGGGATTTTTCTTGGCTAAAAGATCTAGACATATCTTTTTCCAATGTCCCTTCTTACCACATTTGAAATCCTTTGAGTTTTGCATTTGGCTGGGACTTGGGCTATGCCACTGCATTTTCTTTTTTTTTTCTTAAACTTTCTGGGTTTGAGCCCAATTCGTGAAGAGAATGACTTTACAACCAAAGCCTTAGACTGAGGTCTCATGACTTTTTTTGTTATTTGGAGCTCCTTCATCAATTTTGTTAAAGCCATCTCTAACTTATTCATGTTGTAGTTCGACTTCAATTGGGAAAAGAAGTCTAGAAAATTCTCAAAGACTATGTCCACCAAACGTTTAGGGTCAATTATACCCTCTTGGACTTTTGTTTCTTTGAAAGCGGCAATCATTTTAAATATATGCTCCATAACTGACGCTCTCTAGTGTTCATGATTGCCCTAAGAGCCTCATATCTCGCAAGCTGAACATAGTGGCTAATAATGCACTGATATCATATGCAGTAGCTATGTACTCATGCTTCGATTGCAGCACATTAGACATGGAGGCTAACATATAACAACGAGCCATCTCGTCAGCATTCTTCTATGTCTTTTTTTGTTATTAGACTGAGGTCTCATAATTCTTTCTGTTATTTGGAGCTCCTTCATCAATTTTGTTAAAGTCATCTCTAACTTATTCATGTTGCAGTTCAACTTCAATCGGAAAAGAAGTCTAGAAAATTCTCAAGGACTATGTCCACCTGACTTTTAGGATCAATTGTAGCCTCTTGGACTTTTGTTTCTTTGAAAGTAGCAATCATTTTAAACATGTGCTCCCTAACTAACGCTCCCTGGTGTTCATGATTGCCCTAAGACCCTTATATCTTGCAAGCTGAACATAGTGGCCAATAATGTACTGATATCGTATGCAGTAGCTATGTGCTTATGTTTCGATTGCAGCACATTAGATATAGACGTTAACATATAACAACGAACCATCTCGTCAGTATTCTTCTATGTCTTTTCTGCTTCGAGCTTTTATTCAGTGGAACTTTCCCCAATCACAGGATAGGGATCGTATAAGACATACTTGTACTCCTCAGTAATGAGTATTATGTTTAGGTTCTTTTTTCAATCCACGTAATTTGGTCCAGTTCTTATTCTTATAGAGAATAATAGCTAAAGGACTAAAAGAACAACCGCCAATTATTTCTGAAATTCAAAAAATAAAAATTCTCAATTTGTATAAAAATAAAACAATTAATTTGTGCACTTTCTCCTCATATTATAATAACATTATCATTATTATTTATAATATAATCATCTTGGCTCTTAAAAAACTGATATAGCTTCGTGGGAAAGTTAATAATTTTCTAAGTTAAGTATATTAACCATCACTAATCAACTACTCTTCTAGGTAAAATTCTAGAAGATTGCTTCATCGATGGGATAACAGTTTTTTCTTATTTTCTATGGGTAGACCTCACACTATGGCCTCTAATGTCGATTGGCTATTCATAGTATGTATCTCGGGTACCAATTTTATCTATCAATTAGTTCTAAATCCTTAAGAAATCTCTATCTTATATGGGTTCACTCATAAGGTAACACAAGAAGATCCACAATCTCTAACATGGATCATGATGGAAGCTGTAAGGATGCTGGAACTACTCTCCTACTTAGTCTTTTAAATAAGGGTTTTATTAGAAAATATTTCTTTGGAAAAACTTTATTAAATATTCCTCTAACTTATGTAAAATATTTGAATTCATAAAATCTCTATGTCAAGGATGATACCATTTGAGAAGTTTACCATAGATTAATTTTACTCAAGTTAAAGGCTTAATAATTTCAAAAATATTTTCTTTTTCTAAAACTATCTAGAAAATTTGGTCTCATTAATTTTTCAAGAAAAAATATTTTTCAAAACTTAATTAAATTGGTTTCCTATGAACTTACACAAAATCTTTAAATCCAAATATTCTCTATGTCAAGGATGATTACCTTTGAGAGAATAATCATGGATTAATTTTACTCATGTTAAAAAACCTCTTAATTAAAAAAAAAAGGTCTTTATTTTCAATTTCTCAAGAATTTGGTCTTAGGAATTATGTGTACCTTGGTTTGCTCATAAAAGGAAATAACATATTCAAACAATAGACAATTATCATAATTTTTCTATCCATTAACATAAGTGTCCACATAATGGATCAAACACATTAAATTATTAATAATGTTGTTTAACCCTAATCTTCTTTACTATTCACTTTCATGTAAAATATTTAACAAAGAATATAACCATGACACAAAATAATCTCGTGTGATATGAGATTCCAAAAGAAAAAAAGAAAATTACAAGAAAAACACTTAATGTGCCTTCTCTTTCTTATGCTTCAAAAAATAGCAATCCCGTGCCCATCCAGTGCTAAGCTGGCGGCCTTCCAATGCTAAGTAGGTGCCAACTTAAGCACCTAAGCCAACGCTAGCTTGGTCACAAAAAACTGGCACCTCGTTAGGAAGCAATCGTGATGGCTTGAACTTTTAAGCCAGTGCCAGCTCTAGTCTGCTCACAACCAGTGACGCTACTAAAGTCTTCTTTCCCTTCTTCTTGAGATGTGGGTGATATGGGCTAAATTAGTCATATTTTTTCTCGTTATTTGAGGCCATTTTGTGATATATTTTGTTCAATAACTAGTCATATTCTTTTATATTTGAGATTTTACTCTTGGAAAGGTGTTTTGTTCATTATTTTAGATTTTTAGGGTAAAATAAAACAAAAACATTGCAAAACAGAGAAGAGGCGGCACCGGCTAGGGCTCTAGAACTGGCGCCGGCCATGCACTGGATTACACGAACTTCGAAGCGACAAAAAATTGTTAAAACAGAGCAAAATAGAGGGGAACCGACGTTGGTTCTAAGAGTCAAGGCGGCGCCGGCTGCATTCTGGTCTTCATTGTGCAAAATTCGGAGAAAAATCGATGAACAAGTAGAGAATCAGAACACATCCGGTATCGGCTCCGAGAGCTTAGGCGGCACCGGCTGTGCCCTGAAGCTAAGGTGGTGCTGTGATCTTTCTACGCGATTTTTGATAATCTGTGGAGTTTTAGTATCTTCCAACTTCTAATCGACCAAGAATATTGTACCTACGAGTTTAGGCACTTCCTAAGCCTATAAATAGATGAAAAACATAAGGGAAAAAGAGAGAATTCATTGATCATCATAGAAAATTACTCAATCAAAGGAGGAATTCTTCAATTCAAGGAGGGTTGTGCAAGAAGGTCTTCAAAGGAAGAAGAAGGAGGCTTGTCTATGCATGCTTTCTTTTACTTTATTTTTTTTTCTTGAATAATGATATTTTAATTGTTTTATTATAAGTTGACATTGTTTTAGATATTCATGATATTTAGAGTTATTTGATCTTTTGATTAATTGATTGTTCTTCTTGATATTCAATTACTTGGGTGTATTACGAGATTAATTGGTTGTTTCTTTTCATTAACTTGCTAGACCAAAGAGGTTGATGGTAGTTGCAATTGATTAATTTTATATTTATTGACTGTTAACTTGCTAGACCAAAGAGGTTAATTGCTAAGGATTGAGTAATTGAAGGTTAATTGATGTTTGCTAGACCAAGGATTCATTAATTAATTTCATGTTTTAAATTTGCCAGACCAAGGAAATTTAATCAAGGATTGTATTTAATGCATCTTGTGGATGAATTAGTTGAGATAGACCAAGTGATGCTAATTTATCTATAATGTAGTAATTAGTTGAGACAGACCAAGTGATGCTAATTTACCTTTATCCTTCATGGTGCCAAGAGAATGATTAGTTATGACAATGGTTAGGTTTTTTGAGATCATGTTTGTCTAAACAATGGTTTGAGTTACATACTTCTCCATTCTTGACATGTATATACTTTTATTTTTATTTTATTTTATTTTTGTTTCTTTTTCACTTTATCAAGTCGGTTAAACAATGAAAGAAAGGTGATTAATGTCTACTTGTTCCTGGAGGATCGACACTCGTTTGAACTCTATGCTCGGTTAATGATGAGTATGCTTGCTCATATGTGTGATTTGAGTTGAACGTTTTAATTTAAACTTGATTGAGAATGTGCTTAGTTTTTGTATGATTTTTATACCCAAGCCCGAACACATCAGTGGGTCATTCTCTAGGCATGCTAATGATTACAAAAATTCAGAAAGCTAAATTTAACAGTAATACAAAAATGTTTATACCTTTAAATCTTAGGCTTACATGAAATCTACTAATATAATTGAATTAGGTACAAGTACCTATACCTCTACTCATAAGGTGTGTACAAAATCTACTCATATAAAAAATCATGAGGGATCATAGGAGAGTAATCAAAAGAAGGAATATTTCCACTTTTAATAACCTAAACATGCTTCTAGTTTACCAAAAGCGATGATTCTGATACCACTTAAAAGGATCGCGGTAAAAATCAGAGCAAATAAAACGTAGTAGAATTTAGAAATTTTATGTTTTCTCCTTCATACAAGCGTGGAGTGATTAGGCTGAGGTTTAATGGATTGCTAGGCTTTAGGCGTTCTCCTTAATGATTTTAGCTTGAATCTAGCCAACCTTCTACTTTGGCATATTAAAACTCAACTTTTTGGTCTTTTGGAATATAACCTTACTTGTTGCTAATAGGTGAAAGTAACAGACTTAGGATCTTGGACTTTTTCTTGACTCACTGCTACAAAACAGCATCAATAAAACTATCTCTCCAACTTCTATTAACAAAAAGCAAAGAGAAAAACCTATTCAAAGAGAAAGCTCCAAACTTTCCTAGAGAGAGGGAGAGTGTGGCATGAGAGAGAGCGAGAGAAGTGGCCAAGAGTAGTTGTGAATCACCTTAGGGTTTTTCTAATCAACCAATAATAGTTAATTGGTTATTCGAGCTGATTTAACTTTCCAACCAAAACCCTATACTACATAAAAGGTGGCCAGCATGGGCTTCACAAGATCCTAGCCAGCTTTCCTAAGGCCTTTGGTCGGCCAGCCCTAGCCTAAGTGGGCTATGGCTTATTCTTAGACTGCGGTCCATGCTATTTGGTTAGATTTGTTTATTTATTTATTTCTAGACTAGAGTAAGCACCAAATAAATTCAAGCCTTTTTCTAGTCCAGAATTAGGCTAACTTTAATTATTCAATTTGGGCTCAAGCCCTGAATAATTAGTTAACTAATAAACCATGTTTTTATTAATTCTTTCTTGGGCCTTTTATTTTATTTCAGCACAATAATAAATCAGGCTTACTAAATCAAATAAAATCCTCTTTATTCAAAACCATTTCCTAAGCCCAAAAATTAATCAAGTTTTATGGGCTATTCTGAGGACCTAAAGACACATTATTCTTGGTTACTAAAATGACCAAAATACTCTTACTATATAAATAGTTATATTTTATATTTCAAACATTTTTTATTATCGTCATAAGGAAATATTGACTCCAAGAATAATGTTTGCTAAGCAATATCTCTAACCTATAGGTATTATGACTAAAATATCCCTCTATGTAACGCTAGTCATAAAGCAAGAAAATAGTGTATTAACACTCTCTAAATGACCTTCTACCATTCTTAAACCTCTAGTCTGATGATCCACGACTTCCTAAAATATTTTTACTTTACTAAGGAGTTACTCTTAAGCAAACATTCAAGTCATGTTCCCAGGGCCTTAGATTTATAGACCATTCGGGCAGTCATAAAGAGCGATATCTCTAGTTAAGAGTATAAAAGCCATCTTGTTTGAATCTGTCTTAATGAATTGGTTACACGTACTCAACATACAAGTATATCGGTACTATTATATAACATCACCTATAGTATATCAAAGTACATGCTCCAAGGTTTGCTAGAGCACCAATCTATACTCAAGCCATAGGGTATCAATTCACGCCGTAGCAGTATTAATATGAGTTTATTTCATTTTAGTCCTTTTAGAAATCACTACTATATGTCTAGTTTTATGTATTCTAAATATACTTATACCAAGATGTGAGAGAATTACTCACTAGCTAAAAGTAAGTCATTCCCCACTTGAAATTCATAACATAATAACCTAATCATGATGAGATTTTCGTTCTCATCAAAATGTTAAGAATAATTAGTTTATGTGTTAAATAATTCATAATCCATACCTTACTATAAAAGGCTTCTATTAACATGTATCACTTACTTAACACAATGGGTCTTTTCTAGTAAAGTTTGTGCATTACAAATTATAGTAAAGAACACAAACATTATTGAGAATAAAATTATTATTTATTAATTCAAATTTACATAAGATATATAGTCATTGAGGACATATATTCCAACAAAGCGGCACTGCTTGGTTCAACTTAAGTAGCACCGCTAGGCTAGAGAAGTTAAGAATCCTAGAATTACAGAAAGCAAACAGCGCCGCTTAGTTTTGTAGACAGGCCTGCTATTTTACTTTAGTTATAGATTTCTAGGGCTTTGGAGGCTAAAAAGGCACAAAATAAGACCATAAATAGCAACTGGCTAAAAGGAAAAACACTTAATGTAAGATAGAAGATCTAAAAGAAGATTGGAGTGTTATCCAAGATAATATTAGAGAAAGAAAAGAAGAGTTCTTGTCTATGAGTTCATCTTTATCTTTTTTCTATATCTTTGATTGTTAATTTGTATGAACTTCTTCAATTGTATTTGAAAGGATGAACCCTAATTAGATTCTTGTATTAATTTTTTTTTATTTATTGAATTGCAATTTCAAATATGTGATTACTTAAGCTTATTTGTGTTGGATTGATTATTTATGTTGCTTTCTCCTAATGAATTCGAGAAATAAGGTTAGGAATTGAGTTCCAAACCAATTAATTCAATGTATGTTTTCCTTCGATTAACTATAGAGAGAGGTTGGGGATTAGAACTTGGTAATAATTGAAATCTTAGTATCACTTAGAGATAGAAGTATTGGGTTCTTCCCAGGTTTACCTATAGTGATTATGGGTTTTATGCTTAAACTAGGGAGGTAGAGATACTATTTGATTGGTAAAGGATAGGGAATCCATAACTCGAGAGAAAGTGACTTTTGTATTTGTGTCCTATACTAGTATTATAATTGGGTTTTAACTATGTTAAGTTTATTGCTTGGCTAATTTTGGGACATTCTTCTCAATTCCATGTCTTATACTCTTTAACTCTTTTTCTTAATCTTTAATATTCTCATAGCCAATCTTGTGGGGTTATGTTGATTCTTTTTGTTCGTCCATTTAAATATTTCATTTTGTCAGTTTGTTAGGCTAAACAATAGAAGAAGATAGAGCAATGGTAGTTATCCATTTCCTTAGATTTTCGATATTAGAATTCTATGCTACATGATAGGTGCATTTGTCTAAATGTGTATTGTGAGATAATTATGACATTTTATATTTAAAACTTGTTTGGGCGTGAAATCATTTAGCGTTGATAAGATGGATTTTACTCTTGTAGGAATTTGACTTGGAAATTCTAGGCAAGAAAGGAGTTGAGAACTTAGCTACAGATCATTTTTTAAGACTGAAAAATTCCAATTTGGAGCCATTAAAAGAGGAGATAAATGACATATTTCTGGCTGAGCAACTTTTGTGGTTTGAAAGTAAAAATGTTTCTTCTCCATAGTTTGCTAATTTTGTTAACTATTTAGCGGTAGGAATTCTTTGAAAGGATCTTACTTCTCAATAGCGAAAGACATTCTTGTCTCATGTGAAATATTATTTTTGGAAAACCAATTTTTATTCTGACGTTGTGCTGATCAAGTTATTAGAAGATGTGGATCATACTAACACCCTGGATATCTTTAAGCATTATTATTAGGGACTTGCTGGAGGTTACTCTCAAGCTAACAAGATTGTTAGGAAAGTTTTTTAATATGGATTTTACTAGACTTCAATATTTAAGGATGTACATAGATTTGTTAAAAATTGTGATATGTATCCATGAATTGGTAATATTTCCAAAACATATGAGTGGTTTTTTAAACTTGTGAAATTTTTTATTTTTGGAAAATTGACTTTATGAGACATTTTCTTAATTTTTTTAGCAGTAAGTATATCTTGGTTGTTGTAGATTATATTTTTAAATGGGTTGAAGTATAGACTTTGCTAACATGTAATACTAGGGTTGTGGTAAAATTCCTTAAAAAATTATGTACTCGCTTTAGAATCCCTAGAGTTTTTATTAATGATAGAGGGACACATTTGACAATATCCAACTAGAGAAAGTGCTTAAACGTTTAGGTATTTCACATAAGTTTGCTACTTTATATCACCTCCAAACTAGTAGCCAAATTAAAGTAGTTAATAGAGAACTGAAAAGAATTCTGGAGAAGGTCCACACAATAAAAGATTAGAGTATGAAAATGGATGATAGGTTTTTGGGCATATAGGATAGCCTACAAGACCCTATTCGACTACTCCATATAGATTAGTTTATGGAAAATCTTATCATTAACCTATGAAAATTGAGCATAAAACTTTTGGGCAATCAAACTTGCCAATTTTAATCTCAATTTTGCAGGAACAATGAGTTTACTCTAATTGAATGAACTGGAGGAATGGAGAAATGACGCGTATGAGAACTCTAGAATCTACAAGGAAAAAATAAAATGATGGCATGATCAGTACATCTCATCAAATCAAAAAATTAAGGAAAGTGATCAAGTTTTATTATTCAATTCAAAGTTAAGATTATCTTTTGGAAAGTTGAGATTTAGATGGTTCGAACCATTCTTGGTGACCAGAGTATTTTCCTATAGGGTAGCTGAGGCATCTCATTAAGAAAAAAGGGAGATTTAAAGTGAATGGTAACCGGTTAAAATTTTATTATGGAGAGAACCCTGGAGAACTGGAAAGAACTTATTGTATTCTTCATGATTTGCAGAATTACTCAGCCTGAATATTTGAGACATTTTCTTTTCTTTTCCTTTCCAGTATTTTCTTTTGTTTAGTAGGTTTTTCTTTATCTTTTGTTCCTTATTCTCGTTTGCATTTACATCTTTCATTTTCTAGGGTTGTTTTTTTTTTGTTGCTATTCTTGGTATAATTCCCCTTCTTTACATATTCTATGAGGTATTGAGCTACAATACATTTAGGGGGTATCATTTTACCTTCTTCCTCTTTATCTTTTTAGCCCTATTAGATATGCTTACTCTGCGATTTATTTGTGGCTAATGAGGACACTATTTAGTTTAAGTGCGGGGAAATATTTAAACTTTATTCTTTGCAAGAATCTATTTATCACTTGGTGTTTTCTTTGAAAAATTTTGAAAAATGTTAGACTTATCATCAAGAATTCTTGGTATGTATGTTGATAATTGTTAATTTGGTAGAGTTATTATTATTTTTTTTGCTTTTAAATTTAGTTTAAGACTTCTTTAGTTGAGTTGGTATTATGTAAAATTATATATTAAGGGTAGCATAGGCTAAGTCTTGAAAATATAGGTTAACTTTGTTTATGCCTTAGTAAATGTTGTGAAGCTAAGTTTTTAAGGAATTGATGAGAACATTGTGATGAAAAATAAATGCTGATTTTTAGCCTATCTCTTGCTTAGTGGCATTTTCATCTCTTTTAATTTTTGTTGTTCATTGTAATAGCGAAAAGGGTAAGAGGTAGGATGCTAAATGCACCTACTAAAATGAGAAGAAAGTTCAAAAATATAAAGCGCTTGTTCTCTAGCGAAAAACAACGTGTGATTAAAAAAAAAAAAAACACATTCCAAAATCATTACAAAAATTTCTTTGCCAATAGAGGTTCCTATTTTGCTACTTTAACATGTATTGTAATTTCTCAAAGCCACAAGACTTGAGTAGGTTATTTAATCTTAACTTATATAAATCACATTGTTTGTATTCTTGATCAAAGAAGTATAGTGAATCATGTTGAATTGGTATAAACTTGTTTAACTTAACTTTAACGGACCTAGTTGCATCTAGCTTAATAATATATGAATTCAAATAATCTTAACTTGATAGATAGGTGTTGGATTAAATTTTGAAGTCAAAGGAAGAATAATGTCTCTACTATATTTTTTATATTTTCATACATGCTAAATTATTCTAGTTGCTAAGTCTAACATTT
This sequence comes from Voacanga thouarsii, assembly GCA_026120185.1. Lineage (NCBI taxonomy): Eukaryota > Viridiplantae > Streptophyta > Magnoliopsida > Gentianales > Apocynaceae > Voacanga > Voacanga thouarsii. The sequence continues at coordinate 2,724,880 of JANUWF010001117.1, forward strand.
TGAATTTTCATAACTAATCACTTGATGAGGATAATGTTAATTTACTTGAGGATAAGAAAAAGTTCAAGTGTGGGGAAGTGATGAGCACTTATATTGATCATATTTTCATGTCATTTATATTACTATTATGAAGAATTCGTGAATAGATGACTACTCATTCCTCTATTTTCGCCTTGTGCTCATCATCTCTATATTTTTTTTTTATGTAAATTGTATTCTATTAATTGAAACTTTTTGCTTAAATGACTATTCATTAACATATTTTTACATTATTTTTTTAGAAGTCATGAAATAAAGATTTGATGAAGAATAAAGTTGAAAAGAGTTGAAAAAGATAAGAAAATACTGCCACTTCTAAAGATAAGTGGAGTCACTTGGTTTAACTTAAGTGGTGCCACTAGGTGAAAAAGTCAAAAAGACTAGAATTACAGGAAGCAAACAGCGTTGCTTAACAACCCGAGTAGCGCCGCTCAGTTTTGCAGACAGACCTGCTCTTTTACTTCAATCACGAATTTCTAGGGATTTTGAGGCTATAAAAGACTGGCTCAAGGGAAAAACACCCAATGCGAGAAAAAAGATCTAGGAAAAGATTGGAGTATTGTCCAAGAGAAGCTTGGAGAAGAAGAAGAATAGTGTCTTGTCTATGAATTCCTCATTGTCTCTTTTCTATATCTTTGATTGTTAATTTGTTTGAATTTCTTTAATTGCATTTGAAGGGATAGACTCTAATTAGATTATTGCATTAAATCCTCTTTTGATTTATTGAATTTCAATTTCTAATATATGATTACTTGAGCTTATTTGTGTTGGATTGATTATTTGTGTTGCTTTCTCCTTGTAAATTTGAGAGTTTGGGTTAGGAGTTGATCTAATTAATTATATATATATTTTTCTTCAATTAACTAGAGAGAGAGGCTGAGAATTAGAACTTGGTAATTTTTGAGATCTTAGTATCACTTAGAGATAGGGATATTGGGTTCTTTTGGGTTTATCTATGCTAATTAAGGGGTCTTGTGCTTAATGCTTCTTATATTCAATTGAGAGGTAGAGATACCCTTTAATTGGCTAAAGATAGAGAATCCATAATTTGAGAGAATCTGGGTTTTGCATTCGTCACTTATAGCGATATTAAAATTGGGATTTAATTATCTTAAGTTTATACTTATTACTTAGCTAATTTATGCGGAATTCTTCTCAATTGTATGTCTTTTACTCTTTTTCTTGATCCTTGATACTCTTATGACCAATCTTGCGGGACTATGTTGTTTTTCTTTGCCCGTCTATTGTAAATATCTCATTTTGTTAGTTTGTTAGGCTAAATAACAGAAAAAGAGGCAGCAATGGTACTTATCCATTTCCTTGGGTTTTTCGATATTTATTATTAGAACTCTATACTACACGATAGTTGCACTTGCTTAAATATGTGTTGTGTGAGTAATTGTGGCATTTTATATTCAATACTTGTTTAAGTATGATATTCTTTTCTATATCACACAAAGCATACAACAAGTTTTTGGCACTATTATTGGAGAAAGTGATAATTTTGTTAATAATAATAATAATAAATGATAATCATTTTAATTTTTTTTATTCTGCCTCTTCTTCCTAAAGAAATATGACGGCATCTACTTTTACCTCATTTCCCACTTTTCCATCTCTTCATTCTCTTTCTCTGCCTTGACCATCCTATAGATCTGCCCTCTGCATCTCTCCCTCTTTTCTTTTCCTTGGCTTCGCCATATCACTTTAGATCTGCCTCATCATTGGCATCAACAATCTCGCAAAAATAGTGACAGTAACCTCAATTGGCACCCATATGATTATAATTCTTTGAAGGAGAAATCAATAGTAGAGACTTTGCTTAATGGGTCATCTAAAGAAAACTAAGTTGAAGCATATAATATGAGGGAATTGTAATGGTGCTGAGTTAGATGAAGATTTGCAGGGGTGCTAGTAGTAGATCGAAAAGAAACATGATGGCAGAGAGATCATTGGCTTTAGAAAATTAGTTGATGTTTATCAAAAGTGGAGTTCTATTATAAGTTTTTTCTCGTCTCCTTTTTGTTATTCATGGTAGCACTAAAGGTATTCATGGTGGTAATGCAGGCTTTTCATGCTATTTTGTAGGGCTTTGTAAATCTCTAGCTATTGTGCAAAGAAAATTTAATGTAATAGACCGTAGGAGAATCTTATTCTCTATGACTTAAAAAGGGATTTCAGAAGATTCTTGGTAAGCTTGTGTACTATGAAGGTGATCTCTATCTTCTAGACTCTAATAGAATTTGGTAGTTTCCAGTTTTACTGTCAAAATAAGAGTTGATTATAAGAAAGTATTTTGATGCTTTGTTTTCTTCTAGTGCTACCAAAACCATACATGGAAAAGTGAAAAACATAAATAAGGAAGATAGTTTTGATGTTTGCTTGTTCTTCCTTTAGGTTGCATTGGTGTATTCACCATGGCCACTATGGTAGAGGTAAAGATAGATGATGGCACTGAAAGAAGGAAAAAATATGAAGAAGTATATCATTCATTAGTATTTTTATAAAAAATCATCCATGTGATTCTAAAAATAACTAATAAACATATTACGTGAATGTCACTTTATAGCTTGTTAGCACTACTTAACGGTTGAAATGGATAGAAAGTTAAGGATTAGGTCATTTTAAAAGTTGAAAGGTAAGGACTAAACTTTTGAAATAAAGAGAGCAAAACCTAAAATTAGTGAAAATTCAGAGAAAATCACTACTTTTTACGCTACATTAAATGAACAATTTTGGTGGGGAAGTGGATATGAGCTATGAGGACCAGAAAAAAAGGTATATAAATTGGTGGATAGAATGAATAAATAGTATTGTGGAAAAAATGGGATAGACATTGTTATCTATCTTAAAATTGACAAATAGATTGTAGAAATTGAGTTAGGAATAAAATAAGGAGATAAGTGAGACGAGAAATTTTTTGTTAGTATTGGTTCATTTGACAAATAAGCGGTATATATCCCTAAGTTGTATGGAAAAATATAGTCTAGGATAGGAGGAGAAGAATATTTTAGAGAGTTAAGTACCAAAACTTCCCAAGAACTCATGCTTCAGTCCAAATAGGCATATGAACTTTAAATTTTTTCAATTACCCCCATCAACTCCAAATTTGTCTAAATAACTTAGACAATCCTAACAGAAATCATAAAATGCCTTAAAAGCCCTTAAATAGTTTGTAATTCCTAATTTTTTCCTCTCGATATTATATTTTTTTAAAAAAATCTAACTATAGGGGCAAAAATGAAGTTTAATAAAGAGTATGGGTATTAAAGATAGCATGCAAAAAAATTGACTACAAATAAACCCTTTTTGTCAATGGCGACTTTCAATTCATTGTCTAGCATAGATAACTAGGTTTGGTAAAGGAAGATGGAAGAGAAAGGGAAGAAAAGGAATAGGAAGAGAGGGTGGCAGTGGTGAGAGAGGGCTGACCCACAAAAAAAAAAAAAAAAAGAATGCAAAGAGAGAGGCAGTGCAACAACAGAAGAAGGGGGACGGAGAGAGAAGAAAAAGAAGAAGAAGAAGAAAGGGTTAGAGAGAAGGAAGATGATGAAGAGAGGGAGGAAAGGAAAAAAATACAAAAGAAGAGAGAGGACTGGTAGTAATGATGAAAGCCTAATAAGGAAAACAAATATAGAGATAGGACTAGGGTAATGAGGAAAGGATTGGGGAGAAAAAGAGAAGGAGGAAAAAAAAGAAAAAAAGAGAGGATAAATGGGGAAGGAAGATAGGTGAGAGAGCAGGGAAAAGAAAATATAGAAGAAAAGAGCAGCAGTGGCGGCACGGTGTCACCAAGCTAAGTTGCGGAACCTAAGAATGAAGGACTTATAAATAGAATATCATCGTTTTGCATTGTAGCAATGGAATATGACAAAAGTTTTTAAGTTGATGGAAGTTAATTATTGATGAATGGATGGGTTATATTCAATACCACAAAGGGTGGGGATAATGCATCCTCAATGGCTTTATCTATGCATGCTCTAATTTCATTTTTCTATTCAACTTTTAGAGCAAAATCTTTATGGGATTACAATTATATTGTCCTCATTTCTCTTCCTTCATGCATCTATAACCCCATTTATTTTTTTTTTAAATTTTTGATTGAGTTAATAAATTTAAATTTCAAAATATCAAATTGTTGTCAAGTCTATTCTATAGCAGAATACACAACAAATTCGCATAAGAGTAGTAAGTTCTTAGATCTAGATAGTCATAGTGAGAGCATAAAATCAATTTGAGTCCTCATCTAAATGAAATTTAAAATTGATTTAGATATGTAGTACCCTAGAAGGAAAATAGGTTGATGATATAGATAAATGGTTGAAAAGACTTTTTGTTTAACATAAGGAACTCAAAGCTATTGTGGCTATACTCCTCCATCTCTACATCTCAAATTTATCGGTTGTCCACCCTGGAAATAAACAGTTCACTTGAACTGTGTTGCTAGCACACATACCAGCCTGACCATCCAGAACTGGCATCTTGTCCAGACAGAGCTTACCTCTTAGAGGTGGCCGCCTACTGAGAGACTTACCCCAACATTTCAAAGATTAGTCCTAAAAGTATATCATTATTGAGTACTCAACATTATGTTTATCCCACTTGAAAAAAGTAAAATTGACAAAGTGTTTTCTTTGAAGTAGCAATTATGGTTTTCAGACAATTTTAGATAAAAATTAGTTTAAGAAAAATTTATTATTTTGTTTGGAAAATTGTTTGTTGGATTAAAATTTATTATATTTTAGCAGGAGGAATAAATTGTCCATAATTGCATCCCATAGTACATCTTCCACGGTAATAAGTACATTTGACTTGCATAAGTGCTTTTCTTCAATAACCACCTTTATGCAAGGATTTATTTTGATCTCTTAATTTCACTGATAAAATAATTTTCCAAGTCTTGCTCAAGGCAACCTAACCCTGTCTGGGGTAAACATAGGATATATGTCATTATTGGTGCACAACTAAGCAACAAAATTGCATAAGTGCAAAAACTCCAAACTTTATACACACATGATCTATGGCAACACTCGACTATGATATTAATTGTTTAAGAGTCCTAAAATTAATTGATAAAATATTTTAGAGGTTAACATTAATATAAGAATAATTTGATATTATAATAACATAAGTAAGTGACATAAGTATTAATTGAGTATAACAAAAAATATTAGCATTTTCAAAAGTATTGATAATTTTATAAATAATAATATTACTATAAGGATAATAAAAAAAATAATAATATAAGTAGTAATGATGATATTAATACGCATATAAATAAAAATAATAATGTTTAATAATAATATTTATTATATTAATGATAATAATATTATTAAATAAAAATAGCATGGCTAATAATGATAATAATAGTAATAATAATAATTTTATTAATATTTCTAAAAAATGATGTTGTTTAATAATAATAATAGTAATATTAATATTATCGGTGATAATTAAAAGTAGTAATGCTAATAATAATACTTATAACATTAATAATAATAATATTATTAAAAATAATAATATTAATAGTAATGTTAGTAATAAAATAACGGAAACGATTTAAGTATTAAAAGTAACAATAATATTACTATTAATAATTAAAAGTAGTAATAATTTTGCTCTTAATAAATAAAATAATAATCGTACAGGCAGAGTAATAATAACATTTTTCATAGCAAAAGTAGTATCGATTGCAATATAAATGCTTGCATGGTAATCGATCGCAAGATTAATAATATTGAAGTATTGACAAAAATAATAATAACAACAATCTCCATTATCGACTATGTCATCTCATGCTAGTGTCATATAAACCCAATTCACAAATCATAACCTCATATTAAAATCACAATCCAAATATGCTTCATAGAATACGCCTAATGCAAATCTCAACCTTCATATCATAAAATCATCCACATCATATTTAAATATGCATTTATCTTCCCCAATGTTAATAGATCATCAACCATCACATCAATACTTCTATAAGTCATTATCCTATTAATCTTAAGTTTGAAAATAAATGAGGGAGTAGATATGATCTTGGAAAACACTAAACTTTTGGATTAAACTCAAGAACAAGAAACATACCAAACCCACACACAAGAACACTAAAATGCTAGAAAATTAAAACTCTTGTGATACTGTGAATCTAGCCTATTTCAAAGATACCTTAACATCCTAATCTAACTATATATTAGAATACCAAAAGTAGGAATTTAGAGGCACCTAACTCAATCCTATCAAACACACTAGGTAACCTAGTAGATAAGAATAGATATGAAGTTGAGATTATCCCTTGAGATATAAAGACAAGATCAAAGGTGGGATTAAATCCTTTGATTTAATCTTGATAATTAATAGACATCACCCAAGAGGATCACCCTCTCCAAAGCTCTTAAAAAGTTCTTGAACTTTTAAAATTTCATATGCCTCTAAAGGTTCTTGGTTTACAATATTATAATATGGTATTTATAGTCCCCCAATATAACCTAATACAAAATATTATAGAAGAATGTTCTGTTCCTGAACTAAATACTTTTAAATATTATAAAATGATTCCAAAATAGCTATAAAATGTCAGGGGTTCAGGTTCCAGAACAGGGCCGGTACTGTGTAGGTCAGGAACCCAGTACCATCTCTTGGGGATGGTGCTGGGTTCAATTTAGAGGAATAGTTCTCATGCACAAAAGTCGGAATGAAAAAAAAGGGGACCTAACCAGTCCACAGTCAGTGCTGGGTCGGGCTATTAGGGCCAACGCCAGGTCTAATCTGCTAGAATAGTGCGTGCGCAAAAAAATTGAGGAATTTTTCAGATCACAGTCGACACCTGATCGGTCGATCTGGGCCGGTGCCGGGTCAGATCTGGGCCGGTGCCGGGTCAGCTCTGGGCACTCAATTCCTATTTATTTGACCTCCATTCCTTCCATTCATTTTCCATGCGTTCTCTTGATCTTCCAAATAGTTTTGAAGCCAAGTTCGTTTCTATTTGAAACTCTCTTGGGTAGCATTCCTTTATTTGCCCGTTTGCCCTTTAATTCTTGTTCATTTGTTTGCTTGACCTTCCACAAGGATTGTTGCCTTTTTTGTATTCCTTTTGGCCTTCATTTCTTTATCCACTCTTTCATCATTCTCTTGGCCCTTGGTTTGTTGGCTTAGTTAGCCTTAAACTTCTGTTTAAACCTCTTGAAAATGGATCTCACCCAAGGTGCCATGAACTGTGGCTTGGACTTCTCTTTATCTTCTTTTGAGTGGCCTTCGTGCTTAGGGTGATTCCTATCATTTCTCCCTTCTTAGAAAGGATTCGTCTTTGAATCAAAACCTATACAAGAATTCAAACAACAGAGTTTTTGTAAAAGTGAAATGTCATGGCTTTATACCTTGTTATTCTCTATACTTCCTCTTTTCACTACCCACATTTGTTCTCTCATTTTACCTCCTTTCTCTTTTCTTATTTTGTCTTCTTGTTTGTCGCTTTTTGCTTTTTCTTTCCAACTTGAGGTGGTCACTATCCTCTCATCCCCGTCTTCCTTTATTTCCTTAATTTTTATCTCTCTTTATTCTCTAACCTCAACCTCTTGGTCCCCCTTCTCTCATTTTTTCTCCTTATTTTCTTTCTTACTCATCTTCTATTTCCTCTCATTTCCCTCTCTTCTTTCATTTTCCTTTTCCCTCAAGATATTTTGATTTCTCAAAATCTCACAAGGGGATAAGGGAAGTAGAATGATTTTCTTTCCATCTTTTCTTAAAGAATAAGTGTTCCTGTTCTTTTCATGGACCACATCTCTATTAAACATTCAAGGTCTTCCCGACAAAAGATGCCCTACATGCATGGGAAATACATCATAAACCACTTCATCCTTATACGTCCCCATATCCATGGCAACTTTTGATTATTTGTTCACCTTCACCTCTTCACAATTGTTCAACCATTGTAATTTGTAAGGTCTAGGGTGTTTCAAGGTTTCTATTTCTAACTCTTCCACCAATGTAGTACTAATCACATTTTTACAACTCCCTCCATCAATAAGGACACTACATGATTTTTGCTTGATTAGACACCTTGAAAAAAATATATTCTCTCTTTATGATTTTTTTCCTTCTTCTACTCCCTCATAAGCATTTTCAACTTCCATTACTACTCCAATCAATGCATATAGTTTTTCAAGTATATCCCCATTTCTTCTATCCATTCTATTTCCTCCACTAGATTTGGTGTTATTTTGTGAAGTTGAATTAGATGCTTCATTCTTACTAATTTCACTCATTTTCATTTGCTTTTGCACCACCTCTAGCCAGCTCCTCTTTTTCTCTTCTTGTGGATGTGAGTTTTCTCCCACTTTATAAGCACTTGAAGCACTTTGGGAACCTTTATCTATAGCACGTATTTGCTTCCCTTCTACCTCATTCCTTGAATGCATTTGCTTTTCAACAAATTTTACTCTATTTTGCTCAACTCCTTCTTGATCATTCTCCTCTAATACTCCCAATGGGTTTGATATATATCATAGGAAAAAAGAGAATGTTGTAAAATTCCTTAGTCAACCCAGTTGTTGAATTCAATGATTCCACGTCTTCTTTTTCATTATCACTAAGCTCTTCATTAATCTCATTAACATTTTTTTCAACTTTTTCGTGCACCACTTCTTCATTTTGATCGAGCATTCCTTGGCACTTGGCCTTATTTTCTAGCCTTTCCTCTTTCTTAAAGCTATGTAATTGACATTCTTATACTCTCATCATCATCTTTTGTTCAACCTTCTCAATTTTTCGTCACTTCTTACCCTTCTTGGCTCTTTAATATCTACAACATTTTTCTTGACCACTTTAGTCTTAAGTCTTGTTTTTTGCTTCTCAATTTGTCACTTTCCTTTGCAATTATGCACCTCATCAAATCATTCATATTCCATTTTGTTTGGACAATCAACTTTTTTATGCCTTCTACTATAATAAATTTCACAAGTCAATCCTCCACTACTCCTTTGCTGCACCATGCTTATAGAGGCTTGAGATTCTCCTATTTTTCCTTGCGACTCTTTCTTCTCCTTTAGTTGTTTTAGCAAACTTGGGCACTGGTAGTAACAGTGGCCATCACTTCTACTATTGTAACAATTATAACTTTTCCTCTCATGCACCCCTTTTTCCAGTATCTTATGCACTACATTCATCCCTCTTTGTTCAAGTCTTTTTGGACAATAATAAGAAGTGTGCTCAAAACTCTCACACATTTTGCACTCACGCTCCTTCAAGTTCTTTTGCACCCTATGCTTTGTTATTTTTTATTCTCCTCCTACATAAACTTCCTCATTACAATATTCCTCACTCCCATGTTCTTTTTCATATTTTCAATTTTCTTCCTCAAAACTACCATATCCCTCCCCACTCGAATAAGATTCTTCATTTCTCACATTCTTGATCACTTTCCCCTAGGTCTCCTTCATAGCTTTCATATTCCTTCCACTTGTACTTGGCCCCTCATCATGTTCATCCAAATATCCTATGCTCTCATAGTCATCATTCTCATATTCTTGCTCATGTTCATTATATTCCTCATAACTAGTCTCACCATAGCAAGACTCCTCATCATAGACATACCCTTCACTTTCATTCCAACTAGTCTTTGTGAATTTTCTTTCACGAGAAGTACCCAGACAATTGAAGTAGAATCCTCACTTCACTCCCTTACGTATTTACATTTAATTTTTTTGTGGTCACTATTCACTCATGTTTGCACTCTTCTTGGCTTTTATCACAATGTGCTCTCCCTTTTACCTTTTTCAAACTTTTAACTCCACACTCAAGTTCTTCCCAACTCTTTCCCACTTCAAAAGATTTAGTTCTACTAATCAAGTCAATTAAATTCCAAGGGATAAGAAAGAATGGTGTTTTAAAGGTAATTCATCAAACACTTGGTGTGCAATAAGGAAGATGCATGGATTTCAAAGAGTTGTTACACTAAATAATGTTATCACAATCTCAGTTACAATTTAGCAATTAACAACCACTTAAATGCCCTTTACTAAATAAAGTATTCATCATACTTCATGAATGGAAGTTTTGGTAGTCAAGTATGAGCAACACAATTCATTGGGATAATATATCAAACACATTAAGTGCAATCTCGTAACTCAACTTTGTATAGCAAATTTTAGCTTGTTTGAGCCCCCAAATCAATCAATTTTTGCACCAAATAACTTCTCAAATATAAATATACCATATATGGTCAAATTAACAATATTTTCATGGCGCAAATTCAAGTTTTGACATCCAAAAATAACAAGAGAAAAAGTGACAAAAATTTAAAAATCCATAGATATTGAAGAAGATTGTACCGTAACAAAAAAAAAGTTAGTTGATTAAAATCAACACAATACAAGCTCTAATACCTTGATATGATCTTGAGAAATACCAAACATTTAGGTTAAACTCAAGAACAAGAAACCTACTATACCCACACACAAGAACACTTAAATACTAGAAAGTTAACACTCTTGTGATAATGTGAATCTAGCCTACTTCAAAGACATCTTAACATCCTAATCTAACAATAGATTAGAACACCAATGATAGAAATTTAAAGGCACCTAACTCAATTCTATCAAACACATTAGGCAACCTAGTATAAAAGAATAGAGATGAAGTTAAGATTATCCCTTAAGATTTAGAGACAAGATCAAAGTTGGGACTAAATCCTTTGATTTAGTCTTGATTTTTAATGGACATCACCCAAAAGGATCACCCTCTCCAAAGCTCTCAAAGAGTTTTTGAACTCTCACAATTTCATATACTTCCAAAGGTTCTTGGTTTACAATGTTATAATAGGGTATTTATAGTCCCCCAACATAACTAAATACAAAATATTATAGAAGGATGTTCTGTTCCTGAACTAAGTACTTTTAAATATTATAAAATGACTCCAAAATAGCTGCAAAACATCAGGGGTTCGGGTTCCAGAATAGGGCTGGTGCCAGGTAGGTCTCATGGGGGTAGCGCCGAGTCTAATCTGGAGGAACAGTTCTCGTGCACAAAAGTCAGAACGAAAAAAAAAAGTTGGAACCTAACCGGTCCATAGCCGGCACCGAGTTGGGCTGTTAGGGCCGGCGCAGGGTCCAATCTGCTGGAATAGTGCGTGCATTAAAAAAATTGAGAAATTTTGCAAATCACAACCAGCACCTGGTCGGTCAATCTGGGCGAGCATCGAGTCATCTCTGGGCACTCAATTCCTGCTTATTTGACCTCCATTCCTTTCATTATTTTTCCATGCGTTCCTTTGATCTTCTAAATGGTTTTGAAGCCAAAATTGTTTTCATTTAAAGATCTATTAGGTTGCATTCCTTCATTTTCCCATTTCTCTTTAATCCTTGTTCATTAATTTGTTTACTTGACCTTCCACAAGGATTGTTGCCTTTTTTGTACTCCTTTTGGCCTTCTTTTCTTTATTCACTTATTCATCATTCTCTTGGCCTTTAGTTTGTTGGCTTAGTTGGCTTTAAACTCCTGTTGAAACCTCTTAAAAATGGATCTCACCCAAGGTACTATGAGTTGTGGCTTGGACTTCTCTTTGTCTTTTTTTGAGTGACCTTCGTGCCTGGGGCGATTCCTATCAGGAGTTTAGGATAAAATATTTGTTTGATGATCGATTTAAGTTGAAGATGTTGTTTTGACAATCGAAGAGCCTTGGATGCCTTGATGACTCATTTGAGAGACCAAGTTTTGAAGAAGTCCAACGTTGGCCACTAATAAATTCAACCAAGAAAGAGAGAGATTGATAAAAGAGTAAGAAGAAATGAAAGTAAAGAAAAGAAGAAGAAATAAGATCTTTAGACTTGGTTTACCGTATGGTGTTCTTTTTTACATGGTAAGAAAAATACTTGTTTGATTCGAATGAAGGGAGAACTTTAGTTATTTTGGTGTTATAAAGTGTACCAAAGGAAATAATATGATGCACTCTAGTTGATTTGAAGGTTTTAGAGTGGTTTGGGATGTTTAAAAGTGACTAAATGGTCAAAGAAGAGTAGTGTATGTTCTTAATATTCTTAGTATTTTTGAGAGAGTAGAAGAGAAAATTAGTAGAAGTGGGAGAGTGTTCGTGGTGGTGATGACCAAATTCCTTGTTGAATATGTGCAGAATTTCTGGTTTGGTTTGATAGAATTGGTTGCTAAATAGGTGAGTGTTTGATGAAGCAAAATGTGAAATTTAATTTTCAAATTCAAAATATTTTAATGGAGAAAAACTATGAGAGGTTTGAGGTGATTTAATGGAGTTATGTTAGCCATGGTTGGTGAATAAGAAAAGATGTTCAGCTATGTACCTAGTGTGGCCGAAAATAATAATGGAGAAATGAAGAAGAATTGAAGAAGAAATAAAGAGAAATGCTAGCTAATTGAAAATTAGAAAAGTTGGAAAAAAAAATTTTGGTTATCTAGCGAGAAGGAATGATAAGATTTAGGAAGATTAATAGCTAAAATTTAAAATATGTTGAATTGATTTTCAGCTACTAAATAGGAGTATCCCAAGGTCTTTTAATGGTGATTTTTTCAGCCATTACCTTAAAGAAGAACAAGAACCATGAAAGAACTAATTCATGGTGTTGAATACCCAAAGTTTCCTTGGCAAAGGTATTTAGTTGTTTGTTGGAAATTTTCTGGTTTCAACAAGCTATGAAAGGTCCGAAATCCTCATGCTTGCTTCCAACTTTTGCACACAAAAAGGGAGTGCTTGATTTGCAAAGAAGAAATGAAGCTCAAGCTGCCCATTTTCGAAACAAGCTAGGAAGAAGAACTAAAGTTGATTTTCCAAATTTTTACCATTACAAGAACAACAAAAAATGTAGTTCTTTTGGTAAATAATTTAGTGACTTAATTTGAAAAGCAAACCACACTATTAATCCTCCTATATTTTGGCCAAATGATCTCCAAAAGTTGGAATTTTTTTAAAATTTCAAGTCCAAGATAATCTAGAATATTTTATAAGAAAATTAAAAAAAAAATTAAGAAACAAGAATATTTTAAGTTCAAATATGCTAGGACATGGGTTGCTAAAATAATGAAGATTAATACTCCTCTAGATTTTCTTCAAGACAAGATCACATGGTTAGAATATTACTGTTGTGTCTCCCCAAGATAACATTCCTAGTTTCATGAATTGCAAGAAATAAAATTCAAACATTAGTTAGGATAATTAAAAATAATACTTAGTTAATAAGATTTGAACTCAAGACCTGAGGAATTAACCACAAAGCTCTAACCACTTAACCATATTAATTCTTATTTTTTCAACTCAATTCTCTTCCCTTCTACAACCTAAGTCTCTTCTTCTCTCATCTCTAAGCAAAATTTCCTAATTGCCTCCAACACTCATCTAGCATAAATAATTCATAAAAACCATATATAGCACTTTGAAAATTCACAAATTCACCAAGAAAGAATATATTCATGCAATATGTCATGGAATACAACCTTTCCCTCTAATTTTAGGGTAGTTTTAGGTGGGGTTTTACATCCTCCTTTGCAGTCGGGATATTTCTACTTCAACCACTCTTTCGTCTCCCATGTGGCATCTTGAGTGCAGTGATGCTCCCATACCACCTTTACCATCGGTATCTGCTTATTCTGAAAGGTCTCGATACTTCGATCTAGAATTTTAATTGATTTCTCTATGTAGCTCAAGTCAAGTTGTAACAATAAAGGCTTGTCGTTCAAGATATGTCCTGGGTTAGGGTTGTACCTCTTCAATTGGGATACATGAAATACATCATGTATTCTAGACAATCCATCAGGCAAATCCAATCTATATGCTACAGGTCCAATTCTCTCAATGATTGGGAATGGACCTAAATATCTCGGACTCAACTTCCCTCCTTTCGTATGCTTCACAATTTCCCTACTAGGAGTCAACTTTAAGCATACATAGTCTCCTACTTGGAATTCTAACTCTTTCTGCCTAATATCCGCATAGCTCTTCTATCGACTCTGGGCTACATTCAGCCTCTCTTATTACCTTCACCTTATCTACCATTTCTTGTATACAAACTTCCCCAGGCTTGCTTATGTGACCGTCCTCTGTCCAACTCCAGTAAAATGGTACTTAACATTTGCATCTATACAAAGCTTCATATGGAGCCATGCCAATCAAAGATTAATAATTATTATTATAAGCCAATTCAACGTATTATACATATTCAATCCATTTGTCTCCGAAATCTAGTATGCATACTATTAGCATATCTTCTACTATCTGAATAACTCTTTCTAACTGACCATCAGTTTGTGGATGTGCTGATATGCTGAACTTTAAATTAGAACCCATAGATTCTTAGAACCTAGCCTAAAACCGCGATGTGAGCCTCGGGTCTCGGTCAGACACGATACTTGAAGGTACTCCATGCAATCTTACTACCTCATGTACATATTTCTGTGCTAATTTTTTCATAGAGTCCCTTACATTTACTGAAATAAAATGCGTTGTCTTTGTCAATCGATCACCACTACCCAAATGGCATCCTTTTGGGTTTTTGACATAGGCAACTCAGTGATGAAGTCCATTGTCACCTCCTCCTATTTCCATTCCGGTATCGGCAATGGCTATAACAATCCAACCGACTTCTTGTGTTCCGCCTTGATTTTCTGACAAGTTAGGCATGTAGAAACAAATTATACCACATCTTTTTTCGTCCCGAGCCACCAAAAAGTTTTCTTCAGATCCTGGTACATCTTCACTTCTCCTGGATAGATGGTATACTTACTCTTATATACCTCCTCCAAAATCTTCTTTCTCAGTTCCTGCTCATTAGGTACACACATAAGATCCCGAAAGTACTTCACTCCTGCTTTAGATCTGGTATTAACCTCAGATTGCTAATAAAAATTATTCCCTCTTGCATCATTGACTGCATATCCAAAACTTCTTGCACTGCTTGAACTTCGTGTACTTTAACCTTGCCATTTTGACTTTTCAGCTCAAAGCATCTGCAACTATATTAATTTTACCCGGATGATGGTTGATTGGTTACCGGTATTCCTCCAAGAATTTTATCCACCTCTGTTGTTTCAAATTCAGGTCATTTTGAGTAAAAGTATACTTCAGACTTTTGTGATCCGTGAACACTTCGTACTCGGCTCCATATAAGTAGTGTCGCTACTTTTTCAATGCAAAAACAATTGTAGCCAATTCCAAGTCATGCGTTAGGTAATTAACTTCATGTGGCTTTAATTTCTGTGAGGCATAAGCTATCATTTTTCTATCCTGCATTAACACTACTCGCAATCCTTCTTTAGATGCATTGGTATACAAGGCATAGGGTTTATCCCCTTCTGACAAACTTAGTACCTGAGCTGTTATCAGTCTCCACTTTAGCTCTTAGAAACTTTTCTCCCACTTCTCGTTCCAGACAAAAAGAACATCTTTCCTCAGTAATTGCACCATTAGCAATGCCAGTATCGAAAAACACTTAATAATTTAACGGTACTACCTAGCTAGTCACAAAAAGCTTCGAATCTCGATAATATTCTCAGGTTGCTTCCAATTTGAAGCCGACTTAATCTTTGTTGGGTCCATCTTAATGCCAACCTTTGAAAACACATGGCCAAGAAATGACACATTGTCCAACCAAAACTCACACTTGCTAAATTTAGCATAGAGCTTGTGCTCCTTTAATTTTTTCAGTACTATCTTCAAATGTTCTGCATGGTCTTCTGGGCTTTTGGAGTAAATGAGTATGTCGTTAATGAACTGTTGGGAAATATACCCTCTTAGACTAAGTTTCTGATGTAAAAATCGAATGTTTTAATAAAAAAATTTATTCTCAGAAATTGTTTGTGAATTTATAATTTTATGTGTGCATAATTATATTTGAAAAAGACACATTGTGTTTAAGTAAGTAGTCCATGTGAATGGAGGTCTTTCACAGTAAGGTATGGATCACGAGTTACTTAACACATAAATATTGGTTCTTAACCGATTGATGAGAATGAGAATCTCTTTATGTTTAGGTTATTATGTTGTGAATTCTAAATAGGAAATGGCTTACCTTTAGCCAGTGTGTAGTCCACTCACTTCATGACATAAGCGTATTTCGAATACGTAGAACAAGACCTGTAGTAGTGGTTTCTAAAAGTACTATATAGTAGAAACCTAGACTACTACCGCTACAGTGTGGACTAGTACTCTACGACTTGAGTATGAGTTGGTGGTCTGACGAAGCTGGAAGCATATATTTTGATATGCTATAATTGAGGTTCTATCGTAGGGCTAATATACTTGCATGTTGGGTATGTGTGACTAGTTAGTTAAGACAGACTTGTACAAGATAGTTTCTATACTATATCGCACATTGTGGTTGTCTGAATGATCTAATATCCAGGGCCCTGGGAAGCATAACTTGGATGTTTGCTTTAGGGTAGCTCCCTTAAAAAGCGGAAACAATCCAAGAAATCGTGGATCATTGGACTAGAGGCCTAAGGATGGTATATGTTATTTAGAGAGGTGTTAGTACACTTTTTCCTCTCTAAATGTACGGCGATGTATAGAGGGGTATTTTAGTCATTACACCTGTAGGTCGGAGACTTTGTTAACGCAACATTGTCCTTGGGGTTAATATTTCCTTATGGTAATATTAGAAAATATTTAAAATACAAAATACATCTATTTATATGGTAAGGGTATTTTGGTCATTTTAGTAGCTAAGACAGTGTGTCTTTTGATCCCCAGTATAGACCGTGAGTCCTAATTAAATACGAGCTAATGAATTGATCTTAAATTAAATGGAATTTATTTTATTTAAATAGCCTGATTTAATTATTGGGCTAGAATAAAATAAAGGTCCACGGAAAGATAATTAATTAAATTAGTTTGGTGGGTTAATTAATTATTCAGGGCTTTGGCCCAGTTTGAATAATTAGGGATTAACCTGGGACTAAACTGATTTAGGCTTATTTAATTGGATTGGTTTATTTAGGCTGAAAAATTAATTATTTATTGGGCCATTGAGTTGGATCTAATTAGAATAATTAATTAAGCCCAATAGGTTAAACTAAGAATCCAATAGCCCAGTCCAGTTTAACCTAGGGTTTTTATTTAGGTTAAACAGGAGGATTGGAAACAACGTGGTTGTAAATCAGACACACAAGAGAGACGGTTTCTTCTTTGTGGAATAGCCAGGCGTCTCTCTCTCTCTCTCTAGAAAAATTCCCTAGCCTGTTAGTTGTTCACCAAACGGTAGTTAGGCAGGCCATATACTGGAAGATCGAGAGTTCGGTGTTCACATACATGTAAAGGCGAAGTAGGAGGCTTGCAGGAATCGCATCAGAGGCTTCTACCAACACACTTACCCTAGTTGTGCATGTTCCGGTCTAGCCACCTTTGAAAACCAGAAGGAGAGGTAAAATTTTTAAAACCTCGGGATTGGGACAGGGCGCAACCGACGCCAACCCTTCCCTGGAATCCCTATTTTTGTTTTTCTAGTTTTTTTATGTTTTCTTCCGCTGCGTGCCCTTTGTTTTCCCTTTTTCCTATGCCTTTAATTGGTATCAAAGCATCAAGGTTTTGTGAAAATATAGGGAGTATGCATCTAGATGAATAAAACTGGACAAATATGTGTGATTAAAATTGTGATCCTTCGCTGTTTATGGTATGGATAGATTCTCTGTTAAACCTCGCGGGTAGAGGTATAGGAATCTGTAATTTACTATTTTTTTTAGTAAATCGTGTAAGTCCAATGTTTATGGCTATAGGCGGTTGTTGGTTTTGGTTGATTTCATTGCATTAAGATTGAAATCGGAGAGCCAATGGCACTAGAAGCTGTGCACAAAAACAGAGAAAATTCGTAGAAGAAAATCGCAGAAAAAAAACTGCAGAAGAATTCGGCAGAGTCGAACTGGCGCCAGCTGGTGTGCTGGAACCGGCTTGGCTTGGCTTTGGAAGGCCGGTCCGCGCGCTGGTTTCTGGTGGGTCCTAGTTCTATGCAACGGGTGCAGTGGACCACAGTGCAAATGGGTGCATGATCCAGTGCGGTGGGTGCAGTGGACTAAGGAAATTTTTTTTTAATTTTTTCTTGTAATTTTTCTTGAATTTTCTTTTGGTTTTGGGGTCCATACCAGGCGAAGTTAATATTTTGCAATAGTTAATATTCAAGGAATATTTTTGCATGAAAAATATTAGTAAGGGATTTTAGAATTAAACTAGACCATTAATTAATTAATTAATTAATATGTTTAATTCTATTATTTGGACACTTAGATTTAAAAATAGAAGAGTATGAAAATATCTACTATTTTCTAGCATGCTATTTATTTTATGTACCTATGTACACGTTTTCTCAAAGACCAAAGTCTTTAGGAATGTTTTTGATAAGGAAAATATTTTCTACAAATTAAATGGTTATTTTAGCTTGAACAAAAATTAATCCTTAGATATTTTCTCAAAGGATTTAATCCTTGACATAGAAAATATATTGGATTTAGATATTTTTGTAAGGTTAAAATAGAAAGCCATTTTGTTTTAGTTTGGCGTAAGAAAAATTATTTTGTCAAATAAACTTGAGACCAAAGTCTTTAGAAAGTTTTAATTGGAAATTTTTTGAAATTATTAAGTTTTTAACTTAAATAAAATTAGTCCATGGGAAAAACTCTCAAAGGATATAAGCCTTGACATAGAGATTTTTATGGACTTAGACTTTTTATTTTTTTGTTAAGGGAAAACTTAATGGAAATTTTCAAAAGGATATTTTTCAGAAAACCCTTGTTTTAAAAAGCTAAGTGGGAGAGGGGTTCCAACGGCCCCACGGCTTCCATCACGATCCTCATTAGAGATCGTGGGTCCCCTCGCGTCACCCTGGGAGTGAACCCGTATAGGAGGGAGATACCACAGGGATCTAGATCTAATGAAGGGATGTAATTAATAACCCGGGGCACGTACTATGATCGGCTAGCCCCTCGTTGGAGGTGATAGTGCGAGGTATATCCATAGGAAATGAGAGAAAACGGCCATCCCCTCGATGGAGTTATTTTCTAGATCATTACCTAGAAGGGAAATTAATTTGTGGTGATGAACACACTTAGTTTAGGAAACTGTTAATCTTTTCAAGAAGTTATGTCAGTTTTCCTAAGAGGCAAATTGATTATTATCAGTTTTGATAATAAAGATAAAATGCACATATTTGTTTTGTTTTCACAAACTGAATCTTTTTTCTTTTATTTTTCAATTTTTCAAAAATGGTGGGAGGTTCTTTTTGTCCATTGGCTGTTATTCTCCGAGAGAATAAGTTAATGGGACCAAACTATGTGGATTGGAAAAGGAATTTAGACATAATACTCACAGTGGAAGAGTATAAGTATATCTTTTATGAAACCTGCCCTGTTATTGGGGAGAGTTCCACCATCGAGGAGTGTGAGGCTAAGAAGGTATGGAAGAAGGTCGATAAGATGGCTCGTTATTACATGTTGGCCTCCATGTCCAATGTGCTCCAATATAAACATGAGCACATGACCACTGCGAATGACATAGCCCAATCATTAGCCATGATGTTCGCAGATAAGAGCCGGCCCGCAAGGCAGGAGACTCTTCGAACTATCATTAATACTAAGATGACTGATGGAGCATCAGTCAGAGAGCGTATGCTCAAGAAAATTGCTGCTTTCGTGGAGGCAGAAATCTTAGGGGTTGTCATTGACCCCAAAAGCCAAGTGGACATGGTTCTCGAATCTCTAACGAGTTCCTTTACTTAGTTCAAGTTGAATTATAATATGAACAAGTTGAACATGGGTTTGACTGAGTTGATGAAGGAGCTTTAGATGGCGGAGAAGATCATGAAGCCACAATCTAAGGCTATGATTGCTAAGGCTTCATCTTCTAGAACTAGGCCCAAGCCCAAAAAGTTTAAGAAAAAGAAGGGGAACACAGTGGTCCAGCCCAAGATCCAGCCCAAAGACAAACTCAAGGGCAAGTGCTTCAAGTGTGGACTGAAGGGACACTGGAAAAAGGAATGTCCAAATCCTCAAGCCAAGAAAAACCACACAGGTAATGTTTTCTATCTAGATTTTATATCAATGGTTGGATCAACTTCCACTTGGATTGTTGATTCAGGAGCTACTGATCACATCTGTAATTCCTTGCAGGGGTTTAGAAAGATAAGAAGACTCCAGAAAGGCAAACATGGACTACGTGTAGGAAATGGAGTACAATTTTAGGCCCTTGCAGTGGGAGAGTTGGATCTTGTATTTGATTGTAATAGAATAGTAGTTTTGAAAGATACTTTATATGTACTTAGATTTAAACAGAATTTAATTTCGGTTGCAAAACTAATAAATTATGGATATTCTGTATCTTTCCATTCTGGTATTTTTATCAGTAGAGATGGAGAAATTCTATATACTAGGCACATATGAAAATTTATTTTTCTTAAACCTTATTAACAATAAATTAAATAACGCTTAATCTGAACCTTTAACAAGGAAGAGAAAGGCCAATGTCAATGACTTGTATCTTTGGCATTTAAGGTTGGGTCATATCAACTCAACTAGGATTCAAAGGTTGATCCATGATGGGCCCTTAAGTTCATTGAGATTGGAAAATTGGCCTCAGTATGAGTATTGCCTGATGGGAAAGATGACTAAAAGGTCATTTGCCCCTAAGGCGGATAAAGCCAATGAGGTATTGAGTCTTGTTTACATTGATGTGTGTGGTTCCCTGTCTACACCAGCTAGAGGAGGTTTTGAGTACTTCATCACTTTCACGGATGATTGTACAAGGTTTGGTTACGTTTACCTGATGAGACACAAGTTTGACTCTTTTGACAAGTTCAAAGAGTTTAAAGCTGAAGTGGAGTGTTGGACAGGTAAATTGATCAAGACCTTACGATCGGATTGTGGTGGAGAGTATCTTCTTGGTGAATTCAAGGACTACATGGTACATCATGGGATAGTATCCCAGCTCTCTGCGCTGGGAACACCCCAACAGAACGGAGTAGCTGAGAGAAGGAACAGGACATTGATGGAAATGGTCCGAAGCATGATGTCTTATGCTACTCTTTCAGTGTCTTTTTGGGGATATGCCTTGGAAACAGCGGCATATATTCTGAACTTAGTGCCTTCCAAATCAGTACCTAGGACTCTCTATGAGATGTGGACTGGGCATAAACTAAGTCTGAATCATCTCAGGATATGGGGTTGTTCAACTTATGTACTGGTCAAGGGAGACAAGTTAGAACTAAGATCAGAATTATGCTATTTTGTTAGGTATTCAAAAGGGATAAAGAGTAGTTATTTTTATCATCCTAAGGAGAAGAAGGTACTGATTAGTACCAATGCTAGATACTTAGAGGATGATCAAAATACTTCCATGAAAGGTTCAACTAGGTTGGAACTGGAGGAGAAGTTATCTTCGGAAGCAACTTCTTCTGACCCGATTGTGGAACAAGAAGAGGCACAGCTTCAAGAGCTTGTACAAATGGAGCCTCGTTGTAGTGGAAGAGTGTCTAGGGTTCTAGAAAGATGGATTGGAGAAGCTTTTGAGCTGGTCTCCGACCATCAGGAACAAGACTCCGCTAGATACGAGAAGGCTATTGCTGATTCCGATACATATCTATGGCATGAAGCAATGAAAGCCGAGATTGAGTTTATGTATTTCAATCAAGTTTGGGATCTTGTAGCTTCACTTGAAGAGATAAAACCCATTGGGTGTAAGTGGGTATACAAGAGAAAGAGGAGAGTAGATGGGAAGGTGGAAACCTTCAAAGGTAGGCTTGTGGCGAAAGAGTATACTCAGAAAGAGGGAATCGACTATGAGAAAACCTTTTCCCTGGTAGCCATGCTTAAGTCTATTCGTATCCTCCTTGCTATCGCATGTCATTATGACTATGAGATATGACAAATGGATGTCAAGATGGCATTTTTAAATGGCTATCTTAGTGAAAACATTTAT
The DNA here is from genome assembly GCA_026120185.1 of Voacanga thouarsii. Classification (NCBI taxonomy): domain Eukaryota; kingdom Viridiplantae; phylum Streptophyta; class Magnoliopsida; order Gentianales; family Apocynaceae; genus Voacanga; species Voacanga thouarsii. The sequence continues at coordinate 2,746,835 of JANUWF010001117.1, forward strand.
ATGTCCCAACCGGAAGGCTTTATTGCTAAAGGCCAAGAGCATATGGTTTGCAAGTTTAAGAAGTCCATTTATGGACTTAAGCAGGCATCAATGGCATAGAACATTCATTTTGATGAGACTATAAAATTTCATGATTTTGTTCAAAACGAAGATGAACTATGCGTGTACAAGAAATTTGAAGGCATTAATGTGGTTTTTCTTGTCTTGCATGTGGATGGCATTCTATTCATTGGAAATAATGTAGGGTCATTGTCATCTACAAAGGTTTAGCTGTCTAGTTAATTCAGTATGAAAGACTTGGGAGAAGCCAACTACATTCTCGGGATTAGATTTCTTAGAAATAGGAAGCAGAGAATGTTAGGAGTATCCCAAGCGGCATACATTGACAAGATGCTGCCAGGTACAGCATGGACTTATGCAAGGGAACTCTAATTCCTTGCAGACATGGGTTGTCACTTTCTTCAAGGGACTATCTTAAGTTTCAAGAAGAAAAGGACAGAATGAGTAGGATTTCCTACGTTTCGGCTGTGGGAAGTCTCATGTACGCCATGCTGTATACTAGGCCAAATATCTGCTTTGCCGTAGGCTTGGTTAGCAGATATCAGTCAACCTTGGGAGGTTCATTGGCAAGCTATAAAGTATATACTCAAGTACCTCATGGGAACAAGAGATTATATGCTGGTTTATAGGGCTAATGACTTGGTTCTTGCAGGATACACAGACTCAGACTTTCAGGCGGATAAGGATGAGAGAAAATCTACTAGTAGATATATGTTCACCTTGTCTGGAGGAGCTATTTCATGGAGGAGTATCAAGCAATCTTGCATTGCTGACTCAACCATGGAACCTGAGTATGTGGTAGCTTTGGAAGCATCCAAGGAAGCAGTCTAGCTCTGGAAGTTTCTTTCAGAACTTGGAGTCGTGCCACACATGGACAGACCGATTGTTATGTATTGCAACAACGCTAGAGCAGTATCACAATAAAAAAACCCCAGGAACCACAAGAAGGGGAAGCACATCGAGAGAAAGTACCATCTAATCCGGGATTTCATCTAAAGACGGGAAGTCGTGGTGGAACAGATTGCCTCCGAGAATAATCTAGCTGATCCATTCACCAAGTCTTTGGCTGAAAGAGTCTTCAAGAGACACTTGGACGTCATAGGGATGGGCACCTACGGACTTACTTAGTCTTAGAATACAAGTGGGAGATTGTTGGGAAATATGCCCTCTTAGACTAAATTTCTAATGTAAAAATCGAATATTTTAATAAAAGAATTTATTCTCAGATATTGTTTGTGAATTTACAATTTTATGTGTGCACAATTACGTTTGGAAAAGACGCATTGTGTTTAAGTAAGTGGTCCATGTGAATAGATGTCTTTCACAGTAAGGTATGGATCACGGGTTACTTAACACATAAACATTTGTTCTTAACCAATTGATGAGAATGGGAATCCCTTCATGTTTAGGTTATTATGTTGTGAATTCTAAATAGGGAATGGCTTACCTTTAGCCAGTGAGTAGTCCACTCACTTCATGACATAAGCGTATTTCGAATACGTAGAATAGGACCTGTAGTAGTGGTTTCTAAAAGTACTATATGGTAGAAACCTAGACTACTACCGCTACAGCGTGGACTAGTACTTTACGACTTAGGTATAAGTTGGTGATCTGACAAAGCTAGAAGCATATACTTTGATATGCTATAGTTGAGGTTCTATTGTAGGGTCAACATACTTGCATATTAGGTATGTGTGACTAGTTAGTTAAGATAAACTTGTACAAGATAGTTTGTATATTATATCGCCCATTGTGGTTGTCTGAATGATCTAATATCCTGGGCCTTGGAAAGCATGACTTGGATGTTTGCTTTAGGGTAACTCCCTTAGAAAGCAGAAACAATCCAGGAAATCGTAGATCATTGGACTAGAGGCCTAAGGATGGTAGATGTCATTTAGAGAGGTGTTAGTACACTGTTTCTTCTCTAAATGTACAACGATGTATAGAGGGGTATTTTAGTTATTACACTTGTAGGTCGGAGACTTTGCTAACGCACCATTGTCCTTGGGGTCAATATTTCCTTATAATGATATTAGGAAATATTTAAAATGCAAAATACAACTATTTATATAGCAAGGGTATTTTGGTCATTTTAGTAGTCAAGGCGGTGTGTCTTTTGGTCCCCAATATAAACCGTGAGTCCTAATTAAATACGGGTTAAGGAATTGATCTTAAATTAAATGGAATTTATTTTATTTAAATATCCTGATTTAATTATTGTGCTATAATAAAATAAAGGTCCATGGAGAGAAAATTAATTAAATTAGTTTGGTGGGTTAATTAATTATTCAGGGCTTTGGCCCAGTTTAAATAATTAGGGATTAACCTGGGACTAAATTGATTTAGGCTTATTTAATTAGACTGGTTTATTTGTGCTGAAAAATTAATTATTTGTTGGGCCATTGAGTTGGTTCTAACTAGAATAATTAATTAAACCCAATAGGTTAAACCAAGAGTCCAATGCCCCAGTCCAATTTAATCTAGAATTTTTTATTTAGGTTAAACAGGAGGATTGGAAACAACGTGGTTGTAAATCAGACACACAAGAGAGACGGTTTCTTCTTTGTGGAATAGCCAGGCGTCTCTCTCTCTCTAGAAAAATTCATTAGCCTGTTAGTTGTTCACCAAACGGTAGTTAGGCAGGCCATATACTGGAAGACCGAGAGTTCGGCATTCACATACATGCAAAGGCAGAGTAGGAGGTTTGTAGGAATCACATCAGAGGCTTCTACCAGCACACCTACCCCGATTGCTCACGTTCCAATCCAGCCACCTTTGAAAACCAGAAGGTGAGATAAAATTTTTAAAACCTCAAGATTAGGATAGGGTGCAATCGGCGCCAGCTAGGGTTGCCAGAGCCGGCGCCGGCCCTGCCCTGGAATCCCTATTCTTATTTTTTCAGTTTTTTTATATTCGCTTCCACTGCGTGCCCTGTGTTTTCCCGTTTTCCTATGCTTTCATGAACACCACCACGAATTTGTCCAAGAACAGTTGGAAAACATGATACATCAAATCCATAAATACTGCTAGTGCATTAGTCATCCTAAAAGGCATTATCACGAACTCGTAATGACCATATCCAGCATTAAAGGCCGTCTTAGGAATATCCTCCTCTTTAATCTGCACGTGGTAGTAGCCTTGCCTCAAATCTACCTTGGAGTAATAGCTAGATCCTTGTAGTTGGTCAAACAGTTCATCAATCTATAGTAGGGGATATTTATTCTTAATAGTCAAGTAGTTCAACCCCCGATAGTCGATGCAAAGCCTCAACCTTCCAGCTTTTTTCTTCACAAATAGCACAGGGGCTCCCCAAGTTGAAGTACTGGGCCTTATATATCCTTGTTTTATTAGCTCTTCTAATTGCTCTTTTAGTTCCTTCAATTCTGCGGGAGCCATCCGGTATAGGGTCTGTGATACAGGTTCCACTCTTGAGATTAGGTCAATAGTGAACTCAACTTCCCGAGTAGGAAGAAGAAAAGTGAGTTCAGTTGGAAATACACCAGGAAACTCCTTCACTACTTCAGTGCTTTCTGTTAGGATGTATGCCCTATTAAACTATATTTCTGATGTAATTTTGACTTGTATTAATAAAATTATTTTTCTTAAAAATTATTTGTGAAGTCTTCTTTATATTTGTGCATAATTTTCATTGGAAAAGACCCATTTTGTTTAAGTAAATAATTCATGTGAATGGAGGTCTTTCACAATAAAGTATGGACCATAGGTTACTTAATACATGAATTGTTGGGATTTCATCATACTTATCAAATAAGAACGCAATGGAAATACTATAAAATCCATGTCCAAGGATCACCTGTTTGCAATTAAAACGGGAATAGAGGAAGGAAACGGAGATTACCTTTTGTAGTAGAAAAACAAAATTTCTTGTGCCAACCTAGGAACCAATTCCCTCTATTTTGATCGTCCAATTGCCCCACTACAATTCAAGAGTAGGATTGTCTCTTGTAATAATCTACACAAGGTTGAATTGCTCACAAAGTCCGCTCAAAACTATGCTAGTAGAAGAGGAACATCTAAGTTTTAATTGGAGAAGAATAAGGATGAAGAAGGAACGTTCAACTCACGTGTACAAAAAGGAACGATTCCCATATTTATAGTTTTTAGAAATTTTGTTAATTGCAATTAAGTCCTCCATGATCTAATGTCTACAATTGGGCTCTTGAAGTTTATATAATTTGCAACCAAGTCCAATGAATTATAACAAACTTATAATTCACGTATAAATATATATTCTTCTCTTAATTAACCCCACAATATTATCAAATAATATATATTGAGCATTCAAACATTTATAGTATGTGACCTATTAGGTTTTCTGGTTTTATTAGTAGCATAATATGAATTAATTCTAATAGCTTTAGAATTAATAATCCTAAATAAAATATAGGATTAATTTATTAATTCTCTAATTAATAAATTCATATGTAGCAAATTAAGAGCGACATCTAGCAATGACTCTTGATCACCCCAAAGTCCAAAAAGTCAAGTGGCTTGACATGAACCTTTCAATAGCAAATAACCAGTACAGTAAACTCCTTTCACTATATTATATCTCATTCGGTCTAGGGCATGGAATTAGTGCCAACTCCATCCAAAATATTGTTAATTTTGGCCCGAATATTTTAGTACTTGTTCAAGAAATCCATTACTTGATATGTGTATTAAATTTGGAACTATTTCTAACACATAGTTATCTTGGCTAAGGACTTTATAAGTAATGATTTTTACAAGTGGCCTTGAGATATATTCTCCTACTATTAGGAGTGGTGAATCCTTTATTGACCATCTCAGTTACTTTTGTTTACTTTACATTGTACCCAATATCCATCCTATAAGTAGTCCTTGTAAGACTCCAAAGATTAAAATCAAAGTACAACATTCGGTAAACAAAATACTTTGGAGATCTCAAGTCTAAGGATACCTGCACACTTACTATAATGAGATTCTATCACTGACAATCAATAGCTTATCCAAGTGATTATCTCATAGCTAGGTCATCCAATGAACTAGTTCATATAACAAGCATCCACATATTAATCATGAATATTATAATACTCATGGTTATGAGAACCACCGCTTGATCTAATCAAGGGATATAACATGTTCTAGTGTTGGCGTATTAATAGTATCCTATCTCATTAATACTATGATTAGGGATTATTCAAGCACAAACACTATATAGTGTAGTAGGAATCTCATATAATGATCTCTATCATGATTTCCTTAATACTGTTTTGTACTAGGGACTTTATCAAACAGTTTATTTGCATATTCAGATATAACAATCAAACTGAAAGATAAAGAATGCCTCTTTGATTAATTATTATGCAATATACATAGTACAAGTGATTGTCTCTAGGGCACAACACTAATATGAACTATTGTTCTTAACCGGATGATAAGAATAAGAATCTCATCATGGCAAGGTTATTGTGTTATAAATTCTAAATAGGGAATGGCTTACCTTTAGCCAATGAGTAGTCTTCTCATTTCATTACACAAGCGTATTTTGAATATGTAGAACAAGACCTGTAGTAGTGATTTCTAAAAGTATAATGTGATAGAAACCTAAACTACTACTTCTAGAACGTAGACTTGTACTCTATAACTTGAGTATGAGTTGGTGGTCTGACGAAGTTGGAAGCGTATACTTTGATATACTATAGTTGAGGTTCTTTAGAAGGACTAATATACTTGTATGTTGGGTATATGTAACTAGTTAGTCAAGACAAATTTGTACAAGATAGTGTCTACATTATATCGCCCCTTGTGGTTGTATGAATGATCTAATTATCCAGAGCCCTAGGGACACATGACTTGGATATTAGCTTTAGGGTAGCTACCTTGGAAAGCGAAAATATTCCAAGAAGTCGTGGATAATTAGATTAGAAGCTTAAGGATTGTAGATATTTTTTAGAGAGGTGTTAGTACATTCTTTCCTCTCTAAATGCACGACAGTGTGTAGAGGGGTATTTTAGTCATTTCACTTGTAGGTTAAAGACATAGCTAATGCAAGATTGTCATTGGGATCAATATTTTCTTATGGTAATATTAGAAAATATTTAAAATGCAAAATACAACTATTTATATAGCAATGATATTTTGGTCATTTTAGTAGTTAAGGTGATGTGTCTTTTTGGTTCTCGAAATAGTCCGTAAGTCCTAAATAATTTTAGATCGAGAAAATGGTAATAATAAAAAGGATTTTATTTTATTCAGGAAATCTAATTTACTTTTGAACTAGAATAAAATAAAGAAACGAGAGAAATTAATTTTATTATCCAGTTTAATTGATTAATTAATTATTCAAGGCCTAAGCCCAAATTGAATAATTAAAAAAATTAACCTAGGCCTAAACTAGTCAATAAAAGGCCTAAATAATTCTTCTAATTCATTTGGACTTATTAATTATTCATTTAGTTATTTTAATAGGCCCAGAAAATAAATAATTAATGGTTATTATTTTGGACTCATTAGGTCCAAGGAAAATAATAAATTATTTTTGACCCAATAGCCTAGACTAAAGGGTTTTTTTTACTCAAGGAACTAAAGAGTTAAGGTTGAGCCAAATCTCTTCTGTTGATAGCCTCCAGATGTTTTGAAATATTAAAAAACCAGGTTTTGGTTATCAGGATAGGTGAATAGTCGTGTGTTGAAGGTTGGATTATTTTTCCACAGAACACACGACACAAGAGAAAAAAGAAAAAAAAGAAAAAAAGCCTTCTTCTTCTCTTTTTCTCTTTTTGATATATTTTTTTCTTTGTGTCTTCTTGATTTTGCTAATTAATAGCAAAGGATCAGGAAGAGTTTTTCCTTGCCTAAGTTGTTTCACCAACATAGATTGGGCGGTGGAATATTCTCAGAAGCAAAAGCTTCGCATTCATGCCCCGGATGAGTAGGCTGATTGCTAGTTTTCAACCGAAATTGCCATCGAGACAAAAATCCATCCCAGTGGTTCGCACATCTACTTCACAGCCAAGAAAAACAACATAGTGCAGAGGTATTAAAAAATTTTATTCTTCTGTTGAGCAGTCTCTGTGCTATTTTTCTGGCTTTGGTTTCATGCTTGTATTGCTTCCGTTGGTTTTCGAAGCATCACTTTCTAGGGTGCACTGATTCTTTGGTTTGTTTATCAGGTAGGGCAAGTATTCTTGACATCCTTGTGTCAGCAACTTCCGAGCCTTAGCTTCAACTATCAGAAACTTCAACTCTTTTACCCGCATATCGTTGAATTCAAGCGCATCACAACCGAGTCTGATAAACTGCACAAACTTATTCTTACAATCTACTTTAGTCCCATGCTTCGCTAGTTAATCCATCCCCAAGATTACATCATAATTATCAATAGTTAAAACTATAAGATCTCCTTCCAACTTCTTCTTCCCAACTCTAATGCCACAATTCTGTAATTCTGTACTCCAAACCGAATAAGATATTATATGATGAAAGGAGTTAATTGCACTGAAGTTTGTTATTGAAGGGTTCATGTCAATCCACTTGACTTCCTGGACTCTTAGGTGGTCATGATGTGTTGTTAGATACCACTCATGATCTGGAAATATGGGTTTATTGATTGATAAATTAATAAACCAATCCTAATTAGAATTAATAGGATTAATTCTAATTAATTTTGGATTATTAATCTCAAAGACGTTTGGATTAATTTATGTTCCCTACCAATTGACTGGGAAACCTAATAGGTCACACACAATAGAGGATTATATACTCAAGATGTTATTTGATAACATAGTGGGATTAATTGAGAGAAAGAGAAGTAATTGTGGACAAATTATAATTAGTTATAATTTGTGGTCCAAGTTGTAATTGTGAGAACATGATGTTCCAATTACAATAGGGAATTCTAATAGGATTAGAATTCTCAATTTTGGGAAGGAAAATTTCGTGTGACATATTAACAAGACACACGAAACCCTAGCTGAAAAGTGACATACGAAAAACCAGCAACACTCGACCTTCTCTTCTCTCTATCTTTCTCAATAGTCTTGAGAAACAACCCTAGCCTCCATCTTGTTTCTGATAGCATAGGAAAGTTTGGTACTTAAGTATTCATCTGTATGGATTACTGTTAGAAATAATCACACACTGTGATTATAGTGGTTAGACGTTCAACTCACGTGGAGGTTGATCACGAGGATTGCTAGATCGCGCCTCGACTTGAAGAAGAAATTTTGTTCTTCGAATGATCAAACAAAAATAAAAAGCTGTTACCTTTATTATCTTTATATCTTGTTTTCCACATATAGGCGGGTCCTGGGATGGTATCTCATTTATTTTCCACTGTGCCGTATAGGATACGAGCCTGAGATACCCAACAGAAGAAACTTAAGTAAGATCCAATCGTTTCCCAAGTCATGAATTTACTTATGTAGACTCCACTTCTTTCCCAATCCATGCAATCATTATCTCTTGATTAATTTAGTAGGTTTTCCAATCGCACTAAAATAGCCAAAAGATGCATTAAACTCATACCTTATAAACATGAAATTAGCCAATGACCCTTTGCTCGATGTGAAATCAACTAATCGTTGATCACTTAGGTTCTTTAATCTTAATTTCGTTTTCCAAGTCTATTAAGATTTGACAAATATGAAATCAATGCAATGAACTTCTAACAACGTTTCCTAAGTTAATTAGAAGAAAACACATCAATAACCCATGATAATAAGTAATCAAATACCAAAGATAATAATCAATTGATCAAAAAATTAAAATCAATACAAAGTCATGAATCCAAAAACATCCTCTAAATACAATTAAAATAATTAAAACTTAAATTGACAATAAATTACAAAGAAGAGAAAAAGAAACTACTGATAGATAAGTAAGCCTTCTTCTTCTTCCTTGAAACCTTCTTGAGCAACCTCCTATTCTTCTTCAAGAATTATCCTTTGATCTTCTTAAATCTTGGTGTTTCTCTAAGAGTTTCCTATGAGTTTGCAAATCCCAAAGGTGAAAACTGATTTAGAAATGTTATTTTCTTGTATTTATAGGCTACCTTGATACCAAATTCATGGTTTGAGAAGTCTAGTCCTATGTAGAATTCAAAAAATATCAAAATCCTTTGAAAAATACCAATCTCGTGCACAAAACTGCCACTGTATAGGTTGTACTTTGCGCCGGTCCATTCGACCCTACTAGCACCATGTACATTCTGGTTTGCCCCTGTATTTTTGTTCTATTTTTCCTCTGTTTGGCAAGAGTGGACTTGGCGCCTGGTTCACTTGCTAGACTTGACGCTAGGTGTAAGCTAGAATTTAACTATTTTTGCTCAAAATCAACTTAAATTTGTATAAATTTGTCAAAAATACTTTTTACAAGTAAAATATCAAATATGAAAGAATATGCCTAGTTATTACATCAAAAGTATATCAATTTAACCTCAAATGACTAGAAAAATAGTGATGATTTTAGCCCCTATCACAGGATCTATTAAAACTTTAATGGAATGACCTTGAATAGTGAGCGTACCTTCCACTACTGCTACATCTGCTCCAACTCTTCTCGATTCAAGGCAAAGACCTTTGCCTTCATTTGAGGCTTCTATGTTCTACTTCCCGAGGCCCCCATGTTATTTGCTTTGTTGATTCCAGTGGTCTGCTTTAGGACTCCTTGCCCAATTTGCAATGATTTGGGACAGGTGTTTCAGAGATGGTTCGAGTCCCTGCAGCTATAGCATTTCTTTACAACTCCCTTAGACCGGCAATCTTTCTCCATATGACCTCTCTTACCACAGTATCAGCATATTGACAAGTTTTAAGCAGGGCCAATTGGTGCAGTACGTGCTTACTTTCCTTTGTTCTACCATTGCTGATTGGCAGGTCATTTGTTAGTTTGTTGCTTCAGAAATTGCCTTAGTGGTCATCTCGGTGGGAAGGTTCTTTGAGCCATTTTGTTCTTATCCTCATTCTTACCTCAGGTGGCCGCATCCGCTGCTGCTGAGTACGTCATTGGTAGGAAAGGTGCTAAAACCCTTCTTAGCTCCTGCCTTAGGCTTTTAACAAACTGCCTGGTTCTACTCTGCTTGGTGTCCACCAATCTCTCGCAGTACTTCCACAATTGATTGAAATGAGAGGCCTACTGAGCCACAGACATGCTCCCCTGTTATAGATTCTGAAACTCATCCTTCATTTTCTCTATGATCCGCTGGGGTATGTACTTGGCTCTAAAGGCCTCCACAAAAATATCCTAAGTCTAATCTTGATTTGATAGTTCCCAATCTTCTTGGACTCGCTGCCACCATAGTCAAGCCGATCCTTATAGTCTGAAAGCGATAAATTTGATCATCTTCTTTTCCGTGTACTGGAGCGTAGCAAAAATGTCCTCCATTTGTGCTACCTACTACTCCACCTTCTGGTCTTGCTCTGTTTCACCAAGGAAAGTGGGAGGTTGAAATTTCAAGAACCCCTCCAAAGCTTCATCTTCCCCTCTTAGATTTCTTCATTCTATCAAGGTTGCAATATTTTTGTCATCTTATTGAAAGCTTACCCTATGGTCACCTCAGTGGGTACCTCAGACTCCATTTCATGGTCTGGATCATTCTTACCTTTTTTATTGGGTGTAGATAGTTGAGTGGAATCGTACTTAGGAGCCATAGGTTCTGGCTCAGGAACTCTCCAACTGGCTGTAGCAACTTAGCGTTTTGGTACCATTCTATAACATCGTGCCCAAATAATAAGTTATGCCCCATAGCCATAGTTCAAGTATGTCAAAAATGCACAAACAATCAATATATAAACAAAAATGTACTATGAAAGTTTTGTATAAAAGAAAATATCCCATGAAGAATAAAGTACACTATGATACCTTTATTTGAGAAAACTTTTAAAGGAAAAAAATATTCACTAATATAGAGATTTATTGAAAGCAGTAAACAAACAGATTGCCAAGCACGCAAGAATTCCAAAACTCTAATCCTCATCAAAATCTTCAGTGTCAGTGTCATTTAGCTAACCCTCAGAATTCTTAGAGAAATCTATTCCTACACCATTTACAAACTTAGAGGTCATGGATTCCTTCCCTAGTCTCGTAGAACTCTCCCCAGGTTTAACATGGTTTGGTTGAAATATAAAAGAAGGTCTAGTTAGAAACTTATAGTTTATCTTCCCCGGGTCATCACTGTATACTGTTAAGTCAATTATTAGAATGGGTGGGTTTGGCACATACTCCATAGCATCACCCTCATCCTTACTATCAATGATCAAGTCTACTATGGGTACAAGTGGTGGCTCAATAACTTGAACCTCATCCTTACTGCTCTCTTCCATAGGTATTTCTGGTTGAGGTGTGGGTTATGGTTCAAGTTGTGGTGCAGGTAAGTCTTCTGGTTGAATACGAATTGGTCGGTGCCATGGCTGCCCGTTCATGGTCTTCCTCGCAGTTCTATACATCCTAACCATCCTATAATATAAACAACTTATGTTAGTTAAAAGATTATATAACATAAGAAAACAAAATTCTAAATTCTACTAATAATTGCCTAAACCTAGGCTTTGATACTACTTGTAACACCCCACTACTTACGTACCCTAAAAAGGGCGGGGATGTCGCCCTATCCTTAAGATAAGGGATATTTATAACCAGGTAATAGAAAATATAGAAAGAAAAAACTTAATAATAAACTTATTACAATTCCAAAATAATACTTATACAAGCATTAAAATAAATGGAAGGTAACTAAAATCTCCAACGAATAAATACATCAAAATAAATCTTTTAAGCTCATGGCAATATAAGTAAATCAACATTCGAAGTAGGATCGACCTAAAGACATAATATAAACAGGTGGTGAGAAACATTTCTCAGTAAGTCTTGTGTGAGCTCATGACAGTTTAAAAAAAATATTTTATTTATGCAAAATTTGAACGAGTCAAAACAAAAAGTTTGTAAGTCCAGAAATTTATCTTTGAACATTGAGTAGTGTTTTATAAGCATTTGTAAAATAAAAGTGATCAACTTGTAAAGAAATAACCACTCAAATAAAGTTGACTATGAAACCCTGTATCATAGGCATGGCCATGAAACCCTGCATAATGACTGTGTACTGTAAAACCTTACATCACAATACAAGTGGGTGATCGGCCCACTGGGTGAGATACTTCTCCATCTTTACACCCCAAACTTACAGATTATCCATCCTGAAAATAAACAGTCTACCTAAACTGTATTGCTAGCATGGACTGTCCTAACCCTCCAGAATTGGTGTCTTGTCTAGGCAGAGCTCACCCCTTAATTGTAGTCATCTACTGAGAGACTTACCCTGACCCTTCAAAGATTAGTCCTAGAAGTCTACCTTTATTAAGAACTCAATGTTATGTTTATTTGATTTGGAAAAAGTAAAATTGACAAAGTATTTTCTTTGAAGTAGCAATTATAATTTTCAAACAATCTTAGATAAAAATTTGTTTAAGAAAAATTTAGTATTTTACTTGGGAAATTGTTTGCTTGATTAAAATTTATTATATTTTAGCAGGAGGAATAAATTATCCATAATTGCACCCCAAAGTATACCTTGCACAGTAATCAGTACATTTGACTTGCAGAAACGCTTTTGTTCAATAACCACCTTTATGCAAGGACTTACTTTGATCTTTTGATTGTACTGATAAAATAATCCTCTAAGTCTTGCTCAAGGCAACCTAACCCTGTTTGGGATAACATAGGATATATGTCACTATTAGTGCACAACTACGCAATAAAATTGCATAGGTATAAATAACTCCTAACTTTACATACACATGATCTATGACAACACTCAAATATGATATTAATGGTTTAGGGGTTCTAAAATTAATTAATAAAATATTTTAGAGGTTAACATTAATATAAGAATAATTTGATATTATAGTAACATAAGTAAGTGACATAAGTATTTATCGAGTACAACAAAAAATATTAACATTGTCAAAAATATTGATAATTTTACAAAAAAAAATATTGCTATAAGGATAATAAAAAAAAATATAAATAGTAATGATGATATTAATTCATATATAAAGAAAAATAATAATAACATTTATTATTAAATAAAAATAACATGGCTAATAACAATAATAATAGTAATAATAATAATTTTATTAATTTATCTAAAAAATGATGATGTTAATTAATAATAATAATAATAATAATAATAATAATAGTAATAATAGTAATATTAATATTATCGTTGATAATTAAAAATAGTAATGCTAATAATAATACTTATAATATTAATAATAGTAATATTATTAAAAATAATAATATTAATAGTAATGTTAATAATAAAATAACAATAACGATTTAAGTATCAAAAGTAATAATAATATTACTGTTAATAATTAAAAGTAGTAATAATTTTGCTATTAATAAATAAAGTAGTAATCATACAGGTAGAGTAATAATAACATTTTTCATAACCAAAGTAGTATCAATTGCAATATAAATGCTTGCATGGTAATCGATGGCAAGATTAACAATATTAAAGCATCGGCAAAAATAATAATAGCAACAATCTCTATTATCCACCATATCATCTCATGCTATTATCATATAGACCTAATTCACAAATCATAACCTTATATTAAAATCACAATCCAAATATGCTTCATAGAATAGGCCTAATGCAAATCTCAAACTTCATATCATAAAATCATCCACATCATATTTAAATATGCATTTATCTTCTCCAATGTTAATAGATCATCAGCCATCACATCAATACTTTTATAAGTCATTATCCTATTAATCTTGAATTCGAAAATAAATAAGGGAGTTTAGGACAAAATACTTGTTTGATGATCGATTTAAGTTGAAGATATTGTTTTGACAATCGAAGAGCCTTGTATGCCTTGATAAGTCCTTTGAGAGACCAAGGTTTAGAGAAGTCCAATATTGGCTAGCAATAAATTCGGCCAAGAGAGAGAGAGAGATTGAGAAAAGAGTAAAAAGAAATGAAAATAAAGAAAAGAGAAGAAAGAATATGTTTGGACTTGGTTTACATCATGGTATTCTTCTTGACTTGGTAGGAAAAATGTTTGTTTGATCCAAATGAAGGGAGAACTTTAGTTGTTTTGGTGTTATAAAATGTACCCAAGGAAAGAATATGATGCACTCTAGTTGATTTGAAGGGTTTAGAGTGGTTTGGGATGTTTAGAAGTGACTAAATGGTTGAAGGAGAGTAATGTGTGTTTTTGGTATTCTTGAGAGAGTAGAAGAGAAAATTAGAAGAAGTGTGAGAGTGTTTCTGGTGGTGATGGCTGAAATTCCTTGTTGAATATGTGCAGAATTTCTAGTTTGGTTTGATAGAATTGATTGCTAGATAGGTGAGTTTTTTATGGAGCAATATATGGAATATAATTTCCAAATTCAAAGTATTTTGAATGAAGAAAAACTAGGAGAGGTTTGAGGTGTTTTAATAAAATTTTGTTGGCCATGGTTGGTGAAGAAGAAGAGATGTTCAGCTATATACCTAATATGGCTGAAAATAATGATGGAGAAATGAAGAAGAAATGAAGAGAAACGCTAGCTAATTGAAAATTGGAAAAGCTGGGGAAAATTTTTTTTGGTTATCTAGCGAGAAGGAATGATAAGATTTAGAAAGATTAATAGAAAAAATTTAAAATATGTTGAATTGATTTTCAGCTACTAAATAGGAGTATCCCAAGGTCTTTTAATGGTGATTTTTTCAGCCATTACCTTAAATAAGAACAAGAACCATGAAAGAACTAATTCATGGTGTTGAATACCCAAAGTTTCCTTGGCAAAGGTATTTAGTTGTTTTGTTGGAAATTTTCTGGTTTAGACAAGCTATGAAAGGTCCGAAATCCTCATGCTTGCTTCCAACTTTTGCACACAAAAAGGGAGTGCTTGATTTGCAAAGAAGAAATAAAGCTCAAGCTGCCCATTTTTGAAAACAAGCTAGGAAGAAGAACTAAAGTTGATTTTCCAAATTTTTACCATTACAAGAACAACAAAAAATGTAGTTCTTTTGGTAAATAATTTAGTGACTTAATTTGAAAAGCAAACCACACTATTAATCCTCCTATATTTTGGCCAAATGATCTCCAAAAGTTGGAATTTTTTTAAAATTTCAAGTCCAAGATAATCTAGAATATTTTATAAGAAAATTAAAAAAAAAATTAAGAAACAAGAATATTTTAAGTTCAAATATGCTAGGACATGGGTTGCTAAAATAATGAAGATTAATACTCCTCTAGATTTTCTTCAAGACAAGATCACATGGTTAGAATATTACTGTTGTGTCTCCCCAAGATAACATTCCTAGTTTCATGAATTGCAAGAAATAAAATTCAAACATTAGTTAGGATAATTAAAAATAATACTTAGTTAATAAGATTTGAACTCAAGACCTGAGGAATTAACCATAAAGCTCTAACCACTTAACCATATTAATTCTTATTTTTTCAACTCAATTCTCTTCCCTTCTACAACCTAAGTCTC
This sequence comes from Voacanga thouarsii, assembly GCA_026120185.1. Lineage (NCBI taxonomy): Eukaryota > Viridiplantae > Streptophyta > Magnoliopsida > Gentianales > Apocynaceae > Voacanga > Voacanga thouarsii. Next base: position 2,762,372 of record JANUWF010001117.1, read on the forward strand.
TTCTTCTCTCATCTCTAAGCAAAATTTCCTAATTGCCTCCAACACTCATCTAGCATAAATAATTCATAAAAACCATATATAGCAATTTGAAAATTCACAAATTCACCCAGAAAGAGGTGATTTAATGGAGTTTTGTTAGCCATGGTTGGTGAATAAGAAAAGATATTCAGCTATGTACCTAGTGTGGCCGAAAATAATAATGGAGAAATGAAGAAGAATTGAAGAAGAAATGAAGAGAAATGCTAGCTAATTGAAAATTAGAAAAGTTGGAAAAAAAAATTTTGGTTATCTAGCGAGAAGGAATGATAAGATTTAGGAAGATTAATAGCAAAAATTTAAAATATGTTGAATTGATTTTCAGCTACTAAATAGGAGTATCCCAAGGTCTTTTAATGGTGATTTTTTCAACCATTACCTTGAAGAAGAACAAGAACCATAAAAGAACTAATTCATGGTGTTGAATACTCAAAGTTTCCTTGGCAAAGGTATTTAGTTGTTTGTTGGAAATTTTCTGGTTTAGACAAGCTATGAAAGATCCGAAATCCTCATGCTTGCTTCCAGCTTTTGCACACAAAAAAAGGGAGTGCTTGATTTGCAAAGAAGAAATGAAGCTCAAGCTGCCCATTTTCGAAAACAAGCTAGGAAGAAGAACTAAAGTTAATTTTCAAGATTTTTACCATTACAAGAACATCAAAAAATGTAGTTCTTTTGGTAAATAATTTAGTGATTTAATTTGAAAAGCAAACCACACAATTAATCCTCCTATATTTTGGCCAAATGATCTCCAAAAGTTGGAATTTTTTTAAAATTTCAAGTCCAAGATAATCTAGAATATTTTATAAGAAAATTTAAAAAAAAAATTAAGAAACAAGAATATTTTAAATTCAAATATGCTAGGACATGGGTTGCTAAAATAATAGAGATTAAAACTCCTCTAGATTTTCTTTAAGATAAGATCATATGGTTAGAATATTATCATTGTGTCTCTCCAAGACAACATTCCCAGTTTCATAAATTGCAAGAAATAAAATTCAAACATTAGTTAGAATAATTAAAAATAATACTTAGTTGATGGGATTTGAACTCAAGACCTTAAGAATTAACCACGAGGCTCTAACTACTTAACCACATTAATTCTTATTTTCCCAACCAATTCTCTTCCCTTCTACAACCTAAGTCTCTTCTTCTCTCATCTCTAAGCAAAATTCCCTAATTGTCCCCAACACTTATCTAGCATAAATAAATTATAAAGACCGGATATAGCAATTTAAAAATGAACAAATTCACCCCAAAAGAATATATTCGTGCAATATGCCCTAGAATGCAACCTTCCCTTTAATTCTAGGGTAGTCTTAGGTGGGTTTTTACATCTCAAGTAAAAAATGATTCATACACTCTCACTTCTTTAGTTAAAATGCTCACATCTAAACAAGATTTTTCTTTTTGTAAGATCGAGTTATTAAGAAAAATAGAAAGGGCTATGTCCTATTCTTTTCCCTACTCTCTTTCCCACTCATTATCATTCTCCCGTCCTCTTCTAGAAGGAAATAAAATATTAAAAGAGTATTGTAGTAAAGAAGAGGATATTGATTTAGAAGTGGAATTTAGATAATGTGAAAATGAATGTGAGTTTGGAGATCAATATAGTAATAGAAATAGTCTAAAGGGCCCAAACTTCCTAAAGTATCACTAGTTGCCCTAGATTTCCAAGTAGGTTTCCAGGTAATCCCTTGTTTAAGAAGGATACACCCATATCGATATGTTATTTTATTTTCAAATCCATCAAATCAATAACCACCTAAGAACCAAGCTGGCAAAGATATATAAAAAGGGTAATGCCTATTTCTAGCTATAGATTAACAAGGTTAACCATGGCCAAGCCAACTGGGGAACTTTTATAGCAGTGGTTTGTAAATGATTTGGGGATAGAATGATTGGAGAAGTTTTTGGGGAATTATTTAAAATCAGATTCGAATGGGAATGTAGAAAAGTTTATGGAGAAATTTGAAGTGCTTAAAGCTATATTCATTTGCACTTTTTCAAATCTCCTTGAAAGTTATTTTGTATTAGTGCTTTTGAGTGGATTAAAGGAAGAAATTCAAACTATTGTGCAAATGTTCATCTCGAACATCTTAAAAAAAGTTTATGAACTAGTGATATCACAACAACGATAATTGTTAATTGATTATAAGCCTTATGAGACCACTTTAATAAACCTAAGCCATACGTCAAACATTTTTTAACCAAAAATTAACTTTCAGAATAACTTACCCTAAGACCAAAAAAGAATTAACTAGAACCCACTAAATTGAGAACTATTTAAATACAAAAAAGTCATACCTGACGAGTAGTAGAGAACGAGAAAAAAGAACTTATGTTCTAAGTATAGAGGAAAAGATGGGAGGAACCATATGTCTGTGTAATGAAAGAGATTAACAAATGTTAGTAGAGGAAGGCACAAATGAAGGTGAAAGAGAATTGGAAATGTTAGAAGTACTTGAAGAACATAAATAAAATAATTGAAGAACAAGTTGATAATTTTGCTCTAATGTCTTTAGATGGCTAAAGAAAGAAGTGGAGTGTGTAATACAATTAGAATAGAAGGTAGAGATTAAACAAAAACTAATTGCTAGTTTAGTGGACATAAGGAGTACAAAACTTCTTGGATAAATGATTGGCTGAGGAGATGCATTGGGTCACAGAGCTAATTAAGCTTATTTTGATCCCAATAACTAATAGAGGAAAATTATGGCATGTTGGAGAGTATGAAAGAATTCAATGAAAAAAGTAAGAGGTTGAATTCAAGTAAGATTTTGATATAGTTTTTAATTTTGAAAATTTGAAATTGTCTTTGGATAGGAGAGAAGTCAAGTTAGTCTTGCTGGAAAAAAATAGTAAGATATGAATTAAGGCTGCCAAAAAGAAAGCTATGGAGTAATTGTTTAAAGGGGAATGCCAAGCACTGATTGAGCAGTTGTGCATGATCAAATATTATATTAAAATATTGCTAAAAGATTTTGAAGATGTATTGCAACTACTTAATGGAAGGAATTAAGCTATTTAAATAACAACCCTATAGGTGTCAACATTTCTAGAACGAGGAAACTAGGAGGTTAGTTAGAAAAATGTTACAAGAAGGAGATTGAAAAACCAAGTTTTAGTCCCTGTTCTTCCCTAATAATGTTGGTTTAAAAGAAGGATGGCTCTTAGCAATTCTATATAGATTTCAGATAATTAAACTCAATTACCATTAAAGATAAATTCACCATATTATTAATGAATGATCCTTTAGTTATGCTCAAGAGGCATAAATACTTTAGCAAAATAGTCCTCAGGTAGGGTTATTTTCAAATGAAAATAAAGGAAGATCATATGAAGAAGGTAGCAATTGGCACACATCTCATGTAACACCCCACTACCTACGTACCCTAATAGGGGTGGGGATGTCGCCCTGTCTGTAGGACAAGAGGTCTTTATAATTAGGACACACAGAAGAAATGAAAGGAAACGCTCCAAATTTAAACTTATTATAAATCAAACCAATACTTGCACTAGTCTCAAAACAAACAAATGTTAACTAAAATCTCTCAAAAATTAAATACAATCAAAACAAGTCTTCATTGAAAGGCAATACTAATTAATTAACCTTCATAGCAAGATCGACCTGAAAATATGATATGATAAGGTGGTGAGAAATAATTCCTAGTAAGCCCCGTATGTGCTCAGGGTATTTAAGGAAAAATAGTTCATATATGCAAGTTGAGAAACATTTATAAAAGAAGAGTGTTGCCAAGTCACAACTAATTTTCGCAAAGCGAGGAGTGGTGTTTTTTTTTTCCCATTGCCATACAATGTATAAAATAAAACCAACCACTCTAAAAATAGACATGGCATCACATTTTGTGCACCATGACAAAAGAATGATCAGGATATCACACTTTATGCATTTTGATACAAGGTAAGTGTATAGCCTTCCAGGTGAGATACTTATCCATCTCTAAACCGTAACTTATCGGTTGTCCACTCTGGAAATAAACAGTTCACTTGAACTGTATTTGCTAGCTCAAGCCGGTATGATCTATAGAATTGGCATCCTATCTCGGTAGAACTCACCCCTTAGAGGTGGCCACTTACTGAGAGACTTATCCTAACCATTCAAAGATTAGTCATGGCAGTCTATCCTTATTGAGTACTCAACGTTAAGTTTGTCCCTTTTGAAAAGAGACGAATCATCTATAGTGTTTTCTTTGAAATAACAATCATAGCTTACAAAATTCTTGCTAAAAGTGATTTTTAGAAAAAATTTAGCGTTTTGTTTTAAATTGCTTGCTTACTTTGAAATTGTTTAACTGAACATATAAGGGAAAAATAAACTGCCCATAATTGCATCCCAAAGTACTTTTCCATATATATAACACCATTTGACTTGCCAAAGTGATTGTGACCTGCAAATAGTTTTATGTAAGGGCTTATCTGATCTCTTGCTTTCACTGACACAATAGTCCTCTAAGTTGGGTTTAAGGTAATCTAGTCCTGCCTGGGGTAAACATAGGGTATAAGTCACCAATGGTTCACAACCAAGCAACAACTAAACAAATAAATCACTACTAACCTAACATGCTTAAGCTCCACCAATCAACAACATCACCCAATTATGATAATAAAGTTTTAGGAGTTCTAAAATTACTTGATAAGGTATTTTAGGATTTTATTATTAATTTATAGAATAAGGATAATTTAATATAACAATATAGATAAGTGTCATAAATAATAAACGAGTACGGGTAAAAGTATTAGTAAGAATAACAATAATAATATTTATTAATCCTAATATATACATATATATTTTTATATTTAATAACATGTAATAAAATTTTACCATTTGCTTGTTTAATAATATAATATTATTAAAAGTAATTATTAATTTCGAAAACACTAGTGTTGAAAGAAATATTAATATATATATATATATATATATATATATATATATATATAGGAACTGTAAAAGCCTCCTGTTACGACACATGGCACTCTCCTGCACTGACACTGTGAATTCAAGATTTTTTAAGAGTTTTTTTTTTTTCTTGGTGAAGAAATTTTAAGAGGTTTTTTTTTTTTTAATATTAGGGTTATCTGAATTGATTGAATTCAGATAAGATATAACTAATCAGAGTTATCTAAATTCAATGAATTCAGATTTCTGAGACTTCTTCTCTTATTTAAGAAGATATCAAAATCACAAATATTGAAGCCTTTAACAGGTTAGATTTAATTCACAAATATTGAAGCTTTTCTCTTAGATAGAGATAGCTTGAATAATTACAAAGAAAAATCGAGATTTACAGGCACAATTTCTCTTTGTTCTGATAAGCAAGTTTATATTCATCCGGAACAGCAAAACAGTCTCCATCTTTGCCCCTTTGATCTGCTTTGTAGTCACATTCTAGCTGGTTGTGCAGCAAATGATATAGCAGTTCTTGATGTTTGGATGGTGTAATGATGCAAGATTGTGCAAAGCTGCACAAGAAGAACACGCAAGGGATCTACCTATGTTGAATAGGATCAAAGAAGAAATTAAATCTATTGGTGCTCTGGATACAGGGAGCCCTGTGTATCAAGAAGCCCTTTCCAATCTTGCTAATCGTTTCAAAACTCTTAAGGTAAATAACTAATTCTCCTTTGACAAATTGATCATGGGGAGGATCATTAAACAGTTCCATACTAGATTATTGATTTGCTTCCTTTTCTCAACGTTTAACCTCTGTGATTAGAAACAATGCAAGGAACATTTTGAGGAGGAGGAAAGAGACCTACTGCCCTACATGGAAGTAGTAGACTTGAGCAAAGTCCAGCAAGGTGATGAGACTCCACTTCATTATGGAGGTCAAGATCAAGGAGGGGGAGGCATGACAGTGCAAGGACAAGGATTGATGACAAGATCTAGGACCAAGAAGCTTCAAGATGAGTTTCAATTGCTCATAAAACCATACTTGAGGAAGGAAGAGGGTTGGAAGGTTGAGTAAGCTAGCTAAGAGCTCATTTTGATGACTATTCAAAAAGAACCCCGACAAGAACTTAAACCGGCAACAAAGACGGACGAAATTTAACCAAAAAGTTGACCTTCCAGCGGACATCCGGCGCCAGCCCAAGTAGCCGAACCGGCGCTGGCTTCATTCTGGCACACGATCGGCCGAAGATAGCGCCTAACCGGCGCTGACTTGAGGGTCCTAGCTGGCGCTGGCTCCGGCTCCAGCCTGGGTAGCCGATTGTTGCCCCGATTTTTTTATATTTTCTCCGATTTTTCTTCATTTTAAATGTTTTGTAAAGACCTATTAAAGCCCTAAATTGTATTAGAACCTCAGAGATTACTTAGCTAGGGTTAGGGTAATATAAATACAACTTTTAGTGATTTGACAATACAATTCACACACTTTATTCTAATTTAAAGAGAGAATCTTGAGAGGCCCTAGCCTCCTTGTTCATCTTGTTCAAGACCATGCTTAAGACTTAGTCCTCCTTATGAATGAAACTTAAAATCTTTTGGATAATCCAATGTGGTTTCTTTCAATGGGTCTTAGTTGCTTTGCTCTTCTAAGGTTTGTTTGAATTCCATTACTTGGGTGTCTATTTTCTCTATTCTTTTTGTTCTTGTTTGCCTTTGTTGCTACAAAAATATTAGGATGAGATTATAGTAGAACTTTCTACTATTCTTGAGGGTCTTTGAAGTCTAGTTCTTTAAGGGTTTGATAGAGGGTAGGTTGTTAGTTTAATTTCTCCTTTTTGTCTCCATAAAACTCATTGTTTGGGTCCTATGGGAAGAGTTGAACTCATAATCAACTAAACCACCCACAACACAAAAAAAAAGCCCACTCAAGATTATATCAAAGAGTTTGGTATCAGAGCGAGCAATCAAAGCTTGGAAGCAAGAAAAGGAGCCTACAAAGTTGAAGAAAAACAAGAGAAATCTCGTAACTAAAAAACATGCTGCAAAAAGGTTATGAAAATTTTGTTATACCTTAATTTTTCTTTGGAGAAATTACTTCTTGATGTTAATATAATCCTTGGAAAAAAATTTTTTCTTGTGTTTATGTTGAAAATTGGCTTAAATATGGGTGAAAATGTTAGTTGTTTTTAAGTGACGGGATTGCAACCAATGTGTTTGATAAATGTTCCATGAGAATGCTTTTGGCTATAGTTGAGAACTTTGATTCTTAATTTTTATTCCTTGAGATATTGGGACTTAGTATATTACTCTATTGTTGAATTCTATGCTCATTGAACTCAACTTTACTAGTACACACTTGTGATCATCTTGTTCTTCATAATCCTAGTTCTAGTTGTTTTTGTTTCTTTGTTCTTGTTAACTCTTGTTTGTTTCTTGTTTAGAAGTGTTTCTTTGTACATTTAGTGTTTGTTCTTATGTTGATTGAGTCCACATTTCTTGAAATTTTTGATTAAAAACTAATTTACTTGAGGTGCCCAACAAGTGTTTGTTGAAATTCCCCTAAGACCCCCTAATTGAAAAAATTCATTGATTTATGTGATTCACTAAGTTGGACTAAATCTTTAGCTATTGGGGAGAATTGGGATTCAATAAGAAGGTTTGAGTATTAAGAAAAAGGTAAGAGGGTGAGACTATTACTAAAAGAGAATAAGAGAGCAAACACGAGCGTGGAATGACTAACCTTTGAGAGCCAACACTCAAGGAAGCGAAATGAGGACCTATTTTTCTTTCTAGTCTCTTTTGTTTTATAGGTATAAATAAGTAAATATTTCACCACCATTACCCATGAACAAGAGATCTCTAGGCCTAACCCAAGTGGACCTACTAGACCTCAAGAAGAACAAATTGATGTTAGGGTTTTGCGTGATGACTTGCAAGCTATAATGAGAACTATGCAAAGTGAGTTTCAAAACATAACAAGGGAATTGATAAATCACCTTGAACAATCTTCTACTGTCGCACAAAGGAGAAGCCAAGAGCGATTTGAAGTACCTAACCCTAGGATGAGGGATGATGAAGCCTATACTCATCCGTTAAATATCTAACAATGGGAAGAGTGGGATGAGCACTCTATCGGAGGATTCCAATAAGCTCCTATGAGAGGGGGAAGACACGGTATGAGAGGAGAACGAGGTAGGGGTCAAGGAAGGAATGGTGGGAACAGCCTAAGAGGGTTAGAAAGAGAATTTGAAGGAGTTGATGAATGGTATGAGGGGGAACAAGTTGAAGCCTTTGGGGAACACAATAGAGGATGGGGCAATAGAGGAGGAAGAAGAGAAGGAAATGATGAGGAAAAGGAGTTGAACCACATTAAATTGAAAGTGCCCACATTCTATGGCAAGAGTGACCCCGAAGCATATTTCGAATAGGAGAGCAAGATGGAGATCTTTCTAGAAAATCATACCTATAGTGAGAGGTCAAATGTGAGGTTGGCTATCTTGGGATTTTTGGAGTATACTTTGGTTTGGTGGGAGCAAGTTAGTGCACAAAGGAGATAAATGGAAATGAAAACCGTGGCTAGTTAGAATTTGTTGAAAGATATGATGAGGGCTAGGTTTATACCGCACCATTACTATAATGATCTTTACTAAAGGCTCCAATCACTCAAGAAAGGGAACACGAGTATGGAAGATTACCATAAAGAGATGCAAGTAATGTTGATGAGGGCTTAAATTAATAAGGATCCTAGAGCAACAAGGGTAAGGTTTTTCGGAGGATTAAATAGGGAAGTTTCCAATTTAGTAGAGTTACACCCCTACGAACGATTGGAGGACATAGTACATGCCGCTATGAAAATTGAGAGGCAATTAAAGAGGAGGGCATTTACTAGACCACTACTTCCAAACCCCAACACTACTAGCAAGATGCCAATTAAGAAGGATGAAGCCTCTAAGCCATTTCAAAGGGATTTTAACAAACCAAGGGAAGGTTGGAAACCTAGAGAGGATTGGAAGCCTAAGGAGGATTGAAAACTTAGGGAAGGTTGGAACAAGGATAAGGGAAAAGCCATGGAGAGGTCATAAAAGAATAGGGATATCAATTATTTTAAGTTCCTTGAATATGGACATACTTCCCATGAGTGTCCAAGCAAGAAAATGATATACACTAATCCCTATGGTGAGGTTTCTACCGACGAAGAAGAAGAGGGAGAAAAGTACCAAGGAGACCAAGAGGGAAATGGGGAAGAGGAAAGTGATGAAGGGAAAATTGTTGGTCAATAATACTCTTTGGTGGGAGTCATAAGAAGGTTATTGAATTCACAAGCCATTAGAGATGAAGATCACCAACAAAGAAAGAAAATTTTCTACACTAGGTGTCTAATCAACAAGACCTCTTATAGTGTCATTGTGGATAGTGGGAGTTGCACTAACGTGATTAGTGCAAACTTAGTTGAAGAATTAGACATGAGGTGGATTAAACACTCCAAGCTCTACAAATTGCAATGGTTGAACGATAGCGGGGAATTGAGAGTAAACAAATAAGTTTTGGTGTCTTTTGAGATGGAAAATTACAAGGATGATGTGCTATGTGGTGTGGTATCCATGAAAGTGAGTCACTTGCTCCTAGAGAGGCCTTGGCAATACGATAGGCATGTAAAATATGATGGAAAAAAGAATACTTATTCCCTACTCAAGGAAGGAACTAAGTTTATCTTCACCTCTATGGCCCCTAGTGAGATAAACAAAAATCAAAGAATCATAAAGGAGAAAGAAAAGAAGAAGGGAGCGCAAGATGTCAAACAAAAATAACAAATTGAGAGGAAAAAACAAGAGAGGAAAGAAAGAGAGTTGAGAGAGAGGATGGACAAACAAGTACCTTTGACGATCAAGGATATGAGTGAGTAAGGATAAGAGAGGGGAGGCAAAAGAAGAATGAGTTACTTTACAAAAAAGAGTGAGGTCATAGAGGCTATAGAAGCTAAGGAACCGGTTATTCTTCTTTTTGACAAAGGCTCTTATGTTTCTACTAATGAGTCTACATTATCTTTGCCTAATGAAATTGCAACTATTCTTTAAGAATTTGAAGACATTTTCCCAAAGGAGGTTCCCGGAGGACTACCACCCATAAGAGGGATTGAGTATCAAATCGACTTTGTGCTTGGAACTGTCATCCCCAACCGACCGGCATATAGAAGCAACCCGGAGGAGTCCAAGGAATTGCAAAAGTAAGTAGAGGCATTACTTAAGAAGAGACATGTGAGAGAGAGCCTAAGCCCATGTGTGGTTCCAGTTCTCTTAGTGCCCAAAAAAGAAGGGACATGGCGTATCTGCGTGGATTGTCGCGCTATTAACAACATCACGGTAAAGTACCGCTATCCCATTCCTAGGCTAGATGACTTGCTTGATGAGCTATTTGGTGCATGCATTTTTTCTAAAATTGATTTGAAATCCAGTTACCATCACATTAGAATAAGAGAAGGGGATGAATGGAAAACGGCTTTTAAAACCAAACAAGGGTTGTATGAGTGGCTTGTCATGCCATTTGGGTTGTCTAATACTCCCAGTACTTTCATGCGATTAATGCACTATGTTTTGAGGGAATTCATTGAAAAATTTGTTGTTGTGTACTTTGAAGATATATTAATCTATAGCAAATCATATGTGGATCATTTGAATCATGTTCAACGTGTGCTTGTTGCCCTCTGAAGGAAGAGATTGTATGCCAACCTTGAGAAGTGCTCTTTTTGTTTGGAGAGGATTACATTCCTTGGGTATGTTGTGAGTGCCAAAGGGATTGAGGTTTACGAAGGAAAAGTAAAAGCTATCCAAGATTGACCTACCCCTACCACCATTACCCAAATCCATAGTTTCCATGGGCTAACTAGCTTCTATATGAGGTTCATCCAAAATTTTAGCACCATAGAGGCCCCTCTAACCGAAGTAGTAAAGAAAAAGGTGGGATTTAAGTGGGAGGAAGCCCAACAACAAGCCTTTCAAACCCTCGTAGATAAATTGAGCTAAGCTCCAATTCTTATTCTTCCTAACTTTGAGAAGGCATTTGAGATAAAGTGTGATGCAAGTGGGGTGGGAATATGTGCGGTCTTGACCCAAGATAGGAAACCCATTACCTACTTTAGCAAGAAATTATCCGGGCGGCCCTCAATTACTCTACCTATGACAAAGAGCTTTTTGCCTTAGTGAGGACCCTAGAATATTGGCAACAGTACCTTTTACTAGGAGAGTTTGTCATTCATACCAATCATGAGACCCTTAAACACCACAAAAGCTAACAAAATTTGAACAAGAGGCATGCAAGGTGGATGGAGTTTATTAGAACATTTCCTTATGTCATTCAATACAAGAAGGGTACGGAAAATATGGTAGTGGATGCACTATCTCAAAGGAATGCACTACTAAACTTTTTGGATGCTAAACTTCTTGGTTTTGAACTTGTGAAGGAATTGTATGTTAATGATAAGGAGTTTGGGGAAATTTTCCATACTTGTGAGAAATGTACATTTGTTAAATATTATAGGCATGATGGTTTTTTATTTAGGGAGGCAAGGCTTTGTGTGCCAAAGGGTTCTATTAGGGGGTTGCTAGTTAAGGAGGCCCATAGTAGGGGACTAATAGGGCATTTTGGTGTTGCAAAGACCTTAGACATTCTTAAGGAACATTTCTTTTGGCAAAAAATGAGAAATGATGTGAAAAAACATTGTTCTCAATGCATTATTTGTAGGCGAGCTAAGTGTAAATCTCTTCAATATGGTTTTTATACTCCTTTACCAACACCTAATGTGCCATGAGTTGATATTTCAATGGATTTCATCTTATGTTTGCTTAGGTCTAAGGGGGGTAAGAACTTCATATTTGTGATTGTTGATCGATGGCTCAGTTTGTGGCTTGTTCCAATACTAATGATGCGTTATATATTGCAAATTTATTCTTTAAGGAAGTAGTGAGAATGCACGGGATTCCAAGGACTATTGTCTCGGATACGGATACTAAATTCCTTAGCCACTTTTGGAGAGTATTATGGAACAAACTTGGTACTAATCTCTTATTTTCCACAACTTGTCATCCTCAAACGGATGGACTGTTGGGTATCTCTCGCGTATCACATACGGCACAGCGGAAGAATAAAATGAGATACCATCCCAGGATCCGCATATGTGTGGAAAACAAGACATAAAGAGATCAAAGGTAACAGCTTTTTACCTTTCTATAATCGTCTAAAGAACAAAAATTTTCTTTTTCAAGTCGATGCGCGATCCAGCAATCCTCTTGATCAAACTCCACAAGAGTTGAATGTCCAACCACTATAATCACAGTGTGTGATTATCTCTAATAGAAATCCACACAGAGGATACACTCAAGCACCAAAATATTTCTGTGCTAGCAGAAAAATAAGGTGGCCAGGGTTCTTCACGTTTTCAGCAAAACGAGAGAGGAGAGAAGAATAAGAAAGTTCTTTTGGCAGCTGCAAACTGAAATCCTAAAATAATTAGAATTCCCTAATTGTAATTGGAAACATCAAGTTCTCACAATTATAATTTAGACAACAAATTATAACTAATTATAATTTGTTCACAACGACTTCTCTTTCTCTCAATCAACCCCACTACGTTATCAAATAACATCTTGAGTATATAATCCTCTATTGTGTTTGACCTATTAGGTTTCCCAGTTAATTAGTAGCGAACATGAATTAATCCAAACATCTTTAAGATTAATAATCCATAATTAATTAGAATTAATCCTATTAATTCTAATTATGATTAGTTTAGTAATTCATCAATTAATAAACCCATATTCCCAAATCATGAGCGGTATCTAGCAACACATCATGACCACCCAAGAGTCCAGGAAGTCAAGTGGCTCAACATGAACCCTTTAATAAGAAACTTCAGTGCAATTAAGTCTTTTCACCATACAATATCTCATTCAGTTTGGAGTACAAAATTAGTGCCAACTCCCTCCAGAATTAATTCTGACCCGAATACAATAGTACTTGTACCAGGAACCCATTACTCTAGATGTGTATCAATTGAAACTATTTTCAATACACAATCGTCTTGGCCAAGGACTTCTCGAGTAGTAATTCCTACAAGTAGCCGTGAGATATTCGCCCCTACTATTAGGAGTGGTGAATCCTTTATTGACCCTTTCAACTACTTTCGATTACCTCACAATGTACCCAATATCAATCTCATAGGCGGCCCTCGATCGAGCTCCGGAGATTGGAATCAAAGTACAAAGCTCAGCAAACAAAGTACCTTGAAGATCTCAAGTCTAAGAATACTTGCACGTTTGCTATATTGAGATTATATCACTGTCACTAAATAGTTATCCATGTGATTATCTCAAAGCTAGGTCATCCAATGAACCTGTTCCATTAACAAGCATCTATGTGTTTACTTTAAGTATCTCAATACTCACGGTTATGAGAACCACCGCTTGATCAAATCAGGAAGTCTAACACATGCTAGTCTTAACGCATTAATGATGTCCTATCTCATTAATACTATGACTAGGGACTATTTAAGTACTAATACCATCCAGTGTAGTAGGAATCTCATATCATGATCTCTATCATGATTTCCTTAACACAATGTTGTACTAGGAATTTTATCGAACAGTTATATTACTTAAAGTAAATAAAAGAAACTGTAAGATAAATAATGCATCTTATTAAAATAAAATGTGTCATATACAATATACAAGTGATTGCATCTAGGGCACAACACTAACAGTTCGTACTTTTCTCGAAATCCACACACCTTCGAATAATTTGATCTGTACAACACTTGAACAGGTAAAGATCTTCCCAAAAGTAACGCTTTACTTCGGAGAGGAATTTCTTCTTTTGTTACAACGTAAAATCCATAGGAATAATTCTTGCAACCAAGTAATTAGCAAAATCCGCAAACCAAGGAGTTTGAGAAATCTCACCATTAACAAGTAGAAGTTGTTCATCTGAAAAAGTGTCATTGATGTCTTCTTCGGCCAAAGGTTCAAAGTTGAGATTTTCCAACCTAGATAAGTGATCTGCAGCTAAATTTTCTACTCCTTTTTTATTCCTAATCTTTAAGTCAAATTCCTGCAACAATAAAACCCATCTTATCAATCATGGAATCATGCTTGTTTAGTAGGTGTTTAAGGGTGGAATGATCTATATACACAATGACTTTGGACAAAACAAGATAAGAACGGAATTTATTAAAAGTAAACACTATTGCGAGCAATTCTTTTTCTATTATGGTCTAGTTCTCTTGTGCTGCCGTAAGAGTCGTGCTTACATAGTAAATTGGTTGAAAATGCTTATTCTTTCTATGTTCAAGTCATGCGCCTACTGCATAGTCACTTGCATCACACATTAATTTAAAAGGAAGAAACCAATCCGGTGCAATTAAAATAGGAGAGTTGATTGATTTCTTTTTAAGCACATCAAAAGCATTGAGACATTTATTATCAAAATTGAAAACAATATCTTTTTCAAGTAAAGAAGAAAGTGGTTTGGAAATTTTTGAGAAATCCAAAATAAACCTCTTATAAAAACCTACATGACTAAAAAAGCTTTGGATAGCCTTCACCGAAGTGGGAGAAGGAAGTTTCTCTATTGCTTTAATTTTTGCTCTATCAACTTCAATATATTTCCTTGAAATCTTGTCCCAACACAATACCTTCTTACACTATAAAGTGAATTTTTTTTTCCAATTAAGCATGAGGTTGGTCTTTTCACACATTTGAAGCTCTTTTTCTAGATTGGCCAAACACAAGTTAAAAGAATCACCAAAAACAGAAAAGTCATCTATAAATACCTCTATGATGTTTCCCACAAGTCCTTCGAAGATAGCCATCATGCATGTTTGAAAAGTTCTTGAACTATTGCAAAGGCCAAAAGGCATAGGACGATATGCAAAACTACTAAAAAGGTATGTAAAGGTAGTTTTCTCTTGATCTTTCGGTGCTATGGGAATTTGAATGTAACCGGAAAAACCATCTAAGAAATAATAAAACTCATGTATGACTAGTCTTTCTTGAAGCTTGAAAAACAAGAAAAACCATGCACGCAGAAACCAAAACACCACACAGAAGGCAGCGAAAGAAAAGAAAAATATACCTTTGCGCGATTTTGATTTAGTTGGCTCTAAAGAAATTGATTGAACCACAGGGGTAGCTACTTTACTTGTTGATGCCTCCGGTTGAAAACTTGCGATCCACCTGCTTCATCTCGTTTGCATGAATGCCAAAGCTTTTGTTTCTCAGAATATTCCACAGCCTAGTCTCTTGCTAGTGAAGCAAATAGGTGAGGGAAAAATTAGTCTCAAAGCTTCTTTATTCCTTGCTATTAATTAGCAAGACCAAGAAGATTAAGGAAAGGAAGAGCGAGAGAGAGAAGAAGAAAAAACCTCTTTTTTTTTCCTCGTGTGTATTCCCTATGAACATAGAACACATGACTCACACTTGATCACCAAAACACCAGGATTTTAATATTTCAAAACATCCAGAAATTATCAACAGAAGAGATTCGGCTTAGCCTAAACTCTTCTGTTTTGTGAATTAAAAAAAAAAAAAAAATCCTTTGGTCCAGGCTATTGGGCCATTAATTATTTTTATTATTTTCTCTGGACCCAATGAGCCTACAATAATAAACATTAATTATTTATTTTTTGGGCCTATAAAAATAATCTAATAAATAATTAATGATCCCAAATAAATCAAAATAATTATGTAAGCTTTTTTTATCTAGTTTAGGCCTGGGTTAATTTTTTTAATTATTCAATCTATGCTTAGGCCCTGAATAATTAATTAACCAATTAAATCAGATAATAAATTTAATTTATCTCATTCTCTTATGTTATTCTAGTCTAACAATAAATTAGACTTTTGAAATAAAATAAAATCATTTTTAACTGAGACCATGTCCACAACCCAAAATTAATTAGGACGTACGGGCTATTTCAAGGATCAAAAAGACATATCGCCTTGGCTACTAAAATAATTAGAACACCCCTGCTATATAAACAACTGTATTTTATATTTTAAATATTTTTTAATATCATCATAAGAAAATATTGACCCCAATGATAATATTGCGTTAGCTATGTCTCTGACCTACAGGTAAAATGACTAAAATACCCCTCTACACATCGCCGTGCATTCAGAGAGAAAAAAGTATATTAACACCTTTCTAAAAGACATCTACCATCCTTAGGCTTCTAGTCCAATGATCCACGACTTCTTGGAATATTTTCACTTTCCAATGGAGCTACTCTAACGCAAATATCCAAGTCATGTTCCACATGGCCCTAGATGATTAGTCCATTTGGACAACTACAATGGGTGATATAGTATAGAAGCTATCTTGTACAAATCTGTCTTAACTAACTAGTTACATATACCAAACATACAAGTATATTGGTCCTATAAAAGAACTTCAACTATAGTACATCAAAGCATACGCTTCCAGTTTCGTTAGACCACTAACTCATACTCAAGCTGTAGAGTACAAGTCCACCCTGTAGCGGTAGTAGTCTAAGTTTTTACCACATAGCACTTTTAAAAACCACTACTATAGGTCTAGTTCTACGTATTCAAAATACGCTTGTGTTATGAAATGAGAAAACTTCTCATTAACTAAAGGTAAGTCATTCCCTAGTTAGAATTCATAACATAATAAACTTACCATAATGAGATTCTCATTCTCATTATTCGATTAAAAATAATAGTTTATATATTAAGTAACACATAGTCCATACCTTACTATGAAAGACCTCCATTCACATGAACCATTTACTTAAACACAATAGGTATTTTCCAATGAAATTATGCACAAAAGTAAAGAAGAATTCACAAATAATTTTTGAGAATAATACTTTTATTAATACAAGTCAAAATTACATCAAAAACCTAGTCTATGAGGGCATATATCCCAATAATTCTAATATTTGATTAATAAAAGGGAAAGAAAAATGGTTCTTTCTAGTTGCCTCATTTAACTTTCTATAATCTATACAAACCCTCCAACCAGTTATCAATCTTATTGGGATTAACTCATTTTTTTCATTAGAGCTTATTATTATTCCTCATTTCTTTGGTACCACTTATGTTAGACTCACCTAAATATTATCATAAATAGGATAAATTATGCATAAATCTAAAAGTTTAATTATATCACTTTCTACCACATCACTCATATTTGGATTCAACCTATGCTGGGGTTACACCATGGGCTTTGCTCCCTCTTCGAGCAATATTTTTTGAGTGCAAAAGGAAGGACTAATTCCCTTAATATCCATAATTTTTGATGCTATGACTCCCTTATATTTTCTTAATAATTTTACCAATTTGGTCTTTTACTCCAAATTAAGGTCTTTACTATGATCTCTAGCAATTTTCTTCCATTAGCTAGAAATGCGTATTCTAAGTGCACAGGGAGGTCTTTCAGGTCCAATTCCGGTAGTTCCTCAATGGATGGCTTCATCCTTCCCAAACTATTTTTTTCGATTTCTTACTCAAGGGCTTTATTTGAATCCTCCAAATATGCAATTGATTACTCCATCAATTCCATAGAGCAATTGGCCAATAATTCCTGCACAAAATCAAAGATAGACTCATCAAGAATATCAATCCTTAAACAAGAATCATCAGAAGATATAGGATGTTGCTTGCTTTTGTGGATTTGAATAATGACTTTTTCATCCCCAACCCTAAGTGTTAACTTCCCCCATAAACATCAATGAAAGCTTTGGCAGTAGCTAGAAAGGGTTGGCCTATGATTAAGGGAACTTTAAAATCTTCATCCCTATCAAGAATATCAAAATCCACAGGAAATATGAATCTATCCACTTTAACAAGTATATCCTTTACTATTCCCCTAGGGCATTTGATAAACCTATCTACCAGTTGAATACTCATCCTAGTGGGCTTGGGCTCACCTACGCCTAGCTTTTTAAAAGTTTTGTATGGCAAAAAATTAATGTTAGCACCTAAGCTGGCTAATGCATTGCAAAATGTAAGAGTACCAACTAGACAAGGAATAAAAAAACTCCCTAGATCATTTTCTTTGCGTGGAAAATTCTGTCGGTCTTGCAAGATAGTAGAGCATTCTTTATTCAAAACTATAGTGGACAATTCTTCCAACCTCTTTTTCCTGACAAGCATGCATTTAAGGAACTTTGCATATTTGGGCATGTGTATCAAAGCCTCACTGAGTGGGATGTTTATGTGCAATTATTTGAAAATTTCTAAAAACTTATCAAATTGTGCATCCTTTCTCGCTTTTTGTGTTTGAATGGGGTAAAGAACCGGTGGTTGAAAACATGGATTTTTTGCTTGCATTTCGAGTGTTGCGTAGAGAAGGGCTAGCACCGGCCCAGTTTCTTGAGCTGGCGCTAGTTCCTTGCTAGAATCAAGCAGCTCTTTACCGCTCCTCAATGTAATGGCGGCTTAATCCTCTTGAGTTTCAAATCCCAATGGTGACATTTCTTGTGATTTTAACACTGGATCCGTTAGAAACCAAATCTGCCTTTCTATGTTTCGAACCATTTTCTCAAATTTTGCAAGTGTGTCATCTATTTCATGATATTGTTTGGTCACACGAGTTACAAATTTTTCTAATACCCCTTCTAGAGTAGTTGAGTCCGATAGCTGAGGTATCTTCTCTTGAGAATTGTAAGGGTATTGCCTTACGTTCCAATTGGCCATGTTACCTGCATCTGGTAGCTTGTTAGTGTCATACAGATATAGTACAATATTGAATCAAGATAGTGACTTAAGATACAATTATATACAATAAGATATAGCATTAATTTACACAAAGAATATATATACATATTTACATGTAGATATATATACATATAAACATGGTTAAATCAATGAAATTCAAGCTTTCATGATATTGTTCCTCGGCAACGGTGCCAAAAACTTGATGTGTAGATTTTGGGTGTAGAAAAATCCTACAAATTTAAATCTATCCCTAACCAAATTTTAATTAAAACATCAATTCCCAAATTACACATATGAGCAAGTATACCCATCGTAAATATACTTATTGCAAGTATAGTATAGGAAATTAACGAATATCGATCCTAAAGGAATAACTACCATTAGTTACCGTTCATTTATTATTTAACCGACTTAATAAGGTGATAAGAGAATAAAAATGAAAATAAAGAAAGATATATACCACTCAATGATAAAAGTGAAGGCATAGAAAGGGGAAACACAGGGCACGTAGCGGAAGCGAATATAAAAAAAAATTGAAAAAACTGAAGAACAAGGGAACCGAACAGAGCCGGCGCCAGCTCCGGTAGCCATAGCCGGCGCCGGTTGCACTCTGTACTGATTTTAAGGTTAAAAAAAATTTACCTCTTTTCCTCATTCCAAGAATTAGCTAGACCGAAATGTGTGCAACCAAGGTAGGTGCGCTAGTAGAAACCTCTGGTGTGATGCCTGTAAGCTTCCTACTCCATCTTTGCATGTAGGTGAACGCCAAACTCTCGATCTTCCAGTATATGGCCTGCCTAATTCTGTTTGGTGAACAACTACAGAACTAAAGAATATTTTCTAGAGAGAGAGAGAGAGACGTGTGCTTCTTTTTCCACACAGAAGAGTCTGTCCCAAACCACGATGATCTCCAATCCTCCCGTTTAACCTTAATATAACCCTAAGTTAAACTGGACTGGGCCATTAGACTTATAGTTTAATCTTTTAGACTAAATTAATTATTCTAATTAGAACCAACTTAATGGCCTAACAAATAATTAATTTTCCCAGCCCAAATAAACTAGTCCAATTAACAAGCCTGTATTAGTTTAGTCTCAGGTTAATCCCTAATTATTCAAATTAGGCCAAAGCCCTAAATAATTAATTAACCCACCAAACTAATTTAATTAATTCTTTCTCTCCATGGACCTTTATTTTATTCTAGCCCAATAATTAAATCAAACTACTTAAATAAAATAAATTTCATTTAATTTAAGATCAATTCCTTAGCCCGTATTTAATTAAGACTCACGGTCTATACTGGGGACCAAAAAATACACTGTCTTGGCTACTAAAATGACCAAAATACCATTGCCATATAAATAGTTGTATTTTATATTTTTAATATTTTCTAATATCACCATAAGAAAATATTGACCCCAAAGACAATGCTGCGTTAGTAAAGTCTCCGACCTACAGGTGTAATGACTGAAATACCCCTCTATACATCGCCGTACATTTAGAGAGAAAGAAGTGTACTTACACCTCTCTAAATGACATCTACCATCCTTAGACTTCTAGTCTAATGATCCACGACTTCCTGGATTGTTTCCACTTTCCAAGAGAGCTACCCTAAAGCAAACATCCAAGTCATGTTTTCCAGGGCTCTGGATATTCAGATCATTCAGATAACCATAAGGAGCAATATAGTATAGAAACTATCTTGTACAAGTCTGTCTTAACTAACTAGTCACACATACCCAACATGCAAGTATATTGACCCTACAATAGAACCTCAACTATAGCATATCAAAGTACATGCTTCCGGCTTCGTCAGACCACCAATTCATGCTCAAGTCGTAGAGTACTAGTCCACGCTGTAGCAGTAGTAGTCTCAGTTTCTATCATATAGTACTTTTTAAGAAACCACTACTACAGGTCCTGTTCTATGTATTCGAAATAAGCTTATGTCATGAAGTGAGTGGACTACTCACTGGCTAAAGGTAAGTCATTTCCCATTTGAAATTCACAACATAATAACCTAAACATGATACGATTCCCATTCTCATCAATCGGTTAAGAACGAATGTTTTTGTGTTAAGTAACCCGTGATCCATACCTTACTGTGAAAGACCTCCATTCACATGGACCACTTACTTAAACACAATAGGTCTTTTCTAAACGTAATTGTGTACAAATAAAATATAATTTCACAAATAATTTCTGAAAATAAATTCTTTTATTAAAACATTCGATTTTTACATCAGAAACCTAGTCTAAGAGGGCATATTTCCCAACAATCTCCCACTTGCACTCTAAGACTAAGAAATTCTTTTGGTGCCCACCTCTATGGCGTCTAAGTGCCTCTTGAAGACTCTCTCAGCCAAAGGCTTGATGAATAGATCAATTAGATTGTTCTCGGAGGTAATCTGTTTCACCACAACTTCCCGTCTCTGGATGAAATTCTGGATTAGGTGGTACTTCCTCTCCATGTGCTTTCCCTTTTTGTGGTTCCTGAGTTCTTTAGATTGTGATACTGCTCCAGTGTTGTCGCAATACATCACAATCGGCCTGTCTATGTGTGTCATGACTCCAAGTTTTGAAAGGAACTTCTGGAGCCAGACTGCTTCCTTGGATGCCTCCGAAGCTGCCACATACTCAACTTTCATAGTTAATTTAGCAATGCAAGATTACTTGATACTCCTCCATGAAATTGGTCCTCCAGACAAGGTGAAGACATATCCACTAGTGGATTTTCTCTCATCCTTATCCGCCTGGAAGTCTGAGTCTGTGTATCTTGTAGGAACCAAGTCATCAACTCTGTAAACCAACATGTAATCTCTCGTTCCCTTGAGGTACTTGAGTATATGCTTTACAGTTTGCCAATGAACCTCCTCAGGGTTCGACTGATATCTGCTAACTAAACCTACGGCAAAGCAGATATCTGACCTAGTACACAGCATGGCATACATGAGACTTCCCACAGCCGAAGCGTAGGGAATCCTACTCATTCTGTCATTTTCTTCTTGAGACTTAGGATAGTCCCTTGAAGAAAATGACAACTCATGTCTACAAGGAATTAGAGCTCCCTTGCATGAGTCCATGCTATACCTGACCAGCATCTTGTCAATGTATGCCGCTTGGGATAATTCTACCATTCTCTACTTCCTATTTCTAAGAAGTGTAATCCCGAGAATGTAGCTGGCTTCTCCCAAGTCCTTTATACTGAATTGACTAGACAACCAAACTTTTGTAGATGACAATGACCCTACATCATTTCCAATGAGTAAAATGTCATCCACATACAAGACAAGAAAAACTACATTAATACCTTCAAGTTTTCTGTACACGCATGGTTCATCCTCGTTTTGAATAAAATCATAAAACTTTATAGTCTCATCAAAACGAATGTTCCATGCTCTCGATGCCTGCTTAAGTCCATAAATGGACTTCTTAAGCTTGCAAACCATATGTTCTTAGCCTTCACCAATAAAGCCTTCCGGTTGGGACATATAGATGTCTTTGCTAAGATAGCCATTTAAAAATGCCATCTTGACATCCATTTGCCATATCTTATAGTCATAATGACATGCAATGTTAAGGAGGATACAAATGGACTTAAGCATGGCTACCAGAGAAAAGGTTTCCTCATAATCGATTCACTCTTTCTGAGTATACCCTTTCGCCACAAGCCTAACTTTGAAGGTTTCCACCTTTACATCCACTCTCCTCTTTCTCTTGTATACCTACTTACACCCAATGAGTTTTATCCCTTCAGGTAAAGCTACAAGATTCCAAACCTGATTGAAGTACATAGACTCAATCTCGACTTTCATTACTTCATGCCATAGATTTGCATCGGCATCAGCAATAGCCTCCTCGTATCTTGTGGGGTCTTGTTCCTGATGGTCGGAGACTAGCTCGAAAGCTTCTCCAGTCCATCTCTCCGAAACCCTAGACACTCTCCCACTATGACAAGGCTCTAATTATACAGGCTCTTGAGGCTGTGCTTCTTCTTATTCCACAATCGAGTCAGAAGAAGTTGATTCCGAAGATAACTTCTCCTCAAGTTCCAACCCAGTTGAACCTTTAGTGGAGGTACTCTAATCATCCTCTAAGTATATAACATTAGTACTAATTAGTACTTTTTGCTCTTTAGGATGATATAAGTAACCACCATTTGTCCCTTTTTTATACCCAACAAAATAGCATAATTCTGATCTTGGTTCCAACTTGTCTCCCTTGACCAGTATATAAGCTGGACAACCCCATATCCTGAGATAATTCAAACTTAGCTTACGCCCAGTCCACATCTTATAAAGAGTCCTAGGTACTGACTTGGAATGCACCAAGTTCAGAATGTATGTCGTTGTTTCCAGGGCATATCCCCAAAAAGACACTAGAAGAGTAGCATGAGACATCATACTTTGGACCATTTCCATTAATTTCATGTTCCTTCTCTCAGCTACTCCATTCTGCTAGGGTGTCCTCGGCGCAGAAAGCTGGGATACTATCCCATGATGTACCATGTAGTTCTTGAATTCACCCAGGAGGTACTCTCCACAACGATTCGATCGTAAGGTCTTGATCAATTTACCTATCCGACGCTCCATTTTAGCCTTAAACTCCTTGAATTTGTCAAAAGAGTCAGACTTGCGTCTCATCAGATAAATAAAATCAAACCTCGTACAATCATCTGTGAAAGTGATGAGGTACTCAAAACCCCTGTAGCTGGTGTAGACAAGGGACCACACACATCAGTGTGAATAAGACTCAATACCTCCTTGGCTTTATCCGCTTTAGGGGTGAATAACCTTTTAGTCATCTTTCCCATCAGGCAAAACTCACACTGAGGCTAATTTTTCAATCTCAATGAGCCCAAGGGCCCTTCATAGATCAACCTCTGAATCTTAGTTGAGTTTATATGACCCAACGTTAGATGCCAAAGATAAGAGTCATTGACATTGGTCTTTCTCTTCATTATTAAAGGTTCAGATTGAGCATTATTTAATTGATTGTTAATAGGGTTTAAGAAAAATAGATTCCCATACATGTGCCCAATACATAACATTTCTCCATCTCTACTAATAGAAATACCAGAATAGAAAGATACAGAATATCCTTGATTTATTAGTTTTGCAACCGAAATCAAATTCTATCGAAATCCAGGTACATATAAAATATCTTTCAAAACCACTATTCTATTACAATTAAAATCAAGATCCAGCTCTCTTACTGCAAGGGTCTAAACTTGTGCTCCATTTCCCACACGTAGTCCATGTTTGCCCTTCTAGAGTCTTCTAATCTTTCTAAACTCCTGCAAGGAGTTATAGATATGATCAATTGCTCCTAAATCAACAATCCAAGTGGAAGTTGATCCAACCATTGATATAGCTCTAGATAGAAAACATTACTTGTGGGGTTCTTCTTGGCTTGAAGATCTGGACACTCCTTTTTTCAGTGTCCCTTCAACTCACATTTGAAGCACTTGCCCTTCGATTTGTCTTTGGGCTGGGTCTTGGGCTGGGCCGCTATGTTCCTTTTATTCTTCTTGAACTTTCTAGGCTTGGGCCCAGTTCTAGAAGATGAAACCTTAGCAATCATAGCATTAGACTGTGGCTTCATGACATTCTTTGCCATCTGGAGCTCCTTTATTAACTCAGTTAAACTCATATTTAACTTGTTTATGTTGTAATTCAACTTGAACTGAGTAAAGGAACCCAGTAGAGATTCGAGAACCATATCCACTTGGCTCTCAGGGTCAATAACAGCTCCAAAGATTTCTGCCTCCTCGAAAGCAACAATCATCTTGAACATATGCTCTCTGACTGATGCTCCCTCAGCCATCTTAGTGTTAATGATAGTTCGAAGAGCCTCCTGCCTTGCGGGTTGACTCTTATCCGCGAATATCGTTGTTAATGATTGAGTTATATTATATGTAGTAGTCATATGCTCATGTTTGGATTGGAGCACATTAGCCATGGAGGCTAACATGTAACAACGAGCCATCTCATCGGCCTTCTTCCATGCCTTCTTAGCCTCACGCTCCTCGGCGGTGGAACCCTCCCCGATAACAGGGTAGGTTTCGTAAATGACATAATTATACTCTTCCGCTGTTAGTATTATGCCCAGGTTCCTCTTCCAGTCCACATAGTTTGGTCCCGTTAGTTTATTCTCTCTGAGAATAACGGCCAATGGACTAAAAGAACCTCCCACCATTTCTAAAAAATCGAAAATAAAAGAAAAGAATTTAATTTGTGAAAACAAAACAAAATTGTGCATTTTATCCTTATTATCAAAACTGATAATAATTAATTTGGCTCTTAAGAAAACTGACATAGCTTCTTGGAAAGATTAACAGTTCCCTAAGCTAAGTGTGTTAACCACCACAAATTAATTTTCCTTCTAGGTAATGATCCAGAAGATAACTCCATCGAAAGGATGGCCGTTTCCTCTCATTTCCTATGGACATACCTCTCACTATAACCTCCAACGAGGGGCTTGCCGATCATATTACGTGTTCTGGATTATTAATTACATCCCTCCATTAGATCTAGATCCTTATGGTATCCTCATCCTATACGAGTTCACTCCCAGGGTGATGCGAGGGGACCCACGATCTCTAATGAGAATCATGATGGAAGCCGTAGGGCTGTTGGAACCCTTCTCCCACTTAGTTTTTTAAAACAAAGATTTTTCTGAAAAATATCCTTTTGAAAATTTCCATTAAGTTTTTCCTTTAACTCAAAAATAAAATGTCTAAATCCATTAAAATCTCTATGTCAAGGTATATATCCTTTGAGAAATTTTTCCATGGACTAATTTTATTTAAATTAAAAAAATTTAATGATTTCAAAAATTTTCCAATTAAAACTTTCTAAAGACTTTGGTCTCAAGTTTATTTAACAAAACAATTTTTCTTGTGCCAAAATAAAACAAAATGGCTTTCTATTTTAACTTACAAAAATATCTAAATCCAATATATTTTTTATGTCAAGGATTAAATCCTTTGAGAAAATATCTAAAGATTAATTTTTGTTCAAATTAATATAACCATTTAATTTGTAGAAAAATATTTTCTTTGTCAAAAATATTCCCAAAGACTTTGGTCTTTGAGAAAACATGTACATAGGTATATAAAAATAAATAGCATGCTAAAAAATAGTAGACGTTTTCATGCTTTTCTATTTTTAAACTTAAGTGTCCAGATAATAGAATTAAACACATTAATTAATTAATTAATGGTCTTATTTAATCCTAAAATCCCTTACTAATATTTTTCATGCAACAATATTTCTTGAATATTAACTATTGCAAAATATTAACTTTGCCTAGTATGGACTCCAAAACCAAAAGAAATTGTAAGAAAAATTACAAGGAAAATTAAAAAATTTCTCTTTGGGCCATTGCACCCGCTGCACTGGATCAAGCACACATTTGCATTGTGGTCCACTGTACCCGCCGCACAGAAGCAGGACCCATGGGCCACCAACGCGCAGATCGGATTCTAGACCAGAGCCGGCGCCGATTCAGCTCTGACCGGGTTCTTCCTGCAATTTTTTTCTGTGATTTTCTTTTGCAAATTTCCTCTGTTTTTCTGCACAACTTCTAGTACCAATGGCTCTTCAATTTCAATCTCAATACAATGAAATCAACCAAAACCAACAATCGTCTATACCCTTTAATATCGGGCTTACACGATTTGCTAAGAAAAATAGTAAATTACAAATCTCCTATACCTCCATAAAAAAGGTTTAACAAGAGAATCTATCCATATTAAAACAGCGAAGGATCACGGTTTAATTACACATATGTATCCAGTTTTATTCAACTAGATGCATGTCCCTATATTTTCACAAAACCTTCATACTCTGATACCCATTGAATGTATAGAAAGGGGAAACACAGAGCACGCGGCGGAAGCGAATACAAAAAAAAAAAAAAAAAACTGGAAAAACTTAAGAATAGGGGAACCAAACAGAGCCGGCGCCGGCTCCAGTAGCCCTAGCCGGCACCGATTTCACTCTGTACTGATTCTGAGGTTAAAAAAAAATTTTCCTCTTTTCCTCGTTCTAAGAATTGGCTGGACCGAAATGTGTGCAACTGGGGTAGGTGCACTGGTAGAAACCTCTAGTACGATGCCTGCAAGCCTCCTACTCCATCTTTGCATGTAGGTGAACACCAAACTCTCGATCTTCCAGTATATGGCCTACCTAATTCCGTTTGGTGAATAACTACAGAACTAAGGAATATTTTATGGGGAGAGAGAGAGAGAGACGTGTGCTTTTTTTTTCCACATAAAAAAGTCTATCCCAAACCACAATGATCTCAAATCCTTCTGTTTAACTTAAATAAAACCCTAAGTTAAATTGGACTAAGCCATTAGACTCTTAGTTTAACCTTTTGGACTAAATTAATTATTCTAATTAGAACCAACTTAATGGCCCAACAAATAATTAATTTTCCCAACCCATATAAACTAGTCCAATTAACAAGGCTATATTAGTTTAGTCTCAAGTTAATCCCTAATTATTCAAACTGGGCCAAAACCCTGCATAATTAATTAACCCACCAAACTAATTTAATTAACTCTCTCTCTCCATGGACATTTATTTTATTCTAGCCCAATAATTAAATCAGGCTACTTAAAAAAATAAATTCCATTTAATTTAAGATCAATTCATTAGCCCGTATTTAATTAGGACTCACGGTCTATATTGGGGACCAAAAAACACACTGTCTTGGCTACTAAAATGACCAAAATACCCCTACCATATAAATAGTTGTATTTTATATTTTTAATATTTTCTAATATCATTATAAGAAAATATTGACCCCAAAGACAATGCTGCATTAGTAAAGTCTCTGACCTACAGGTGTAATGACTGAAATACCCCTATATACATTGCCGTACATTTAGAGAGAAATAAGTGTACTTACACCTCTCTAAATGACATCTACCATCCTTAGGCTTCTAGTCCAATAATCCCCGACTTCTTGGATTATTTCCGCTTTCCAAGGGAACTACCCTAAAGCAAACATCCAAATTATGTTTCCTAGGGTCTTAGATATTTAGATCATTCAGACAACCACAAGGGGCAATATAGTATAGAAACTATCTTGTACAAGTCTGTCTTAACTAACTAGTCACACATACCCAACATACAAGTATATTAGCCCTACGATAGAACCTCAACTATGGCATATCAAAGTACATGCTTCCGGCTTCGTCAGACCACCAACTTATACTCAAGTCGTAGAGTACTAATCAACGCTGTAGTATTAGTAGTCTAGATTTCTACCATATAGTACTTTTTAAGAAACCACTATTACAGGTCCTGCTCTACGTATTCGAAATACTCAAATCCATTTGGAATTCACAACATAATAACCTAAACATGATATGATTCCCATTCTCATCAATCGGTTAAGAACGAATGTTTAGGTGTTAAGTAACCCGTAATCCATACCTTATTGTGAAAGACCTCCATTCACCTGGACCACTTACTTAAACACAATGGGTCTTTTCCAAACGTAATTGTGCACAAATAAAATATAAATTCACAAACAATTTCTGAAAATAAATTCTTTTATTAAAACATTCGATTTTTACATCAGAAACCTATTATAAGAGGGCATATTTCCCAACAGAAGGAATATGCAATTTAGACAAATATTCTTGAATACATGACAATGAATTACTTAGTAAATATCACAATTAATTATCATCTTGGCATCATGAAGGAATTATAAAAGAATCCAATCATTTCCCAAGTCATAGACTCACTAACTCATGATTAAATTAACAAATTTCTCAATCAAACCAATATAACCAAAAGATGTATTAAACTCATCCTTCAACAATTATCCCTATGCTCCAGGTGATAATGAATATGAAATTAGCCAATAACCCTATACTCTAGGTGAAATCAACTAACCTTTGATTACCTTGGTTTTTTGTTCTTAACTTCATTTCCCAAATCCGTTAAGAAATAACAACTATGAAATTAATGAAATTAAATCAACTCCTAACATCGTTTCCCAAGTCAATTAGAAAAAAATCTAAACTCATCAATTCTTAATAATCACAAGTAATCAAATATCAAGAATGATAATAAATCGATCAAATAGCTAAATTAACCAAAAAATCATGAATCCAAAAATAATGTCAAATTACAATAAAAATATTAATTACATTATTATTTTAGAAAAAGAAAATAAAAGTAAAAGAAAAAACTCATAGACAAGCCCTCATTCTTCTCTTTGAAGATCTTCTTGAGTAATGCCTCTTGATTGATGAATCTCCTCTTTTTGTGATTGATTTGCAACTTTGATCCTTAGATTCATGTGTTTCTCTTGTATTCTCCTTGCTTAAATAGGCTCCCAAGATACCAAAATTCGTTCCCTAAGAGTTCTAGGCTAAGTACAAGTTAAAAAATACCAAAACTCTTAGGAGTTGGTCATGATACTTTTTTTTAGCAATTTTAAGAAATCTAATGGTTGGATTGTTAATTTGATATGTTAATCTTTTTAAATACGTTAGGTTTTTTGGCTTATATATATAAATTGAAGCTATATTATGTAAAGATTATACTAAGTTTTAACTTTAGACTCTTTTCCCCCATTTCTCCCTTCTTCCCAATTTTAGACGCTTCTTCCCAATTTCCAAACCCAAATGTCCAAATTTTTTGAATTTTTCCCTCATCTTTCCCCTTCATCTCTTCCATTTCATTCTTGTATTCCCTCCTTTCTATCTCATTTCCAAAATTTTATGCATTTCCCTAAGAATCTAGTCTCCCATTCCACTTCTCTGAAGCTTTTTGAGCGTACTTAATTAGGAGGAAAGTTATGGGTAAAACTAGTAAATTAAGAAAAGTATAAAACCTACGAAAAGGGAAGGTAACCCAATCCAAATTGCATTCATCATCAACCGTTACATTTACAAGCTTATTTTAATTGCACCATTATATCCATACTATTATGATACTAAGTAACTAGAATAATTATGTAGTATATGAAATAGTGAAAATTATATAATGCTTGTTAATTAAATTAGTTCATATAATATAAATTAATAATTTAATTAAATTACATAATAAATATTTTTTAAGAAAAAAAGAAGAAATTTTGCAAAACAAACTTAATTATTTGTCTTTTAATGAAAAGAAAAATTAAAATATTGTCAAATTTTGATTTTTTAAACATAAAGACAACTTTGATACAAAATAGAGACATTAATAAAATTATGGTCTCAATTTAGTTTCTAAGTCCTCTCAACATAATAATGGCAGGAGAAGAAGGGTTAATAAAGTATTTAGCACCATTTTATGCAATTTATCAACCGTCTAATCTACTTTCTGTACATTTGAGTCAGAATTTCATTGACCCTTCAAAGGGTAGAAGCATGCGAGAAAACACTGTTATTTTCCTAAACTTTCTTCTCCGGCTGAAAGGTATCATTTTTTGTATGAAATTCTTCAACGCAATGGTTCCTCTTATTGTCTTCATATTTTCATTTTTCTTTAATCCCATTTTAAACTCAACAACACCCATTCACATTGGAGTTTAACTTCTTGGTACCGTCGATTGCAGAGAATTGAAATAGGGAGAGAGGAGATTAATATTTTTCCAAATTTGGTCTTCGACAGAACCACAAAGCCAGAAAATATAAAAAGGTACAATTTTCTTTTAAAGTCCTTCTACCCACGTGTCCATCTTGTTTCGGTTCAACTATCTATTTTTCTTAAATCCCACTTTAAATCCTTCACATAGATTTGCATTAGAGTCTAAATTCTTTGGACCCACGCAGAACCCACTTGGAATCGTCGCATTTCAATAGCCTATGCAACTAAGTTCATGTCTTGGTTGTTTGGGCAGTAGAGAACTTTTAAGTGCATATAGTGAGTATAACTATTAGCAATATTTTAGTTGAGTGGTTGGTTTATGCATTTAAAGAGCTTTATGCACAGAAACTTTGAAAGGTTGTTAAGTTTTAGAAGTTAAGAAATTCTTTCTATTCTTGGGGATTTTATTTTCCTGGAATATTATGCCTCTTTTGGTGTATAATGCAAACCTAAAATGTTATTGGTTTGTTTGTTTTTAAAATATATTTATGATTCTTAAAGAAATGGGGTATGAGAAAATCATTGAGAAACCAAAGTTCTTTGGGTTCTCTGTTTTTCTTTTTTTTTTTCCCCCTTTTGATTTTTCCCATTCTAGAATGGATATTGTGATTGAAACTACTAGAGCAGATGATTCATTTTCCATTGTGAAATCAAAACTTAATACAATTGAATTTCTTTCTTTTTTTTTATATATAAATTTTGTAGCTATTACTGAGGTGGCAATTTAGTGATATGACGATAACAAGCAATCACTCAATTGCTTCGATTTCCTTTGTATCATTTCTAGTTTTAGTAGTTTATGGTTTGTGTATCGAAGAGTAATCATTCCTACTATGTGTTGTTTTGATATTTACCTTGAGAACTTTGTTTTCAGCTTGTGTACAGAAGAGTTATTTGTTGTCTTAAAATGCAGTTTTTATCATCATTAGAATTTTAACATACTATTCCAAATTTTAGATAAGGACCTTAATGTGTGTATGTCAATGTTCCTTCTGGAATTATTAAGTGGTTATGGCACAACTTTTATATTTACTGATATTCTCTTATTTTGGAAATATTAGTCATGTTTTAGAAGCATAAAATGGATATCACATAATTGGAAAATATTTTTTTAAAGTTTTAAGAATATAGTACTATCTAAAATTTAGCATTTAAGTCTCTGTTATGGTTTTAGTTATGGTTCAGTTGTAGTATTGTCCTAAATTTTGTGTCAAAGTTTCAGTTATAGTTCAAGTGTAGCATTTTGTTGATTTTGGTTTTATACTCTCATTCTTCTCATGCTATGTAGACATGAAATGAATAGCTATTATGTTTTTTCAGTTTGAGGTAGTTGTAAGTTAATGTTACGTACTCATTTTGACAAAGAAATATTGTTAATTTTGTTTGATTTTGAATCTTAGATATAACAAATGTAGATATGTTGGGAGTAAAACATAGCATATATACAACCAAGTTATGCCCTCACTTTGAACACAAAAACCAGACTAATTGAATCCACTTGTCATCCAGTGTATTTAGGTTTGAAATTGTAGCTTGGACTTGAGGTGAGGGTTGGTTGTGAGGGAGTGGCATAGCTAGACAGTGGAAAGATGGCAAAAAGAAACATGAACAGAAAATTGGACAGAAGAGGGAAGTTGAAAAAAAATCCAAGAATGAAGTTGGGAAACCAAAGGCTGACACAGAACTCATGCCCTTCAAATTCCGAGATGTTACCCTCAGACATGTTTGATCACTATTTGAGTAAGTGCTTATTGAATTCTTGTTATATATTAAGATTAAAACTCCTACCCTACCTAATCTAGGAATTTGTTTCACCAATATTGCTAATATGCATGCAGGATTATTTTGAAAATCTTTCCAGAGGAAAAGTCTAGGTTGTCCCTTTGACTGGATTCTTTATGGTTCCATGCCTATGCATGTCAAAGTAAAGAAAAGGCATTATAGTGGATAATTAAGGCTAATGTTTTCAAAAAAATATATATATATGTCATTGTACCTATCATTATGTGGTAAGAAGTTATCAAATTTATGTTGTACATATACTCTTGCTTTTGGCTACTTGATTTTCGATTAAGTGGTAATGGGGTGCTCGAATTAAAATGCATAGGAATCATTGGTGCTTTTTGATATTATGCAAATTCAATTAGGCAAATGAGTCAGAAAATAAGTGTACTATCTTGTTGGACTCACTTCAATCAGGAAATAACAACAGTCTCGTAACATTGATAACAGTGTGAGTTTTTTAAATAAGAGTACTTTGAATCCTATGTCTAGCTTGCAAATATATATGTTGCTAACTTGAATATTATGAGTCATAGGTTTATTGTTGATATACATGAAGTAGTGGATAGGTCAAATAATGATATGAAAGTAAATGAAATATCCATATTGGTACCAAAGGCAACTGTAACTTACATGCTGCATATTTATTATTGTGTTGATCCACATTTAAACTAATTGACTGTTAATTTATTCTCAGGTTCCACAACAAACAGGTGCAGTAGAGTGCGGGATGAATACTCTCCATTTTGCCTACTTGTTTATCCAAAATTGCCCCGAAAGTTTTACCTTGGTCGGTTGGCCCAACTTCGTAAGTAATTAATGATGACTATTAATATTTGTTTAAAACTATTATACATCTTCCAAGTTGATGAAATTAAATTTTATCATTCTTTTATTGATTCGCAAATGAGACCTAATTGGTTTACCTTGGACATGTTTAACGAATGGTGGAGCACACTAAGTAGTGGTGAGAATAAACATGTTAACGATGTCAGCCACGATAATGGAGCAAGATCCAAAAATATAGTTGAGTGTGGAAACATGAAGGGAGATGAGGCTAACAATCACCATTCTAAACCATTTGAGACAGCCAATGTGGCAGTTGGAGAAGATGAAATTAGAGAAAGTAGAATAGGAAGAACTAGTAGGGATAGATTTGGATTCGAGGAATTCTAATTTATTTAAAAATAAAATAGTTAATTCAGAAGTAGAATCTATTTACAAATTATGGAGTGGAATTCCATTTTCAATGAGGATGGAGACTGAATTTATGAGTCTTAGTGTGGAGAAAGCTGAAGAAAAATGAGTTGAAAATCATGCTTTGTTATTTTTGTGGAATGAGCTAATTTTTTTTAAGTGAATGTACATGTAAATTTGTGTTAGTTATTTATGTTTTATGAGAAAGAAGTATTTAGAGCCCATGTAAAAAATATACTAATGTTGTTTAATTGTGCAATCAGTAGGTATGATAGCTAGAGGAAAGTGAGAGCGAACAAATGGTAAAGGTAATGGGGATGGTATTAAGTCAACATCAATTCAAGGAAACAATGGCCATGAAGAAGGCAGAACCTCAGGTGCGCAAGATGTGCCTAATGCTAAAAGGGTGGCCAGCAATTTGCTGAATCGAGAGAACGAGGATACGGATAACCTTACAGCCCCTAACTCAATACAATGTAACATCCAAAGCATTGAGTTGGGGTCTTCACAAACACATGAACCTAATAAACTATTCTCTGCTATGGATGGAACGTATGTTAAAACCTCATTCTCTTTTTTTCTGTATTCAAAATTTCAACTCATTTACTAGTGAATTCTTTTACTAAACTTGTAGCTTTTATGTGTTAATGAATTAAATCAATATAGACCCCTTACATATAATGAAAGAGGTAAGGACATCAATGTAACCAAAGAAGTTACTAAGGTGTAAAGGTCAAAGTATAATGATTTTTATCCTCAATGGAGCAAAGTCCCTTTGTCAACAAAGGACATTTGGTTCTCTATTTTTTGGGTAAGTTAATAGGATTGGCATCTCTTACATAACACCAAAACATTCTTCTTCTTTTTTTTTTTTTTTTAAGAATAGACTCCTTTTGGCTCTTCTGTTTTTTTGTGAATTAGAGGTATGTTAGCTTCATAAAGGTTATCAACTATACTACAAACCTGCTCACAAAGATATTTATAAACTGCTCACAATATGCTTAACTATAAAATAACATGCAATCCTTGTATTCTTTAGATAACTTCAAATTAAATATTCTACTATACTACAACGTTAAAAAAGTCACTTTAATACACAATTTTTAGGGAAGGTTTACATGGGATCCAAGTATGGATACCACAGTTAGGAACTCTTTTGAAGTAATGGGGAGTAGTAGCTTGAAAAATAACTTGTTTAAGGCAAAAACTGATGGGGAAAAGCTAGCTTACATGAATGATAGTGTCCATGCAAAGGCAAAAGACTATTGGGCATCCAAAGCGTTTAAACGTCGATTCAAAGTCAACAAGTCAAATTGATTAAATAATCGAGAAGGCATTGGACATCTACTCACTGTGGTGGCTCAAGATCCACAACCAAACGCATCATGCATATTGTATGTGTTTTTCTATAATACCCTTTCAGTATATATGTTCTATTTAATGTGTGAATCTTTGGTGACCTTTGAGGTAGTATTCTTATAATTTATAATTTCCTATGGCATAGGAAAAACAATTAAAAAGGAAGCCAAATCGCTCTGAGAACTACTTTTCAAGGAAGTACTCAAAAAAGAAAAGCTAGTTTGTTGATAAGAAAGCTGAGCATATTTGGGTGACCTTGAGAACTTTCACTGATTGTATATTATATTTGTATACGTATATGTTTGTTGTTGATGATGAAGTGGATATGGAAGTGGAGACTGGTGGAGATTGCAAGGATTTTAGTTGTGGTGGTATTGTCACTTGGGAAAAGGGGATTTTGACCTTTATGAGAGTTTGGAGAGCGACTTTGATATGAGGACTGATGGGAAAAATTGCAGAATTATAAGTTTGGGAAATTGAAAATTCTCACTTCAAAAGTTCATATATTTCTAGCAGTTTGATTAGAAAAGGGAATGCAAATTGAATTATTTTGCTTAAAATCTCTTTTTGAATGCAGTGTAGTAAACGTATGAATTGGAGATTGAAAATGTGGGCTTTTAACTGTAAATATAGCTATAGGAGTATTGTCGGATGACTGTGTTCTCATAATATGTTGCTTTGTGAATCACTCTTTTTTGTGAAATTTAGTAGAGAAACTTGTGATGCCTTCGTGCGTCCTGAATTCTAAATGTGTAGTTTTTGCTATCATAGTACTAGTATTTCGTGGTCTTGCTTTGTTTGGCCATTTGTCTTTTGGATATGAAGCGGTGTTGGAAATGAATCCCATCGTGTAGTCCCTCTTTTGCTATACTAGAAATTCTTGATCAAATGCAATGCAATTGATAATTTTTGTGCGATATGAATTTGTAGCTTTGTTATCTATAGATGGCCCTTACTCAGGTGTATTTTATAATTATAAGGGACGATTTCTTGGTGATGTACGTGAACAGCAAAAGAAGTTCCAAGAGTCCCAAGAGGCAACATAAAATATTAGCATGAATGATGAGTCACTTTCAGGTTTGGGAAAATATGATGATCTATGGGTAAATATAGTGGGAAAGGTACAACATGGTCGAGTTTATGGCTTTGGAATTGTTGGTAGAAAATTCCTTGGACTAGATGAATGCAAAATGCCCACGCTTACAACCCTGCCTCCACCCCTACCTACTATGGACCTATTGTGGTTGTTCAATGTGATACCTTCAAAGATGCCTTGGATAAACAATTAGCTAAATTGAAAGAGTAGCAAGCAAAGGAAGTTAAAACACTGTTAGAGGAAAATAATAAATTTTGAGCTGGTCAACTATAGCTTCGTGATTTGTTGAATCAACAAGAGCAACGCATGCATGGTAGAGATGTTGAGAATTCAAAAAGTGTAGTACCTTAAGTTGTACACTAGGATGAGTGTGAATCCTTCTGTTGGGGACCAAAGAGATAATGGCAAAGAAGTAGATGACCAAAAAGATGGTGGTAATGAAGCAGATGTCAATTGTGATGTTGGCAATAAAGCAAAAGAAAGTGATGAGTAAAGAGAGATGATTGGCCATGAGTAATTGTTTTGTAGACCTAATAGTACTATATTTTGTAGACCTACTGGAACTGTAATCTGCGATTAAAATTTAGATGTGTAATTTGTTGAATAATGTGACAAAACGTTGGAACTTTTTGTACAGTTGGAAGCCAAATGCCTTCATTGACATGATGTACAGAACTATGTCAATGTTTTATTTGAAATATTATCATAAATGTCCAGTCATCATTTTGATTATTATCGTGAAATCTACTGCTCCATTCCAAGGGGCTCATTTTGCCTTTCCTGTGCTTAATCAACAAAAATCTCCTTGCTAGCTACTGAGCTTTGTGTTTCAGGATGGAGAATTAAGACCACATCAGTTAGAAGGGCTTCGACGGATATTGTCTTTATTTAATAACAATCTAAATGGAATATTACCAGATAAAATAGATGTTATCTTTGTTTAATAACAATCTAAATGGAATATTACCAGATGAAATAGATATTGTCTTTTTTTAATAACCATCTTAATGGAATTTTAGATACTGAAATATGTTTAGGGAAGACAATTCAAACTATTTCTTTGATTGCTTATCTCTTCGAGAACAAGGGTGTTGCTTGTCTAAATGCCTCTTCCTACCTATAAATATCAATCAAGTTGTGAAATCTGATGCTTGTTTCTATTGTTCTCAGTGTTGTAGTTGTTCTTTATAATGGACGTTTAGATGAAAGAAAAGTAATGAGAGAAGAGTATTCAGGAAAAGGGAAGTTTAATGTGCCGATCACTCATTATGATCTTATTACAAGAGACAAAGCCTTTTTGAAGAAGATTCACTGGTACTACATGATTGTTGATAGAGGACATCGGTCAAAGAACCATGTCAGTGTTCTTGCACGAACTCTAAATCGAGTATACTTGCCAGTGTTTATAATTGGATATCAGCTATGTAATGCTTAATGATTAATTAAATGAATTTTAATTAAAATTTTAATTAAATAACATAATAAACACATTTGATTTTTAGCAATACTCACTTCGTTCCTATTTATGTCATTTATTATTATTCCTTATTATCAGTCATTTTCTAATAACCATAAGATATTTTTTTTCTAATAATTACCCTTATTAACATTAGTATTACTCCCCTTTCCAACTCTTTGTTGGGATTACGTAAAAATTAAATTTAAATTTAAATGGTAGTAACCCATTAGTAATTCTAATGTTTGTTCCTAATAGTAACCCATTAGTAACCTATTATACTAATTAGGCCTCCTATAGTCTCCCGTCCTTTTGAGGATATGAGACTTCTTGATATATAGTCACCTATCCTCTTCAAGATATGCGAGTTCCTGTTAACTTTAAACTTATACTAATAGGAACTCGCGTAATTAAAAATGCCTTCAAAATAAAAAGTAAAAATGCTATCAAATTTTGATTTTAGCCAACATAGAGACAAATTTAATTTTTAAAGAAATATGCACATTTTCGGGGTCTCAATTTGCTCTTTAACAAAGTAGAAAAGGTTAATAAAACTCATTTTTGTGGTATTTGAAAATTAGCAGGGGCTTGAAAATCTGACACCATCTATCTTAGCGGTAGATGTCCATAGCAGAAAATAGAAGTGGAGCAAGAGGAAAGTTCTAAGCCATCATTTACCCCCCAAATTTCTTCTCAAACAACCCACAAAACCATTTTCCTACCAAATCTATCAGCACACGATTCTTCTTAATCATCTTCAACTTTCCATTTTGCCAAATTCTTCAACCCCGGGTTCTTCTTATTCCTCCTCAACATTTCATTTTTCTTAAATCCCACTTTACAACAACGACTTAAAATTTTTAGTGGAGTTTAAATTCTTCACACCCACTCAAAACCTAATTGCAATCGTCACATTTCAGTGGCCAATGTAGCTGAGTTCGTGTCGTTATTGTTCAAGCAGTAGCTGAGTTCGTGCACAACTTTCAAACGTTGGTAATTTTTTTAAAAAAAATTTAGGCTCTTTCTTTTTATCTGATTAATCTGATTGAGAAATGATTTTCTTTGTTTGAATATTTGATTTTGGGGTCTGAAGACTACTAAACAAATTAAATTATGGGCTTTTATTCTTTGCATTGGGTCGGTACTTTTGCTTTGATAGTGCATCATAATTTTATAGTCTTTATTGTTCAGATGTTGAATTAAAATATTTTTTCTGGTCAAATGTAGTTTTCATCCTCACTGAGTATGGCTTTTATCTTCCTCTTGAGTCCACCTGGTTAAATACTCCAAACTATTGTACTAAAACAGAGTGTCTTCAAGCATCCATTCTCATACTATATTTTAAGATAATTGAACTTGAAAGGTATAGTGCATATGCTATTATTTTATCTTCTTTAGATTACTATGTCTATCATTATTATGATTATAATTAAAATTTTATTTTAGTAGCAAAAAATGCAGGAAGATAGGCAGTTGATGTATAATCATCTTGGAAATGGATGAAAGTCATTTATTCCTGAATTTATTCAGGAGGTTGAAACTTTTATTCAATTTGCATGCAATCAAGATGAATATAGAGTAGACAGAAGATTAAAATGTCCTTGTTTTTTGTGTCAAAATTGTAAATATGATGTTGTGGAAAATGTGAAGACACATGTTTAGCAATATGGTTTCACACATAACTATTATTGATGGATGTCTCATGGGGAAGAGTACCTGTTGCCTAATACTAGTGCAAGTACCAGTACAAGCCAAATGAATGTGCAATTAATGAGAGGAATTGATATAGGGAAATGGTGATGGATGTGGCAGGTCCGTCTTTCATGGCCAACGAAGATGACACCATAGAAGAAGAAACAATTGTACAGGCTAAAAGGTTCTATGATCTGCTTAGAGCTTCTTCTTAACCATTATACAATGGAAATGATGATTTAAAACAACTAGAAGTCCTAACACGGATGTTAACTATAAAATTTGAGTATAATATTCCTCGTGTATGCTTTGATCAAATGGCCCAATTAATGGTTGATATTCCAATATCATCTGACAATTCTGTTTCGAAAAGTTTTTACAATGCTAAGAAATTAGTTGTAGGTCTTGGTTTACCATATGAGAAGATACAATACTGCATTATTAGTTGTAAGTTATATTTGGGTAAGTATCGATTTTGGAAACATTGCAAGTTCTGTGAACATCCTAGATGGAAACCAAAATGTGACGGTTCAGGAAGGTAGAACAATATACCCTATGCTATAATGTATTACCTCCCTCTCACTCTAAGGCTACAACATTTATATGCTTCACCAATAACTGCTAAATATATAAGGTGGCACTCGATACATCAACAAGTGGCAGGTGAGATGATTCACCCTTTAGATGGTGAGGCATGGAAGGTATTTGATTGAAGCCATCCACCTTTTCAAGTTGAGCCACAAAATATTAGGTTGGGCTTATGCACTAATAGATTTACAGCATTTGGACAATCAGGAAAGCGATATTCTTGTTGGCCTGTGATTGTAACACCATATAATCTTCCTCTATGGATATGTATAAAGACAGAGTATATGTTTATGACATGCATCATTCCAGGTCCTCGCAATCCAAAAAAAGACTTGGATTTTTATTTGTAGCCCCTGATAAATGAATTGAAGTAACTATAGAATGAAGGAGTTTTAACATATGATGTGTCACTTAAATAGAACTTCCAACTAAGCGTTGTAGTTATATGGACTATAAGTGATTTTCCAGCATATGGGATGTTATCAGGTTGAAGCACAGCTGGAAAATTATCATGCCCATATTGCATGGAGAATACAAAGAGTTTCACCCTAAAACACAGTCGAAAAACAAGTTTCTTTAATTGTCATAGACAATTCTTACCTCCTGGTCATGCATATCGAAGAAACAAAAATGCTTTTAAGAGAAACAATATTGAAACTTCATCGCCACCTCCGTGTTTGATGGGTTAAGAATTGTGGCAAAGAGTGAGGAGTTTACCAAAAGTGAAAGATACAAGAAGAAAGCATAATATTCTGGAGTTTGGTTAGTTACACAATTGGACAAAACAAAGCATTTTTGAGTTACCTTATTGGCAAAGTCTCTTACTTCCTCACAATTTAGACCTTATGTATATCACCAAAAATTGCTGTGTGGAGTTTGGTCTTCTTTTTGTTTAAAAATTCTTTGAAAATATGGAAAATACATTATTCCGTGCATTGTGTCAAGGGGAGTTTTGGACTCAAATTTTCTTAATCCAATTTTTTTTTTAAAGAGTCATACTATTTTGGGAACACACCTTTTGGAAACCCGCATCCAAAAAGGTTTTATACATACTTTCACAAATATTTTGGACATACGTTTTGGACTTACAAAATTGATTTTAGTTTTTTCTCTCATTTTAAAATATTCATATAAGAAAATATTAAGAAGAAGCATCTCATCATATAACTTACCTACTATATCTCCTTTATTTATTGAATCATTATCTCCTTTTGAATATTTATAAGGATATGGAGATAGGATAGGCCATAGGCTCATTGAGCCATGCTTGTGAGTATATGCTTTAAAATTGTCTATCTTAATCTTATAAGCTCTCTTTGAGACCTATAATAAAAGATTGCATTCGTATCTCTCTCGATCAACATGTTCACTCTATACACATTATTGTTCTTTATATATGTCATTTTTTTTTTATCAAGTTTGTCATCACTCAAAAAGAGGAAGATTGTTAGCCTTAAGGGCTTTCTTCTATGTTTTGATTTATGACAAATATTGATGTGAACTAACTTGCGTAATCTATATGTGATAGGCCATGTTTGACCTCTATTCTTCTAAGGCATTCAGATATGATTGTTAGGCAACTCTTCAGTAATGGAATTAAAGTATGGAAGATCAAAAAGAAGATTAAAGTATATGGGGTTGCATACCAAGAAGTCCTTATAGAAGGACTTTAGATTAGGAAGTGTTACTAAGGTATTTCGATTAATTCCTATGTCTATTTACCTTATGGTTCAAATTGATTTTTACCTTGTAGCACACAAAGAAAAAAATTTCAAGGTTTTGAAAATCTCAGAATTTTGGATCTAAAAGATTCATCCAAAATCCTATAAACAGTGTTGAAATGTTTTTGCCTGAAAAAGAGCCTTTTTAGACTTACCTTTTAGATGCATCATCATCCAAAATCTGAGTCCAAAACACAGATAAATTCAAAAAAAAAATTATAACCATTTTATAGTCGTTAGCACTCCACTTTTTAGCTCTATAAATAACCTCTAAACAAGATTAGATATAAGATTTTTGTGACATTCTTCTAAGAAACACTATTGCTCATCAGTTTTCAAAAATCTCCTTTTATCAAGTGCTTCAAAGTGAATTCATTTTGTGTCAAAGGTAAAAGTGTTTGTACTTTATACCTTAGTGATCATTTGCTCAAATAAGTGAGCTTTACTATAACACCCCACTACCTAGGCCCACCAGGGTCGGGGATGTCGCCCCGTCCAGAGGACAAATCCAAAATAAATTGTTTTCAACAATCTCTCAAAACATTACATAAAGGAAATAACATGAGTCTTCAAAACATAGGCAACAATCTAGCTAATAACCTCCACAGCAGGATCTTCCTGAAAATATGGCATAAAAGGTGGTGAGATAAAAATCTCAGTAAGCCCGTATGTGCTTTGAGTGTTTCAGGTAAAATAATTCATGTATGCAAGTTGTAAAAGTTTCATAAGAAAAAGGTGCTGGCAAGCAATAAATAAGTGTTGAAAATAAAGAGTGGCGTTTCACTTTTCAAACCATACATGTGCACAATAAATATAACCACTCAAATGGGCAGCCATGGGTTACCACACATTGGGCCCCATGACTAATTAACGGTCAGAATGCCACACTTTGTGCAAGCTGACAAAATGGTAGGTGTACGGCCTACCGAGTGAGATACTCCTCCATCTCTACACCCAAACTTACCGGTTGTCCACTCCGGAATACACAGTCCACAGGACTGAAACTTGCTAGCTCGGACCGGCATGACCTACCGGACTGGCATCCTATCCAGGCAGGACTCACCCCTCAAAGGTGGCCACCTACTGAGAGACTTACCCTAACCCTTCAAAGACTAGTCCTGGTGGTCTACTCTTATTGAGTACTCAACGTTGATTGTCCCACTTGGGAGAAAATTGATCATAATCCGCTTTATTTGGAAATAGCAATTAAGGGTTTCTAAAAGTTTTGTCAAAGTTGAGTTTTAGGAAAAGTTTAGCATTTTGTGTAAAACTACTTGTTCAAATTCCAAATGATTTGCTTGACTGAAATAAAAAGGAAAAACAGTCCTTAATTGCCTTTACAAAATAAATGTCCATATACGTCGCATTTGGCTTGCCACAATAACTTTTTGGTCTTCACAAAATTCCATGCAGGAGCTTACCTGATCTTTTGCTTGCTCAACTCAAACGTCTTCCAAGGCTGTCCTAACCCCGCCTGGGGTAAACACAAAACTTAAAGTTACATTCAAGCTAAATTCACTTACACAAAATAATCCTAGCTCAACTAGTTATAACCATGACTAACTATGACCACCATGACCTAAGCTCTAATGCTAGATGATAAAGAATTTTATAAAATAAGTTTTAGTTTGTTGAGTTAAAATAACTAGGGTTCTAAATTAGTTGCTAATAAATTATAGACTTAATTAATAATTCTTGAGTGTTATTATTAACAAATAAACTAAGGTTTGAATATTGAACAATATTAAGTCCTAAATAATATTAATAAATGGTAATTTAAAAATAGCTTTATTATAAAGAAATAATAAATTACAAATAATTTTTAATTAAATTTTTTAATAGATAATACTTAATTAGTAATAAATAAAATTAATAATAAATAAATTATTTTAAATTTTTAATTAATAAATAACAAATAGGTTTTAATATAAATAATATTTAGGATTATTGGCAAAAGTTTGAACTAAGGTCTACAAGGTCATTAATTCTAATAAAAGATTTATTACTATATACATTATTTTTAATAAAAGATCCCATTTATTTGATAAAGAAAATATTAATATTTTAATCAATAAACCAATCCAAATCTTCCTAGAGTTTCGAATTTTATAGAGAAAAATATAGTAGTAATTCCATTTAAAGTAATTAAATTTTGTTAATAAAAATAACCTAGACTTAACAAGGAAATACCCTTTCACCATGATTTTCCTATTGCTAGAAAAGATTCACAAACACATTCTCCAACATCAAATAATAAACCAATCCATCCATGAACACATGCTTGACTTCACACATACTATCACAAGGCTAACTTCCTTCTAGGCATAATCATCATTAATGGCTTCAATGGAAAATAGAAACATGAGAGCCTAATCACCTTTGGTGTCATGATCCCTAACATGCTTCAAACATCCATAAAATTCATTAAGCACGAAGAACATATAATGATTCAAAAAGAAAACACATACAACTTAGCCATATACAACAATCATCATGTCTTAACTCCATCCCCTTAATCCACATGCATATACTCAATCTCCATTCATACTCTATCTCCCTATCAACACCTAGGAGACATGATTTCAGAATTTAAAAAGAAAGGATTTAAGAATAGATACTTGATTGTCGATTGCTTTGATGAAGACAAAAGAAGGTCCAAGCGATAGCGAGCCTTGAGTGATCCACCGGAAAAACAGCCATGGTTGATGGATGATCAACCATTTCGGTAAAGAGAGAGAGAGCTTTAGAAGAATATATTAAAAGTTGAATGGAAAAAGGATGAACAAGAAGGTTGTTCTTGATTTACCTTGTTGATGTTCTTGAGACCTTCAAGAAAAAAGGCTAATTTCGATCCGTTTGCAAATTCTTGTTTGCGAGGTTTTGTGTTATAAATCCCAAAAATGAAGTTTAGGGATTAAATAGAAGTTATTTGGAGTATTTGAGAGTGATTGGAAGTGTTTAGAGTGGATTTAGGCTTGAAGAAGTTTAATGTGTGTTCTTGGTGAAAAATGGAGAGAATAAGAGAAAAGGCTCACAATTTTCTGGAGAGCTGTTGGCCGAATGGTTTGGGGTGGATAGGAGTTTCGGTTTTCAGCTTGTGGGAGAGAGAGTGATCAGATTTTTTTTTTGAAATTTAAATGGAGGAAGTTGTGGAGTTGTTTAAGGTAGGAAGTTAGCTATGGTGTTTGATCAAGGAAGGTTTCTATGCTCTTCAATGGTGCCGATTGAACTAGCTACCTTTGCTGAAATGAGTGAAGCTTGTTCAGGATAGAAGGCTAGCTGAAATG
This sequence comes from Voacanga thouarsii, assembly GCA_026120185.1. Classification (NCBI taxonomy): domain Eukaryota; kingdom Viridiplantae; phylum Streptophyta; class Magnoliopsida; order Gentianales; family Apocynaceae; genus Voacanga; species Voacanga thouarsii. Next base: position 2,806,828 of record JANUWF010001117.1, read on the forward strand.
CAGTCCAAGATGGTAGAGAAAATTCTGGTTTATTAGCTTGATACAAGGGTGTTTCCATAGAGCAAAAATCTGAAATTATTTGAAGTTCAAAAAGAGTTTGAATGGAGTGATCTTAGGAGTGTTTTGAGGTGTGGTTATGGAGTCCATATGCTCAAGGTAAGTGTGAAGGTCATGATGTTCAGTCTATGGCTGAACAAGGGTCAATTTTACAGAAGTTGAAGGGTGATTTTTGGCCTAGGCTTGAAGGAAGCAAACCTGGAAAAATTCTGGTTTCAAGGTTCAAGAGTTTCGAAGGTTGATGAAGAGTTTTTGTGCAGAATTCGCTGCACTTCTCCAACCCGATTTGCATCTGTTTCTTGAGAGGGTTTGAAGGTCTTTCTAAGGTGGTTTTCCAGCCTTCTTCCTGGAGAAATATAGAGGAGTTTTGCTGGCTTGAAGATGGACTAAAACAGCTTCATTTCCTTGGTTGAAAGCTGCGAAAATGTCCAGAATTTTTTTTCTAATTTTGCACAGTTTGTGCAGTCCGAAAATTGCATAGATTTTCCAGCCTTCAAGCCACATGAAATGACCATTTTCTTAGCAGCAAATGAAGAGGTTTAGTGGCTGAATTTTCGAAGAGATGGATTGCAAAAATTCTGGAAAATTTTCCAGATAGACATTCTCTTCATGTCTCCCCTAAGACAACATTCCTATTTTCATGGAATGCAAGAAAACAAAAATTCAAACTTAGTTGAGATAATCATGACAAAAGCTTAAATGATGGGATTCAAACTCATAACCTTAGAAATTAATTCACCAAGCTCTAACCACTAAACCACACTAACTCTTGTTCCTATTTCCTCAACCACATATTCTTCTTATGAAATCCCCAAGCTATCTTCCTAATTTGATCTCAAGCAAAATTACCATTTTACCCCTCCTACTCGATAAGCATAACTAAGTATTTTAACCTATAATCCACAACTCTAAAGCACATAAAATCATTCAAAATATATATATTCATGCAAAATAATATGATATGCATCCCGACCCCCTTACTCTAAGGTTGGCTTTAGGTGGGGTTTCACATTTACTATTCTATTGATATTCAATCTCCTTTGTAGTACAAGATTGTGATGTAAAATCCATTTGGGGTGAATCTTGTTGTGACTGTTTGATTGAAAGGTTTTGTAAAACCTAATGTGATGATTCTCTCTTATATGTGGTATAGTTTGATTTTATTAAGTGGTGTAAATGAAATCTGATTGAAAATCCTTAAGTGTGAGCTTAAGGTAGTGGACGTAGATCTTGGTAAATTGAACCACTATACATTCTGTGTCTCATTTCCTTTCATAAGTCATTAATTGCTTCGTGTTTCTTTCTTTGTCTGAATCTGGATATATCTCAAATAGTTCTTGGATAACCTTCTTTGTCACTATAAAGTCGGTCTAAGAAACTTGATGATCTTTATTATTCTATTTATTAGACGAGTCAAAAAAATTTTAGCTTACCAAAAACCTTATTCACTCCCCTCCCCCCCCCCCCTCCCCTCTAAGGTTTTTCATTTGGTATTAGAGTTTAGGCTACATATTCTTGGTTTAACAACCTTGTAGAAAAGATCTTCATGGCAAGCTCATCCTCTCTTCCATATGTTGAAGGATCTTCAACATATCGTCCTCCTTTGTTCAATGGAAACAACTATACATTCTGGAAAAATAGAATGAAAATTTATGTGTGTTCTATCAACTTTGAGTTATGGAGTTTGATAGAAAATGGTCCTTTTATTCCGTCAAAAATTGTTGATGGCATAAAATTACCTAAACAAAATGATGAGTTTAGTATGAAAGACAATGCTAAGATGACTTTAAATTTTCAGGTTATGGACATTTTATATTGTGCACTAGATGCGACTGAATACAACCGAGTTAGTAGTTGTGATTTAGCCTATAAAATGTGGAGATTACTTGAAGTCACTCATGAGGGGACAAACTAAGTCAAAGAATCAAAACTGGGGCTTCTAATTCTTGATTATGAATTATTCACAATGAAGTCGAATGAAAACATCACTGATATGTTCACAAGATTCACTAATATCTCGAATGGTCTCAAAGCCTACGAGAAGGTTTATTCCCTTGTAGAACAAAATCAAAAAATTTTAGATGCCTTACCAAAAAGCTAGCAGCCAAAAACTCTTGCAGTAGAAGAATCCAAGGATTTAAAATCCTTACCAACCAAAGAGTTGATCGAATCTCTTCCAACTCATGAGATGAAACTTAAAAGGTTTCATGAATTTGATGATCATGATAAAGGCAAAAAGGGGGATAGCATTGAAAGTTAAAAATGAAGATGAAGAAACAAGTCTATCAAAAAGCAGTAAGGGTATGGAAATGGACAATGAAGATTTGGCTATAATAGCAAAAAATATCAGAAGAATATTCAATAAAGGGAACTACAAAAGAGGAAAGAAGCTCGTGAGAAAGAAAAGACAAACCTCAGCATTCAAACCTCAATATTATGAATGTAAAAGCACTGATCGCTTCATTGCTGATTGTCCTGTTGCAAAAGGTAAGGAAGGAAGAATGTTTAAAAAGAAGAAAGACTGGAAGGCAAAGAAAGGTAAAGGATTAATGGGAACTTGGGACTTAAATGGAAATGAGTCTGAAGATGAAGATTCTGAGAATGAAACTACCAACATATGCTTCATGGCCTTGGAAAATGAGGTAAACTCTTCTAAATCTAATTTCATATCTAATTCACTTATATCTATGACTAAAAAGTATGGTGATCCGAATGAGCTATTAATTGATATGTTTCATGAACTAAAAAAATTATCCAGAAAAAATAAAAAAAATGAAGTTAAAGATTAACTGTTTGATGGAAGAGAACGAAATATTGTTAAATGATAAAAAAATATCTTTTGAGTCACGTGTGAGTGATATTATTGAAAAAGATGTGATCATGACTGCTTTACAATATGCATCTCTGGAAAATAGAAATTTGTGTGATAGAATTCAAATTCTTAAAAGTATGGTTAGCACTTTTAATGACATGAAAAATAGAGTAAATGATATTACTACCTGTATTGAAAAATTCACAAATGGTAAAAATAATCTGAAAAAATTACTCGGAACTCAACATCATGTTGGAAATTGAAATAGCTTAGGATATAGACATGAGAATAAGGACAACATTTACAAGTCTAGATTTGTTAATGCTGAAAATTAAAATGGCTTAGGATATGAATATGAGGATAAGGACAAAATTTACAAGCCTAGATTTGTTAATGCTGAAAATCGAAATGGCTTAGGATATGAACATAAGAATAAGGACAAAAATAACAAGTCTCAATATGTTAAATCTGCCTTATATTACAGAACACACAAAGCTTACACATATTGTGAAAAACCTATTGGATAGTATGACCTCTTAGACTAGGTTTGTAATGTAAATATCGAATATTTTAATAAAAGAATTTATTTTCAAAAATTGTTTGTGAATTTACAATTTTATTTGTGCACAATTACGTTTGGAAAAGACCTATTGTGTTTAAGTAAGTGGTACATGTGAATGGAGGACTTCCACAGTAAGGTATGAATCACGAGTTACTTAGCACATAAACTTTTGTTCTTAACTGATTGATGAGAATGGGAATCTCATCATGTTTACGTTATTATGTTGTGAATTCTAAATGGGGAATGGTTTACCTTTATCCAGTGAGTAGTCCACTCACTTCATGACATAAGTGTATTTCGAATACGTAGAACAGGACCTGTAGTAGCGGTTTCTAAAAGTACTATATAGTAGAAACTTAGACTACTACCGCTACAGCGTGGACTAGTACTCTACGACTTGAGTATGAGTTGGTGGTCTGACAAAGCTAGAAGCATATATTTTGGTATGCTATAGTTGAGGCTCTATCGTAAGGCCAATATACTTACATATTGGATATATGTGACTAGTTAGTTAAGATAGACTTGTACAAGATAGTTTCTACACAATATCGCCCCTTGTAGTTGTCTAAATGATCTAAATTGTCCAGGGCCCTGGGAACATGACTTGGATGTTTGCTTTAGGGTAGCTTCCTTGAAAAGCAGAAACAATCCAGGAAGTCATGGATCATTGGACTAAAAGCTTAAGGATGGTAGATGTCATTTAGAGGGGTGTTAATACACTTTTTCCTCTCTAAATGTACAGCGATGTGTAGAGGGGTATTTTAGTCATTTCACCTGTAGGTCGGAGACTTTGCTAACGTAACACTGTCTTTGGGGTCAATATTTCCTTATGGTGATATTAGGAAATATTTAAAATACAGAATACAACTATTTATATAGCAAGGATATTTTGGTCATTTTAGTAGTCAAGGTGGTGTGTCTTTTGGTCCCCAGTATAAACCGTGAGTGTAGGATTTCTAAATTAATTAAACAGATTAAACGCAGTAGAAAATAGCAAGAAATCCAAGCTATGGATCACGGGTTTGCAGTAGAAACGGGAAAAAGAGAAGATCACGCTTATTACCTCTTGAAGCCAGAATTTAAATTTTTCTTATTCCAAGAACGCATGCGCGATCCAGATCACAAAATCGGTTCACAACAGCTCAACTGAAGTCCAAGAAAGAACTCCCTCTAATGATAATCCACACAAGGTCGAACGCTCACAATCTCACAATTCTATGCTAGTAGAATTTAGGAGGCTAGGGTTTGATTAATAAGAGAAAGACGGCTAGGGTTTGATCAAGAGAGAGGCAAAGAAACGGTTTCTCTGTTATTGCGTGAATAGTCTGTGTCTCTTACCCTAAGGAAACCGTTTCCTTATATTTATAGATTTATAATTATCGTAAATTGTAACTTAGTCCTTCAACGTCTAATTGTCAACAAATTGGTCCTTGAAGTTTACTTAATTACAATTAGGTCCCATGAATTATAACAAACTTATAATTCACCTATAAATATATTCTCTTCTCTTAATTAACCCCACAATATTATCAAATAATATATTTGAGCATTCAAACATTTATTGTGTGTGACCCATTAGGTTTCCTGGTCTTATTGGTAGCATAATATGAATTAATTCTAGCAATATTAGAATTAATAATCCTTAATAAAATAAAGGATTAAATTTATTAATTCTCTAATTAATAAATCCATATTTAGCATATCAAGAGCGACATCTAGCAATGACTCTTGACCACCCAAAAGTCCAGAAAGTCAAGTGGCTTGACATGAACCTTTCAATAGCAAATTATCAGTGCAATAAACTCCTTTCATCATACAATATCTCATTCGTCTAGAGCATGGAATTAGTGCCGACTCCCTCTAGAATATTATTAATTCTAGCCCGAATATTTTAGTACTTGTTCAAGAAATTCATTACTCGATATGTGTATCAATTGGAACCATTTCTATTACATAGTCGCCTTGGCCAAGGACTTCATGAGTAATGATTTCTACAAGTGGCCTTGAGATATACTCTCCTACTATTAGGAGTGATGAATCCTTTATTGACTTTCTCAACTACTTTTGTTTACTTTACGTTGTACCCAATATCCATTCCATAGGCAGTCCTAGATAAGACTCTAAAGATTAGAATCCAAGTACAACACTCGTTAAACAAAGTACCTTGGAGATCTCAAATCTAAGAATACTTGCACACTTGTTATAATGAGATTCTATCATTAGCACTAAATAGCTATCCAAGTGATTATCTCGTAGCTAGATCATCCAATGAACTTGTTCCAAAACAAGCATCCACACGTTAATCCTGAGTATCCCAATACTCACGGATATGAGAACCATCGCTTGATCCAATCAAAATATCTAACATGTGTCAGTCTTGGCGTATTAATAATGTCCCATCTTATTAATACTATGACTGGGGATTGTTTAAGTACAACACTGCATAGTGTAGTAGGAATCTCATATCATGATCTCTATCATGATTTTCTTAACACTGTGTTGTACTAAGGACTTTATCTAACGGTTTGTATACATATTTAGATATAACAATCAAACTGAAAGATAAAGAATGCCTCTTATTAATTTAATATGCAATATACATGGTACATGTGACTGCCTCTAGAGCACAACACTAACCGTGAGTCCTAATTAAATACGGGCTAAGGAATTAATCTTAAATTAAATGGAATTATTTTATTTAAGTAGCCTGATTTAACTATTTGGTTAGAATAAAATAAAGGTCCATGGAGAGAGAATTAACTAAATTAGTTTGATGGGTTTATTAATTATTCAAGGCTTTGGCCCAATTTGAATAATTAGGGATTAACTTGGGACTAAACTGATTTAGGCTTATTTAATTGGACTGGTTTATTTGGACTAGAAAATTAATTATTTGTTAGGCCATTAAGTTGGTTCTAACTAGAATAATTAATTAAGCCCAATAGGTTAAACTAAGTGTCCAATGGCCCAATCCAGTTTAACCTAGGGTTTTTTATTTAGGTTAAATAGGAGGATTGAAAACAACGTTGTTGTAATCAAACACATAACAGAGACGGCTTCTTCTCTGTGGAAGCCAGGCGTCTCTCTCTCTCTCTCTCTCTCTCTCTCTCTCTCTCTCTCCAGAAAAATTCCCTAGCCTGTTAGTTGTTCACCAAACGGAAGTTAAGTAGGCCATATACTAGAAAATCGAGAGTTAGGAGTTCACATACATGCAAAGGCGGAGTAGGAGGCTTGCAAGAATTGCACCAGAGGTTTTTATCAGCATACCTACCCCGGTTGTGCACGCTCCAATCCAGCCACCTTCGAAAACCAGAAGGAGAGGTATTTATTTTAAAACCTCGGGATTGGGACAGGGCGCAATCAGCGCCGGCTAGGGCTGCCAGAGTCGACGCCGGCCCTGTCCTGAAATTCTTGTTCTTATTTTTTTTTAGCTTTTTTTTATGTCCGCTCCGCTGCGTGCTCCGTGTTCCCGCTTTTCACGCCTTCAATTGGTATCAGAGCATGAAGGTTTTATAAAAATATAGGGAGCATGCATCTAGATCAATAAAACTGGACACATATGTGCGATTAAAATTGTGATCCTTCGCTGTTTATGATATGGATAGATTCTCTGTTAAACCTCGCGGGTGGAGGTATAAGAATCTGTAATTTACTATTTTTCTTAGTAAATTGTGTAAGCCCAATGTTTATGGGTATAGGCGGTTGTTGGTTTTGGTTGATTTTATTGTATTTGGATTGGAATCAGAGAGCCAATGGTACCAGAAGCTGTGTAGAAAAATAAGAAAAATTCGCAGAGGAAATTCATAGAAAAAAAACTGCACAATTCGGCGTCCAAAACAGAATCGGCGCCAACTTGGAGTGCTGGAACCGGCGCCGGCTTGGCTCGGGAAGGCTAGTTCGTGCGCTAGTTTCTGGTGGGTCCTAGTTCTGTGTGGCAGGTGCAGTGGACCATAGTACAGATTGGTGCATGATCCAGTGCGACGGGTGTAGTGGACCAGGGATTTTTTTTTTTTAAATTTTTCCTTGTAATTTTTCTTGCAATTTTTTTGGGTTTTTGGGGTCCATACCAGGCAAAGTTAATATTTTGCAATAGTCAATAATCAAGGAATATTTTTGCATGAAAAATATTAGTAAGGGATTTTAGGATTAAACAGGACCATTAATTAGTTAATTAATGTGTTTAATTATATTATCTGGGCACTTAGGTTTAAAATTAGAAGAGCATGAAAACGTCTACTGTTTTCTAGCATGCTATTTATTTTTGTACCTATGTGCACGTTTTCTCAAAAACCAAAGTCTTTGGGAATGTTTTTGACAAGGAAAACATTTTTCTACAAATTAAATGGTTATTTTAACTTGAACAAAAATTAATCCTTAGATATTTTCCCAAATGATTTAATCCTTGACATAGAAAATATATTGGATTTACATATTTTTGTAAGGTTAAAATAGAAAGCTATTTTGTTTTAGTTTGGCACAAGAAAAATTGTTTTGTCAAATAAACTTGAGACCAAAGTCTCTAGAAAATTTTAATTGAAAAATTTTTGAAATCATTAAATTTTTTAACTTAAATAAAATTAGTCCATGGGAAAAACTCTCAAAGGATATAACCTTGACATAGAGATTTTTACGGATTTAGACATTTTATTTTTGAGTTAAGAGAAAACTTAATGGAAATTTTCAAAATGATATTTTTCAGAAAACCCCTATTTCAAAAGACTAAGTGGAAGAGGGGTTCCAACGGCCCCACGGCTTCCATCAAAATCCTCATTAGAGATCATGGGTCCCCTCGCGTCACCCTGAGAATGAACCCATATAGGATGGGGATACCACAAGGATCTTAGATCTAATGGGAGGATGTAATTAATAACCCGGGGCACATACTATAATCGGCCAGCCCACGTTGGAGGTTATAGTGCGAGGTATGTCCATAGGAAATGAGAAGAAACGGCCATCCCCTCAATAGAGTTATCCTCTAGACCATTACCTAGAAGGGAAATTAATTTGTGGTAGTTAATACACTTAGCTTAAAGAACTGTTAATCTTCCTAAGAAGCTATATCAGTTTTTCTAAGAGCCAAATTATTTTCAGTACACAAATTTATTTTATTTTCATAAACTAAATCCTTTCTTTTATTTTCGATTTTTCAGAGATGGTGGGAGGTTCTTTTAGTCCATTGGCTGTTATTCTCAGGGAGAATAAATTAACGGGTCCAAACTATGTAGACTGAAAGAGGAATCTGGACATAATACTCACAGCCAAGGAGTATAAGTATGTCCTTTACGAGACCTGCCCAATGATTGGGGAAGGTTCTACCGCCGAAGAGCGAGTGGCTGAGAAGGTGTGGAAGAAGGCTGACAAAATGGCACGTTACTATATGTTAGCCTCCATGTCTAATGTACTCCAGTCAAAACACGAGCACATGGCTTTCTGCGTATGACATAGTCAGTCATTGGCCACTATGTTGGCGAACAAGAGCCGGTCCGCAAGGCAGAAGGCTCTTCGGACTATAATAAACACTAAGATGGCTGAGGGAGCATCAGTCAGAGAGCATATGCTCAAGATGATTGCTGCTTTCGAGGAGGCAGAAATCTTAGGGGCTATCATTGACCTCGAGAGCCAAGTGGACATAGTTCTCGAATCTCTATCGGGTTCCTTCACTCAATTCAAGTTGAACTATAATATGAACAAGTTAAACATGAGTTTAACTGAGTTAATGAAGGAATTCCAGATGGCAGAGAAGGTCATGAAGCCACAGTCAAAGGCCATGATTGCTAAAGCTTCTTCCTCAAGAACTGGGCCCAAGCCCAGAAAGTTCAAAAGGAAGAAGAGGAACGCAACAGCCCAGCCCAAGACCCAACCCAAGGACAAACCAAAGGGCAAGTGCTTCAAATGTGGGAAGAAGAGACACTAGAAAAATGAGTGTCCAGATCTTCAAGTCAAGAAAAACCCCACAGGTAATGTTTTCTATTTAGAGTTTATATCAATGGTTGAATCAACTTCTACTTGGATTGTTGATTCAGGAGCCACTGATCATATCTGTAACTCCTTGCAGGGGTTTAGAAAGATTAGAAGACTTAAGAAGGACGAACATAAGCTACGCGTGGGAAATGGAGCACAAGTTTGGGCCCTTGCAGTGGAAGAGCTGGATCTTGTTTCTGATTGTAATAGAATAGTGGTTTTGAAAGATATTTTATATGTACCTGGATTTAGACAGAATTTGATTTCGGTTGCAAAACTAATAAATCAAGGATATTCTGTATCTTTCCATTCTGGTATTTCTATCAGTAGAGATTGAGAAATTCTATGTACTGGGCACATGTATGAAAATTTATTTTTCTTAAACCCTATTAACAACCAATTGAATAACGCTCAATCTGAACCTTTAATAAGGAAGAGAAAGACCAATATCAATGACTCGTATCTTTGGCATCTAAGGTTAGGTCATATCAACTCAACCAGGATTTAGAGGTTGATCCATGATGGACCCTTGGGCTCATTAAGATTGGAGAATTGGCCTCAGTGTGAGCCCTGCTTGATGGGAAAGATGACCAAAAGGTCATTTGCCCCTAAGGCGGATAGAGCCAAGGAGGTATTGAGTCTTGTTCACACTGATGTGTGTGATCCCTTGTCTACACCAGCTAGAGGAGGTTTTGAGTACTTCATCACTTTCATGGATGATTGTATAAAATATGGTTACATTTACCTGATGAGACGCAAGTCAGATTCTTTTGACAAGTTCAACGAGTTTAAAGCTGAAGTGGAGCGTCGGACAGGTAAATTAATCAAAACCTTACGATCAGATCGTGGTGAAGAGTACCTCTTGGGTGAATTCAAGGACTACATGGTACATCATAGGATAGTATCCCAGCTCTCTGCGCCGGGAACACCCCAGTAGAACGGAGTAATTGAGAGAAGGAATAGGACATTTATGGAAATGGTCTAAAATATGATATCTCATGCCACTCTTCCAGTGTCCTATTGGGGATATGACCTGGAGACAGTAGCATATATTATGAACTTGGTGCCTTCCAAGTCAGTACCTAGGACTCCCTATGAGATGTGGACTGGACGTAAGCCAAGTTTGAATCATCTCAGGATTTGGGGTTGTCCAGCTTACGTAATGGTCAATGGAGACAAGTTGGAACCAATATCAGAATTATGCTATTTTGTTGGGTATCCAAAAGGGACAAAGGGAGGTTATTTTTATCATCCTAAGGAGCGAATGTGCTAGTTAGTACTAATGCTAGATACTTAAAGGATGATCAAAGTACTTCCACGAAAGGTTCAACTAGGTTGGAACTGGAGGAGAAGTTATCTTCGGAAGAAACTTCTTCTGACCCGATTGTGGAACAAAAAGAGGCACAGCCTCAAGAGCCTATATAATTAGAGCCTTGTCATAGTGGGAGAGTGTCTAGGGTTCCGGAGAGATGGACTAGAGAAGCTTTCGAGCCGGTCTCCGACCATCAGGAACAAGAACCCACTAGATACGATAAGGCTATTACTGATGCCGATGCAAATCTGTGGCATGAAGCAATGAAAGCCGAGATTGAATCTATGTACTTCAATCAGGTTTGGGATCTTGTAGCTTCATCTGAAGGGATAAAACCCATTGGGTGTAAGTGGGTGTACAAGAGAAAGAGTGGAGCAGACGGGAAGGTGGAAACCTTCAAAGCTAGGCTTGTGGCGAAAGGGTATACTCAGAAAGAGGGAATCGATTATGAGGAAACCTTTTTCCCGGTGGCTATGCTTAAGTCCATCCATATCCTCCTTGCCATCGCATGTCATTATAACTACGAGATATGGAAAATTGATGTCAAGACGGCATTTTTAAATAGCCATCTTAGTAAAGACATCTATATTTCCCAATCGGAAGGCTTTATTGTTGAGAGTCAAGAACATATGGTTTGCCAGCTTAAGAAGTCCATTTATGGACTCAAGCAAGCATCGAGAGCATGGAACATTCATTTTGATGAGACTGTAAAGTCTTATGGTTTATTCAAAACGAGGATGAACCATGCATGTATAGGAAACTTGAAGGCATTAATGTGGTTTTTCTTGTCTTATATGTGGATGACATTCTACTCATTGGAAATGATGTAGGGTCATTATCATCTACAAATGTTTGGTTGTCTAGTCAATTCAGTATGAAGGACTTGGGAGAAGCTAGCTACATTCTCGGGATTAGGCTTCTTAGAAATAGGAAGCAGAGAATGTTAGAATTATCCCAAGCGACATACATTGACAAGATGCTAGCCAAGTACAGCATGGACTCATGCAAGGGAGCTTTAATCCCTTACAGACATGGGTTGTCATTTTCTTCAAGGGACTGTCCTAAATCTCAAGAAGAAAATGATAGAATGAGTAGGATTCCCTACGCTTAGACTGTGGAAAGTCTCATGTACGCCATGCTGTGTACTAGGCCAGATATCTGCTTTGCTGTAGGCTTAGTTAGCAGATATCAGTCAAATCCTAGAGAGGTTCATTGGCAAGCTGTAAAGCATATTCTCAAGTACCTCAAGGGAACGAGAGATTATATGCTGGTTTACAGGGCTGATGATTTGGTTCCTACAAGATACACAGACTCAGACTTCCAAGTGGATAAGGATGAGAGAAAATCCACTAGTGGATATGTCTTCACCTTGTTTGAATGAGCAATTTCATGAAAGAGTATCAAGTAATCTTACATTGCTGACTCAACCATAAAAGCTGAGTATGTGGCAGCTTCAGAGGCATCCAAGAAAGCAGTCTGGCTCCGAAAGTTCCTTTCAGAACTTGGAGTCGTACCACATATGGACAGGCCGGTTGTGATGTATTACGACAACACTGGAGCAGTATCGCAATCTAAGGAACCTCGGAACCACAAGAAGGGGAAGCACATCGAGAGAAAGTATCACCTAATCCGGGATTTTATCCAGAGACGGGAAGTCGTGATGGAACAGATTGCTTCAGAAAACTATCTAGCAGATCCATTCACCAAGCTTTTGGCTGAGAGAGTCTTCAAAAGACACTTAGACACTATAGGGGTGGGCACTTATGGACTTACCTAATCTTAGAGTGCAAGTGGGAGATTGTTGGATAGTATGCCCTCTTAGACAAGGTTTTTGATGTAAATATCGAATATTTTAATAACAGAATTTATTTTCAAAATTTTTTTTGTGAATTTACAGTTTTATTTGTGCACAATTACATTTGGAAAAGACCCATTGTGTTTAAGTAAGTGGTCCGTGTGAATGGAGGTCTTTCACAGTAAGGTATGGATCACGGGTTACTTAGCACATAAACTTTTGTTCTTAACCGATTGATGAGAATGAGAATCTCATCATATTTAGGTTATTATATTGTGAATTCTAAATGGGGAATGGCTTACCTTTATCCAGTGAGTAGTCCACTCACTTCATGACATAAGTGTATTTCGAATACGTAGAATAGGACCTGTAGTAGTGGTTTCTAGAAGTACTATATGGTAGAAACCTAAGCTACTACCGCTACAGCGTGGACTAGTACTTTACGACTTGAGTATGAGTTGGTGGTCTGACGAAGCTGGAAGCATATATTTTGATATGCTATAGTTGAGGCTCTATCGTAGGGCCAATATACTTGCATGTTGGGTATGTGTGACTAGTTAGTTAAGACAGACTTGTACAAAATAGTTTCTACACAATATCGCCCATTATGGTTGTCTGAATATCTAAAGTGTCCAGGGCCCTGGGAACATGACTTGGATGTTTGCTTTAGGGTAGCTTCCTTGAAAAGCGGAAACAATCCAAGAAGTCGTGGATCATTAGACTAGAAGCCTAAAGATGGTAGATGTCATTTAGAGGGGTGTTAGTACACTTCTTCCTCTCTAAATGTACGGCGATATGTAGAGGGGTATTTTAGTCATTTCACCTGTAGGTCGTAGACTTTGCTAACGTAGCACTATCCTTGGGGTCAATATTTCCTTATGGTGATATTAGGAAATATTTAAAATGTAGAATACAACTATTTATATGGCAAGGGTATTTTAGTCATTTTAGTAGCCAATGTGGTGTGTCTTTTGATCCCCAATATAGACCATGAGTCCTAATTAAATACCGGCTAAGGAATTGATCTTAAATTAAATAGAATTATTTTATTTAAGTATCTTGATTTAATTATTAGGCTAGAATAAAATAAAGGTCCATGGAGAGAGAATTAATTAAATTAGTTTGGTGGGTTAATTAATTATTCAAGGCTTTGGCCCAGTTTAAATAATTAGGGATTAACCTGGGACTAAACTGATTTAGGCTTATTTAATTGGACTAATTTATTTGGGCTGGAAAATTAATTATTTGTTAGGCCATTGAGTTGGTTCTAACTAGAATAATTAATTAAGCCTAATAGGTTAAACCAAGAGTCCAATGGCCTAGTCCAGTTTAACCTAGGGTTTTTTATTTAGATTAAACAGGAGGATTGAAAACAACGTTGTTGTAATCAGACACACAACAAAGACAGCTTCTTCTCTGTGGAAGCCAGGCGTCTCTCTCTCTCTCTCTTTCCAGAAAAATTCCCTAGCCTATTAGTTGTTCACCAAACGAATGTTAGGTAGGCCATATATTGGAAAACCAAGAGTTAGGCGTTCACATACATGCAAAGGCGGAGTAGGAGGCTTACAAGAATCGCACCAGAGGCTTTTACCAGCACACCTACCTCGGTTGTGCACGCTCCAGTCCAGCCACCTTCGAAACCAGAATGAGAGGTATTTATTTTAAAACCTCGGGATTAGGACAGGGCGCAACTGGTGAAGGCTAGGGCTGTCGGAGCCGGTGCGGGCCCTGCCCTGGAATCCCTGTTCTTATTTTTTTTCAATTTTTTTTATGTTCGCTTCCGCTGCGTGCTCCGTGTTCCCACTTTCCACGCCTTCAAAACTGAGACATATAGTTTCCAGATGTCTTATTAAAAGAAATGTGGAATCTGGTGGAATAACATTTTGGAAAATCAGAGGAAATGTTACTAACCTTCATGGACCCAAGAATGTGTGGGTACCAAAAATCATTCCTTATTCTCATGTATAGGCACAGTCTTTGAGCTTCACCAAGTGGTTCTTGGACAGCGATTGTTGTCCAAGACACATGATTGGAAACGCAACTTTGTTAGAGGATATACAGACCACAAATGAAGGATTCGTTACATTTGGAGATAAGAAGAAAGGAAAGATTCTTGGTATTGGTAATATTGGTAAAGGTTCTTTAACCATTATAAAATAAGTTTTACTTATCGATGATTTGAAATATAACTTGCATAGCATTAGCCAACTATGTGATAATGACTGTAAAGTCATCTTTAAAAAGGATTCTTGTTCTATAATGGACAGCGCAAATCTTGAAACAATCCTTACTGCCAAACGTATTGGAAATGTATATGTGTTCTATCTAAATGACCTTATAGCTAATGGTACTAAATGTCTATCTGTACATGACAATGATGATTATCTTTGGCATAGAAGATTAGGTTATGTATCTTTTGATTTGCTAAATAAACTGTCTTCAAAAGAGCTTGTTAGGGGACTGCTAAAAATGAAGTTGTATAAAAGCAAAATTTGTGATGCACGTCAATTTGGGAAACAAACCAAAACCTTTTTTAAACCTAAGAAAATGATTTCAACCTCAAAACCACTTAAATTAATTCATATGGATTTGTTTGGACCAATGAGGACTGTTAGTCTTGGAGGTAAAAAGTATGCATATGTACTTGTTGATGATTTTTCTAGATTCACTTAGACTTTATTTCTTAGACAAAAGGATGAAGCCTTTTCTGAATTTTTTAAACTGTTTAAACGCGTCCAAAACTCGATTGAATGCAAACTGATTTCTATTAGAATTGATAATAGCAAAGAATTTTACAACAATGAATTTACTCACTTCTGTGATGAAAATGGAGTCTTTCACAATTTTTCAACAGCAAAAACCCCTCGACAAAATGATGTTGTTGAAAGAAAAAATCACACTTTGCAAGAAATGGCTAGATCAATACTCTGTGAAAATGCCCTTCTAAAATATTTTTGGGTTGAAACTGTTAATACAGCTTGCTATATAGTAAACCGAGTTATGCTAAGACCGTTTTTGAGAAAAACTCCTTTTAAACTTATGTTTGACAAAACTCCATCTATCTCTTATTTTAAGGTGTTTAGCTGTAAATGTTTTATCCGAAATACCCGAGATAATCTTGAAAATTTTGACAGCAAGTCTGATGAGGCCATAATTCTTGGATACTCTTCCAACAAAAAGGTATATAGAGTGTACAACAAAAGAATTCTTTGTGTGGAAGAATCCGTGCATATTATGTTTGATGAATCTAACATTTATGCTTCAAAAAAAGATGATGATGATGATGTAGGAAGTTCAAAGGAAGTCAAATTAGATCAACTTAAAGCTCCACCACTAGATACTCATGCAAAAAAAGAAGAAATTGAAGAGCTACAAGCTAAACAAGCAAAAAAACGAACTGAAGATTCTACGAATCAACAATTGCCAAAAGACTGGAAATACAAAACAGGTCATCCCAAAAAACAAATCATTGGTGATCCAAACTATGAAATTAAAACTAGATGGTATTTCATTGACAACTTTGCTCTTCTTTCAAATATAGAACCTAACTATATTGATATAGCATTGCATGATGAATTTTGAATTATTACTATGCAAGAAGAATTAAACCAATTTGAAAGAAATCAAGTTTGGAAACTTATCCCTAGACCTCTTGATCGTCCTGTTATTGGTACCAAATGGGTATTTAGAAATAAACTTGATGAAAATGAAGCTGTGATTAGAAATAAAGCTATATTAGTCACACAAGGATTTAATCAAGAAGAAGGTATTGATTATGATGAGACATTCGCTCCTGTTGCTAGACTAGAATTTATAAGAATGCTTCTTACTTTTGCATCCTTCAAAAATTTCATACTCTATCAAATGGATGTTAAGAGTGCATTCCTAAATGGTTTTATTGAGAAGGAAGTATATGTTGAACAACCTCCTGATTTTATTCACGATCACTTTCCAAAGCACGTTTTCAAACTTTCTAAAGCTCTTTATAAATTAAAGTAAGCTCCAACAGCTTGGTATGAGAGACTTAGTGGTTTCTTAATTTCAAAAGGTTTTTCAAGAGGCTTGATTGATACTACCTTGTTCATCAAATCTGATAATTCTGGTAATCTACTAATTGTTCAAATCTATGTTGATGATATTATTTTTTATGCTACTAACGACTCTTTGTGTAAGATGTTTGTTAAGACTATGCAGCAAGAATTCAAAATGAGTATGATGGAAGAACTAAACTTCTTTCTCAAACTGCAAATTAAGCAAACCAAGGATGGGATCTTCATAAATCAATCTAAGTATGCCAAGGAGTTGCTCAAAAGGTTTGGAATGAATGAAGCAAAAAAAAATCTGCACACCTATGAGTACTTCTATAAAACTTGATCAAGATGAAAAAGGTAAGAAAGTAGATGAACATAAGTATAGAGGTATGATTGGAAGTCTACTTTATCTTACTGCTAGCCGACCAGACATTATGTTTTCAGTATGTCTTTGTGCTCGTTTTCAATCTTATCCAAATGAATCACATCTATGTGCAGTAAAACGCATACTCCGATATCTAATTGGCACATATGATTATGGCTTATGGTATTCTCACACTAACACATCTAATCTTATAGAATACACTGATGCAGATTATGCAAGCTGTAAAGTTGAAAGAAAAAGTATTAGTGGCCATTGTCAATTTCTTGGACACTCTCTTGAATCATGGCACAGAAAAAAGTAGGCATATGTATCATTATCCACTACTGAGGCTGAATACATTGCAGCCGGTAATTGTTGTATTCAAATTTTGTGGATGAAGAATACATTGCTAGATTTTAGTCTCAACTTTAATTGCGTGTCTATATTATGTGATAATACAAGTGTTATTAATCTAACAAAAAATCCTGTTCAACATTCTAAGACAAAGTATATAGAAGTTAAACATCATTTCATTCAAGATTATGTGCTTAAAGGCGATGTGTGTGTTGAATATATTTCAACTGATGAACAACTTGCAGATATCTTTACTCAACCTCTAGCTAAAGAAAAATTCAACAATTTGAAAAGAGGTTTAGGAATTACAAAAATCTGAAAACTAACCTTTTTGCGTAAGTTTTTTTTTTTTATTTTGCAGGATTAGTGAAGAAAAAGTTTTTGGAAACAGTGTTTGTATCCAAAACACACCAACAACTGTTTGGACGCAGTATTTAAGTCTAAATCCCACATCTAAAATGCATTTCTAAAAAAGTCTCATTTGGATGATAATTTCGGGTTGGGTCAAAATCCAAAACACTCTTATATATATATATATATATATATATATATATATATATATATATATATACTTTATATTTTTTTTCCTTATTCCAATTTTTGAATTTCAGAAAGTTGGTTTGTGTGTTTCTCTAAACTTCTATGAAAATTTTATCTTTTCTAGGCACTTTATATCACATTACTCCAGACATTCAAAGCACTTTGATTTTTTTCAAAACCCTTGTAACCGATTCCTCCAAAAGTCTCTGTGTTCTTCTTCTTCAAAGAAAAACCGCCACTCAAAAAAAAAAAAAAGCCCTAATCTTTCGAATGGAAAAAATGAAATCCTCTGCACCAAAATCAAAGAAGGGGCACAAGACGTCTATGAAGATGAAGAAAAAAAGTTCAACTTCAAGCAAAGCGAAAGGGAAAGAAGTCTCTCCTCAACCAAACTTCTTGGCGTCACACTACGACTCATCAAAGTCTTTTCAGAACAAGTGAGTTCTGAAAATTAGGTACTCCATTTCATAGACTCTAAATGTAAACTGAATATAATGACTGGGTTTCAAGGAACAAAACGGTTATTTCTGGATACCGTGTAAATTATTCGGCCTTTCTAAATCTTTCAAATGTATTAGATATGTTTGAACGCATTAGATAGGGTAGTTTGCTTTCTGTTAATGAGAAATTATTTACTTCACTTGTCTAGGAATTTTATACTAATTTAAGAAAATATCGTCTTGAGGAAACTGGGGAAGGTTTCATGATTTAATGGTATGTGTAGAGAGTTAAGGGAAAAGACATTGAGTTTGATCACCATCTGTTAAATAGGATTTGTGCTGTGAAGGATGCTGAAATTTAGTATTTTGAGTTGAACAAATTTCCAGAAGGAAATGATATCTTTGATTTGAAGAAATTTGAGGAAATCTTTACTGGAGGGAAGAGTTTTGGGAACTCTGGTAACAGAACTACCAAATAGCTTAATGGAGTTGGAAGAATTCTAGACCATATGATTTCCACTATAGTGGTTCCAAGCTACAGACAAAAGACCTCCATAAGCATTCTGTAAATGGTAATCATGTTGGCCCTGGCAGAGAGTAGGCAAATAAACTTTGGGGTTTTAGCTACCAAATTAATGCTGCAATCAAGGAATACATCAAGCAAAACTCTACCTTATGGAAATCTGTTATCTAGAGTGTTCAGTCACTTTCATGTTGATTTAAATTCTGTTCCTAGTGATCCAACAAAGATGAATTTTTACAGCTTTAACTCATTTGAAAGAATGGGTTATGTGAGAATGGGTAATGAATGGAAGCTACTGAGAGACACTGAAGGTAAAGAAAGAGAAAATTTAATAAAAATTAAAGCTGAAGGAAAGTCTATTCCTGTTGCTAGAACAAAAAGAAAGTTTGAAAATGATCCTCAGGCAAAATCCTCTGCTAAGGGGAAAGAAAATGATGAGGGATTATCTGTAAGCATATTGGATGCCATCAATTCACTGGCTGTGAAGTTAGATAATCTCAACTCTGAGCTTCAAAGTTTTGGAAACAGATTGACTGCAGTAGAAAAGATTGCAAAAATAGATGCACTTGTGTCTACTCCAACAATGTTTGCTCAAGAAAAGGAAACAAGAGATGAACCCGTCATTGAAAAAGAAGTTGATCTGCTTGTCGCGGAGGAAGAGTATGCTACTGAGCAGACCCAGACAAAATCTCCGATTAAGGAAACTGTAACACCTTCTGCATCCTCTAAACCACATGTCTCATCTGGAAAGAGACAAAAGAATGTTGTGGTGAAAAGAAAATCCAACCGGATAGTTGGTCAACACTCTAAAAAGGGTGCCAGTTCAAAAGCTGAAACCATTAACATCTCCTAAGAAGACTAGTTAGACAAAATGATCTTCAATTGATATCTCTCTAACAATTTAATTTATGCAAATTGAACAATTTACTTTCCTGCTTTTAGATTATACACAAGGATAATTGTTTATTTTCTGCATATTGCTTAAATTCTGACTATTTTCTATCTATCTATATTCTATTTCTGCTTCCTTTGTGTTATTACTCTTTTTTTTATTGAGGACAAAAGGGGAGAAAAGATTAGACTGATTAGACTGTATGAACTGGGATATTGGTTAAAAGTGATATGAATTGTTATGATGCATATTGAACTAATCTGAACTGTATGAATGACTGGTATATTAGTTAAGATATGAAGGGAAGAATGACTAGGAAGATATGAACTAATATTATACTGTTTTGGAAATTGTTGATGTTGCTATAATAATTGGGAAGATATTAAATTAATATAATCTGATATGATATTGTTTGGGAAAATCTTTGCTTTACTGGGTATGTTTATTAAAAAATGATTGGAAGTTTCTACTTGGAATGTTATAATAATTTTTTGCTAAACTTTTGTTTATAATACCTTGTGATTGATTTGATGAACTGCTTGATATAAAAACATTAAACATTTTTTCATCTCTAATTTCAGTTTATGGTCACTTAAATCTTTTTATCCAAAAGTATTCTCTTTATAATGAAGGTATCCTTGAGACTAATCTGAGAAGGTGTGGTTATGATTCTGTGTCAAAATCAAATTTTCAGCCAGATGGATTGTCTTCCTTATGTTTAAAATCTTTGAATATCTGAAAAATTCATTATTCCATGCATTGTGTTAGGGGAAGTTTTGGACTCAAATTTTCTTAATCCAAAAATTTTTTTAAGAGTCATACTGTTTTGGAAACACACCTTTAAGACATCCAAAACACGCATCCAAAAAGGTTTTATACATACTTTCACAAATATTTTGGACATTCGTTTTGGACGTACAAAATTGATTTCAGTTTTCCCTCTTATTTTAAAATATTCATATAAGCAAATATAAGGGGAAGCACCTCATCATATAACTTGCCTACTATATCTCCTTTATTTATTGAATCATTATTTCCTTTTGAATATTTATAAGGATATGGAGATATGATAGGCCATAAGCTTATTGAGCCATGGTTGTGAGTATATACTTTAAAATTATCTATCTTAATCTCATAAGCTCTCTTTGAGACCTATAATAAAAGATTGCATTCGTGTCTCTCTCGATCAACATGTTCACTCTATACACATTATTGTTCTTTATATATGTCATTTTTTTATCAAGTTTGTCATCACTCAAAAAGGGGGAGATTGTTATCCCTAAGGGCTTTCTTTTATGTTTTGACTTTTGACAAATATTGATGTGAACTAACTTGTGTAATCTATATGTTATAGGACATGTTTGACCTTTGTTCTTCTAAGGCATTCAGATATGATTGTTAGGCAACTCTTTAGTAATGGAATTTAAGTATGAAAGATAAAAAAGAAGATCAATGTATATGGGGTTACATACCAATAAGTTTTTATAAAAGAACTTTAGATTAGGAAGTGTTACTAATGTATTTCTATTAATTCCAATGTCTCTTTACCTAATGGTTCAAATTGATTTTTACCTTGAAGCACATAAAAAAAAAGATTTCAAAGTTTTGAAAATCTCAAAATTTTGGATTGAGTAATTTGGATATTTCTGCATTCAAAAGATTCGTCCAAAATCTTGTAAATAGTGTTGAAATGTTTCTGCCTTAAAAAGTGCCCTTTTGGACTTACCTTTTGGATGCATCGTCGTCCGAAATCTAAGTCCAAAACACGGATAAATTTAACAGAAAAATTATAGCCAATTTACAACCGTTAGTACTTCACTTTTTGGCTCTATAAATAGCCTTTAAACAAGATTAGATATAATATTTTTGTGACATTCTTCTAAGAAACACTATTGCTCATCAGTTTACAAAAATTTCCTTTTATCAAGTACTTCAAAATGAATTCATTTTGTGTCAAAGATAAAAGTGTTTGTACTTTGTACCTTAGTGATCATCTGCTCAAATAAGTGAGCTTTTACTGTTCTATTAATATTCAATCTTCTTTGTAGTACAAGATTATGGTGTAAAACCCATTTGGGGTAAATCTTGTTGTGACTGTTTGATTGAGAGGTTTTGTAAAATCTAGTGTGGTGATCCTCTCTTGTATATGGTACAATTTGATTTCATTAAGTGGCGTAAATAAAATCTAGTTGAAAATCCTTAAGTGTGAGCTTAAGGTAGTGGATGTAGATCTTAGTAGATCGAACCACTATACATTCTGTGTCTCATTTCCTTTCATAAGTCATTAACTGCTTCGTGTTTCTTTCTTTGTCTGAATCTAGATATATCTCAAATAGTTCTTAGATAACCTTCTTTGTCACCATAAAGTCGGTCCAAGAAACTTGATGATCTTTATTATTTTGTATATCAGACGAGTTAAAAAATTTTTAGCTTGCCAAAAACCTTATTCACCCCTCCTCTAAGGTTTTTCAGCATTACAAAGTTTAGTTTGTTTTTTAAGAATTTAACCTCAAAAAAGTTACTTGTTTCTGAGGTTCAAGCCATGGGTGAGTCTATTCCTACCATATTATGCAACTTTAAAAGAATATTTCCACTTGATTTTTTTTTTATTCCATGGAGCATCTTCCTGTTCACCTACCATATGAAGCAGAGATGGGTGGTCCATCACAATATAGATGGATGTTTCCATAATTTTATCTGTCATACATTAAATACAAAATTCATCTTTTTAATATGTAGTATAATAACCTTTTAATAAATTTGTTTGCAGATTTCTCTACCATTTGAAAAAGAAAGTGAAAAATAAGGCGAAGGTAGAGAGTTTAATATGTTAGGCATACCTTGTGGAGGAGGTTTCTAAGTTTTGCAGTCATTATTTTCAAGAAGATATTTTAACAAAGTCTAGAAAAGCTACGCGGAATGATGATAGTAGTCAAATAGAGTATACCTCTGAATTCTCAATTTTTAACTATCTTGGATATCCTAATGGGCATCCAACTAAGAGATTTTTGGAGGAACAAGAATACAATGCTGCAACTTTATATGTCTTGTTGAATTTTGATGAAGTACAACCATATCTAGAGTAAGTGTCTTCCCAATCAAATATACTGCTATCACTCTTAATGGTACTTATTTTTTATGAGTATTATTTTAACAAAACTTTATTAACTAACAATTAATACTTCTATATTGTAGTATACTTATAGGGGAGATACAAAGCTATGGGATTAATAAAGATGGAAAATCTAGTTTGATTCATGAACAATTTGTAGAATAGTTTAAAGAATATGTACAAAATTATGTCTTTATACATGACTATATATATCTATATTTTTATCTCTAACCATTTTATCTTTTCCATAGGTGAATGATCTAAGGAATAATGTACATGATGGTATTATTAATAGTATTTCATGGGGCCCATTGAGAGAAGGGAAACTTATCCAGTGTTGTTTGTAAATGGGTATAGCTTTCATACGTTGGAACATTCTATTGGGAAGTCAACTACAAATACTATGATGTGTGTGAAGGGAGGAAATTTTGGAGACTTACGTGGTGACTTTTATGGCATTCTTCAAGAAGTTCTGGAATTGCATTATGTTGGACAGCCACGTATGATCACATATTTATTCAAATGTGACTGGCATGGTACAACCAGTATGGCTAGAAGGAGAGCCAACCCTAATTATGGGATCTTTGAGTCAAACAAGAGAAAGAGATGACCAAAATATGATCCTTTTGTTTTGGCAAAACAAGCTATCCAAGTACATTATGTACCTTAACCAAGCAAAAAGAAAGAAAGAATAGATTGGTTTGTGGCTTACACTGTCAAGGCAAGGGCCACAATTGAGATGTCAAGTAGTGATCATACTTTCTAAGAGGATGAGGTTGTTCTATTAGAGAATCCAATTGAGATACTAGAGGACCTAGTGATATTTTAGTGGATGTGGGAGAAGAAGAAGTTGATTTCGACCTAAGGCTATAGGGTAAGAAGAGACTGATTTTTATTCAAATGAAAGTGAAGGGGAAGAAGAAGATTCTGATTATGATTCAAAATGGAGTTCTAATTTCAATGAAGATGGAGACTGAACATATGATTTTCAGGTAAGTTAAATATTTTGATTTGCCAATTATACATAGCTAAAAGATGATGACTGTTTTAACGTTTCAATTAAAATTCCTTTTTCTTTTGTATGTGTTTGTAAATACCAAAAGATGTTTGATAAAAAGTAACTAGTTTAACCAAGTCTTTCTAGTTTCTATTTCCTTTTTCTTTCCTGGAATTTCCTGCTATGTATGAGAGACCTACGTGCAAGCAAATACAGTTGGATATCTTTTAGATCATTCATTGCTCTATTTTTGTTCTTATCCTTCTGTTGTTAATAGGCTAATGTGAACTCGCTTGCTGAATTGGAGGAGGAAGATGTTTGAGATGAATGCTCTAAGCTTTGTCCTGTGGATTCAGTCAAGGTATTGCGACTATCTTGCTAGCCACTTCAGTTGATTGTTTTCCTTGCATTCTAGTTTTATGGATGTTAACATTGTTTGGATGGCCTGCAAAGATTTAGAGGAGTGTGTGACCCTTACAACCTCAACCTTGCAGAATTAATAAGGTAGCCATGTGTGATAATGGCTTCACATCCATCCTTTTGGCTGAGAGTACATTTAGTTTAGAAAAGTGGATATTCATTTTGAGATACTCCAAAGTAAAAACATGGACTCTAAATTTGAATTAGAGGGAGTATTACTTACTTATTTGGGTTGCACTTACCTTTAGGTCCTCATGACATCTGGATGGGTATGACTTCTTTAGGCTTGAATACAGCTTGAAGCTTAAATGAGCATAACACCAACACTTAGCATATATAGTTTTTTGTTCCTTGGAGGAGTTGTATTTTCTCGACTTCCTTGGAGACCTTTTGGACTGCCTATTTTGTTGTACATATTGCTACAATTTTTTGCTTTTTCTGTGTTGTTAATGGAATCTTAGGTGAAACTGGAATTATATGAACTTACAAAAGTGTTATGTAACCTTAAATGGCTTCGTGTTGTCTTAAAAACTAGGAAATCTTTCCCTCTAAGCTGACCAACCTTACTATCCATATTTTTTGGAAAATGCTTCGGTGAACATGTTTTGAGTGGTTTTAAACCAGACTTAACAAATACAAAGACTTTATTTTCTTTGAGAAGCTTTGAGGATGTGGACAATCATGAAAACCCGTTATTGATTAATTATAAGAAAACTTTTAAAAAAAACTCCTCTACAATGCCATCAATGAAGTTTGTTGCTGCTGATATTTTAAGCTCATTTTAATGTTAATTCTAAATGAAAATTTTGAAATTTGGTTTTGTTTAACTCCTTAAAATGTTATAATAAATTGGAGTGCATTGTAAAATTTTAAAATGCAAGAAAACACCCTTAAAACTAGCTAACATTTCTTGCCCTGTTGTTGTAAAAATTCTGTATGAATTTGAGAGAAGTTATTGGTCAAATGTTGATGCTTGGGGAAGTTTTTGGTAAATTTTTTATTGGATATATCTACTAAGGTGTTGTTGAAGAGTCTATTTGAGTTAGATTATATTGTACAGCCTTATATATGTGAATTACACGCTAAAACTACTTGAACTCTTAGCTTATCAAAGCTGAAATTTTGGTTTTCTTATGTGTAGTTATTTTGAATGAATTCTTTTTGCTATTTTGGATAGTTTTGTATAAGAAGAGAGGGGCTACAATATGACGTGTTGTTTTGGGTTGAGGTTTTTTGAAATGTTCGAAGTTTATCATAATTGGAATTTTGACTTTCGTATGTATAGTTGCTTTGAATGAATTCTTTTTGTTATGTTGGATAGTTTTGTATAAAAAGAGAGGGCCTACAATATGACGTGTTGTTTTGGGTTGAGATTATTTGAAATGTTCAAATTATACTTGGAGTTGGAGAAAAATGATTTCATTATGATTTAAGACATGAAGGCATGGTGTTTACAAAATATTCCCTCAAGCACTTTTTTAGAATTGATAATATTTAAACTAAATCCTATTATATGTTATCCATAGAGGTTTACTACGAAATGAATACTAACTTTTACACCTACAAAAATGATTTGGAAATGTACAACAATCATTTTAATGACATTGGTCTTTGCCAACACAATATGCTCTTGAATTGCTAACCAATTCAGGTTATCTTAGATGCAATTTATGTTAACTCCTATTAACAGTAAATATAAATTTCATCTTGTTAGTTTTAAACTATTGGCTAATGCTCTTTGATTGTCCTATTGCCCTTCATATGCAAGTTGCTTATGGCATTCTGAAATATATTAAGCAATCTCCGAGTCTTTAATGTGTGCATTTCATTTTTATATTGTAAAGGACGATTTCTTAATGATGTACGCGAATAAAGAAAGGACTCCCAAGAGTCCCACGAGGCAACATGAAAGAGATGATGGCCATGACATATCTAAAAATGATGAGTAAATAGAGATTGTAGTAATATCTCTATAATTTTTTTGTAGACCTTTTTGATACTATATTTTATTTCTAGTATTTTGTAATGTTACACATTTTATTAGGATTATTGAATATACTATTATTTTTATCTCTGAAATAGAATTGCATATTTTTGTCTCTATATTCTATCAAAGTAAAGTCAAAGTGGAGACGAAAAAATGGTCTCCAAGATAGTAACAGACAAATTGGTTTCCAATTTTTATTTCTAAATGGAGACAAAAGATTATTTTGATTGGTCTTAAAAGTTTGTCTCCAAATCAAGTAAAAAAATAGTGACAAAAATTCGTCTCTATGTTAGAGACAAAATATTTTATGTTTGTCTCTAATCAATGACCAACTAATTGGTCTCCAATTTTTGTTTCTAAATGGGGACAAAAGATAATTTTGATTGGTCTCAAAAATTTGTCTCTAAATAGAGTCAAAATAGTGACAAAAATTGGTCTTTATATTAGAGACAAAATATTTCAAATCCATCTCTAATTAGTGACGGAAGAATTAGTCTCTATTTTTTTGTTTCTAAATGGAGACAAAAAATTATTTTGGTTGGCTTCAAAAGTTTGTCTCCAAATAGAGTCAAAATAGCAACAAAAATTTTGTCTATATTTTAGAGACAAAATATTTTATACCCATTTCTACATTAAAAATAGCTTAGAGATAAAAATTTTGACTCTAATAAAGCATTGACTTCTTTATTTGATTTGATAATTTAGAGATGAACACCAATATTTTAGAGATGAAATATTTCCGTCTCTAAAGTTTAGTGACCAATATTTTTGTTCGTCTCTAATTAGAGACGCCATGTTTAGCGACAAAAGCCAATTAGTCTCCGTTTCGCCTCTAAATCCAATTTAGATACAAAATTTGTCTATCTCTAAACAACTATTTTCTCGTAATGAAAGGTGTTCAATCGTATAGTTGAGTCCAACAAAGAGTCTCCTGGAAGTTTGACAGAAATAGTACTGTATTGTATTCTGTTAGAGTCTACTTGGGATCACTTAATGACTGAGATAAATGTTATTCCTATAACTTTGATTAAAGTTTTTTGTGAATTTCTTTACTGATCTAGGATCTACAGACGTAGGTTTGTTGATAATCGAACTACGTTATTAATTTGCTTTGTTTGTTGAACTTTTTAGTCTGTCAAACTAATGCTACTGTAATAGAAAAGTTTAACAAAACTACAAAAGATTGACACGCTAATAGGGGCTAAAATCATCACTATTTTTCTAATTATTTGAGGTTAAATTGATATACTTTTGATGTAATAACTAGGTATATTCCTTTCTATTTGACATTTTACTTGTAGAAAATATTTTTGACAAATTTGTACAGATTTAAGTTGATTTTGAGCAAAAAGTGATAAATTCCATAACACACCTGGGGCACCAGGCCTGACACGTGGACTCGGTGCCAAGTCTATTCTGGTATGAGCAGAAAAAAAGAGCAAAAATCAGGGAAGAACAAAACAAACCCGGCGCCAGGTGGGTCGACTGGACCTGGCTCCAAGTCTGCTCTGGAGAGGCAAAATCCTGTACACAAATTTAGTAATTTTAAAAGATTTTAGTATTTTTTTGAATTCTACTTGGACTCAATTTCTCAAGCCACAAATTTTGGTATCAAGGAGGCCTATAAATACAAGAAAATAATATCTCTAAATCAATTTTCACCTTTAGGATTTGCAAACCTATAGGAAACTCTTATAGAAATACCAAAATTTAAGAGAATCAAATGAGACTTCTTGGAGAAGAAAATGAGGTTGCTCAAGAAGGTTTTAAGGAAAAATAAGAAGGCTTACTTGTCTATGAGTGGTTTCTTTTTTTTCTTCTTTGTAATTTCTTGACAATTTAAGTTTTAATTATTTTAATTGTATTTAGAGGTTGTTTTTGGACTTATGACTTTGTATTCATTTGGTTATTAATGCGTTTTCTTCTAATAGACTTGGGAAACTATGTTAGAAGTTTATTGTATTGATTCATATTTGTTAAATCTTAATGGACTTGAAAAATGAAGTTAAGATTAAAGAACCTAAGTAATCAAAGATTAGTTAATTTCACCTCGAGCAAAAAATCATTGGTTAATTTCATGTTTATGAGGCATGAGCTTAATGCATCTTTTGGCTATTTTAGTGCAATTGGAAAATCTGTTAAATTAATCAAAAGATAGTAATTTTATAGATTGGGAAAAAAGTAGAATCTACATAAGTAAGTTCATAACTTGGGAAACGATTGGATCTTACTTAAGTTTCTTCATGGTGCCAAGATGATAATTAATTGTGATAAGTGCTAATCAATTATTGTTATGTCTTTGAGAATTTCTATCTATTTATATGTCTTTTCTCCTTATTCTTACTCATTGATAATCTTTGTGACTTGTCTTGTGTGAACTTGGTTTATTCTCTAGTATAGTATGTTAGTGTTTTATTTATCTCTACTTATTTTATTAGCTAAACAATAAAGATTTGAGTAAAGTAAGGTGGGAGCCTAACTTCTCATGGATTCGATTCCTATGCTATATAAAAGTATACTTGCCCGTGTGTATGGTTTTAGTGGTTAGCATTTTATTAAAACTTGATTGATTGTGTAATTTGTTGGTAATATTTTCTACACTAAAAAATACGCATCACATGCCAGACATAACAAGTGGTATTAGAGCCAGTTTACCATGTTGCAGTTGCTAATGATTTAACATGTGAGATCTTGGTAGTTAGTTTGAAATCATGTCTGGACTAGTAGATGAAGAAAACTCAGTCACGCGACCATTATTGTTGAAGAGCACAAATGATGCCTATCAGAATACTATGGTGAGAATGTTTATCCGAAATCAAGATATTACTGCATGAAAAACTATTGCAGCTGAATGGAAACCACCAACAAAGGCTAGTACGAGTGCTGGAACATCTGAGGAGAAACCAATCTCAGAATTGACAAGAGAGGAATGTCAACTTTCAAATACTAATGCTAAGGCTTTAAATACTGTATTTTCTATAGTTGGACAAGTAGAATACAAGTTGATCTCCAATTGAGAATTTGCAAAAGAAGCATGGGACAAATTGCAAATAATATTTAAATGAACCACTACTGTTCAAATGTCAAAAAGACAGCTATTGACAACTTAGTTTGAGGAGTTAAAGATTGATGAGTATGAAACTATAGCCATATTTGGAAACAAATTGAGAGATATTACAAATCAGTCATATCACCTTGGTGAAGTTTATTTAGAAGAGAGACTGGTTTAGAAGATGTTGAGATCTTTATCACCAAGGTTTCAACCCAAAGTAGCAGCCATTAAAGAATGCCGAGATGTATCGGCAATGCAGTTGGACGAATTAATGGGTTCTCTTTAGAACTATGAAATGAATCTTGAATCTTATTCAAAATCTAAAGAGAAAGGTATGGCTTTAAAAGCTGGAAATAATTCTGATGATGAAATTGGTGTTTTAACAAAATAGTTTAACAAGATGTTGAGGAGATGAAAATAGTTCAACAAGCCGTTCAATAGGTTTTTCAATAAGAAATTAGGAGTTCAACAAAAGATGTTTGAGTAAAAATTCTCAAAAAATCAGTATGGATTGAAAGGATCTAAATGCAGATAATGTGGTGGAACCGGTCATATTCGGGTTGATTGCGGTAATCTTAAGAATCAGATAAAGAGCAAGTCTTACAATATGACACCAAGTGATGATGAAGAAGATTTGAATATCTTGATAATGATACTACTAATAAAGATGATGAGGAAGGTTAAGTCAGTAATGTTGCATTCAATGTTGTTGTCACAAGAAGTTCAACTCATGAAGATAGCGATTTTGACAATAATCTTGATAACACTGACAATGAGCATGCAACACTTATGGAAGAGTATGAATTGATGTATTCCAATTGGCTTGAAGTTGCATAGTTATTTAAGGCACTAAAACTTCAACAAGTGAATAGTTCACAGCAACAGGGGATGGAAAAACTCCAACAGAAAGTCCAACAAAGCAAAGAAAGCTTAAGGGTCAATAATCTAAAGTTGGAGGATGTTGAGCAAGCTATCAAAAGGTTGAACACAAAAGAAGCAAAATTCGATAAAATTCTTTCAATTGGAATACAACCTTATAACAAAACTAGACTTGGTTAGATAAGTTTAACAAGGCTGGTACTGAAAAACAAACTTCGACAGTTGTTAACAAGAAATGACAATTGAGAAGTTTAAACCTAAACCTAAGAAACCCCATCTTTATTGTGACTATTGTTTTGTTACAGGTTACAAGTGGAAACATTATTTAAAAAGGTTTAAAGATCTTCAATATGGTAGGAGGCTTCTCAAATCCGAGTGCGACAAAGGCAGTAAAACACTGAAAGTGAAACATGTGTAGGTTAGAAAGAATGGCCTCAAAACACATGATGCTCATATTTCTCTAAAAGCTACAAGGGAGGACAAGGTAGGCTTGTGGCATCAAAAAATTAGGTCATGTCAATTACAAGCTATTATATAAACTAAGTTCGATAGGTGCAATATGTGAAATGTTACAGTTGGAAACTAGTGTCAAAGAATCTATGGAACATGTTAGACTAGCAAACAGATCAAATCCTCACAAAAAAGAGGATATTGCTACTCTCCTTGATTAATAATGATGGTTTGGCCTTCTTTACTGCAAAAAGGGGGAGACTAAGGCAAGGCTTAAAATGTAAGGCTGCAAATACAAATGCACAAGGACATTATTGTACTTAGGGGGAGTTGTGGTATCTCACGTTAAAGAACTCTGCTAGCTACATGTTGAAGATGCCTTGCTAAATATTGATTTTGCATCAAACAATGTCAAAGGGGGAGATTGTTACGGAAATTTCTTGATTCGTAATTGGCAATGTTTGAGCAAAACTAATTGGAGTTGGATTAGGGCAGTAAAGTCCAAAAGATATTGAAGAATATACTCCTTTTGGGATTGAGCAAAAGGAGTTGACTTAGGAAACTAATTCTAGAAAAACTTAAAGAATTTTGAATATTATTTATTTGGACTCTTTGTGAAGATCATGTTGTAAAGTTATGGAGTATTAGGATTGAGTATGAAAATATGGAAGATCTTGGTGAATGTCTTCTAGGCAATATTCTAATTTAATAAGGAAATAAAGTGCTTTATTGTCATTGTCAAAGTTAGCGTCTGATAGGCATCTTCGATAGGAATTGTCAACATAGCTGAAGCTATTTTAGAAATTGCAATATTGACAAGTTTTTAATGATGTAATAATACAGTTTGAGTAGGAAATGAATTATAGAGAATCTTGGATACTAAATCCAAGTGGAATTGGAGTTGCAAAGATTTAAGAAGCTGTGAGGCTAACACAGATTCCTAATTTGATAAGAAAACTAACACTTTGTTGCAGTATATAATAGTGACTAAAGAAGAAGAGAAAAAAGAGATAGAAGCCACTTAATTTGAAGAGAGTTTTTTCATAGACTTGTGGAGAAAAATATAGTGAGGAAATTCATGATTAATTTCTGAGAGATTCTGATGTACATGCCATTGATGAAGTTTTTTGTTATTCTTTATTAAAGTGTGTGTCAGTGATTTAAGTAAACTACTTCGATAATCATTATCTTCTTAGAGAACTTGAATCATTCTCATTTAAATCAAATACCTTTCTAGTGGGAAGGTTTCTGGAGTCAAATGAAGTACTAGGCTGCTGAAGCAATGAAAATTGAAAGGTGTTCAATCGTGGAGTTGGGGTCTAACAAAAGGTCTTTTGGAAATTTGACAGAAAGAGTATTGTGTTGTATTCTATTAGAGTCCACTTGGGATCACTTAGTGGTTGAGATAAGAGTTATTCCTGTAACTTTGATTAAAGTTTTTAATGGATTTCTATACTAGTCTAGGACCTGCAGACGTAAGTATATTGATAGCCGAACTGCGTTACTAATTTGATGTGTTTGTTGAACTTTTTATTTTACAATTTGTCAAACTAACGCCACTATAATAGAAAAGTTTAATAAAATCACAGGAGATTGACACATCAAACTTACCAAGCTTTAGTTATTGATTTATCAATTTTAAAATTTTGATTGAGTTTTCTATCTCTTGGTTAGTGTATTGGAAGATATGTGTAGAAATTCATTTAAAAACAATAGTAATATTACTTAACTTCCTAACTAAAAATAGTAAACTAGGACTAGTAATTAATGTGGTATAATGATAAAAAAAATTAAAAAAAAAAGATATACTCCCTCCATTTACAAATAATTGACCTAATTGTAAAAATTACGCATATTAAATAATTGTGAAATTTTATAGTAAAAATGATTAAAATATCCATTATACCCTTTGGAGTATTTTTCTTATCTTTCTCATCTTATTAATTTAAATCTCACAACTTCTTTAATTACACCACTCTAATAATTCTTTTTTTCCCCCATATCACCTCATTAAATTATACTTTTGACTATTTTTATAGGATAACTTGATTTTATTTTTGGTTAAAATAATCTTAGTATGAGTAATTGTAATACTAATTAATTGATAGAAAATTGTGCTAAGGGTAAAATTAAAAAAATAATTAAATACAATCTATATTTAGAAAGTGAACAATTATTTTTAAACAAATTAAAAAGGAAATTAGGTCAATTATTTGTGAACGGAGGGAGTAATAGATGAAAGTGAAACATATATAAAACATTAAATGATTTAATGATATTAATCCTAAAGGTATTAATGTCATTTTAATTAAACATTAGAGATAATCCGTTAAAACTAACAATCGATAATTTAGTATAAAAATAATGTTATAGGACAAAGTGAAACTTGAGGTAATTATTACAAGGATCAAGACGAAAAGCTATAGTATTGGGGGGGGGTGTTCACAGTTCAATTAGATTTGATTTTAGTTATTTTTCAAACTAAATCAATAATTATGATTTAAAAAAAATTCAAATCAATTTGAAACCTGAAGCTATCTGATTCAATTTGATTTGGTTTAGTTTGAATGGTTTGTTATAAAAAAAATTATTATCAAATACAATAAATCAAAACATTATAATGTATTAAGTAAAAAAAAAGTATAATAATAATAATAATAATAATAATAATAATAATAATAATAATAATAATAATAATAATACACATTAAGAAAACATATCTAAGAATATTTAATAATAAAACTAAACAAAATACCTATCAAATAATGAAATAGATATTTCACTAAGTAAATGTAGATAAGGGAAGGGACACCGAGGTAAAGAAGTAGAGAATTAAAAGGAGAAGTGAGGTAAAGAAGCAAGAAACCAAAGAAGAAAAAGCATTGGTGCGAATGAAAATACGGGTAAAGACAAGAATGGTTAATGATATAAAATATTTACAAATTTCAACCATGCTCCTCAAGTTTAAAAAAATTAAATTAAATTATTTATATATATATATATATTATTAGAATATATTAGTATGATTTAGTGTGACATCTTTCATTACAATAGTTAAATAACATGTAGTTTTTTTATTGGATAACTACATTCTCAAACTCTGGGTTTGAATTTCTTGATAGTAAATTCCTCTAAGTTTATGAATCTTTCTAAAATTCCCCTTTCTTGAATATCATTCAAAAAAAATTCGAATTGTCCAACATTCCATTGATTAATAATCCAATATTCGAGACTTTTTTTAAATGAGAGAGAGCCACCAAGGCAAAAATAATATAGACACAAGAGGAATAAATGCTTTCATTTTTTGTCATTTTTTCATCTGTGAATTGTTAATTAACCCACCTCGTTCATAAACTTTATGTTTCTTTCATGCATGAGTTCTATACAAGGTATGGAACCTATGAATCTATTTTATTTGTAATTTTGTGGCTAGTCTTTGAATCTCGAAAAACTGAAAAAATCAGCAATTGATTCCCGGGTGTTATATTTTGGATCGAAAGAACTTGATTAATTCCAACAAAATTTCCTTTGGACTTGGAAACTCGCTCAAATGGGATCCCTACATCGAAGATATATTCACGAAGTCGTTCCACAGGAAGGTAGCGTAGAAATTACTAGGATAAAGTAAAACACGCTAAAATAATCAAACTAAATGAACACGCTCAATAGAAAAAGCTTCCGCCAATCTTTTTTTTTTCCCTTACAACCCAATAATTAAATCTGGATTCTCAAAAAAAAAAAGAAAAAAACACCAATTTGTATTCGAGTTCAGATTCAAATTATGATTCCAAAGTAAGCCTAGTTATTTCTAGTTCTAAGACTAGCAGTTCTAGTAGTCGACTCATTTCTTTCAAATTGTTTCTCATTATTGAGAAAAGATAACAAAGATAAAATACAACTTGTTTTATAGCAATAGTAATTAATCGTTGTTTTTTATACCTGTCTAATATCGTAATTTTTTTGCTATTACGTATTTTATATCATATACGGTGTAGTTATATATTCTCTAAGTCAATTTTATTGAACCAAACACTTATTAGTTTGAAAAATGTATTTCAATGATGGTCCTCCATGGATTCACCTATATAAGACCCGGCTAAAGTTACAAAAATAAGAGCTAGAATACTGCTTGTAAATAATCCAAGGAACATAACAGACATAGGAACTATTGAAGGTCCCGAAAGATCACAATTGCCGCAAGGTATTAATGACAATGAAGGTTTTTTTTATTATGCTACTAATACTTGTACTTTTTCAACTATTCTGCCCAAGCTTGGCTAAGAAAGATTTACAAAGCGTAAAACAAAAAAAAAAAAAAAATGCAGACGGGGCATATTATGTGTAATATTTCACCATTTGCAATAAATAGATCAAAAGAAAAAAGAAAAGCCATTCCATTTTGATAAAAGACCAACAGGTTGGTTTAAATTGATCCTAAACGGAAAATTATGAATTATTTTCATTTAATAGAATAGTAAACTCATAGATAAAATATCAATCCGTCTTATCTTTATTCAACTATTATAAGATCACCAATTATATATATATATATATATATATATATATATATATATATTATTTTGTAAGAATTTATTGGTATGATTTAGTTTGTCTCCTCAGTTTGAAGGAACTCCTACAACATCAAACACAATAATCGGTTTGCTTTAGTTTGGTTTAATTTAGTTTGAGCAGATTGGATTTTTTTTGTAACACCCCTATCTAGGAGGTTGAGATTCAATTAACTGAATTGTGTTTAAGACAAAAAGGTATTGCACTTTTTCATAATTTTTCAAATATTCTTAGAAAAGAATGTTCAAAGCTGCACCTCAAACAGGATGATCCACTGACCAAATTTGCATATCTGCCAACAAATTTGTTAAATGAGAATGTGAAGGCTTGTATTGTAAAACTCATTAGGAAATTAATGAAGTTGGAAAAGATTATGGGATACACAAAATGCTGAAATTCAGCAAATGCAAAGCCTCATGATTGAAAACTCTTGTTGGACCAACCGATGGATCCAACATCAATCGTATACATTGCTTTTTTGTTAGAGACCAAAGGATTTGGTAAAATCATAAAATGGTGATGATTAAAGGAGAGAAGATCATATTATTCTTGTTCCGAATAAATTTAAAATGATAATTAATTTTTTAATGAAATAATGCTATTTTATAATTTTAATCAATATAATTATTGTTATTGGACATTTGTTACCAATTAAATAGGAACAACCCAAGCAAAAATCTTATTAACTAATGTTTACCAAAATGGGAGAATAACCGAGGGTACAGTCAAATA
The DNA here is from genome assembly GCA_026120185.1 of Voacanga thouarsii. Lineage (NCBI taxonomy): Eukaryota > Viridiplantae > Streptophyta > Magnoliopsida > Gentianales > Apocynaceae > Voacanga > Voacanga thouarsii. The sequence goes on from JANUWF010001117.1 coordinate 2,842,669, forward strand.
AGCTAAATTTAAATCAAGTTGAGCTATTTAAAAAAAAAATGAACAGAATATTCCTCTTTCATTGGACATGCATGAACGAAGATGATGGGAGTAATTGAAGCAGTTGCATTCTGTGAAGAATCTCCTTCCAAATTCATGCTCCCTTTTGACAACATCTTGAGCCAAATTCATTTCTTCGAGGGGCTGCAATGGTCTATGCATATCGTGAACTGGTGAACCATAAATACACTTTGAAAATGAAGCAAGGTTTGTGACCATTTTCACTTATCTAAATTATTTTTTAAGGTAATTCAATGGTAGTTTATAGATGTTTTTTTGTGCCAAGGGAAATAGAAGTATGGGATGGAGAGCCCATGGCTATGTAAGCTAGAGAAACACTTCAAAAATAATTAAGTTAAAATGCAATGCATTATAAATAAATACACACATAATAAGCTTTTGTTTATAATTTTACTAAATATTTATTCTGTAATAACAAAAATAGCTGCTTTATTGTTAGACAACCCTTTAATTCCCTTGAACTCATACAATATCTGAAATCCCTAATTTTTACATGCAAAAAGCTTCTCAGTGGTTCTGGTATCAAATCCAAATATGGGGCAAACATGGAGGACTTCGAGTGCAACCAAACAAATGTAACAAATAAAACTGTCGGCGGCCAAAATGATGAAGCTCTTTTACTTCAGTTTACCCAGATCCCCTCCCAGAGAAGAGTGTTTGTCTGTTTCATGTTCTAGTTTTAAAGATTGGCAAAGTTGTGTTTTTTTGTGTTCGCTTTTTTCATGTTTTGTAAAGAAAAATTTTAGTGCATTGAAACAATCTGTGGGAGTGCGTGTTTGCGAGTGTCTGAATTGGGAAACCCAATCATATTACCCATTCTTGCTACATTTCAGATTCAGTTATGGTCCAAGACCAGATTTCTGCAAAATCTTCAAAACCCCAGAACTTCAGACCAAAAGGTTTCAATTTTTTCACTGAACCCAAAAATCTTGATTTTGCAACATGGGTTTCTGAAAATTCCTTCAAACTCTTTATTGTCTGCATCCTTACTCTAAGTGTGGCAGCTTTCTTCTTCTTCCACTCCTCTAGCTCCACTCCAAGTGCTTTGTTTTGCTTCAGAAGATCCCATCAAGACCAACCCCAAAAACTCAATTTTCCCAAAATTGGCTTGAAATCTATTAAACCCAATTTGGATAAGTCCTCACCTTTCTCTTCATTCCGCTCTGAACAGTGGATTATTGTTTCTGTGTCAGATTATCCTTCTTCCTCACTGAATGGTCTTGTTAGAATAAAGGGTTGGCAAGTTCTTGCATTAGGAAATTCAAAAACTCCGAAGGATTGGAACTTGAAGGGTGCCATATTTTTGTCATTAGAACAACAAGCAGATTTGGGTTTCAGAATAGTTGATTACCTTCCTTATGATTCTTATGTCAGGAAGAGTGTGGGGTATCTTTTTGCAATTCAGCATGGTGCAAGGAGGATATTTGATGCTGATGATAGAGGGGAATTGATTGGTGGCGAGCTTGGGATGCATTTTGATTTGGAGTTGGATGAGAGAGCAAAAAGTCAGAGGATTCTGCAGTATACTCGTGAAATTGTCAATAGGACCGTTGTGAATCCTTATATACATTTTGGACAGAGGTCAGTTTGGCCTAGGGGGTTGCCATTAGAAAATGTAGGTGAAGTTAATCATGAAGAGTTTTACAGTGAAGTGTCTGGAGGATTGCAGTATGTACAGCAGGGAATATGTAATGGATTACCTGATGTCGATTCGGTCTTCTATTCAACTAGAAAAGCAGGTCTAGAAACACTTGATATTGTATTTGATGAACATGCTCCAAAAGTTGCGCTACCTCAAGGTATAATGGTACCGATTAATTCTTTTAATACATTGTTCCATTATGATGCATTCTGGTCTTTGATGCTTCCTGTGTCAGTCAGCAAAATGGCCTCCGATGTCCTGAGGGGCTACTGGGCGCAGAGGCTGCTGTGGGAGATTGGTGGCCTTGTTGTTGTTTATCCTCCGACTATTCACAGAACTGACAAACTTGAAGCATATCCATTTCTAGAGGAAAAGGATCTTCATGTAAATGTGGGTCGTTTAATAAAGTTCTTAGTTTCTTGGAGATCCGAAAAGCATAGTTTTTTAAAGAAAATTTTGGAGTTGAGTTATTCTATTGCCGAAGAAGGGTTTTGGACTGAAAAGGATGTGAAATTAACTGCTGCTTGGCTGCAAGATTTGATTTCTGTTGGATATCAGCAGCCTAGGCTTACAGGAATTAAACTGGATAGTCAAAAGCTAAACATTGTCCCAGGGAATAGAAAGGAATTTATCCCTCGGAAACTACCTTCTGTACATCTTGGGGTTAAGGAATCAGAGACAGTGAATTATGAAATTGGAAATTTGGTTCAATGGAGGAAGAATTTTGGTAATGTGGTGTTGATTATGTTTGTTAGTGGACCTGCTCAACAAACTGCTTTAGAGTGGAGATTGCTTTATGGCAGAATATTTAAAACTGTAGTTATTCTGTCAACCCAGGCTGATGCGGATCTTGCAGTTGAGCAAGGCCAAATGGATCAGTTATACAAGTACGTTATCCACAAAGTTTTTCTAGTGATCATACTTCAATAATCCTCATCTGTATTTTTTTTTTACCCACTCCCTTTTTCATGAACTTGTTTGGAAGATGTGGAGTATATCTGTTTTTTGGGATATTTGTGATAGGTAATAAGATATCTAGGCAGTCTGAAAATACTGAGGCCGCAGATCTTAATTATTTCTGGTTGTGTTTCTGAAATTGATAATCCCTGCCCACAGATAAATCAAGCCTGGAAAGGATTAGGTTATGTTTATATTTTATTTACCAAATCATATTAATAAAGCAAAGGATTAAAGAGGAAAATTTCAGTTGGTCTTAGAGCAGAATATGATATGACCAGTTGGGCTAAATTGTGCTCTTGAAGTGTCCAGCTGCTATGGATGTTTCACAATATAGATGCTAAAAATAGTTGATGACTAAAGTGCACACTGAAGTTTCTTTGTTTACATTTTTCCAGAGTAAACCTTTTCCAGCTGGCATTTGACCTGACCTTATTTCAATAATCATACTATAAACCGAAAGTACTTTGCAATGTCAAAGAACTGCGAATATGTATATTACTTGCATGTATGTTGAAATCTTGTAGTGTCCGAGTCCACCATCTATGTTCATTTGCTACTCCTTATCTTTTTATTTTCCTTGTAAGGAGGAAGCTTAGAGGATAATGGGAGTGAAGAAGCATTTCTGGTTTGTAGTTTTAGCTGCTCTGTGTTGTAAGTGAATGCTGCAGAACACAAAAGGATCCAAGAATTGGAAAGTCCTAAGTCAAGCAATGATCTTACAAACTAGCTTTAGTCTTGGAAATCCTAGCTTATGAGTCATATTTGGGAATATTTAGTTTTATTTAGTTTAATTAAGTTTATGAGTCTTTTAGAGATCTAAGGTGTTTTTTGTAATTTTATAGTTTGTAGAAGTTCCCTAAGAGTTTTAAATTTCTATTCTAGTTGGGATTCCTACATTGCTTGGTTAAGAAGCCTATTGTCATAGTTATATTTTTTAGAAACTTAAAGAGTCTTAGTCCTATATAGCTTAGAATTTTAGGTCTATAAATAGAGAAGTTCTCTATTACTTATCGATGCCTATGCCTTCATTATTCAATTAATAAGATTTTGTATTCTGCTTGTATCTGGTCCTGTGATGCAATCAAAGCCAAAGGTCCGATGCCTTAAGGTCCTAGGTGTGACTCCTAGGGTTTATCTCTCTCTCTCTTGGTGTGACGCTAAGATCTCTCTCTCTCTATTTTATTCTTTAACCACATTTTCAGACATATTTCCTGCTTTTAATTGCTATTTTTAGCCTGGTTTTCTTACATAGTCTTAACAGGTCTAGAGTATATTTGTGAGGCAGCTTTAGCAAGTTTGTCCTGTATCAATTTGGTATTAGAGCGTGATTTTTGTCTTTCTTTCTCTTGTAGAAAATTTCATCTTTAGTAGTTCCCAAAAACAACAAAAAAAGCCAAAAAAAAAAAGAAACAGTTCTTTTTGCTTTAGCAAATCAAAGATTCAATTTTTTCCTGCTGTCCCAAGAATCCTTATTCTATGTTGACTAGGAGGTAAAGCAAAAATAATGGCATGTGAGATTGAAGACGAGGCTGATTTTATAAAAGGCATACTGGAGCTTGAAGACAACGATCTTGAGGATGATGAGGTAGACACATCTTTATTTTTTGTTCTAAGGCATATTCTTAGTGCTCCTTTACAGCAAGGCGAAGATTGGAAGTGAACTTCTATTTTTCAAACCTTAGTTTGCTGTGGAGATACGACAGAAAGTTGATTATTGATGGAGGTAGTTGCATGAATGTTGTATCTGAGGCTGCAGTTGAGAAGCTTTAGTTACCTATGGAGCCAGATCTGGAACTACATAAGGCAGCCTGGATAAATGGTACTACTATTATGGTGACTAAAAGATGTTTGGTAAGCTTGACGCATGGCCCTTATGGTAATACTAGTTGGTGTGTTGTCATCCCCATGACTGTTACACGCATTCTATTGGGCCGTCCTTGGCTTTATGATCGAGAGGTGATGCATAATGGGAAGGAAAACACTTATTCCTTCGACTTTAATGAAAAGCAGATTAGTGCAGAAACTATGCAGGAACATCAAGCAGAAAGGCCTAGGAAAAATGAGTTGATTGTGAAGCAAGAGAATTTACAGCTCATTGAACAAGCAGATTCTAAATTTGGAAGTGTGGAAAGTGAGCTTATTGTGTCAATGGAACTTGGCCATTATGACAAAGAAGCAAGTGTTCATGATGAAGGTGAAAGGGAAGTTCTATTGGAAAAGGACACAAAAACTGATGTCCAACAAGGCACCATACTGCACAAACAGGATGCCAACATGACTTTGGAGAATGTTGATCATAAGATTGTTCTTTGATGAAATGGGTGAAGATTTGCCGGAAAAACCTGTAGAAACTGAGTTTCAAGAGGGTTTAGTTGCTGGTCTTGGAACAGTACAACAAGATACAATGCAAGGAAAATCTCAAATATTTGTTTGGGTTCGTTGAAAGTAGAAGGTCATGCAAGAAACCTACATTCAATATTCTTCTGGAATTGCTTCTGTTCTTCCTATGGAGTTCTACCACACGAGCAGGCAGCTGGTTTTATCATTCTTAATTTGTGTGCTTTGCATGACGAAAATTTCAAACTTTCTACTGAAGACACAAGAGTTATTGTTCTTGATTTTTTGCCTACCATTCTTCAAAACTCGAGGATGAGTTTTCTCCAACCGGGGGAGAATGATTCAGAACACAAAAGGATCCAAGAATTTGAACTCCTAAGTTAAGCAATGATCTTACAAACTAGCTTTAGTCTTTGAAATACTAGCTTATGAGTCATATCTAGGAATATTTAGTTTTATTTAGTTTAAATAAGTTTATGAGTCTTTTAGAGATCTAAGGTGTTTAAGTAATTTTATAGTTTGTAGAAGTTTCCTAGGAGTGAAGTTTCCTAAAAGTTTTAAATTTCTATTCTAGTTAGGATTCCTAAGTTGATTGGTTAAGAAGCCTATTGTCATAGTTATATTTTTTAGAAACTTAAAGTCTTAGTCCTATTTAGCTTAGAATTTTGGGTCTATAAATAGAGAAGTTCTCTATTACTTATGGATGCATATGCCTTCATTATTCAATTAATAAGAGTCTATAGATTGTTCTCTATATTCGGATTGTGTGACGCAATCAAAGCCTTAAGGACCTAGCAGTGACTCCTAGGGTTTATCCCTCCCTCTTGATGTGACGCTAAGAGTTCTCTCTCTCTTTCTTTCTTTTTATTTTATTTTTTAAATTATCAGACATATTTCCTGCTCTTAATTGCTATTTTCAGCATGGTTTTCCACTTTTCCTACATAGTCTTAACAGGTCTGGGGTATATTTGTGGGGCAGCTTTAGCTAGTTTGTCTTGCATCAGTGAAATTGATAAATCCCCTTTAGTTGCTAATTCTATCGTAGTAGGTGGATTCTGGAATTAGAAAAGAATAGATCACCCACTCAACATATGGACTCAATGTATTCAATTTTTAAAGCTAGATAATTGAAAACCTTTTATTACTATTCTACTTTGTCTTAGACCTTGATGTTGATTCTTGCAACCGTTGGCACAAGTGAATATAGATGCTCTTGCTGTTGTATAATCATCATTGCATTATCTTTCTTATCATTTTCTTGAGATCCTATTATAAGCCTGGTTTTTTCTATGCCAAACAGATGTCCATTATAGATAGGTTATGTGAAAGGTTACTTTAACATATGAATATCCTTGGGAGCACTGGACAAAGAATACAGGCGACTTTTCTTATTTGGAACAAATACAGAGAATTATGCAAGAAGAAAATCTATCCAATAATGATGACTGGATAATAAGGCAGTACTACTGCTAGAATTCTGTGGGCTAAGAATTGCAATAAGAATGTTACCCGTAGAATTTCTCCCAAAAATAAAAATGAAACATAGGTACTTCATTACCATTTGAAAAAATGGTAAAGAACCAGCAAATTGAAATCTAAAGAAGCTACTCTAGAATTCTCTGTCCAGATAAACATTATATTTTATTCCTGCTATTGTAATAATTCATATGGAACAGAATTCTATACTGGACTATATTTCTGGGTAGAGACCAAGGTTTCAACTTTAAACATGAAAATAGACAGGTGTTATTTGCTCAGAGATTTGCTTAGATTTACAAAGTTGATGAAAATGGCAAGAAAAGAAAACTCAAGGACACTCATACTTTTAATATATCCATCTATTAGCACAGTATAACAGTTTAATTCTTAAATATGAAATGAATTGTAAAGGGCTAGAAATTTAACAAATCTCCGCAGTTATATTATGCTAATGGAAATGGAACTAAGGAACTTCCTGTCATTTTCTATTTGTTAACTGCTAGCAAAAAATGCAGCAGCCAATCATGTTTGTCACTAATTATTTGTTTCTTCTGAAGTTCGTGATAGTGTTTTTTCTAATGTTTAATTCATCTTGTGGCAGGTGTCTGCCAAAGATATTTGAGAGGTTTAGTAAAGCAGAAGGATTCCTCTTTCTTCATGACAATACAGTTCTAAACTACTGGAATCTGTTGCAAGCAGCTAGAGCTAAGCTGTGGATTGCAAACAAGGTTTATAATCTAATGCTGTATGTGATTACCTTTTTGTGTCTCCCTGTCCTTATCCTAACTCTTTCTCACTGTTTCACCCCAAACTGCAATCTAGGTGCCTACATTGCAGACAACTATTAAAGAGGATTTATCTTGGTTTTCAAAGCAAGCAGACATGGTGAAGAAAGTGGTGGGCTCAATGCCAGTTCATCTTCAGGTCAATTACAAGGGAAGTAACCCAAGTCAACAGAGCCTTGCTTTGTGTGGTTCTGAAGTCTTTTATATTCCTCGACACTTCGTCCAAGATTTCATTGATCTTGTGGACTTAGTTGGCAATCTTGAAATCCACCACAAGGTTGCAATACCAATGTTCTTCATGGCAATGGATTTGCCTCAGAATTTTGATTTTGTGCTTAATAAAATGATCTATAGGACAGAAGCCTCATCTACCAACTTGAACTTCTATTCTCCTCAAGTACCCGCAGTCCACCCATGGACTGTTTCCAATGAGTCTGATTTTGTAAAGTTGATAAGACTGATGGCTGCAGGTGACCCCCTCCTATTAGAATTAGTATAAATGCTGCCACATAAAAGCTTGTAAAGAAAGAAGCATCTCGAACTGTAAATGATGTATATGTTTCATTTTTCCCCCTCTATAGAGGTAAAAGCAAAAACTCAATATTTGTTTTGCTGCTTTCCTTGTGTGCACAGACATATATTATAATTTACATGGTTCACTTTAAGAAATTGTGCCTTTCAGATTGTAAAAAAATGTTCCATTTCAGTGTCTGTTTCAACATATCTTCCTGGAAAGGAGCTCGATTTCACCTGAATCTCTCCATTGATAGATAATGTCAAGCGCTTAAAATGAGTCACAATTTGCTACTCGTGACTCTCTCAATTGTTGATAATTGCATTTTTCTGTAGTGCTTTCCCTCGAGAGTTTGCTTTTCACTTGGCTAGATCTCAGGCCATCTCTATAAATGGGGACTATATATGAAACTTACCTTCTGAATGCCTAAAATTCACCCTCTCCTTTTTATCAATGGCAAAGATTAGGACATAAATTATGTCCATGATCTGTGTAAATTATGATTAAGGTCTGTATAGATTTTATTTCTTAGGATAGAATATCTATATCTATAATTAGTTATTAGCTGTACATTAGAACAATTAGCTGTGTATAGATGATTACCAAAAATATATTGTACAGAAACTCTTATTTAAGGGAATGAATCCTCAAGAGAAAGGGAGGCAACTCACCCAAAATTTGTCATGGTATCAGAGCCAATCTATTGAATCCTTAGATGAATATTTGAATTATTGAGTGTTTTCTTTTTTTGTTTGAATTATTGAGTGTTTTCTTTTTTTGGGTTGATTGCTAATCAACATTGTGGCTTTGAGATTTCTTGGTCGATCAATTTTTTGGTTTCAAATTTGAATTTGAATATCGTATAAGAATGACTACGGAGAACTCTTTTGGCAAACCGTCTACTGTGACCTTAGCTATTAGATTTACAAGAAAGAATTATTTAGCATGGGAATTTCAACTCAGAATGTTTTTGAAAGGGAAGGAACTTTGGGGTCATATTGATTGGTCTACTCCAATCCCTGAAAATGAGAAAGAACTTAGTAAATGGGCAACCAATGATGCACGAATTATCTATTGGATTCTAGCATCCATTGAAGTTCATATGGTGAACAACTTGTGCTCATTTGATACACCTAAGGAGATGTGGAATTATCTAAAGCACTTCTATCATCAAGAAAATACTTCTCGACGATTTCAGCTTGAACTTGAGATCAGTAATTTCAGTCAAGATAATCTTTCTATTGAACAATATTATTCTAGATTTATTAATATATGGAGTGAATATTCTGGTATCCTCTATTCTAAGATACCTAAGGAGGCCTTAGCTAGTCTTCAAAAGATTCATGAAGTTAGTATGCATCATCAGTTTCTTATGAAACTAAGATCAGAATTTGAAGTTGTTCTGGGTGCTTTGCTGAATAGAAACCCAGTTCCATCTTTGGATGTATGTCTTGGTGAATTGTTGCAGGAAGAACAAAGATTGGCTACTCAATCCGTTATAAGTGGATCTGGTGGGACATCAGAAGTTGTCCATCTTACTTATGCTGCACAATGGAAGAATAGAGAAAAGGGACAAATGTAGTGCTACAGCTGCAAGGAGTTTGGACATATTGCTCGCAATTGTGGTAAGAAATTCTATAATTATGGTAAGCAGAATAGTCATATTATCAAGGACTATCCTACACGTCCAGAAAACAAGCGAGCTCAAGCTTTTCAAGCTATTGTTCCAGATTCTACTATTATTAATCCTACTCCTACAACCAACCAGATTGTTATGACACCAGAAATGGTTCAATAGATGATTCTCATAGCGTTTTTTGCCCTGGACTTTAGGGACAAGGTAAGACAATTCATTCTACTTTGTTGACTCTGGAGCATCCAATCATATGAATAGTTTATCTGACTTCTTACCAAATTTGAGGCCATTTAATGTTAGACAGAATATTCAGATTGCGAATGGTAATACTCCTCCAATTACAGCAATTGGTGATATTGGACATTCTTTCTGTCATGTTTATGTAGCTTCTAAGTTATCTACCAGCTTAATTTCTATTGATTAACTTGTGGAAAATAATTGTCATGTGCATTTTTCTCATGGTGGTTGTCTTGTGCAGGATCAGGTGTTAGGAAATGTAATTGTGAGGGAGACTAAAGTAGGACAGTTATTTCCAGTGCAAGTTACTATTCCTAGAACTTTATCTTTATCTTCTATGATTGTTGACAATAAGGCTGAAGTCTAGCATAGACGATTAGGACATCTAACTTAATGAAGCGTGGTTTTCTTGGTAATAAAGATTATTGTTCTACTTTTGCATTGTCTTTTGATTGTTCTACTTGTAAATTAGGGAAGAGTAAAACATTATCTTTTCCAACTTCTAGTGATCGTGCTAATGCTTTTTTTTTTTTTTTTTTGAGCTTATACATAGTGATGTTCGGGGTATTACTCCGTCATTTCACATGCAATATAAATATTTTGTGATGTTCATTGACGACTATAGTCGATTCACATGGAGCTCCATAGCTGAAGTGTTCACTGTTTTTCAAACTTTTGTGGCTTATATTCAAACACAAATTGTTGGAAAAAATTGCCCTATCTTCTTCACATTCTACCTTTAATAAAATAGTCAAGCAACTATAGAGAAAAATAACAAGACAAGAATTTACGTGAAAAACTATAAAATCGGAGAAAAACCATGGTCGTTGTCAAAAGACAATCGAAAAAATATTCACTATGTGAAAAAATATTATAACCACACAACATAAAATACAATATTTTTTTCACACCTAAAACTAAAAAAAAAATACCTAGAGAGTACCCAGAAAATTTTTTCAAACCCTCTAACCCTCACACTTTTTCTTTAGAGCTACTCTTATTTTTCTCATTGGGTGAATTGGCACTTCAAAGCATGCCTATTTATAGGCACCAGAGGCATCTTGTAAACATGAAGCTTCCATTAGTGCCTTAGTGGAGTGGTTGTCACTGACTCCAACCACTCCAACTACTCCTTCACAAAAACAACCTTCATATTTTTTTTTATTAATTAATGTGTAATAATCTCCACCTTAATTTTTTTTTTTAAAAAAAAAATCTGCTACCAAGATATTGTCTAATACCGACAATCATAAGTATTATTATACTCCACCATAAAGAGTATATCCACTTGAAATTAATATCAACTTTAAGAATTTCACCTCGGCTCATGTCAATAAATATGGTGCAACTTCCATACTGATTTTTCAGAAGTTCATTAGCCATTGACATTCCTTTATTCCACCAGGCACCTTACACAATCATCAATCAATACCCGTGTGCAAATTCGTGGACATGCTACCAATCATATGTCCTCTTTCACGGCATCTCCAGTAGTAGCAATCATGCCATGAGGACATATATTTTTCTTTAAAACAATTCATCATCTCCGTCTACTAGGAAAACGACATTGGTAACATTATCTTTGAAGCTATTGGTCGAATCAGCTCCACCCTTCTTGCAGTTTTTCTTTATGTGGCCCGTTTGTCCACATCCCCAGCACACAATTTTCTTCATAGAGTTCTTTTTCTTCACATACTCACAAACAGTAAACATTGAGTTTTCTGAAGGTCTGTTTTCCCCTTTTTATCTTCTTTCTTTAAAAATTAATTTACTCGCCACCTCTGAGTAAACTACAGTTTCCTTCCCATACATTAAAATGGGCTGCATGTATTTTTAAGTAGATAGAAGAGACAAGATGAGTCGTAAAGTTTTATCCTCATCATCTATTTTAATTTCGAGAATCTCCAATTCAGAAATAATCCCCTTTAGGACACTCAGATGATTGAAATTTTTGTACCTTCCTCCTTCTACAATGTATAAAATTGCTCCTTCAAATAGAACCTATTTGAAACACTTTTGATTTGGTACAATTCTTCAACCTTATCCCAGATCTCCCTTGTTGTAGACAGTCTAACCACATTAGCAAGAACAGTCTTTGCTAAATTAAGCCGTATTTGACTGGCAGCTCTCAAATGTAGCTCCTCCCAATCTCCATCACTCATTATGGGCTTTCTTGAGTCTCCACTACAATCACCCAACGGTTCTAAATCTTTTCTGCTGGTCAAAGGGATTGGCCTTCCCTTCAAGACTTTGTACAATCTAAACTGAATTAACAAATCCTTGACTTGCACTTGCCATAAGGCAAAATTAATTTTTCCATCAAATTTTTCAACATCAAATTTAGTTACTGACATTTTTTCTGTGTTTTTATTTTAGTGTAAAATACACACTAAAACTCCACCACACCAAATGTACTTGTAGGCTTAATATAAAGAGTAAAGAATAATCTAACTTATTTTCTGATGTGGGGGGTCCACCTTAATGGCAACCACAGAGCATACGATAAGTAGATATTAATACCCCAACAAATCTCTGATACCAATTGTTGGAAAAAATTATCTTATTTTCTTCACAGACTATCTTTAATAAAAATAATCAAGCAACCACAGAGAAAAATAACAAGACAAGAATTTACATGGAAAACTCCAAAATCGGAGAAAAACCACGGCCGTTGTCAAAAGACAACCAAAAAAATATTCACTATGTAAAAAAAATATTACAACCACACAATATAAAATACAACATTTTTTTCATACCCAAAACTCAAGAAAAATACCTAAAGAGTACCCAGAGAATTCACAAACCCTTTAACCCTCACACTTTTTCTTTGGAGCTACTCTTATTTTTCTCGTTGAGTGAATTGGCACTTCAAAGCATGCCTATTTATAGGCACTAGAGTTATCTTGTAAACATACAACCTCCATTAGTGCCTTAGTGGAATGGCTGTCACTAGAGTTGTATTCGAATATGAACGAATTGAGCATCACATTTTCGAACTCGAGTTCGAATATAATCGAATACTGTTCAAGTTCGTTTATTATTCGAGCTTGAATTCGGGTTCGAGTTCGTTCGATTATTGTTTGATAATGTTTGAGTTCGTTTAAGTTCAAGTTTGAAAAATTCGATTAACGTTCGAGTTCAAAAAACTCGAATTGTTCGAATTCGTTTATTTTATATTTAATATTTTAAAATTTATAAAAATAATAATTCAAATTTTAATTAAATTAATTGAATATTATAATACTAAATAAATATATAATAATATAATTAATATTAATGTGAATATTATAATTATAATATAAGATTTATTAAGAATATAAATATAATAATTAATATAATTAATTAATTTTTAAAAATATAAAATATATTCACGAATTCGAGTATGTTCGTAAACATGTTCGAATTCGTTCATTTATTATTCGAGTTCTAGTTCGTTTGTTTATTAAACGAACTAGCCTTATTCAAACACGAACGAATTCGAACAAGTTTTTGTTTGCAAACATTTGGTTCGTTTACAACTCTAATTGTCACTGACTCCAACCACTCCCTCACAAAAATAGCCTCCACATTTTTTTTATTAATTAATGTGTAACACAATTTTCTACATGTATTAAGGTTTTACAATCTAATAATAGCGGTGAATAATGAATATATATCACATGAATTTCAAGTCTTTTTGCAACACAAAGGTATTATTTCTCAGCGATCATGTCCTTATAACCCTCAACAAAATGGAATGGCTCAGAGTAAAAACCATCACTTGTTGGATATGGTTCGAACACTTCTCTTATAGTCATCAGTGCCATCTAAATTTTGGGTAGAATTGCTTTGTCAATAGCAGTGTATTTGATTAATCATCTGCCTTCTCAATCATTGGGCTTCGATTCTTCTTATTATCGTCTTTTTAGTGTGCATCTTGATTACCACATGTTACACACATTTGGCTGTGTTTGTTTTGTTCATTTGCCACTTAAGTTAGTTCAGTGTGCTTTTATGGGTTATAGCAATAGTCTGAAGGGATTTTTAAAGTTATGATGCTATTGCTGATCATATATATATTTCTAGAAATATTATTTTCTTTGAGCACGAGTACTATTTTCAATAGCATGAAATTTCTTCCGCCAATGTTTTTCTTCCTGGCTTTGATGCTCTCTTTTTGCCAATTGAGCATTTCAAACCTGGCATTGTCTATCAACATCGATAGCCCCCATCATCACCAACCCTTCCTAACACTGATCTAGTGCCTTCCAATTTAGCTGACACTACTCCTTTTGGCTGAGCTAGTAGTTCCTCGAAGATCTTCTCGGATTCATAAACCTCTTGAAAGGTATGGTTTCTCTGCACTTTAACTGATATTGCAATTCCTACCTCCTATTCTCAAGCAACTAAACAAGCTTGTTAGGTGAAAGCTATGGAAGAAGAACGATAGGCTCTCCAGGAGAATCATACTTGGGACATTGTTCCGTGTCCTAATGGTGTTAAGCCCATTGGTTGTAAATGGATCTATTCTATTAAGCTACGAAATTTTTGGAAAATTGGGCTATTTTCCAACGAAATTCCGACTGTGGGATTGCTACTGCCGGAATTCCAAATGTAGTGCGTGAATGCAACCATAATCCAATTTTTTTCACAAATAACCAGATATTACCAAAGAAAAAAAAATGCCACGCATTACTGGAATGCGACCTAAGGTCGCATTTTGTGAATGCGACCTTAAGGTCACATTAATTAAGTTCACAGCCCTTCTGCCCAACACCCTTTCTTCCTCAATTCTAATTCATCCGACCTCTGAAACTTCGCCGCAAACATCCCTTCGCCGCTGAGGACAACTTTTGATAGAATTTATCCACCCAAATGTCCACCTCAGGTGACCAATCAAACTTGTTATTCTTCATTGTGCTTTGCTGTGAAATAGAATTGATGTACCTTCTGACATATTTCTAGTTGATCTCAAAAACAAAACTCATTCCTCTTATCTACAAAGTGAACCATCCCACAAATTAGTGCCTACAAGAAATTTAGTAGCCCAATTAGAGTAATGATACAACAAAAAGATATTCCTATGTAAAGAAATGACTCATTTAGATCTCTTATGTCTAACTTCCAAACCGTTTAGAGTACACTTCAAACAAATATAATTTCTAGCACATCGATGATGAAATTGCTTTGATCACAGCAATAACTTTCAATTTCAGCTAGTGAAGCTAAAAGTGACACAGCTAAACAATTCTATTTGCAAACCAAGGTGAATTTTGGAATGATTCTGCTTCTTGCAAATTGAAAAAGTTACGTGCATTCAGTTTCACAAGGAGTTGATCACGTTGCAGATTGTGAGAGAGATAGGTGAATGAATTTGCACATAAAGAGAGAGAGAGAACCGAAAAGTACTTCACTTTGAACCAGGAAATAATATCACATTCTCCTGGTGGATGAAATTAGTAATAATGAGAACTGAAGATATTAACAACTATCACCTTAATACTAAGGGAGGTAGGTCTATATGCCATTCTGCTTACCAACTTCAAGCTTTGAACCATACTAGAAAATGCACATTAGAAAATTGAAGGCATTTTTCCTCCAGAAATATGAATGCTTATGATAATACACTATTTGGAGAAGAAGTCTTTTTTTATTCTTTTTTTTTTTTTTTGAATAATCATAGAAGTAGGCCTCAATAATCTATTTGAGCCTTGAGATGAGTAAAGCAGACCATTCAGAGTATCAAAAGTAAAAGCAACTTACCTCGATCAAACAACTGGAACTAAGATTGAGCAGCTGTCCTGTAGCAACAGACTTCCCATTCAACACAAAATTTAGAAACATCATATTTTTAGCCTTTCAGTGGTAAGCTTCAAATATTGTATATTTCTTTCTCTACTATATTCAACTCACTTTTGTTTCCTCCCTCAAGCTCACACAAGGAGGAAGTACTAGTTTCTTTATTGAGCAAAGCAATTTTCTGATTTATATGGTAACCAATAGAGGTGTTCACAAATGAATCATCAAAATAAACTTGGATAACAAGTACCTGAAAGACTATCCTTCACCTTTTTTTTTTTTTTTTTTTTGTTATTAAACAAATGATCTAAAAGAAAAAAAAAAGCAATACTGCTATAATATTGATTCGATAATTTAAAATTTATTGGTATTTATATGATAATTAGAAAATATAGGAAAGAAAGCTATTTTAAGGGGATCTTGATTGATTTCCATAATTTATTACCTAATATTAATAATTTTACAAAATTATCCTTTATTTTGTGAGGTGATAAAACTATGTGTTTTTATTTTTTTGTCTTAAAAAAATAGGTACAGTACTAACATACTACCTTCATGTAGTATGTTAGCAAATCCCTATACATACATACATATGTGTGTGTGTGTGTGTGTGTGTGTGTGTGTTTTGTACTCTTTTCATTTTTCTTACTCAACAGTTGCATATTTACTTAAAAGAAGTCCATACTTTAATTCTCTTTTAAATACAAAAATATACCCCCAAAAATATATAAATTGAAAAGGTTTTAAAGATCTAAGTTGGGGAATATGTATCTTTTAGAGAAGTGTTAACAAAAAGATGTAATGCAGGAAATTGAATAAACTGATTTGTGCGGAGCTTTGTTTTTTGCTCTCTATATTTTTTTTTTATCAGGGATTGATAAACTATATAACTTCATTGAAACTGTAGCATAGTATGAAGCACAAACAACTTAAGATCTTTAACCTTTGAATGCTAATCATGCGCATAGATATAATCGTAGTTTAATTGTGTGATCCTAATTTAAATAGGTACAATGGATCACATGTACATAGATATCTATCCGGGGCCTCTTGTCGACAGTTTACTATCTCTTCAGTCGAGTCATCGTTCGCCTTTGGTATGGTCTGATGATCAACATGTTTGTGAGATTCCATTGGTGTATGACGATATGATTCTGCATTTGGGGAGCATACGCCCCTTTCCAGTAGAGTTGCAGAGTTAGTGGATAGGACTGATTTTGGTGGAGTCAGGCGAGCTGGACATATCCAAGTTGATCATGCTCTCGTAACCACACTGGTAGAGTGATGGCGTTAGGAGACCCATACATTTCATTTCCCTTTAGGAGAGGCTACAGTGACACTGGAGGATGTTGCGATATTATGGGGCCTTAGGGTAGATGGGGATGTGGTGATAAGGCCTCCTTATCACTATAGTAAAGGTGACTGGATTAACCTTTGCGATAGATTGCTTGGCATTAGGCCACGGACCAAGGACATACGGGAAAATAGGATTAGGAAGGGTCTTATTGAGGAGGTCTTGGATTTTCCTTTGACCAATGATGCAACTGATGACATCGTCATGCAGCGTGCTCATTGCTTTATCTTCCTATTAATTGGGGGACTACTGTTCTCTAATAAGTTAGGGAACCTGCTCCACTTGAGATACCTACCTCTCCTCAAGGATTTGAAGGCATGTGGGATGCTCAGCTGGGATAGTGTTGTTCTAACATTCCTGTATCGATGTCTGTGTCACACTTCTATCGGGTTGGCACAGGAGATTTGTGAACCGATGGTCTTACTCCAGGTACGAGTTCAAATATGTTTTATATTTTATTTTTATCTTATAAATATGTGTGCTACAAATCTAACACATTTGTGACTACGTTGTAGCTATGGGCATGAGAACATGTTCGGGTTGTATGGCCAGAACGGAGTATACCTCACGATGATTTGCCACCCCTTGCACCCTACGGTGCTCGATGGGATGTACTAGTACAGCTTTATCGGACATCTACACATGTTCTCGTAACATATTACTCTCAACTAGATGCCCTCTCAGACGAGGATGTGAGTATATATAAATACTTTATTTATACTCGTTATTTGTTTGACACTAACAATCCCGAACAATGGTATGACAGTTTGTCTGGCGGCCTTATCAGACTGATTTGGTTAGTCTCCTTCCCCCTAGTTATTTGGAGGGACCCGATATCTGGAGGTCACGTACAGCGTTGATCAGTTGGGAGGTCGTCGAGCTATATTTTTCGGATCGAGTGATGTGGCAGTTTGGGATGCTTCAGTCTATTCCGATGGATTGTAATACGAGGATTGACCTGCATAAGGTTGATAGGCGAAGCAATCCATCTAGAGATTATAGAATATATCATGGGTCGTATCTTCAGATGTGAGCCAATCGAGGAGACCTTATCCAGACCAGTATGATGGGTGTTTCGGTCGCAGTAGATTATATGCAATGGTATAGGAACTGTACCCGTCTTCGGATCGGGAACCCCATTACCCGTGCTTTTTTGACCTCGGGGTATCATCCTACCGAGTCTAGTACAGTGGTCATGGTATGTAATTCATTGGGTAATGTAGGAGTTAATAACTTGAGAAGTCCTTTGATTATTTACTAATTTTTTCGAATGATGATTTCAGGCTGATATTATGCGATGAGTTATGACAGTGGTTAAACGTCACATACACAGTGCCGACTCGGTGTCCCGAAGGGCATTTATTGACATTCAAGATATGTGTGCTCGAGAACTTGTAGCATGCCATCAGGAACACGACCGATATGCTGGACCAATACCAGTTGATGCAGGCGACCAGACCATCGCAGTGAGTCAGCCTATGTCGAGGCCCCGGGATCCTGTTGATGGACGTATGCAGGAGTGAGGTATGGAGGCAGGAGACCCCGAGTTCGAGCTCATCCTCCACCTCACGAGGCTATTCCGAAGGTACACCAGGAGCTTGAGATTCAGGAGGAGACGGGAGGTTACACGCAGATCAAGATTGAGCGAGATGATTTCAACACCTGATGGGATGATTTTCGCACTGATGTTGCACCAGATGATCTGATTGGTTATGACTTCGTTGTCATTCCGGTTCATACTATGCATATGACAGTAGGCGTGTTCGATGACGGGAATGCGGGGCCATTATTCCAAGACCAGGTGACAGGCATCTCTCGCATTAAGGAGCTTCCAGTACGTCCCTTTTATGGTATAGTCTGTCACCGGCGACGCAGACCGGGTGCACCTGAAGCAAGCCAGATTCCTGATCCTAAGCTAACTCTTATGCCAGCAGCAGACCAGCTTCCTAATCCCGTGCCAGCTCCACCCCAGCTACCAGATCCCGCATCAGCTCCCAGATCCCGTGCCAGCAGGTCCGAGATCCGGATCATGCGCATAATGGCGATGAGCCAGCAGGTGGTGGGAGACCAAGGCGAAAGATTAAACCTCACCGTCCTTATGTACTCTCACCACATTATGTGCACTTGATGTTAGGAGATACTATGTACTTTATATACCTTTTGCGAGCTACCTATGTTGATTTTGGATGATTAAAAGGCTATATTCATTTGTTTTTTGTATTGTTGCTTTTGGATTTTTTTTTAAATTTGTATATAGGTTATGGATATAGAGGTTTGTGTGTTTTTAAAAAAAAAAAATTTCCTTAAGATGCGACCTTAAGGTCGCATTCATCAAATGCGACCTTGATGTCGCATTCATAAAATGCGACCTCAACGGGCCATTTTCAACAAAAGCTGGCTTCCGCTTCCAGATCTGCAGATGTATTTCATTTTGGGCGATCCTTAAAACATTGTAATGCTACTACGAAATGGGTGTTTAATAGATAGCTCAGATTGGGCCGGCCTATTGATTTTGGATTTCGATTTACTTAAAAAGGTAACATCAATGCATTTCGGTTGATTTTATTTATAATTTTCCAAGTCATTCTCTCAGCTCTCGTGCACATTTTCATTATTTTCATCACATTTCTCAGATTGTGACACATTGTAACCATGACTGCATTGGATTCCCCTATTGTGCTCTATTTTTTTTGGGATTGTCAAATTCAGCGAGATTATCAAGGGTCTATATGGTTTGATGGGGCTATTAAAAAAACCTGGATACTCCGACATCGGATATTGTACTCTGAACTACTTGAAAAGGGAACTATCTTAGATTGGGAGGGAGAAACGTGATATTCAAGATTTCACTCCGACATCCATTCCTGTATGGATCTGATAAAAAATATGCTGCGAATGAGTTAAGCGGTAATGATGATATGGAGATTTTATGGATGCTGCCAAATGAGTTTAAGTCATAGAGCATCCAACTTCATGTTAGCTATTCTGACTTGACATCTCAACACACAAGTCACTTGGCAGGGTTGTCTCCACCAACGGGTTCATTCTTGGCAATGCTTAACCAAGTCATGGGTTTGGGTCACTCAATGAATTCATTATCCCAACTTTCCACGGGTATAAGGATGGAAGACTTGAACAACATACGCCCCCAATCATTTTACCAACCGATGAAAAATACAAGTGCTACATTAAACGTTACCGGAACTGGATACATTAATTCAACTGGTAGTAATGCTGAGACAATCGATGCTGGTCACACATCTGAAGGTTTGATAAGAAGGAATAACTTGATCATCCCCGAGCAACTACTGGTTCAAACACAAAGTCGACGGGAGGTGGATACGTATCTAGCAGACAGCAACCGACTGCATGCTAGCACTACCCCAACAGATGTAGCATCTCAATCGCATGTGGTCACAGGTGCAATAAATGTTGATTCAATGTTGCATACATTTGACGGTGACTGTTTCAATGGCTCGGAGGGACCAATGAACTGGTATGACACAGATGAGAGTGAAGAAAGTGACATTCCAGCAAACATTTTCGCACTTGAAGTGCAAGATGACATGAATGACATAGCAGGGCCTGTTAATAACATTTCTCAATCAGCAAGATTTCCAATATTTGATGATGTATGGTCAGGTGCATGTGCTAATAAATCACTCAATAGGCACTCAATCGATGTTACAAGAAGTTGGTCTGACACTGACACTGATTTGCATCTAAACATAAGATTTTAGAACAAGAAGGAGGCTATATATGCAGTAAGAAAGTGGTCTATTCAAGTAGGTCGGGAATTCATAGTCTTGGAGAGTAAGAAAGACTATTGGTATGCTAAGTGTAAGCATTCAAGTGCCGGCAAACCTTGTTCTTGGCATATTCTCATTATACATAAGAAGACTCATGGACAGTGGTAGATAACAGTTTTGAACAAAGAACACACATGCGTTATTACAATTGTGAACAATGTGCATAGGAACATGGATCATCGATTCATAGTCCGTAATGTGACACATTTAGTATTAAATGACCCTGAATACCATATGAGTGATGTTATTGCTGAAGTTCAGAAACTGTGGAGGATGGGTTGTTTTTATAAGAAAGTTTGGGAAGGCCGAAAGGTTGCTATGGAACTTGTATATGATGATTGGCCCTCAACGTGGATTGCCCTACCAAAATACATGCTTGCCTTGCAAGATTCCAATCCTGGGGCTATTGTGAGGTGGAGACACCATTGGACTAGTGTGGATGATTTGAAAGCTTTTAGTTTCCTTTTTCTGGTCATTCAAACCTTCAATTGTTGGTTTCAAATATTTTCATCCAGTGGTATCAATTGATAGAATCCATTTAAAAGGACTTTATCAAGGCAAATTGTTTGTAGCGTCCACTTGGGATGCGAATAGTTACCTCTTCCCTCTTGCATTTGCCATCGTGGATGAGGAATCATTGGAGAGTTGGAGCTAGTTCTTAAAACTCCTACGTCAAAATGTCATTTTGGATAGACATATATATCTTATTTCTGATAGACATAAAGGCATTATCAATGCTATACGCCATATGAACGAGTGGCAGGAACCTTTGGCTTTTCATCGATACTGCCTCAAGCACATAAAGGGAAATTTTCATGCCAAGTTTAAGGACACTAATTTGACAAGTTTGATGTACGCTGTTGGTTTAGAGCGCAAAAGCACCAAGTGTCAATCATATTTGGATGAAATCAGGATCCAAAAAGAAGATGCATTTAAGTATTTAATGGATATTGGTTTGGAGAAATGGACTTTGTCATATGATGAAGGGCACAGATATGGTTCAATAACTACTAGTTTATCTGAATGTATGAATAATGTGCTATAGAAAGCAAGATCTCTTCCGCTGAAAGTTTTAGTTGAAACTTCATTTCAGAAGTCAGTTGAATATTTTAATGAACATAGAGATGAGGCATCTAATTTGAGACACCCTTTACCATCTGAAATGTAGAAGTTGTATTCTTATTTTGAGGACAAATCTAGAGGGCATGTTGTGACTAAACTTAATGCACAAGCCAGTATATATGGGATCAAATCGTCTATTCAACAAGGGGGTAGAAGTCCAAATGTTTACAGTGTCAATTTAACGGAGAGATCATGCACGTGCCAAAAATAGAGTATATATAATATTCCTTGTTCACATAGATTTGCAGCATGTCGTCACAAAGGTTGGAATTCAATTGACTTTGTTTTGGAGTTCTATACTAGAAGGAATTATGAGTTGACATATGAGGGTCAGTCAGTTTTTTCCTCTGGCAGATGAACAATATTGGAGGCCTTCTAATTTTACGCTTGCACCAGTGGAAGAAATGATGCGAAATGAAGTTCCTGGCCGTCCGCGAACATCGAGGATACCTTGTGATATGAATTATCGGACACCCAATTCTACTCCAAGATGTAGCAACTGTCATAGGAGTGGACATACTAGGAGGAATTATAATAATAATAATTATTTTACTGTTTCGAGATACTAGCCCTTGTCATAATCTATTAGTTCGTTTTCTATTTAATTGTATTTTCAACACAGTTTTTTTATGTACTTGCAATATTGTTCTTGTTATTTTGAATGCTTCAATCATATATACTATTATATTGAATGTTATTCATGTGAGAAATGTTGACTTGAATCGCCACAGGAGGATGTGAGTCTTTTGGATTTTACTGGTAATTAACATGCATCCCACAGGAGGATGTGAGTCTTTTGAATGTGATTTTTACTTGGAGAACAAATGAATACTATATTGCTATTTTTGGTCTCTTGTATAGCCGGTTGCATGGAATAGCATTTAGCTTGGATTTGTGATGTTTTAGTGAAGTTTTGATGATGTTTGGAGGAGATTTTGATGGCTGAAAATTGAATAAGTTGATGAAGATAGGATTCTAGAAATTGAGGAAGAATAGGGTGTTGCACAGAGGGGCTGTGCTTAAGGTTGCATTCTAGTAATGGACCTTAGGTCGCATGGCATTTCTTTTTTTTTTTTATCCGGTTATTTGTGGAAAAAATGGGGTTATGATTGCATTCACACCTCATTTTATTTGATCGCATTCTGTGAATGCGACTACACTACATTCGGAATTTCAACAGCGACAGCCCCACTATCAGAATTCCATTGGAAAACAGCCCCATTTCTCAAAAATTCCGATTAAGCTACGGTCTAATGGTTCCCTTGATAGATATAAAGCAAGGCTAGTGACACTTGTTAGACAGGAATATGGAATCAATTATAAGGAGACATTTGCACCTGTAGCAAATATGACAACATTGTGACTTGTTTTAGCTATTGCTGCTTCTAAGAGGTGGCCACTACGATATATGGATGTTAAAAATGCCTTTTTACATGGGGATCTCAAAGAAGAAATCTATATGACTGCACCACTAGAGTTATTTTCTACACCTTCATCTGATGTTTTTGATTGAAGCGATCACATTATGGTTTGAAATAGGCTCCCTGTGCTTGGTTTGATAAGTTTTGTTCTACGCTTCTTAGTTTTTCATTAGTCCAAAGTCAATATGATTCCTCTTTGTTTCTTTGCAAAACACCTAAAGGAGTTGTCATGCTTTTGGTATATGTCAATGATATTATTATTACTGGAACTGATTCTGCGATGATTTCTTAGCTTCAAGACCATCTTCAGTGATGTTTTCATATGAAAGACTTGGGTCCTTTACAGTATTTCCTACGTCTTGAAGTTCATTCTACTTTAGCTAATCTCTTTCTACATCAGCATAATGTATTAAGGAGTTACTTGCTTTGGCTAGTCTTCAAGATGGTCGAACAGTTGATACTCCCCTGGAGGTGAATGTCAAATATCGCCATGATAAGGGTGATTTTCTGTCTAATCCCTCTTTATATAGGCAACTAGTGGATAGCCTAAACTATCTCACTATTACTCGACTTGATAATTTTTTTTTTTTTATTCAACAAGTCAATCAATTTGTGCAAACACCTCGGCATCTTCACCTAGCAACTGTTTGCCACATTCTTCGCTATTTAAAAAGCACTACTGGCCGAGGTCTTTTCTTTTCTGTCAACTCTCCTATTCGTCTAGTTTCCTGCTGTGATGTTGATTGGGCTGGTTGTTTCAATACTAGACGTTCCATTACCGATTGGTGCATATTCCTAGGTAATTCTCTTATTTCCTGGAAAAGCAAGAAGTAAGATCGGGTGTCTAAGTCTTCTACTGAGTCTGAGTATCTTGCTATGTCCTCTGCATGTTCTGAAATTGTTTGGCTTCGTGGATTGTTAGGCGAGGTTGGATTTCCTCAACTTGAGCCTACTCCACTTCATGCAGAAAACACTAGTGCTATTCAGATTGCTGCTAACCCAGTGTTTCATGTGCGTACTAAACATATTGAAGTGAATTGTCACTATATCTGTGAAGTATATGATGCTCATGTCATCTCTCTTCCGCATATTACCACCAATCTTCAGATAGCTGATGTGTTTACTAAAGCTCTTTCCAAACATCGACATCACTTTCTTGTTGACAAATTGATGCTAGTTGATCACCTAGCAGCAAATTGAGGGGGTATATCAATGGCAAAGATTATGGCATAAATTATGTCCACGATCTGTGCAAATTATGACTAAAATCTGTATATATTTTCTTAGAATAGAATATCTATATCTATAATTAGTGTATTAGATGTAGTGTATTAGCTGTATATTAGGACAATAGCAGTGTATAGATGATTACCAAAAATAGATTGTACAGAAATTCTTATTTAAGTGAATGAATCCTCAAGAGAAAGGGGAGGCAATTCACCCAAAATTTGTCACTTTTCCGGGCCACAATACTACTTCAGTACTCAAGCAATGTCAGGACAATTTCAAAAAGAATAAGCTCATTTGTCAGTAGTTTCAAATGTATCTGCGCATTTCCTGTGAAATTATAGAACATTCTTGTCTGCCATATAAAAGAGGGTCATCAAGGTCCCCGAAGATGAGTCGCATTCTTGCATGACATGTTCAACAAATCACATCAAATGCAACAGAATGCCATTTTTCGATGCAGCATTAAGTTGAAACCAAAACAATTATGAAATGCCAAACTTGATTTATCAGGAAACCGGATATTTTTTGGGGCCAAATCAATGCTTGTACAAATTTAAAAGTTGTTTTACATTTCAGGTGCCAATATGCACAAATAAATTCATGCATCTTCGTCAACCTCCCAATCTCCTGCTTAAAGAAATTAACTCAGGTATTTCATGTACAGATCATTAGCAAGAGCAATGGCATCGCCTTGTGCCTTTACTGGGTACTGCTCTGAACCTGCTTGCCACTTGTTCGAATATGCAATCCATTCTTTTCTCCATTCCTCCAATTTGAAGGCCTTGTTTTCACTCAAGCTTTTTGATAATTGTCTGAAATACATAGCAGCTCGTGGCAGATAATAACTTTCAAGAAGCCCACTCCAAAACTTATTTGCTGATTATACACGAATGAAGAATAAGTATCAAGCACCGCCATAGAATGGAATTTCTAACAATATAAATTGCTACTTTGATTATATGGAGAGTATCATGTTTACCATAATCATGCAGTTTGCTCTGATTATATTTTGTGTTATCATACCACATCGTCACTTGTGTCCTTGCATTCCATTCATACTAAAGCAAATGCCAAAAAGGAAAACAGAGTTAAAAAACTGCTTTGTTATTGCAGTAATCTTCAATTTATCTTGCACAAACCCTCTTGCATGTTTGTCAGTGGTTTAAAATGAGTAGATTTCTTGTGGTATGTTATCTATATAGGTTTAGAATGTTTATGGATATGTGTGAGAGAGAGAGTGAATTTTTATAGGTACCTTGCTTGTAGGTATATATACTCAATGAAACAATAATGAAAAACTGCTTTATGCTCAATTATATTGGTCGAAGTTTTGGAAGAGAGGAAGTAAGTTATTCTGACCTGCCTCTCCTCTTCAGAATTAGCAGCCAGCTTTTTTGCACTTTCAAGCCAAGTACCAAGTAAAAAGTTATCATCTGCAGCAAGAAGTTCATCAATGTCCTTAATGAGTTCTAGAAATTTCTGACTACGGCACAGCAAGGCTTTTGCATTCTTGTCCTGAAAGGCAGTTACAGCCTCCAAATATATCTGGTTTGCAAGCTTTGACAGTGATTGTCTAGTCAAGTCGACCAAATCATACCTGTTAGCACAAATAAATGATCAGTGGTGCTTTGACAACAATTCTATTTCATTCGAAAATATTTCAAATGACCAAATCATACATGTTATCATAGGCTTTCTCTAGATCAATAAATACCATAAGAGAGAACGATTTGCATATGGTATTTATTGATCTAGAAAAAGCCTATAATAAGGTGTCTAGAGAAGTACTTTGGTGGTGCTAGTAAAAAAAGGTATATCACAGAAATATATTACCCTTATTAAAGATATATGATAGAGCATGTACAAGTTTAAGAAGTTGCATCAGAGTGATAGTAGAGTTTCCTATTACTATAGGAGTACATTAAGGATCAACATTTAGTCACTTCCTCTTCACAACCATTATGGACCAGTTGACTTGTGGTATACAGGAGACTATGCGATGGTGTATATAGTTTGCAAATGATATTGTTCTGATTGATGAGACTACAGCCGGTGTAAATGGTAAATTGGAGTTGTGATGACACATGTTGGAATCTAAGGACTTCAGAATCAAGAATCAACACTTAGTCAGTTCCTCTTTGCAACCATTATGGATGAGTTGACTTGTGCTATACAGGAGGCTATGCCATGGTGTATATTGTTTATTGGTGATATCATTCTGATTGATGAGAGTACAACTGGTTTAAATGCTAAATTGAAGTTGTGGCGACAAATATTGGAATCTAAGGGCTTCAAAATCAGAATTAGTAGACGTAAAATTGAGTATATGGAATGTAAGTCAGTATTAGCAGACATATAGACCAGAGGGTAACTTTAGATAACAGAGATATTTCATTAAATGACTGCTTCTGATGTCTAGGGTCTATTATTAAAAAAGATGGAGAAATTGATAGTGACTTGCTCACCGAGTTAAGATTGGTTGGTTAAAATGGAAGAGTGCAACAAGTATTCTGTGTGATCGTAATATGTCTTTGAGCCTAAAAGAAAAGTTCTATAGAACAGTAGTAAGACCAACTTTGTTATATGGTACGAAATGTTGGGCAATTAAATGGTGTCATATTCAAAAAATGAAGGTAATTGAAATGCGTATGTTAAGGTGAATGTGCGAGCATAATAGAAATGACAAAGTAAAGAACGAGATCATTCAGAAAAAAAGTGAGAGTGGCATCTATTGAAGATAAGATGAGAGAAAACTGCTTGTGTTGGTTTAAACATATATAGAGAAGACCGAGGGATACTTCTGTTAAAAGAATTGAGGGATGGAGGCATGATGGGTTGGATAGAGGTGGAGGCAGGCCTAAGAAGATATGAACAAAAGTGATTAGAAGAGAAATGTCTCTATTGGATTTGGATGAGATTATGATAGTAGATAGAAAGAAGTAGGAGGAGAGGATTTATATAGATGACCACATGTAGTCTTGGATTGATTCATATAGCTGACCCCAAGTTTCCTTGGGACTAAAGCTTAGTTGTTGTTGTTGTTGACCAATACTAAGCTATCTTAGAGTATTTTAACCTTCCAATATTTGTCAGCAATTCTTTTAGCGGAGATTGAGATGCCAACTTGTTTTATATGCCATTTCAAGAATCACATTGCACCACCAATTATGCAGAAAGAAGAAAATAATGTTTGGTACACATAGATGAGAATGCTGTCTCGCACTTGCTTTACTCTTCCTTTCATTTATTGGTTTCATTTTACATAATTGTGATGTAATATCATTTTACACTTAATGAACTCTAAACTAAAATCAGTTTTCTTTCATGTATCATCAACACTCCATCTACATAGACAAGTGACTCAAATGTTTCATTTTCCAGTATACATTTATCTAAGCTGTTTCAATTTGTTGATGTTTCTTGTATGCAACTCAAATAGGTAAAATTCAACCATAAGAAGAATTCGAAAAGGATACATCAGCAGAACAAATTCACCTCTCAGAATGCTAAACCAAGAATACATAAACATCACATAAGCAAAGGTGACAGTGCTTTGAAGCCTAAATCCAAGTGCTTATGAGGGCATATAATGCCAAAGAAGTACGTGCTAAGAGGAAAGTTGTGCCAGAACCAGTTTGAAATTGAAAGCAGAGAGACTTCAATTTTATTGCTAAATCTCAAGGGTGTGCTAGTGACAGGAAAGAAGTACCTCATACAGTAGAATGTGATTACTAATGTATTATTTCTTGCAGGATTTGGTTCCAGTAACAAGTTCTTCTTGACAAGTAACATGGCCCATTGGATCCAAATTGAATACTTCAGAAAGCCAACTTAACCAGATTGCTTTTGTAATATGGTCTTTTTTATTGCTATATTCCAAAAGTGAATGCTAAGACAATTTTTTCGTATTTTGCACAAGGACAGAGAGTATAAGTGAACCCTTTCTGTTAAGGTTAATATCCAAGATTGATATTTTATTTGTGGCTTCCCTTCTTTTTCTCTTCCCTAGAATCCCATTGGATTGAAGTGCTAGAGAGAGAGAGAGAGAGAGAGAGAGAGGAGAGATGAACAAATTTTGAAGTGCAAGAAAAGCAGTCATATTGAGTGGGAGTAGCAGAAGAAAATTCAATTAAATCTGGTCTGCCAGACACTTTCCACACTTTACCTGTAAGTGAGGCTTCCAGAAAGCTCATTTCCTGCCTCAAGAAACAGCTTTAATGCATGGATGGCATCCTGAGTATTATACCATAGATGCGGCTTAGGTAAAGAGGAGCTTGCTTCTTGAAGAATGAACCTTCTGTTTCTATGTATCCCAACAAGTTTTTGCATCTTATTTTTTTTATGCAAGCCAGATTTAATATTCAGAGATGGATCCCAATCAGGAAATTTGACTATGTAATCTGTATTATGATCCTGCATGTAATAAAGTTTGGATAAGGAGTGGAAAAAAAAAATGATTTCCAGTCATTTTTTCATTTTTTTGGGAATTAGAAGACAGAAAATCAATAATTCACGGTAACTAAAGTATCAAGTGGATTCAAAGAACAGTCAATGTTTTAAGGGTCTACACAGTGCTCTTTTACTAGAGCAGATGAAAGTTATATTCCACAAGTAAAAGATTTATGACATAATGGCAGCATTGATGCACTTACGCTAAAAACCTAGCAACTCTATCTTATTTTTCTTGTAGGACAAGATAGAAGAGAACTTCAATGCAACAATTAAATGTAGAACTCATATATATTATTTTGAATAAAAAATTGAAACCTGATTTCCAAGAGGTTAAAACACTCGACTAAGACATGCATAGACATTCTCTGCTCCACACCCTAAAGACCTTAGTGACAAGCTACCAACTCTATAGAAAGTAAGATCCCCAGCAAAAGGATTAATTTTAAAATGGACATTTCCTTCCCATTTTCATCATTTATGTTTAAAACTCTTACAAGAAAATAAGAGGTCTGTGGATAATTATACTATTTTTAACTCGTATAAAAAATCATTTTCAAGCAACAAATGGAAACTTCAAAAAATGCACAATTCAAGATCAAATATGTCTCTTTATGCTTTCTCCGTTATATCAAGTACTCCTGTACGAAATCAAATGTCCAAGTTTTTATTTTGGGATGTCAAAAAATGTGAATCAATTCAAATATTTAATTAGCCATATCCATCCCAACTAGATTACAGGATTTTAAGGTGTTCAGCTTTTATTTTAACAGGGTAAGTTGTTACTTATTGAGTTCCCTTACACAGTACAGGTTACAGAACTAGCTCTTAATAAGCTTCAAACACCATTTTATGATTAAGCTAAAGATGAATAATTTAAATTGATTATCACTTTTTGAACTATATTTCTTCCAAATGGTCATGAACCATGAATCCTATGTTTATGCCTACAGGACAGAGGACACTATTCATTCAATGGGTAACAACTCCGAGACTTAGGTAATACAAATCTTCAAATGCAATTGAACGATTACTGATAGACACGTACAGCTATTCCATCAGTACAATTGTAAATGGTGCGATGAAAAATTTTCCAAGCAGCCTCAACCTGATCAACTTCTTTACCATAGCGTCTAAGACTGTAGATTTTCAACCATTCCTGAAATTTCAATCAAAATACATTTTTAAACTAAGAACTGATATTTCAGAAGGGCATAAACGCGAAGTTAATATAAACAGCATAAATTGCTTGGTATAAGACCACCACAAAGCTGAAAAGGGGTAACATAATGCTGGTTTTTGAAGGGGAAAAGCAATCATGTTCTGATTCTACAGAATTTATTGGCTAATTTCTCATCACATTTTGGTCCAAAGTGGCTGAATACAAAGCTACAATCATCACCCCCTCTCCACTCAAAAAAAATGAAAGAAAGAAAGAAAAAAGTATCTCAGAAATAATAGTTTCCCTATCATTTTCATTTTTCTTGACATATATATTTGTTGGCTGTGAAGAAAATTATAGTACCTAACATTTAGAGACAATATTTCAACGAATTGAGAAAATAAAGACCAGATTTTCTGCAGCTGATAAATTGAGTCTTCTATTTACAATTGGAGTCTGAATATGTCTCACAGAAGAAGTGACATGAGGCTTCTTTAATGAAAATCTGCTTTATTATCCACTAAGAGAATATAACAAAAGTTTTTCATTTTACAAGAAAAGGACAAATGCTATATCAAGAAACAGGCACTATTGCCCCTAAAAGGTTCGGCGGTAAATAATAATCATGGGTGGGTATTCCTGCACTCCTAGTGATCTCTTTAGGTTGACAATGCTTTTGTTGGATTCCTTCAGAAACACATGTTAAGCACAATACTGGTCAATTAAGCGAGTAAAGAGGCCTGCCTTAACATGTTGAGACCATATGAAGATTTTTCATCTCATGTTGATGGTAATACATTGAATCTTTTTTACCTCAAGTTGGAAATTATCACTTCTAAATGCCATTTCAGACATCAGCTCATAAACAACTGGATTCTGTTCAATTCCTTCCATACACATGCCAACACCAACCTGTCCACAAAACAATAAGCATGACATTTTAATGTCTTCCGGAGATACATAGCCAGAACAAGTCAGTAACCACACTTGGACAAGACAAATATCTCACAAATTATATAGATAATTCCATCAACAAGAGGACAATCAGAAGTTGGTAAATTCATCCATTACACAACTACCTTAGCTAATTAACGTAGAATGTGAATTATTTATAATTTTGAACCTCTCTCTTTTTTTTGGGGGGGGGGGAATGGAATAGAAAGCTTCTATTTATTCAGTAACACATGAACATATCTCTACATAGTATAAGGTCCGAACCACGGGTTGTACATGCAACAGAAAGTAAAAGCATCAAGTTTAACAAGTACCACATCTAGGGATTGAAGCTTGAAATGATAGAGCTAAAGATCTCAGCTTTGTGTTATTTTCCGCACAAAGGCAACAGCACAACCAGATTATTACATCCTTCAATTTTGTGAATATAAACAGCTTGGACTCCAGAGGCTCAAGTTTTTATCCAGCACACTCTTATGGGATGTTCTTGGGTTTGGAGGGGGGGGAGGGGGTAGACAAGAGAAGGTGTTAATAATATATGAAAACATTTACGAAGTGACAAAATTATGATATAATAACCGGGCGAAACATATACC
Organism: Voacanga thouarsii; assembly: GCA_026120185.1. Lineage (NCBI taxonomy): Eukaryota > Viridiplantae > Streptophyta > Magnoliopsida > Gentianales > Apocynaceae > Voacanga > Voacanga thouarsii. The sequence continues at coordinate 2,874,194 of JANUWF010001117.1, forward strand.
ATTCATGCTAATGGGTTTTTGAAACCCATGCAATTCACAACATTCTCTGGTAATTGTTGTGTATCTGGTTCCTTTTATCACATCATAAACATATAATGATAAATCTCATAGCATGTTTGATCCACCTTGCACAATGAATATTGTGAAAAGAAATGAACATACATGAGCACTGAAAAAAGTATTTGACAAAAGGAGCTCATTGAGAGAAATTCAGTAATATATTGTTCGACTAATTTAAGTGAAAGATCCTTTTCGGCTCTATGTATGGTCTTGTAGTTTATGTTTGTAGGACGGAGACGTGTATAAGTATGTTACTTGTAATTGCATAAAGCATACCATTGTTGAATTTTCACTGACACGAGCATCAATAGGACCTGAAGTAACAGCATCTAATATGCCGTACATTTCAATGTTTCCACCAAAGTTGTGCAGCATACACCTAAAGCATAAACATGAGAGAGAGAGAGAGAGACAAAAAATTACTTGGAAGGGGTTGATAATCATAACAATCTGCAGTAATACTTAAACTACCATATATAAGGAGTGCCATAAAACTGAGAGGATGACTTCCATATTGGTTTGACATCAGCAAATAGATCAAGAACTATCATCTTCCCAAAAGGAACAGAATGCAGAAGTGCCTGTAAAAGTATAACTAAGTTAAAAAATAGATGAAAGCCACACATCTTACTGGCTGAAGATTGCATTTTCACAGTGATGAAATTACAAATTTCTAACAAACAACAGACAATCCAAAGATAAATACTTAGCCAATAAAAGGCAAGATAAGAAAGTGGAGAGCATAAAATCCTTGCTTTTTCTTTTTTCCTTTTCTTTTTGTGTAAAAATTAGTATTCAGTAACATCTAAACTTGATGTCCAAGAGAAATATTAATTGGTAATATCACTATGAAGGTCCATTAATGAATTTAATAAAGATCTTGATCAACCCCTCTCCCAATGAACAAAGAAATAATGCTCCACCCTACAATTTTTGTACACCCTCAAGAAAGGCACAAAAAGCTCCCCCCATAAGATAAGTTCCATTCAAACATGTCAGCAATTATTTCTTTAGTGATTCAATTATATATCATTTCAAATCAATAGCAGAAGTGCGCCCTCCTTCCAATGCAATTTAAAGACCATGTAGCGTGGAAGTTAAAATACAATATTCTGTAATGACATATCCCAGAAAATTATGGCTGAAATACAAAAGTCTACACCAAAACATGCCACATGAATATGGCTAACCAAGTGGAATATTGGAATAAATAACTAAACTTTTTTCTGGGTTACGAGACGACTTAGCATATATAGCTGCACATATTTAGGAATTATAACTGTAATTATTTCCTGTAATTGTTTCTATATTTGTAATGTATAGTTGGCTTACCTTAAATAGGTCTAGGTATCTTGTATAAATACCTTGAGATATATGGAATAAACATAAGAGTGTTTTTTAGCCAATTATTAATTTGGTATCAGAGCCAAAGAAAAGACTTCCGCTGCCACCTTTTCCCAAACCCTAGCTGTCATTGTCTCTTCCAAAACCAGCGCGGCCCTGTAGCAACACTGTAGCGGCAATTTTGTAGCGCGCGGGTACTGTAGCAAATCATGCTGGTTATCATCTATCATGGCTACCAAAACTGACAATGAAGCAATCCCCGATAGCAAGAAACTCTCGACGGTGATCATTCATGAAACCTCTTCTCCAATCCATATTAAATTGGATGGTACTAATTATCGTGTTTGGTCAAATATTTTAGATATGCATATTGCTGGCAGAAAGAAGAAGGGTTATATTACTGGACGAAAGGCTGCACCTGCAGAAGATGATCCGGGTTATGATGAATGGGAAGCTGAAGATGCTCTTATCAAGTCTTGGCTTATTAATTCCATGACTGATAATCTGATGTCACACTTTGTTCAGTGTGGGACATTTAAAGAAGTTTGGGATGCGGTTAAGAGGAGCTATCTTGATGTGTCTGACTCTTCCCAAGTCTATGAACTGATGAGGAGGTCATTCCAATTGCGCCAGGGTGGTCGACCTCTGCCGGAATATTACAATGAGTTGAATTCAATTTTCATGGAACTTGATTATCGTAGGCCCAATGACATGGCATGTGCTGCTGATATCGAGAAACAAAGGAAGCGTATTGCAAAGGATCGCATCTATATGTTCCTTGCAGGTCTTGATCACCATTTGGATCAAGTTAGAAGTCGTGTTTTGGCTACTTCCCCTCTACCAAGCTTGGAAAAAGCCTACTCTTTAGTTCGTCGTGATCAGGTGACTCCTTCTGTTCCTATGAATTCTATCGCTTCCAATTCTCGCTTCTGCACTCATTGCAATAGTACCAGGCATACCATAGAGGTTTGTTGGAAGAAGCATGGATATCCGGAGTGGTATAAACTTAAACAAGCTGAGAGGAAAAATAAGAAATCTGCTCAGATTGCTGTTATTGATACTTCTCCACCTTCAACTTCTCATGTCTCTCAAGTGTCTGCTCACCAAGGTAATTCTAACACTTGGGTTATTGATTCAGGGGCCACTGACCATATGACTAGTAATTCTTCTATCCTTACCTCTCTAATGTCTTCACCTGTTAAGTCTGTACAAGTTGCTAATGGGACCTCTATGCCAATTACAGGAGTCGGGAGTGTCTCAATTTCTCCTACATTCTCCATGTCATCTGTCTTACTTGCACCTGCTCTTTCTAATAGTCTTCTTTCCATTAGTAAGATTACCAAAAGTCTTAATTGTTCTGCAATATTTGATTCCACTCATTGTATCTTTCAGGACAAACATACGAAGAGGACGATTGGCATTGGTAGGGAAAGAGGTGGTCTTTATTACTTAGAGGGGGCTACGCAGTTTCAATCTGAACCTAGCCATGGCCTTCAAGTAGAGAGCAAGTCATTTGATAGAGAGAAGATTCTTTTATGGCATTGTCGTCTAGGGCATCCATCTTTTCCTTATTTAGAGCGTTTATTTCCAAAATTGTTTCGCAATGTTGCTATCTCTAGTTTAAGATGTGAACAATGCATTTATGCTAAAAACCATCATGTTCCTTTCAAAACTAGTTTCAATAAGAGTTCTATTCCTTTTTCGTGTGTTTACACTGATGTATGGGGTTCTTTTTCTACTCTATCTGCTTCTGGCCATAAATACTTTATGTCTTTTATTGATGACTGCACTAGAGTGAGCTGGGTATATTTGATGAAATCTAAAAGTGATGTTATACAAGTGATTCCTCAATTTTACAAAATGATTATGACACAGTTTCATACTCAGGTCCAAGTTTTTCATTCTGATAATGGTCGTGAGTTTGTAAATCAATCTCTTACCCAATTCTTCTTAGAACATGGCATCCTCCACCAAACAACTTGTGCCTACACACCACAACAAAATGGGGTAGCAAAGCGTAAGAATCGTCATATCCTTGACGTTGCTCGGGCTTTGAACTTTACTATGCATGTTCCTAAACGTTTTTTGACTGAGGCTGTCATGACTGCTGTCTTTCTTATTAATCGCATGCCCGCTCGTATCCTTAATTTTCAAACCCCTTTACGGATGTTGTCACAATTTCACTCTATCCCTTCTGTTCTAAATATTTGTCCTAAGGTCTTTGGTTATGTATGCTATGTTCATGTCCACTCTATATATCGGGATAAGCTTGACCCATGTGCTCTCAAATGTGTTTTTCTTGGTTACTCTAATTCTCAAAAAGGCTATAAATGTTTTCATCCTCCTACAGGTAAATATTATGTTTCCATGGATGTTCAGTTTTGTGAACAAGAGTCGTATTTTTCTGGAGATGTCTCTATGATTCTTCTTCAGGGGGAGATTAGTAATAAGGAAGAGGAACGGTTATGGTTAGAAGAGCAGAAGTTGTGGATGTCGAGTAAGGGGGAGAACTTAGCTATTGTGGAGAATAAGGAATCTTTAGATGATACTTGTTCAGCTGAGGTTGAGTCTGAATTTAAAGAGGGAAAGGATGAATGACCAGCTAGGTTATTTCAAAAAGGTTATACAAGAAGAAAACAGAATACCACTGTTATGCCTCCTCTTGATTCTAGTGCCCCTCTTGATGATGCTACCATGCCATCGGATGACTCTTCTACTATTAACCCTGAGGTATGTGTTCCTTCTCTTCCCACTTCAACTTCAGAGATAGATTCTACTACTTTGACTCTACCAGTTATGGATCACGATCATGGTAGAAGATATCCCCTTCGTGAACGTAGAGAACCTGATAGATTGGGTTTTTCCAAGTCATCTTTTAATGTCACTTATCCTATTTCTGATTTTATCTCTTATCACCGTTTGTCTAAGGCTCATCTAGCTTTTGCTCTTCAGTTGTCTTCTGTGTCTATTCCCAGTCATTTTCAGGAAGCCCTTGGAGACCATAAATCGAAGATTGCTATGGAAGAGGAGATGAAGGCCCTTCAAAAAAATTCTACTTGGGAGATGGTTGAGTTGCCACGGGAGAAGAGGACAGTAGGATGCAAGTGGGTGTTTACAAGTGAAATACAAGTCGGATGGGACAGCTTGAAAGGTATAAGGCTAGACTGGTGGCCAAGGGTTACACTCAAACCCATGGGATTGACTATCATGAGACTTTTGCTCCTGTGGCTAAGATGAACACCGTTCGAGTCATTCTATCTCTTGCAGTCAATCTAGACTGGCCATTACGCCAATTTGATGTAAAAAATGCTTTTCTCCCTGGTGATTTGACCGAGGAGATGTATATGGATCCCCTTCCAGGATTTACACTAGGGAAAGGTAAGGTGTGTAAGCTGAAAAAGGCATTGTATAGGTTGAAACAATCGCCAAGGGCATGGTTTAGCAAGTTGAGCTACTCGATGAAGGCGTATGGTTTTAAGCAAGCTTTAGCGGATCATACTTTGTTTTATAAGCGGGAGCATGATGATATTACCTTGCTTATTGTTTATGTTGATGATATGATTGTTACAGGTAGTAATGTCGGTGAGATAGAGAAACTTCGAAACTATTTGGCCAAGGAATTTGAGATGAAGGACTTGGGGGTTCTAAAATACTTCTGGGTGTTGAAGTATCTCGGTCCAAGCAAGGACTTTTCCTCTCTCAACGTAAGTATATTTTAGATCTCTTAGCTGAAACCGGTAATTCCGCTCGTGAACCTCGTAAATACTCCTATTGAGATGAATCATGGCCTCGGCTATCTATCCCGATCGAGTTCCAACTAACAAGGAGAGATATCAGAGACTAGTGGAAAGTTGATTTATCTGACTCATACTAGACCTGATCTATCATATGCAGTTAGTGTTGTCAGTCAGTTTATGCACAATCCAAGTGATAGACACATGAATGCAGTGAATCGTATTTTGGCTTATCTGAAGTCCTCTCCAGGTAAAGGTATTATGTTCTCCAAACATGGGCACTTGGATATTGTTGGTTACACGAACTCTGACTTTGCTGGCTCTAAGTTAGATAGAAAGTCTACTTCAGGCTATGTGTCATTTGTTGGAGGTAATTTGGTGACTTGGAGGAGTGAGAAACAGAATGTAGTGTCATTATCTAGTGCAGAAGCTGAATACAGGGCTCTTCATCATGCAACCACAGAGCTTGCTTGGTTAAAAATTCTCTTGACAAAACTCGGGTTTGGTCCAAAGAAACCTATGGTACTGTATTGTGATAACACAGCAGTTATTGAGATCGCAAACAATCCAGTTCAACATGATTGAACGAAGCACATTGAACTTGACAGGAATTATATCAAGGATAGTCTGGATTCTGGTATGATAGAGGTTCCGTACATTAAGAGTGCAGAGCAACTGGCTGACATAATGACTCATGCTTTTACTAGTGGACCATTTTATGCATCATTGTCCAAGTTGGGCATGTGTGATATCTATGCACCAACTTGAGGGGGAGACTTAGCATATATATCTGCACATATTTAGGAATTATAGCTGTAATTATTTTCTGTAATTGTTTCTATATTTGTAATGTATAGTTGGCTTACCTTAAATAGGTCTAGGTATATTGTATAAATACCTTGAGATATATGGAATAAACATAAGAGTGTTTTTCAGCCAATTATTAATTAGACGTACCTTCATCTGTGGTGGCTTCCAAAATGACGAGTCTGAATAAAATAGCCAACCCTAAATATTGCAAATCAGCCAACAGAATTTAGTTCATAGTCCACACTATAAGACAGCTCTGAAAGTCACAAAGTAGAGAACAAAAGGAAAAAAATTGGTTATGAAAAGCATTGACACCCCTAACCCCCCCCCCCCCAAAAAAAAAAAACACCCAAAAAAAAAAATCTACCAAGTAAAAGAAGAAAAGAAAGTAAGAAGACAGAGAAGATCAAATTGTTAAGGAACTCAGTTTACTAGGTCACTGCATTTGGAGATTGGGATAGATGTGATTGTGGATTCATGTTGTGAGGGGAATGAGCATTAAAGGGCGAAAAATAAAAATCAAGTTTGAACAAAATAATAGCAGGACAAGGGCATTAGTTAGTTGAAACCCAGCAAGTAAATGTACAGTTCAGATTGGAAGTAGTAATATCCACCATGCACTTCAAATGCTGCAGCTTTACAGTACATCCTCTTTCTGCTGTCATCACTGGCATTGGTTCCCTGTTAATCAATCTTCAAAATCTAATATCTTTTATAACTTAATAAGCCACTAATAGTTCCAAACTGAACTCTTTTCTTTCCAATCATTCCTACTATGCCAGCATTAAATAATACATCCTAAATGTTCACAAAACGCATCCAAAGCTAAAAGTTCTTTTCCACCTTAAAATTTGAATTAGAAAGCATCTCCAACTGCAGAGAACAAGCAGATTGGTCACAACAACTTGATCATTTTAACCTGTTGTACATCTCGAATTTCCCATGGTTCACTTTTTTCTGTCTTCCTTTCCTGCATGTTATCCTTTATTAAGCTTAACATTTTTTTTGTAGATTTTGAATAACAACTTCAGACAAATATAAACGAATAATGTATGGAACAAAAGGTCACTTGAATTGCACAACAGATTTTGATAGTAAAACCTTGTAGTGATATCCCACATGTTCTTAGTCAGTTTCTGCTACCAGGTAGACCATCTCAATCACCCCAATATTCATGGAAGTTAGGTCAAGTATCGAATATATGAAAAACTATATACATCTTGCCACAATGAAGATGTCACAAATAACTCATTCTGCATGAAGAAGATAAATGATGTAAAATTACAACTGAAATGACATTTAAATCATTCTGAGATCACTACAGAATCAAATAAAGAAGTAGAAACTACTAAAGAATGGTGGATATATTGGAGCACATACTTGCATAAGCCAAACTGCATCCTTATCTGCCTTAGACATTGCTTTATAGACAGATGAACCAAGAGACGAGATGTATGTTGGATCATTAGTAGGAGGGGAGTTCTCGTTAAATGTATCACTGCACGAACATGTAATTTCTTTACGTTCTTATGTATAAAGAATACAATAATTTAACCACAAAGGAAAAAGGAAGATACAAATAAACATTTGAAGGAAGTGTAAATAGATTACTTCCTTGATCATTTCCTAAAGAAGATATAGAAGAATTAAAAAAAGAAGACCAATGTATCCAGGTATACATTTGTGAAATACACATAATACCACTTCTGCATTTACACAAAAGGTTTTAACAATCCACCGTTTTCTGTCTCCCACTAACTTCAGGGTTTAATTCAGAATAACTACCCTATCTTATAATCATACAGCTGTATTATAGGTGATTCATCCCTTATTTGCAACTAACCTGTTACAGATTGTATATAGGCTGATTTGTAGGGATTAGATTGTTAACAAATATAGGCTGATTTGTAGGCTAAATAATAGGAATTAGAGGGCTGATTTATTGTAATTAATATAGGATATTTTACTTCCTATTATAGGATCTCTATACTTGTATATATACCCTTATAATTGATGAATAAAATATAAGAAGTTTCATTCTCTTGTTCTGAAACTTACATGGTATCAGAGCCAGGTTCTGTTCATAGATTTTTTTTTTTTTTTCTGGGTTGTTGGGTGTGAGAGAGGTTGCTGCCGTATTCAAGGTGCAGGCTTTGGAGGTTCCTCTATAGACACCGCCAACTCAGGGAGGTACGTCGTGCCGATTAGCCAGCACCTAGTGATTCCTTCTTGCGGGTAATCTATTATCTTGTTAACTTTTCTTAGCAATTATGTCTGACAAAAAGATTGGAATTGTTTCTGATATGGTTCCGTTGGTTTCAAAAATCACGGACCATAAATTAAATGGAATTAATTTTCTTGATTGGAACCATATGATTGAATTATATTTGCTCAGTATTTCTATAGATGGTCATCTGACTAATGATCCACCTACGGATGACTCTAGATTGTCGTGGATGAGAGACGATTCTCGTTTGTATATACAAATTCGTAATTCTATTGATAGTGAGGCGGTTGGTCTGGTTACTCATTGTAAGACAGTGAAAAAATTAATGAACTATTTGCAGTTCTTATATTCTGGAAAAGGAAATTTCTCTCATATCTATGATGTTTGCAAGGAGTTTTACAGGGCAGATAAAGGAGATAAGTCTCTCACCAATTATTTTATGGACTTCAAGAAACTTATGAAGAGCTCAATATGTTGCTTCCTTTCAATACTAATGTGGAAGAACAACGGAATCAGCGAGAGAAGATGGATGTTATGAGTTTTCTAGCCAGTCTTCCATCTGAATTTGAGACTGCCAAATCTCAAATTCTTTCCAGTTCAGAAATTTCCTGTCTAGAAGATGCTTTTCGGAGAGTTCTCCATACAGACAATAAGTTACCTGTTCTATCTACTCAGCCTAACAGTGTTCTTCTTAGCCGTACTACCACATTTGACTCAAGAAGACAACACTACAATAGTGGTGGCAACCGTAAGAGCATGGGGTCAGGGTCCACCACCTCTGATAAGACTACTGGAACTCGTGGACAGGAGCAAGGAGAAATGGTATGTCACTATTGTCACAAACCAGGTCATATCAAGCGGGACTATCGGAAGCTGTAGTATAAGAAAGCTCAGTCTGCCCATATTGCATCCAATTCTGAGATCTCTGAAAAGTCTGTTACAATATCTGCGAATGAGTATGCCAGATTGACTCAGCTTCAAGCAACAGTGAAACAGCCATCCGGTCATTTTCCTGCTCTTGTCGAGACAGGTACACCCAATACATGTCTTGTTTCCTCTTCTTCAAAATGGGTCATTGATTTTGGTGCTACAGATCACATGACACGTAATCCCAGTTTACTTTCTAACTTTCAGCCACATAAATCTATCACTCCTGTTACTTTAGCCGATGGTTCAACATCCAGTGTTATTGGGTCTGGAACCACTAATCCCACATCATCTCTCCATTTATCATCTGTTCTGAGTCTACCACAACTGTCTTTTAATTTGATTTCTGTCAGCAAACTTACTCGTGCCCTTAATTGTTGTGTCTCATTTTTTCCTGGTTATTGTTTATTTCAGGATCTCATGACGGAGAAGATTATTGGAAAAGAACATGAGTCTGACGGTCTCTACATTCTTGATACACCGAAACCAGGGTCTATAGCATGTGCCGAAACAATCTCTCCTTTTGAAGCACATTGTCGATTGGGTCATCCTTCGCTTTCTATGTTAAAGAAACTTTGTCCTCAGTTTTCAAACATTAATTCATTAGATTGCGAGTCTTGTTAGTTTTGCTAAACACCATCATCTTAGTTCTAGTCCTAGAGTCAATAAGCGAGCTACTGCTCCCTTTGAGTTAGTACATTCTGCTGTTTAGGGTCCTTGTCCAGTTACCTCTAAAACTGGTTTCAAATATTTTGTTACTTTTGTTGATGATTATTCTAGAATGACATGGCTTTATTTGATGAAAAATCGCTCAGAATTATTTTGTCACTTTTCTTCCTTTTGTGCTGAAATTCGCACCCAATTTGGTAAACCTGTACAAATCTTAAGAAGTGATAATGCCAAAGAATATGTTTCCAGCAATTTTCAAAAATACATGCTTGAGCAGGGTATTCTCCATCAGACTTCTTGTGTTGACACCCCTTCTCAAAATAGGGTTGCTGAGAGAAAGAATAGACATCTTCTTGAAACTTCTAGCGCTTTGTTATTTCAAATGCAGGTTCCTAAATGCTTCTGGGCTGATGCTGTGTCTACTGCTTGTTTTCTAATCAATCATATGCCTTCCTCTGTTTTGTCTGGTAATACTCCTTTCTACACTCTATTTCCAAATAAACAATTGTTTCCTATCGAACCAAAGATATTCGGTTTTACTTGTTTTGTTCGGGATGTTCGTCCTCACATTACAAAACTGGATCCTAAGTCCTTGAAGTGTATGTTTCTGGGTTATTCCCATGTGCAAAAAGGGTATCGTTGTTATTGTCCTAGTCTCGGTACGTATCTTGTGTCTGCTAATGTTACTTTTTTGGAACAATCACCATTATCTTCATCTTCAGGTTCTGTGAGTCAGGGAGAGGATGATGATTTGTTAATCTATAATGTCATACCAAATTTAGGTCCACCTCCCCCTACACCGATTACGCCTCCCATCAAATACACCTACTTGCATCGCCCACATCCACCAAGTTCTGACTTAGTTGTTGAGTCTCCAGAATCATGTCCTGATGAACCAGTATCTTCGTCATCAGATCCGACTACCAAAGATGATCTTGATCTTCCTATTGCTCAGAGAAAAGGTAAACGTACATGTACTTACCCAATCTCTTCAATTGTTTCTTACAATCATTTGTCTTCCTCTTCTTGTGCTTTTCTTACATCCCTTAACACTGTTTTTGTACCTAAAACTGTTCGAGAGGCATTAGCTCATCCCGGATGGCGGAATGCTATGATTGAGGAAATGAATGCTCTAGATGTCAATGGTACATGGACTTTGGTTACCTTACTTGCAGGTAAACAAGCTATTGGATGTAAATCGGTATTTACTGTCAAAATTAATCCTGATGGCTCCATTTCTCGATTGAAAGCTAGACTTGTTGCTAAAGGATATGCTCAGACTTATGGAGTGGACTATCATGATACTTTTTCTCCTGTTGCTAAACTTACTTCTGTCAGGTTATTTATTTCCCTTGCAGCAACTTATGACTGGCCGCTGCATCATTTAGACATAAAGCATGCCTTTCTCCATGGTGATCTTCAGGAGGAGGTCTATATGGAGCAACCACCTAGTTTTGTTGCTTAGGGGGAGAATGGGAAAGCCTGTCATCTGCAAAAATCTCTCTATGGCTTGAAACAGAGTCCTCAGGCTTAGTTTGGCAAATTTAGCCAGGCTATTGAGACGTTTAGGATGCAAAAGAGCAAGTCAGATCATTCTATTTTCTATAGACAATCTGATGGAGGTATTATTCTGTTAGTTGTATATGTGGATGATATTGTAATCACAGGTAGTGACTCAAGAGGAATTTCGTCTCTGAAGTCCTTTCTTCATACTCAGTTCCATACCAAAGACTTGGGGATGTTAAAGTATTTCTTGGGCATTGAAGTTAGCAGGAGTAAGAGGGAATCTTCCTATCTCAGAGGAAGTTTGTGCTTGATTTACTGTCAGAGTCGGGAAAGTTGGTGCTAAACCATGTAGTACTCCAATGGTTCCTAATTTACAATTAACCAAAGAAGGAGAATTATTTGCAAATCCTGAAAGGTACAGAAGACTTATTGGCAAGTTGAATTATCTTACTATAACACGTCCTGATATTGCTTATTTAGTGAGTGTGCTGAGCCAGTACATGTCATCACCAACTGTTGATCATTAAAAGGCAGTAGAACAAGTTCTGCACTATTTAAAAGGTGCTCCTGGACGTGGAATCCTATATGGCAATCATGGTCATACTAGGATCGAATGTTTTTCAGATTCTGATTGGGCAGGGTATAAGGAAGATAGGAGATCTACTTCAGGATATTGTGTTTTTGTCGGGGGAAATTTAGTTTCATGGAAGAGTAAGAAACATAATGTAGTCTCACAATCAAATGTGGAAGCTGAATACAGAGCTATGGCCAAGTCTGTGTGTGAAGTCATATGGGTATATCAGCTTCTCAGTGAAGTAGGAATTAAGGTCTGAGTACCTGCAAAGCTATGGTGTGATAATCAAGCTGCACTTCACATTGCTTCCAATCTAGTCTTTCATGAACGAACGAAACATATTGAGATTGGTTGTCATTTCATTCGTGAAAAGATCCAACAAGGTTTGATCACTACAGGTCATGTGAAGACTGGAGAACAATTAGGTGATTTATTCACAAAGGCTCTTAATAGGGTCCGGATTGATTATCTATGTAACAAGCTAGGCATGATTAATATCTATGCTCCAGCTTGAGGGGGAGTGTTACAGATTGTATATAAGCTGATTTGTAGGGATTAGATTGTTAACAAATATAGGCTGATTTGTAGGCTAAATAATAGGAATTAGAGGGCTGATTTATTGTAATTAATATAGGATATTTTACTTCCTATTATAGGATCTCTATACTTGTATATATACCCTTATAATTGATGAATTAAATATAAGAAGTTTCATTCTCCTGTTCTGAAACTTACACAACCAAAAACAGGTGAGTGGAAACAGTAATCCATTTCAGGCATCTCTCCCTAACTGTATGTTATGCATGATATGCAGACAAATATGTGCCACAGTCATGTAAACTAGCAATATTGTACTCTTCTAACTTAAAATCATTTAAGGCTTAGGCAAAACTTAAAAAATAACGAACAAACTGCAACATTTACTTTATCAAAGATTGAAACCCATCCAAATTGGAAGGATCTATGATAAAGACAACGGACAAGAGATTTTAAGAAAATAAAAAATTAGAACTCAGATTAAGGAAGAATGCTTCATCATACTACAGGCAATACATAACTTGATCTAGTAGGAATGACAGAAATACCAGTTATATATATCTGTGATATCTCCATATTCTGCAAGAAAAAAATTAATTAAAAAAAATCAAATCAGTCATAGTATCAACAATGAAAACCACAATAGTATTTCTTTAGCACAAAGGAAATGCTGCATGTACGTTTCCAATTTATCCATGCACATCACAATATATCAGGAAGAATTCACATATTCCAGGATCGGAAAAATAGAGAAGAAAATTTGAACCCGGGAATTTTATTTATCTGAATTATTCACCCACACCAAGCAAGAAGACAACATAATAGTAACACGTGTATCTCACTCCAAATTTTCATTTAGATAGTCCATTACCACAATATAATAAAGAACTGTTGAAGGTCAAATTAGATAAAGCTGCTAAGAACAACAATGTTGTGTGTCCAAGTTCAATGTAAAAGAGAACAAATTACAGGTGAAATTAGTCTAAATAGAGTATCAATCTTAATAATGACAATTGTGCAAAAGAAAATGAGGGAGTTGAGTAACATAGACATCAAAAGACATTGTCCGTGGTGTAATAATTTGAATTTTTTAGCTGAGTTTTTTATTCAACAAAAACAACTTTCCATTTAGCCTTCTTGATGAAGTTGACAGAAAATTACATAGGATTAACTGGAAATACCATCCCCTGGCTTCATATATTTAAATTATAAAAAGAAAAAAAATCCAATCAAGGAACTTTTATATTTATTTTAAAGAAGGGAAAAAAAACCCTCACCTTTAATCTGTTTCCTAATAAATGCCACCCCAATTTCAACAAATAATGGATCAGAAGGATCAAGAAGGAATGTACAGCACCATCGAGGGTCACCATCAACTGTGTTCCTATGGAAATCATAATTTAGTGGGTGACGTATAATTAGCAAATAAGTACTCCCCTCAGTTCAATTTACTTATCACTTTTGGAGAAAACACATAGATTAAGAAAACTCTGAAATCTATGAAATTTAAATGTGACAAGTAAATTCAACTGGAGGGAGTATAAGCCAATTTTTCAGGTCACATCAAACAATTAGAAAACTGGAACCCAGAAAACACAAACTTAGAAAAAATTCAGCAAATAACTCGATCTATTTAGAGCATGCAAATTGTTCCCCATTTCACATTCTCCGTTTGACCACAATATATTATCAGGAAAAACTAGACTTGCTTTTGGATCAATATCGAGATTGTGAGGAAGCAAATGGTTGTTAACCAGGTATAGCAAACCAAAACATGCATTTGATTAGCCACGCTTATACGTAAAACAACATTGCAAGGACATTTTTCCTTTCACTTTTATTAGAAAATTTGCCGCAAAGCAGCAATGAAAACTGAGGAATTGATAGTGGGAAGGGAATCCAAACTCAAGATGATGACTATGGTAAAACAACAAAAACTAAGCCTTAGTTTCAAAAAATTTAGGGTCGGCTACATAAACCAATACAAGACTATGTGTAGTCATTCACATGAATCCTCACCCTCCACTTCTTTTTATCCACAGTCAAACTTTCATCCAAATCCAACAGAAACATATCTTTTCTAATCACTTCCCTCCATATCGTCTAAGGTCTGCCTTTACCTCTGTCTAATCTATCTTAACTCAAGATGAGGACTTTGGTAGCAAAAACAAATTAAATTCAAGGCTTTGTGAGAGTAAATTCAACTTTTGTCCAAAGTCTTTCAAATATAAGTACAGGAACATGAAAAAGTTGGGGGAGAAAATAAAGGTACAGATAAATGAGAGAGAAGGTACTAGTGAACAGGAATGGCAAGAAATAACTATATTAAAATATCAAAGAAGTGACATACCAGTCCCCGAGTCGAGTTATATTAGCAGAGGGGAATATTGCTTTCACTGCTGCTGGAACATTTCCAGAAAATGATGGAAGAACTGGTGAAAGAGAAAACAGAAAATTATTCGACTTCAGAATTGAAAAATATATGTGAGTCAAAAGGTAGCATGTTCAATTGATTGCTGAAGCACACCTGGAGTCATGCCTAATTCTATCATCCGAGATAATATCTGTTTCTGCAACAGCAGCTGTTTGTCCAACCAATTTTGAGAAAAAGGCCCACCCCACCTGCACTATTACAAATATTATATTTTCTCTTTTAAAAAGTGTGAAGAACAGACTGCTACTTTATAAATAAAGCAAACGATGACCAGTAAAGCAACCAAAAGTCGAGCATACAGACGAAGGAAAGGGCTACTGGAAATAGCAAGTTAACTTCTCTGTAGTTCGGGAAGAAGTGCAAAGAAAAAGACCAGATTTATATTTCAAGTGCTAAAACATTTTAAGTATCATGAAAAACTTATCAGAGTATTAAGAGTTAAATTCTAGACTATCTATTTCTCCTCTATGATCCCTGTGCAGTTTCGAAAAGAATTCTTAGGATTGTCTGTCTCAACTGAAAAGTCCAGGAATAGGCAATACATTGATGATTAAGATGCTAGAGAGCACTGTAATTCAAGCAGTAAGAGTATACTATAAAAGGTAACTCGTGAGTTCTCCATTCACTCCAAAGGGCAGATTGAATACTTTGCTAGGTTGCTGTGTTTCTTGTACAAACCATTAAGCAGTTGGCTCCCCTTATCAGAATATGCTTTTTACACAGAGTCATCTTTAAAATTGAACCATCATTCTCCAATAAAATGATGCTTCATTTAATCAGAACAATATATACATTACATTTGTAGAGAAAGTCTATGTCAAATAAAAGCTTCAGAAAATTTTGGTTCATTTTCTGAAACAGGACCAAGATAGAGATCAATAAACTAGAATTTAAACGGATACTAGTCATTGCATCACTTGTTTTGTTTCAAAATCAGAAGATGTTCTCTCATTTTGCAGTTATTTTCAAAAGAATACTGCTTTATATTTTTTTTCTTTTTTTTATTTTGAAAATATGAACCTAATGCAAATGAATTTTATTTGTAAAATATTGGCAGTTCTATTATTCACACACACTGAATAATCTGAGTCAATAAAGTCTACAAAATTCAAATTTAAAAAAAAAAACTCAGAATAATCGGTTACAACAATTTGTGCAATACAACAATCCATTTTGTTTCAAAATCAAAACATCTCTAAAATAATCTGTTACAACAATTTGTGCATTACAACAAAAGGTTGCACCACATTATGCAACAGGCCCAACCACGATTAGGTTCCAAACCAAAACCGAACTGTAGTCAATGATTCACCATTCAGAACTGTAACCGGAACATTCACGGACAGTCCCAGTTAAGTTTCCTAGTTTTTTGAACTGGAACCAACAGTTTGATTCCACCTGAATGGCAGCAAGGCCGGGCTGGGCCGAAGACTAAAAATCTCAGTCCTGCCCCTGCATTCCCCCGTTTCTCCTATCCCCGACATAGGGAAAAGCGGGGATCCCTGCCCCCGACAATAATCCCTGGTCCTGCCCCAGCAAGGAAGCAGGGGCTGGGTTGGGCCCAACGACCCAAGAATGGTTCTAAATTTTTTTTTTTATATAAAAAAAAATTTTGCATCCGATATGTTTTCATTCAAAACTTTTTAATCATTCTGGCAATTTTTATGGTGGTTTCCAATAGTTCACATATTAATCATATCACTAAATTAGTAAGAATTGATTAATCGAGTAAAACTTAATTTATTCGATAACGATTTAGGCTTATATACAGCCTTTACAATTTTGCATACACGTCCCTAGAATTCTCTATATCCTTCTGTTGAGATTTGTATCTTTGTTAGGGTCTTATTGAGAAATGAAGAGTATAGAGAATTCTAGGGACTTGTATGCAAAATTGTAAAGGCTATATATAAGCCTAAATCGTTATCGAATAAATTAAGCTTTACTCGATTAATCAATTTGGTATTGAGCCAAACCCTATCCGTAACCCGCTACAGTACCTACTCCGCCGCTACAGTAAATCGCTCCAGTAACAGTAACCCTCCTTTCTCTCTAGGCCCCTCACCACTTCAGGCTTGTTTTCTATCTCCGTACCCGTGTGGGGAGGGCGATACCCCAAGGGTCCTGAGATAGCATGAAGAGGCAGAAGTTCTAGACAGATCTTGATGTGTAGAAGATCGAGATCTGGTCAAGGAGAAGAAGAAGCATAAGTGTGTGATAGACTCGTGTGATAGGTGTGAGGAACCCGAATACAAGTCAATGACAGAGGCTAGCAAGAATACGATGGAGGAGGTGGTTAAGAAATTGGATCCTGCAGATCTTGCGATATTGATGCGGTTTATGAGGATGTTGGGGGGTGAAAATTTTGCGAGGCCACCTGCTATTAAGGTGCAGCTTCCACCTGTTGATCTGAAACTCGATGGGCCAGCAACGTATCTGAGCTGGTCACGTCGAGTGAGGTATACTCTAGAAGGGAGGAATCTAGGGGAGTACTTGACAACTGAGAAAGCAGAGCCAGCTGAAGGCACTGCAGGGAGAGATGAGTGGAAGTCAACTCACATGTTGGTGTACATGTGGCTTCTCAACTCAATGGTCCCGTCTATTGCTGTGACAGTGGATAGCATCGAGAAGGTCAATGATGTCTGGGAAAAGTTGAGGAGAACCTATGATGGTGTGGGGAACAATTTGAGGGTGTTCCAGATTAAGAGAGACATCTATGCTACAGTCCAAGGAGATAGGACAGTGCAGGAGTATGCCACAGAGTTAAAGCGCTTATGGCTAGATCATGATCATTTCTCACCTTGAGCAGGATGTAAAGATCTTGAGTGTAAGGAAAGAGAGGCCTTGATTCAGGAGAGGACTATGTTATTTCTCCAGGGGTTAGCCCTAGCATTTGAGCAAAGGACAGAGATGCTGCTAGCTCAGACGAGGATCCTTTCACTTGAGGAGGCGGTCTCAGCCATGATACAGGAGGAGAGTCGTATTAAGCTACAGGTTGGGACAGGCGGACATCCTGGGATGAAGTTAGCACTAGTGGTCTCCAACTCAGGTAACACAGGGTTCAAATGGGAGACTAGGCAGTGCTACAACTGTGGTGAAGTAGGTCATCTGAAACAGGCTTATCCTAAGCCACCCAAGGAGAGAGACTCAGGTGGACGTGGACAGTCTGCAAGTCGTGGTCGTGGCCGTGGGGGTAGAGGAGGTGGAAGAGGCTATCGGGCCAATCTAATGGTAGCGGAGGAAGAGGAAGAGGCGGGTGTGGTCTTTACTGAGGAAGATCAAGCGCTATTAGAAATACTGAGAAGGAAGCAGAGAGCAGCAGGTGATGGAGACAAGAAGAGTGCGATTGAAGATGCATCCACCTCCTCTTTGCCCATGGATAACACTGCTACCTATACTCAATTGACCAAAGGTACTGGTAACACACATGCTCTTGCCTCTATCTCCACCACTAGATCACCAAAATGGATCGTAGATTCTAGTGCATCTCGACATGTGATAGGTAATGCTAGTGAGTTCTCTTCCTATACTCACTTAGCGATGCCAGAGAGCATCCAGACCACTGATGGGACAGCACAGCCTGTGGTTGGTAAGGGTACAGTAATTTTGTCCAATGTTTTGCATGCTCTTTCTTTCCCAGTAAATCTTTTATCTATTAGTGCCATTATACTCCAACTAAAATGTGTAGTTTCTTTTGATATTCCCAAGGTGATCTTCCAGCAGAAGGATCTGAGATAAGTGCTGAGGATGTGTTGATGCTCCATCACCAACGCATGGGACACATTTCATTTAGTGTGTTAAGTCGGTTGTATCCAATTTTATTTGAAAATGCTAATAAACAGAAAGTTGTGTGTGATGCATGTGAATTTGGAAAACTTACTAGAAGTTCTTATGTTAGTTCTGGTCATAGAAGCTCTTGTGTTTTTGATTTGATACATTCTGATGTTTGGGGACCTTGTTCCACGAGTTCTATGAATGGTTTTAGATATTTTGTGACTTTTATTAATTGTTTTTCTCTTGTTACTTGGTTGTATTTGATGAAAAATAAGAGTGATGTATTTGACTGCTTCAAAGACTTTCATAGGTCTATTCAGACTCAATATGGAGCAGTGGTGAAAATATTGAGGTCTGATAATGGTACAGATAATACCAATAGAGCATTTTCGGAATACTTGTCAGCTCAAGGCAAACAACATCAGACTATATGTCCATACACACCAGCTCAAAATGGGGTAGCAGAAAGGAAAAACAAACACCTTCTAGAGACAGCTAGAAGCATGATGATCGCGATGAATGTCCCAAAACAGTTATGGGGGCAAGAGGTCTTAACAGCTGCTCAATTAATCAACAAGATGCCCTCAAGAGTGTTGGACTGGAAGTCTCCGTGTGAAATGTTGAAAGGAGATAATGGTGGGATCCTCCCATTGAAGGTGTTTAGTTGTGTGTGTTTTGTGAAGGACAACAGACCATCCATAGGGAAGCTTGGTCCTAGAGCCGTGAAATGTGTCTTTGTAGAATACTCTGCTACCCAGAAGGGGTATGTTTGCTGGAGTCCAGTAGAGAAAAGGTTGTTTGTAAGCATGGATGTGCATTTTCGAGAGTTTGAGCCATATTATACACTGGAGGTGACCTCACCCATTGGTGACTCATCTCAGATCCTCCTACTCCTACCTTCTCCACCATAGATATCAATGCTGAGTCCATCCCCTCACGATCCAGGTACCACAATCCATTACGCCACGTGCCAGTCCCAAGTCTCCGGCCCGTCTCCTTCTCCTAGAAGATCACCTTGGGAATATCAAAAGAAACCACACATTTTTGTTAGAGTATAATGGCACCAATAGATAAAAGATTTACTGAGAAAGAAGGAACATGCAAAACATTGGACAAAATTACTGAACCCGTATAATTCACTGTACTATTACCAACCACAGGCTGTGCTGTCCCATCAGCGGTCTGGATGCTCTCTGGCATCGTTAAGTGAGTATAGGAAGAGAACTCACTAGTATTACCTATCACATGTCGAGATGCACTAGAATCTACGATCCATTTTGGTGATCTAGTGGTGGAGATAGAGGCAAGAGCATGTGTGTTACCAGTACCTTTGGTCAATTGAGTATAGGTAGCAGTGTTATCCATGGGCAAAGAGGAGGTGGATGCATCTTCAATCGCACTCTTCTTGTCTCCATCACCTGCTGCTCTCTGCTTCCTTCTCAGTATTTCTAATAGCGCTTGATCTTCCTCAGTAAAGACCACACCCGCCTCTTCCTCTTCCTCCGCTACCATTAGATTGGCCCGATAGCCTCTTCCACCTCCTCTACCCCCACGGCCACGACCACGACTTGCAGACTGTCCACGTCCACCTGAGTCTCTCTCCTTGGGTGGCTTAGGACAAGCCTGTTTCAGATGACCTACTTCACCACAGTTGTAGCACTGCCTAATCTCCCATTTGAACCCTGTGTTACCTGGGTTGGAGACCACTAGTGCTAACTTCATCCCAGGATGTCCGCCTGTCCCAACCTGTAGCTTAATACGACTCTCCTCCTGTATCATGGCTGAGACCGCCTCCTCAAGTGAAGGGATCCTCGTCTGAGCTAGCAGCATCTCTGTCCTTTGCTCAAATGCTAGGGCTAACCCCTGGAGAAATAACATAGTCCTCTCCTGAATCAAGGCCTCTCTTTCCTTACACTCAGGATCTTTACAGCCTGCTTAAGGCGAGAAATGATCATGATCTAGCCACAAGCGCTCTAACTCTGTGGCATACTCCTGCACTGTCCTATCTCCTTGGACTGTAGCATAGATGTCCCTCTTAATCTGGAACACCCTCAAATTGTTCCCCACACCATCATAGGTTCTCCTCAACTTCTCCCAGACATCATTGACCTTCTCGATGCCATCCACTGTCGCAGCAATAGACGAGACCATTGAGTTGAGAAGCCACATGTACACCAACATGTGAGTTGACTTCCACTCATCTCTCCCTGCAGTGCCCTCAACTGGCTCTGCTTTCTCAGCTGTCAAGTACTCCCCTAGATTCCTCCCTTCCAGAGTATACCTTACCCGATGTGACCAGCTCAGATACGTTGCTGACCCATCGAGTTTCAAATCAACAGGTGGAAGCTCCACCTTAACAGCAGGTGGCCTCGCAAAATTTTCATCCCCCGACATCCTCATAAACCGCATCGATGTCGCAAGATCTGCAAGATCCAATTTCTTAACCACCTCCTCCATCGTATTCTTGCTAGCCTCTGTCATCAACTCGTATTCGGGTTCCTCACACCTATCACACGAGTCTATCACACACTTACCCTTCTTCTTCTCCTTGACCCGATCTCGATCTTCTACACATCAAGATCTGTCTAGAACTTCGGCATCTTCATGCTATCTCGGGACCCGTGGGGTATCGCCCTCCCCACACGGGCACGGAGATAGAAAACAAACTTGAAGTGGTGAGGGGCCTAGAAAGAAAGGAGGGTTACTGTTACTGAAGCGATTTACTGTAGCAGGGCGGCACCGGTATTGTAGCGGCAGAGCGGGTACTGTAGCGGGTTACAGCTAGGGTTTGGCTCTGATACCAAATTAATTAATCGAGTAAAACTTAATTTATTCGATAATAATTTAAGCTTATATACAGCCTTTATAATTTTGCATACATGTCCCTAAAATTCTCTATATCCTTCATTTCTCAATAAGACCCTAACAAAGATACAAATCTCAACAGTAAGAATAAAATTGATAATTCATAATTTTATTCGTTTTCTTTTTTTTTCTCCTCTTCTCTTCTATTTTATTTTATTTCTTTTTTTTCTTCCTTCCCCTCTCTCTTTCTTCCTAACCAACAAAGCCTCTCTCTCATGGCCACCGCCACCTTTAAATTTGAAATATGATTATTAATATTAACATAATTTTGTTCAACAAAAAAATAATTTAATTATCAATTTTCTATATGCAAATAGTATAAAAAATATTTTATACAATTTTAAAATTTTATAAATCATTAGAGTTTAATTCTTGTGACATTTTAATTTCTCGTAACTCTGGCAAAACGATCACAATAGAATTCAAACCGTATGATATTTAAAATTGCTTCAAAATGTGAAATCCATTGCTTTTAGAATATTGCAAAAATAAATAAATAGATAAATAAATACCCTCTAAAGGCCTTCTGATTGCATATATCGCATGAAATTTTGTATACATTGTAGATTTTAATAATTACAAAAATGATGTGTTTGAGGCGTTAGGTTAGATTAGATTAATGTGATTTGCTTAGTTCAATGGCAATTAGAATTAAAGACATACCCATTCTTTCTTTTTTTTATAATAAATTTTGTGAAAGAATTAAAGAATTAAAAAGTTTTCTTGCCAATGGCCTGAATCAGCCAAAACCGCAACTCTAACCATAACCGTAACCAAAGGTTCCCTGGACCCCTAACTGCCAATTCCAAAACCAAAGCTGTAACTGCTCTTAGGAGGTTCTAGAACTGTGGTGAGGCCTATTATGCAGGTATGTTTGGATATACATGCAATAGACAACCAATAATATTTTGATAATAATCTGTCTAGATTTGTTTGTTCCAAACAAAGGAACCAAATATAGGGGAAGAACCAAAACCTGAAGGATAGTAGAAGCATGATTAATTTTAAAAATTAGATATCTATAACCACAAAGGCCACTAATCCTTCAATAACAAGATGAGCAACCCCCTTTTGTTCCCACCGGTGACCCTCAAACTCCCAATCAACCTACCCCTAGGTACTGCCTGGGAAGCTTACTTAAACATTTTTTTTTAGAGGTTTAAGTCTAGATAACAGTAGAATTCCGTATATTTGTGACAGTTTATCCACAGTAGTATCAACTTTCAAGTAGATAAGCAAATAGAACAAGTAGTCAGATGTGTATGTATATCTGTTTATGAGTTTCATCTGCTCACCCATGTAAGTTTCCCAAGCGAGCCCAAGCAAGAAATGCAGGCCCACCAAAAAAGTTATTCAAATCTTCTGTGGTAATATTAAAATCCTGCAGTCCAATGACAAAGATCAGAAGTACCAAAAAGTGGGGGAAAAAGTACATTATCAGATAACAGGAACTCAAAAACCAATTATGCATTAGCCATTTGCCGCCCAAAAAATAATAATAATAATAATAATAATAATAATAATAATAATAATAATAATAAACGTAAACCAGTAAATATCTTATCAAAATCCCATCTTAATCATATGATTTTCTACCCAGCCTGGAAATTAAACTAGTGAAGTACCACAGAGATATGCTTTTCATGGAGAAGCCCCTGCAAAAGAAACTGCACAATAATATTAAGTCAATGCACAAAAGCAGTGTGCTGACCATGAACCTATAGAAGTAAAGCAAAGAACTCATAGAGGACTAGTCGTAAAGCATCACCAATGGCAGAAAACTAATATCCACACAAAGCTAAGAAATCAGGATGATTTCAGAGTGACTGACATCTATTAGGCAAATGCACTTTTCCTGAAGTATCGAATAACATCTTAATCAATATGAGCCGAGGATAGCAAAATGCAAAATGGAGAAAGAGGGATATGCAATTAACTTACTCAATGCAATGAAAGGACATTGATTATAGTAAACTTTTTGAGTCTCTAAAATGGCTATTATGAATAACTATTAAAAATCTATACCAAAAAAAACCGAACCAATTGAATTAACAGACAACTTTTCCAGTAAAAGTTCCAAAACACATACTGCAAAAACTTTTTGCCATATGGATTCTTGGCCTGTAAATGCTAGAGGTAGGTTAATTCCTTGAAGTGCCATCCAATCTATCTCTTTCTCCCATCTTTCCCAGTCCCACCAAACATAGGAATCTGCAAAGCAAATATTAAACTGATCTAAGCTATTCACAGCAGTGGCATCAGCAAACTACAGAACCAGGGAACTCAATCAAGCACCATGTCAACAGCTCGGATTTTGTCTTTCTGAAATCCCTAATATACTGGTTTACTGCAGTTCAGACAGAACAATTTACTGTTTGTGGGTCCTTTTAAATTAGAATGACCAAGAGTAATATCAGAAAACCAGCAGATAAAAGGCATAAAAACAAAATTTTCCGTGATTTATTAGTTCGTGGAGGACCTTTTCTCTGGCAAAACTGGAAGTCGTATTGCTACAAAGAATTTTTACATTCGGATTAAAAGATAAATATGTTAAGGGAAAAAATGTGGATACAAAAATTATTTCAGCATTTAGTAAATCCCCTTCTTTCCATAACACATTAAGGATGTCCTAAACAATTGCTACACAGAGAACATCCATCTGAAGAAAGAAACAAAGAAGAAAATCAAAGTTGAAGAAGCAAAACACTAAGAAAAACCTCAAAGGAAGAAAAATGAGAATTTAAATACAAGGTTGCCAAAATGTAATTTAACAGCTTCCATATCCTTAAAAATGAGCAGGTATTGACATGCAAAAATACTACAATATTGAATCTAAACTCGATGATCTTGCAGCTGTTGAACTACTTCACTTTGGTATGCTCTCCCCCCGCTCCCCTCCTTTTCTTTGGTTCTATCCTAACAGTACCACTACAAGAACCAACCATACCTCCCACAATTATGCACGTAGGATGGGATTGGTATACAGTAAGACTATTTCCCTATTAGAGTATCAGAATATCCCACACCAAGGCAAATCTAGAAAAGTCTTAATCATTGCTGTGGTAAACCATACCTGACTTGTAGGAAGTGTGAACTTTCAGCACATCAGAATACGTCTAATAACTAGCCACATGAGTGGCATATTACTTCCCTTGGAGCAAATTAAGGCAGAAAGTGGCATTCTATAACTTTTTAAGAGAGAAAAACATGAAGAGCAAAAGAAAATGAACCATAAGAAACAAAAGAAATAGAAGCAAACAAAAGCACATCTAACAAATATAAAAGGAGAGATTTATGCTTTCAAAACAGATTAATATTAGATTTCATGAAGCAAATGGCAGGCAACTAAGATTATGCACTTTTTCTTTCCTTTTTCTTTTTTTCCTTTTTTTTTTCCCTTTTTACTCAGTTATTAAAAGTGTTAAGTAGCATGAATTTATAAATAGGAAAGCAATATCAATATGCAACCCATTGAGATAGAAAGTTTTAGCAACAAAAAGGTAAGAAAGGGAAGATGTGATACATACAGCTGGAAGTTACAACATTTTGGTAATAGTTCCATGGCACTGCACGCTGAATCATCGCTCCATCAACACTTACAAGAGGTAGTGATCCTGGCTTAGGAACTGAAGCTATCTGAATGCCACCCGTCTTTTCCCATGAAATATGAGCATAGCACCAATACTTCAAATACCAATGCAGGCCTGATATGATTTCAGTTGCAGTAGTCCCTTCAATTCTACAACAGAAAAGAGAAAAAACCCAGAAATTTTCACAACCACTAATTATGCATATTCATTTTCACCCTTCAGACTTCACAGAGCTATTCATACAAAAATAAACATAGAGATGTAGGAAAAGAGAGAAAATTAACTATGCAAAATGGATTCTAATCAGATAGGGCAATAGCTTCTAGATACTATCATGCCTTGAAGCTAGGAACTAGTGAGTGTGGGAAGCAGAACCAGAAAGAGTAGTAAAATAAGATCTCAAAGACACAGGAACAACAAAATGGGGGAAAAAAATGATGTTAAACACACTAGAATTACAATTTATGTAGGAAGATGAAATAAGTAAAATAGTCAGTCTCTCATGGAAGAATAACTAGAGTCTTTACAAAATTCATAAGCAAAGTCCATCCTTGAGTTGAGAAAGGAAAGCACCTTCCTTCTTCAGTGACTGATGCTGTGGTGAATAGTAATCCAGCATCAACAATTGGTTATATATAGATTGCAAATATTAAGCAACAGTTCTTCAGTTATCTATCAATATCATTTGAGACAGATGCATCATATGGAACTGTCTCAGACAAATGAGAATTAAAATGATGTAATTTAGTCCATGTTGGTAACATTATAGGTGGAATAAAACATACATTATCTCAGGAGAATTTCCACTCGAGCTTTTGTAATTGCTTATTCGGAAGCAACTGCGTCCCCCACAAGTATCCTATTTTTGAAAATAAAAATGAAAAATTACACACATAAAGCAACAGAAATTTTGTATTAGAACCACTGCAGCATCACTAGAAATAAAATTGCAAACAACAGAAGAAATTGAAATGCTGCAATTTAGAACTTCAAAAATAGTAACTGTCTAACTGAATTGTAAAAGCTTATAAGCAGATTAAAAACAGCATTAAACAATACTAACAAGAATACCATCATCCATCTGATACTAATTCATTTTCAGCTGTAAAAATCCCAGACTTCACAATACACATAACATTACAAAAACAATCTGGCCAACTTGTCAGTAGAAATGAAGTTCAAATTACCTTCGTCGAGCAGGAGGCAGTAGATATATCCTAGTGATCTTCAACTAGAAAACATATCGGTTCAAATATTGGAACTGAAAGTAAATGGGGAAAAAGGACAAAACCAATAAGAGCCACACTTATGAAGTCTAAGTGAAAATTTTGAAGCACCTAAACCGGCAAAACCAGAATTTCATACCAGCACGAAATGAGAACCCAGAATTTAGAAATGCAATAACATGAAGACGTATTAAACCTTGGAGACAATCTTGAATTCAAAACTGGACAAATGGGCTGGAAGCAATCTCCGAAGGACCCCTTTAGCTGCGACTTCTTGCTCTGATGGAGGTGGCTTTTTGGCATCCAAACGTCTCAGCAAAGACTCTATAGCTTCCGATTCTTGAATTGATGATGAAGATGACAAAAATAGAAGTGGGAAAACAATTGCAAGCAAGAATAATGACTTTGATTTCTGCATGTTTACAGAGACACTGATACATTCAGTATCTCTTGGCTGCTTTTATAGCAGGCAGTGCTGGTCAATCTTGATCTTTCGGGGGTTGAAAATTATATGAATAGATGAGCTCTACTATAGTCAAAACGGAAATGGTGGCTTTCTCGTCCTTTTATCCTTTGTATTTTTCATTTTGTTGATTCCTGCTCTGTACTGACGAAAAAATAAAAAAACAAGGAAAGGAGCAGCAGTATAGGCTCCAAAATTCCAGTTACATCGGATTGTTTGCTAACTTACCATGCCATCGCACCTCTTTTTCTCTTGGAATTGGCTGCAAACGGGTGGATCGGGTTCAGATCACCGCATCCAAACTCGATTTGCACAAATATATATATTAGACAATATTTTTAGAATCAGACCGATCATCGAATCAGAAAAGTTACCAGTTTACAGTTTTATAATCTAATCGTAATTAAATTGATAATGTTATAATTTAAAAATTAAAAATATAATTATTTTTTAAAAATTTTTGATTAATAATATAATGTAATTTAAGTTTATAAAGACATAAATATTCAAATTTATAATTAAAAGTAACTATTTTTAGTTTATAACTAACAATCTAATACATTAAATTGTTTATTAAATTATATAATTTAATTTATCCCTAAAAATTATAAAATTTGACTCAATTTTTTTTATAACTATCGGTTCAATGTTGAACTGGTCGATTCACGGTCCAACCGATCTGACCAGTCTGTCCAATCCAGTCTACACTATCCAACACGATTTTTGAGCTGTCTGAGTTAAATGATTGAGCTGGACCGTTTGAAGGACCAATTCACGACCCGACCAACCAATCCGATCCGATCCCAAAAAGCTTGATATTAGATCCGACTCAAATACCAGGTATAATATAAAGAATCTTATACTAAAATATACAGTAACGGATCTGAGTATACCATTAAAAACAATATCATTCTCAACCATAAATTAACTACCATCTAAAGTTTAGAAAAATATAATAACAATAATATATAATATAATATTTATATTAATCAGGTAGTAAGATAAATGGGTACATATATTATAGTTTTATACCCGAACCTAATTATATAAGCTAAACGAGTAATTGGTTCGGGCCAAATTGGGTAATAAAATAGATATATCAACCTTGTTTATAAACAGGTTTGGTATGGAACGATTTAGGGTATATTTGATCCATTGACAACCCTATCTTGGAGGGACCTACATAATACTATAAGTTAAAAATGTGGGCATAGGAGGGAAGCTGATTGTGTAACTCGCGTACGAATATTGTATCGTCTAAAAAAAATTAAAAAAATTAAAAATTAATATTATGTAAGGCATTCTTTTTTTTTTTTTTTTGTATTCATTCATTATATCATGATTTTTTTTTATAACGTGACTTTTTGTGATTCTTATTATTATTAGTAGTAGTAGTAATAGTAACGGCAACAGTAATAGTAGCAGCTACGGCAACAGTAGTAGTAACAAGAGCAGTAGCAGCAGTAGTAGTCGTGCAATTTTTATGTACAAGTTTTTGAATCAATTATATACACCTTTATAATATATAAAATTCAAAATCTTTGGTCAAAAGAAATATTACCAATCTTATAATATTGTTTTTCTCCTATGATTGTGTAGGGGATTATGTTTTTTAACTAAACTCAAGAAGGTATAAATTACAATTTAAAAATAATTTACAAAAAATAATATCTTTTTTTAAAGATATATATAAAGGTAATATACATTCATCAAATTTAAAGCGTAACCAATATGAGTAATTTGTTATACTATATCATCCATGCACATGCATTAGAAAATTTTTATTTTTTTAATAAAAAGAATGTATAAAGACTTTTAAAAAAAAAGAAAGAGAGGAACGGATAAAGTGAGTCAACTTTATTTAATCTAAATATATTTAAGGATGTTTTTCAATTCTACTCTCAAAAGTTAAGCTTTTTGCAATGATATATATCATTTTAAAAATCTTTCAATTTTACCTTTCAAAAGTTTTTTTTTTTTTTTCAATTGCACCCTAATTAATTTTACAATGATCAAAAGTAGTTTGACCGTTAACCGATGATTTGATTAAAAAATCTAAAAATATAGGGTCTAGAAGTAAACTAACGTTTTGTTACCTTTAAAAATAAATTAAAATATGAAATTTTACTTTTTGTTATATTTTGTGGTTAATACTTGTACTTTGAACAATTTTAATTCCTTTTTAAGTAATAAAATATTTTAATTTATACTCTAGATCCATTTATTACACATTTTTAATCAAATGTTTGGTTAATGGTAAACCTAACTTTGACTTTTAGAAAAGTAAAGTATCATAAAGATATGAGTGAAAATTTTGAGGATAAAATTGAGAGTCTTTAAAAAGAAAAGGGATATAATTGCAAAATATGTACCTTTTGAAGGGCATAAATGAAAATAACCCTATTTCTAAAGTGTTTTGCTAACACATTGTAAAAATTAGGAGGAGTTACAAATCTCAAATGCATAGTCCTTTTTTGTTCTCCTTTTAATAAATACATAGAATAAGTAAAATTCAACCAACTAATAAAGTATACCACTAAATTAATTGTATTATACTCCTTCTGATTCAATATAAGTGGCATTTTAAAAAATTCACACAAATTAAGAAATTAGAAAAAAATGACCAATACACCCTTAATTAATATTTTGACACTCCAATGTGTTTTTCTCCCCTCTACATATTTTCTTAGTACTCTCTAAATTATACATAGATATTCATCCAAATAAGGCAACATCAATTTTCCAAATGCACATAGTCTTTCGAAAATTTAAGTTTAGATCCAAAACAAAAAACTTATCAGTATTTAAAATTTTGTCGTTAAGCCAAAACAGACGAAAATCTCTTGGCATCCCTGTATATATGGGGACAATATTTAACATCTGAATTTCTAAGACCATGGCTACCTGTAGTCAAAATCAAAACTTTGATCTTAATTTTCCAGCTACCAACATTGAGGTTTCAATGGTTCCAAGCACTATTCCATTAAGCATTGGCAATTCAAATGGTAAAGAAAAAGTACTCCTTGATGAAACACACTCAAGCAATCCTAATATACAACCAAGTGTGGTGATGGCGGGATCAATTCCCATGATTATTAGATCAGCTTCAACACACACATTACTACTTGATTTAAATATCGATCCGAATTAAGAGTTTAAATATTATATACTAGAATTAGATGTTGATTCCTTGCATGAAGAAGATGAAAACCTTTCGATTTTGCATCAAGTACTCTTTCTCTATTCTTTGCAACCTTTTGACCTTTATGATTTTGTTCGAGTCTCCTAAGGATGGAATTAAAAAAAAAAAAGGTGATCAAAGTAGCTGCTACACTTTTTGCCAACCTCTAATACAACTAATTATGCACCCGATTAATAAGTTCATCAAATGTCATGGTCTATGTAGTTAGGGATAGAGATAGGGTGTAGGGGGTGGCACCCACCCACCCCCTAAAAAAAATTTAAAATTTCCATTTTTATTGCAATAAAATGAAAAAATTTTAGAAAATAACTTTTAAATTTTACTGTTTGGCTCCCAAATTTTTTTCTAAAAATCCTTTAATATATCTTTATGTATAATTTGCCTCCAACATCAAACTTCTGGTTCTGTCCTTGTATGTAATGTTCTTTAGATTCCATCAAGTCAGTTTATATCATGGTCCCTGTTAAGTGATTAAAATGGTCTCCATCAAGTGGATTTATATCATTCGTCAATGAGTAATATTCTTTATATAATGCCCTTTGTATTTTGGGTTTTTGTACAGTATACTTCATCATTTTTGACATTTCTCTTTATTTGCAGAAAATTTTGACATCTCACAAGAGGAAGAAGGTGAGAATAGAACAAAGAAAACTTATTGAATAAGCAAAGATCGACAATTTATTTTGATTTGTTGGAGAGGAGTGTCGATGGAAAATTAAAACAAAATATGACAAATAAGGTTTCTGCTTTATTTTTTTATACCTCTATGAACTGTGCAACATATTTGGCAATGAGCAAAAAATACTCCTACTAGCATAGCAGTTGATGTGTCCCATAGAGAAACAAGAAATTGTGGTCGAAAGAGAGCTCATATTGACTTAAATCATGTTATTGATATTCCTTTATATTGACAAATAGTTTTAAGGTCACTTGTTGACGTTTTAGGTGTTAGTTGTACGACACTATTTAGACTTGTGAAGCAAGGCATCCTTCGTCGCCACTCAAATGCCATCAAACAGCATCTTAAGGAAGAAAATAAAAGAGCTCGATTGGCATTCTGCCTATATATGCTAGATCAAAATAGCTTACCTCATGAGCCAAAATTTGTTGGGATATATAATGTTATGCATATCAATGAAAAATGGTTCTATATGACCAAAAAATCTAAAAGTTATTATCTACTTCCAATTGAAGAAGAACCTTTGCGTACATGTCAAGGTAAGAATTACATCGGAAAATTGATTTTTTTGGTTGCTATTGCTTGACCAAGATTTGACGACAATAGATATGAAATATTTTCTAGAAATAGGAGTCTTCCCTTTTGTCACAATGCGAGCAACCTCAAGAAAAAGTAGAAATAGAGACACTAGAACTTCAGAGATAAAACCCATTACCTCGGTCAAGAGAGAAACTATTAGAGCATATCTTATTGAAAAAGTTATATTAGCAATTCAAGCTGTGTGAAACCCCATCCTAAGCTACTCTTGGGAAAAGGAAACTAGATTTCCAGCACTCTTGATGATTGGAATTCGAGAGCTTAAAAGCAGATTTCGTGGTCTCTAAATAGGCAACAATTTGAATTCTAAACTTTGAATAAAATGGAAGATTTTGGCTATTTGAAAAGAAGCAAATTTCCAGCAATAGTAAAGGATCAATGTTGTGAATTTGTTACCAAAAAATTAAAGGAAAAATTACGGAAACCCAGCTATACTAAGGTTGGTTGTAGGCAAACAACTTGCAAAACTAATATGGAAGCTAGAATATATCAAGGAAGAAGAATTGGCAAGTGAATAAATTAAAGGGGAAAGGAGATATTTATCTCCCTAAAATTCATAATTTCGAAATCCATAAAAATGAAGGAAGAATTTTCCAACTTTGGTAGGTTTTTACATTATTTATTTTGTCCCTAAATTTGAAGATAGAATTAGAGAATTATCCCTATGTCTTGGCCGACTACACCGAGACCAAATAAGGAAAGAATTTGAATTTGAATTTAGAAAGAAAGAAAAAAGGAAATAAAGATCTCAATTTGTGTAAAAAATTATTTTACTCTCCCAAACCAGGCAAGTGACGGCTAGGAAGAATTAAATTGGAAAGAAAATTCCTCAATCCAAGAATATTATCCTTGAAGCAAAAAAATAGGAAATACTTATAATTTAGATACTAAAATAAAATACATTAAATATGGAATTTTGGGAGGAATAAAGAAATAGAATTATTCCCATAGGGTGAAATAAATTTGGAAATAAAACTCTTTAGGTAAATTGCTCCCTAAATCGTAGAATTATATTTTCCAACATGGTAAGGGCGGCTATATCAAGCTAGCCGGCCAGGGTGACTAAGGGGAAGTTAGGAAAAAGGAAAATAATAATAATAATAATAATAATAATAATAATAATAATAATAATATTATTAATATTATTATTATTATTATTATTATTATTATTATTATTATTATGCTGGGATGTATGCCCTTTTAGACTAGGTTTCTGATATAAAAATCGAATGTTTTAATAAAAGAATTTATTTTCGGAAATTATTTGTGAATTTACAATTTTATTTGTGCACAATTACGTTTGAAAAAGACCCATTGTGTTTAAGTAAGTGGTCCATGTGAATGAAGGTCTTTCACAGTAAGGTATCGATTATAGGTTACTTAGCACATAAACTTTTGTTTTTAACTGATTGATGAGAATGGAAATCTCATCATGTTTAGGTTATTTTGTTGTGAATTCTAAATGGGGAATAGCTTACCTTTAGCTAGTGAGTAGTCCACTCACTTCATGACATAAGTGTATTTCGAATACGTAGAACATGACCTGTAGTAGTGGTTTTTTAAAAGTACTATATGGTAGAAACCTAGACTATTACCGCTACGGCGTGGAATAGTACTCTACGACTTGAGAATGGGTTGGTGGTCTGACGAAGCTGGAAGCATATACTTTGATATACTATAGTTGAGGTTCTATCGTAGGGCCAATATACTTGCATGTTGGATATGTGTGACTAGTTAGTTAAGATAGACTTGTACAAGATAATTTCTATACTATATCACCCATTGTGGTTGTCTGAATGATCTAAATATCCAGGGTCCTGGGAAACATGGCTTGGATATTTGCTTTAGGGTAGCTTCCTTGGAAAGCGGAAACAATCCAGGAGGTCGTGAATCATTGGATTAGAGGCCTAAGGATGGTAGATGTCATTTAGAGAGGTGTTAGTACACTTCTTCCTTTCTAAATGTACGACGATGTATAGAGGGGTATTTTAGTCATTACACCTGTAGGTCGGAGACTTTGTTAACGCAACATTGTCCTTAGGGTCAATATTTCCTTATGGTGATATTGGGAAATATTTAAAATGCAAAATACAGCTATTTATATGGCAAGGGTATTTTGGTCATTTTAGTAGACAAGGCGGTGTGTCTTTTGATCCCCAATATAGACCGTGAGTCATAATTAAATACGGGTTAAGGGATTGATCTTAAATTAAATTGAATTATTTTATTTAAGTAGCCTAATTTAATTATTGGGTTAGAATAAAATAAAGGTCCATGGAGAGAGAATTAATTAAATTGGTTTGGTGGGTTAATTAATTATTCAGGGCTTTTGTAATACCCTGCCCAAAACCACCTTTGACCTATGGGAGAAAAAGTCATGCATTGCATAGCATTTTGCATTTCATGTGATATTTTAAAATTATTTTTGCATGGGTGCATGTGATTTTCAAGGTGGCTCTTGCATTAATTTATTTAATGAGAAATAGTTGTGTTGCTTGCATTATTTGAGAATCGTTTTAAGTGAAATTTAGTAGAGGAGATGGAGGGATAAGAGTTAGAGTGAAAGGAATTTCTTAGAGATATATTAACACCGGAGTTAATTTGGATTAATGGTTAGGTCTGGTAATTATCCCTTGGTGACTTGAGTTCGAATCTTACCTCTTGCGAATTTTAGCTTCCTTTTTGAATTCTTTTTCTAGAGTTTCCTCATACTTTGGCCGAAAACCCTAGCTACTCTTTGGAAATTCAGCCGCCATTTTCTTAGGAGATAAATCTCCATATTTATCTTCCAAACTCAAGGATTTTTTATAAAGATAGAGACTAATTTTATTCTAGCTTTTATCCTTTTAATTTTCGAAAGTCTTAACTAAGAGCAATTAAATTCCAACTTTCATTTAATCAATCAGATTTTATGTTTAAATCCTTGATGGGAATTTAGTTAGTTTGAATTAAATCTATTTTTCCTAGCAAAATAATTTGTTGATTTTGAGAATAAAACCCTAGCTAAAAATCTGGAAAATTCCAGCCTTGTTGCCATCACCTTTGGGAGCAATCCTAGCTCAACTCAAACTCTTCCAAGCTAGGGAAGCTTATCCTAAATCCTTTAGCAAATCAGATTTTATTTTATCTCTAAACAAATCAGATTTTTGTTCCCTCTTTTTCCAGAATTTCGGCTAGCTTTGCACACGCCAACACTACACAAAAATCTGCACTAAAAAACACACCAAAACTCTTTATTGATTTAGCCAAATTACAATGCCTAAAACTCTCATTTTTCCTCTCTGAATTATGTCAAAATAGCAGCCAAAAATCAGTCCAGAATTTCTCTCTTTTGCTTAATAAATTTCGCACAGCACAAACACATTCACTTGCACAAAATTTTGGTTGTCAAAGCCGCGCAAACTCCTTCTTCTTTTGGTCAAAAACTAAACACACATACAACCTATCCTTGTGCACTGTTTTTGGCCAGCCTAGGAGAGCAATTTCAGATTGCTTTTCTTCTCTCAACCCCTCTCAATTTTGGCTAGCAAAAAGGTACAGCAAGCTGCCTATTTTCGCCATTGCTGCCAAAGAAGTTTAGAACCATTAGGAGTCCTTTATAACATCATCTTCTAAACCCAAAATCAAACTCTCCTAACCCTAAACCAAAACAGCCGTCTATTCCATCCTTGCTGCAAAAAAATTTCCAGCAAGCTCTCCTCTGCAATTTTCGAAAAAACACAAGAGCAATCGCTAAGCAAAAATCAAAACGCTCCCTAAGGTAAGCGGAAGTCCTCTCAACCTCTTAATTCCTTTCCTTCTATTGATTGTCTTCTTCTTCTTCTTCCCTTGAACCATGCCATATAGGGACTGATTTCATCTTTCTTTCTTAACTTTTGATCAAGAGGAATTAAAGAAGATAGCTTTCCCTTCTTCTCAAGTGAACTCGTGACGATTATCATAGGGGCATCTTGATCTTGTGAATCCGGTTGTTGTAAGGTAAAAGAATTCTTATCTTTGATGACATTATTGAGGTTTAATGTGATTGATGATGTCTATGGGAGTATAATAGCATGATGAGTGTGGTTAGTTGGGATGGATGAATATTTTGAGATGAGTATTGTGTTAAGCATATTCATTAGATAGCGATGTTATGTTTTGTTATGATAATGATGATTGTGAATTTTGATGGTTAAGTCGAAACCTTTTTGATATATTGCACATGTCTTTGATGGGTATATGTTTATGGTATTTATTTCATGGAATGGGTGATTTATTTGAAGTTGAGTCATGATGTTGAGCTTATTATAAGGAATTAGGAATATAGTTTAGTAATTTATACGGGTTAGGTACTGTACATGATTTGTTTATGGGAATAAGTGAGTTTATATGCATGCTTGAGATGATTGAGATTTTGATCATGATATTATGTGATTCTAGATCAGGAGATTATTTGAAGGAAGTAAGTAGTTGATTTTTATCTGGTGTATCTGAGGCGTACCACGTAAGTCCTTGCATAAACTCTTTTTGTTAAATACTTATGGTGGCAAGTCAAATGTGGTAAAGCTTTGTGAAGCTATTGTTGAACTATGATTACTTGGGTTGTAAACATGGATGTTTATTCTCTAAATGGTTTTGTCAAACTAACGCCTTTATCAAGAACTGTTCTTTCTCTTAAACGTTTTAGAAAACTCTTTTTAAAGAAAACCACGTTTTACAAAGCCAAGGTATGGAAACATTGTGAATCAGGAATTGACGGATATGTTCATTGAGTACTTAATAAGGGTAGGCTAACAATACTAGTGTTGGAGGGCTAGAGCGAGTCTTTTGGCAGGAGGCCACCTCCAGAAGATAAGTTCTGCTTGAAAAGGCGACAGTATTGATTGGTCAGGTCGGTCCGAGCTAGCATTTATACCTGGTAAGGTATTATTTTCGGCATGGACACCCGGATGATTTTGTTGGGTGTAGAAATTGAGGAGTATCTCACCCGGTGGGCCGTACACCCATCCTTAATCAGAACGCCCAAAGTGTGGTAATTTGATCCTGTCAAGGTGCACAAAGTGTGGTACCTTGACCGTTCTTTTATCATGGAACCCAAAGTGTGGTGCCATGACTATTTGTTTGAGTGGATGGTTTATTTTATGCAAAGTGTGACAATGAGAAAATTCCACTCCTTGCGAAGAGAAATCATTTTATGACTTGCCAAATATTTCTGCCAATGTTTTCAGTTATGCATTCATGAACTGTTCAAAGTACCATGTGCACACACAGGACTTACTGAGATGTCAATCTCACCCTATTTTTATATCATGTTTTCAGGAGACCGATGCTGCTGAGCAAGTAGGATGTCTAATCGTTGGAGCTTTTGTTATTTTATTTAAGTTGTTTGAGAGACAGATGTTATTTATGTTTTTAGAACCAATGTTTACATATGTTAAGTCTTGCTCAAGTTTGATTCTGATGTAATAAGAGTTCTCCTTTATTTATCTAAGTTTTGACATCTTGGTTTGACTTTATGTTATGTACCTCGTTTTAAAGACCCTTTGTCCTCAGGGACGGGGCGACATCCCCGCCCTTTGTAGGTACGTAGTAGTGGGATGTTACAGCTTTGGCCCAATTTGAATAATTAGGGATTAATTTGGAACTAAACTGATTTAAGCTTATTTAATTGGACTGGTTTATTTGGGTTGGAAAATTAATTATTTGTTGGGCCATTGAGTTGGTTCTAATTAGAACAATTAATTAAGTCCAATAGGTTAAACCAAGAGTCCAATGGCCCAATCCAATTTAACATAGGATTTTTTTATTTAGGTTAAATAGGAGAATTAGAAATAACGTTGTGCAATTAGACACACAAGAGAGACAACTTCTTCTATGTGGAATAGCCAGACATCTCTCTCTTTCTCTCTCTCTCTCTCCAGAAAACTCCCTAACTCGTTAGTTGTTCACCAAACGGTAGTTAGGCAAACCATATACTGGAAGACCGAGAATTTGGCGTTCACATACATGCAAAGGCGGAGTAGGAGACTTGCAGGAATCGCACCAGAGGCTTCTACCAGCACATAGAGCTGTATTCGAACACGAACGAACCGAGCATCACATTTTCGAGCTCGAGTTCGAATATAATCGAACGCTGTTTGAGTTCGTTCGTTTATTATTCGAGCTCGAGTTCGTGTTCGAGTTCGTTCGATTATTGTTTGATAATGTTCGAGTTCGTTTAAGTTCGAGTTCGAAAAACTCGATTAACGTTCGAGTTCGAATTGTTCGAGTTCGTTTATTTTATATTTTTTATTTTAAAATTTATAAAAATAATAATTCAAATTTTAATTAAAAATAATTGAATATTATAATATTAAATAAATATATAATAATATTATTAATATTAATATTAATATTATAATTATAATATAAGATTTATTCTTAATAAATCTTAATATTATAATTATAATATAAGATTTATTCTTAATAAATCTTAATATTATAAAATATAAATAAAATAATTAATAAAATATAATTAATTTAAATATATATATATATATATATATATGTTCGCGAACGTTCGAATATGTTCGTGAACATGTTCGAGTTCGTTCGTTTATTATTCGAGCTCGAGTTTGTGTTCGAGTTCGTTCGTTTATTAAACAAACGAGCCTTATTCGAACACGAACGAACTCGAACGAGCTTTTGTTCGCGAACGTTCGTTCGTTTACAGCTCTACCAGCACACCTACACCGGTTGCACATGTTCCGGTACAATCAACACTTAGAACGAGGAAAAGAGGTAAAATTTTTAAAACCTCGGGATTAGGACAGGGTGTAACCGGCGCCGGCTAGGGCTGCCCGAGCCGACGCCAGCCCTGCCCTGAATCCCTGTTCTTGTTTTCCAATTTTTTTATGTTCGCTTCTGCTGCATGCTCCGTGTTTTCCCGCTTTCCATGCCTTCAATTGGTATCAGAGCCATGAAGGTTTTTGTGAAAATATAGGGAGCATACATCTAGATTAATAAAATTGGACACATATGTGTGATAAAATTGTAATCCTTCGCTGTTTTTGGTATGGATAGATTCATTGTTAAACCTCACGGGTGGAGATATAGGAATCTGTAATTTACTATTTTTCTTGGTAAATCATGTAAGCCCAATGTTTATGGGTATAGGCGGCTGTTGGTTTTGGTTGATTTCATTGTATTTGGTTTGAAATCGGAGAGCTAATGGTACCAGAAGTCGTGCAGAAAAATAGGAGAAATTCGCAGAGGAAAATCACAAAGAAAAAAACTGCAGGAACAAGTTCCAGAACGGAACTGGCGCCGGCTTGGCTCTGGAAGGCCGGTCCGCGCGCTGGTTTCTAGAGGGTCCTGGTTCTGTGCGACGAGTGTAGTGGACCACAGTGCAGATGGGGTGCATGATCTAGTGCGGCGGGTGCAGTGGACCAAGGAAATTAATTTTATTTTTCCTTGTAATTTTTTCTTGCGTTTTCTTTTGGTTTTAGGGTCCATACTAGGCGAAGTTAATATTTTTGTAATAGTTAATATTCATGGAATATTTTTGCATGAAAAATATTAGTAAGGGATTTTAGGATTAAACAAGATTATTAATTAATTAATTAATGTATTTAATTCTATTATTTGGGCACTTAGGTTTAAAAAATAAAAGAGCATGAAAACATCTACTATTTTCGAGCATGTTACTTATTTTTTGTATCTATGTACACGTTTTCTCAAAGACCAAAGCCTTTGGGAATATTTTGACAAGGAAAGCATTTTTCTACAAATTAAGTAGTTGTTTTAACTTGAACAAAAATTAATCCATAAATATTTTCTCAAATGATTTAATTCTTGATATAAAAAATATATTGGATTTAGATATTTTTGTAAGTTAAAAATAGAAAGCCATTTTGTTTTAATTTTGGCACAAGAAAAATGTCTTGTCAAATAAATTTGAAACCAAAGTCTCTAGAAAGTTTTAATTGAAAATTTTTTGAAATTGTTAAGTTTTAACTTAAATAAAATTAGTCCATGGGAAAAGCTCTCAAAGAATATAAGCCTTGATATAGAGATTTTTATGGATTTAGACATTTTATTTTGAGTTAAGAAAAAAATTAATGAAAATTTTCAAAAGGATATTTTTTCAAAAAATCATTGTTTTAAAAGACTAAGTGAGAGAGGGGTTCCAACAGCTCCACGGCTTCCATCACAATCCTCATTAAAAATCGTGGGTCCCCTCGCGTCACCTTGGGAGTGAACTAGTATAGGATGGGGATACCACAAGGATCTAGATCTAATGGAGGGATGTAATTAATAACTCGGGGTACGTACTATGATCGACCAGCCCCTCGTTGGAGGTCATAGTGCGAGGTATATCAATAGAAAATGAGAAAAAACGGCCATCCCCTCGATTGAGCTATCTTCTAGATCATTATCTAGAAGGAAAATTAATTTGTGGTGGTTAATACACTTAACTTAGGAAACTGTTAATCTTCCCAAGAAGTTATGTCAGTTTTCCTAAGAGCCAAATTAATTGTTATCAGTTTTGATAATAAGGATAAAGTGCATATATTTGTTTTGTTTTCACAAACTGATTTTTTTTTTCTTTTATTTTTCGATTTTTCAGAAATGGTGGGAGGTTCTTTTAGTCCATTGGCCGTTATGCTCCGGGAAAATAAGCTAACGGGACCAAACTATATGGACTGGAAAAGGAACCTGGACATAATACTCACAGCCGAGGAATATAAGTATGTCTTGTACGAAACCTGCCCTGTAATCGAGGAAGGTTCCACTGCCGAGGAACGTGAGGCTGAGAAGGCATGGAAGAAGGCCGACGAGATGGCTCGTTGTTACATGTTGGCCTCCATGTCTAATGTGCTCCAATCCAAACATGAGCACATGACCACTGCGTACGACATAACCCATTCATTATCCACAATGTTCGCGGATAAGAGCTAGCCCGCAAGGCAGGAGGCTCTTCGAACCATCATAAACACTAAGATGGCTGAGGGAGTATCAGTCAGAGAGCATATGCTCAAAATGATTGCTGCTTTCGAAGAAACAGAAATCTTTGGGGCTGTCATTGACTCCGAGAGCCAAGTGGACATGGTTCTCGAATCTCTACCAGATTCCTTCACTCAGTTCAAGTTGAACTACAACATGAACAAGTTAAACATGGGTTTGACTAAGTTGATGAAGGAGCTCCAGATGGCGGAGAAGGTCATGAAGCCACAGTCAAAGCTAATGATTGCTAAGGCTTTATTTTCTAGAAATGGGCCCAAGTCTAGAAAATTCAAGAAGAAAAAGGGGAACGCAGTGGGCCAGCCCAAGACCCAGCCCCAAGACAAATCCAAGGGCAAGTGCTTCAAGTGTGGACTGAAGGGACACTGGAAAAAGGAATGTCCGGATCTTCAAGCCAAGAAAAACCCCACAGGTAATGTTTTCTCTCTAGAGTCTATATCTATGGTTGGATCAACTTCCACTTGGATTGTTGATTCAGGAGCCACTGATCACATCTATAACTCCTTGTAGGGGTTTAAAAAGATAAGAAGACTCCAGAAAGGCGAACATGGACTACGTGTGGAAAAATGGAGCACAAGTTTGGGCCCTTACAGTGAGAGAGCTGGATCTTGTTTTTTTATTATAATAGAATAGTGGTTTTGAAAGATATTTTATATGTACCTGGATTTAGACAGAATTTAATTTCAGTTGCAAAATTAATAAATCAAGGATATTCTGTATCTTTCCATTCTGGTATTTCTATCAGTAGAGGTGGATAAATTCTATATACTGGGCACATGTATAGAAATTTATTTTTCTTAAACTCTATTAACAATAAATTAAATAAAACTCAATTTAAACCTTTAACAAGGAAGAGAAAGACCAATGTCAATGACTTTTTTCTTTGGCATATAAGGTTTGGTCATATCAACTCAACTAAGATTCAGAGGTTGATCTATGATGGGCCATTGGGCTCATTGAAATTGAAAAATTGGCTTCAGTGTGAATCCTGCCTAATGGGAAAGATGACCAAGAGGTCATTTGCCCCTAAGGCGGATAGAGCCAAGGAGGTATTGAGTCTTGTTTACACTGATGTGTGTGGTCCTTTGTCTACACCAGCTAGAGGAGGTTTTGAGTACTTCATCACTTTCACGAATGATTGTACAAGGTTTGGTTACGTTTACCTGGTGAGACACAAGTCTGACTCTTTTGACTAGTTTGAAGAGTTTAAGGCTGAAGTGGAGCGTCGAACAGGTAAATTAATCAAG
The DNA here is from genome assembly GCA_026120185.1 of Voacanga thouarsii. Classification (NCBI taxonomy): domain Eukaryota; kingdom Viridiplantae; phylum Streptophyta; class Magnoliopsida; order Gentianales; family Apocynaceae; genus Voacanga; species Voacanga thouarsii. The sequence continues at coordinate 2,915,641 of JANUWF010001117.1, forward strand.
ACTTTACGATCGGATCATGGTGGAGAGTACCTCATTGGTAAATTCAAGGACTACATGGTACATCATGGGATAGTATCCCAACTCTCTGAGCTGGGGACCCCCCAGCAGAACGGAGTAGCTGAGAGAAAGAATAGGACATTGATAGAAATGGTCCGAAGCATGATGTCTCATGCTACTCTTCCAGTGTCCTTTTGGGGATATGTCCTAGAAACAGCGGCATATATTCTGAACTTGGTGCATTCCAAATCTAGGACTCCCTATGAGATGTGGACTGGATGTAAGCTAAGTCTGAATCATCTCAAGATATGGGGTTATCCAGCTTATATACTGGTCAAGGGAAACAAGTTGGAACCATGATCAGAATTATACTATTTTGTTGGGTATCCAAAAGGGACAAAGGGTGGTTACTTTTATCATCCTAAGGAGTAGAAAGTATTAGTTAGTACCAATGCTAGATACTTGGAGGATAATCAAAGTACTTCCACAAAAGGTTCTACTAGGTTGGAATTGGAGGAGAAGTTATCTTCGGAAGCAACTTATTCTGACCCGATTGTGGAACAAGAAGAGGCACAGCCTCAAGAGCCTGTACATATGGAGCTTCGTCGTAGTGGGAGAGTGTCTAGGGTTCCGGAGAGATGGACAGGAGAAGCTTTCGAGCTGGTCTCCAACCATCAGGAATAAGACCCCACTAGATACGAGGAAGCTATTACTGATGCCGATGCAAATTTATGGCATGAAGCAATGAAAGTCGAGATTAAGTCTATGTATCTCAATCAGGTTTAGGATCTTGTAGCTTCACCTGAAGGGATAAAACCCATATGGTGTAAGTGGGTGTACAAGAGAAAGAGGGGAATAGATGGGAAGGTGGAAACCTTCAAAGCTAGGCTTGTGGTGAAAGAGTATACTCAGAAAGAGGGAATCGATTATAAGGAAACATTTTCCCCGGTAGCCATGCTTAAGTCCATCCATATCCTCCTTACCATCGCATGTCATTATGACTACGAGATATGAAAAATGGATGTCAAGACGACATTTTAAATGGCCATCTTAGTGAAGACATCTATATGTCCCAACCGGAAGGTTTTATTGCTGAGGGCCAAGAGCATATGGTTTGCAAGCTTAAGAAATCCATCTATGGACTTAAGCAGGCATCAAGGGAATGGAACATTCGTTTTGATGAGACTGTAAAGTCTTATGGTTTTGTTCAAAACGAGGATGAACTATGCGTGTACAAGAAGCTTGAAGGCATTAATATGATTTTTCTTGTCTTGTATGTGGATGATATTCTACTAATTGAAAATAATGTAGGGTCATTATCATCTACAAAGATTTGGCTGTCTAGTCAATTCAGTATGAAGGACTTGAGAGAAGCCAGCTACATTCTCAGAATTAAACTTCTTAGAAATAAGAAGTAGAGAATGTTAAGATTATCCCAAACTGCATACATTGACAAGATGCTGGTCAGGTATAGCATGGACTCATGCAAGAGAGCTCTAATTCCTTACAGACATGGGTTGTCATTTTCTTCAAGGGACTGTCCTAAGTCTCAAGAAGAAAAAGACAGAATGAGTAGGATTCCTTATGCTTCGGCTGTGAGAAGTCTCATGTACGCTATGCTGTGTATTAAGCCAGATATCTGCTTTACCGTAGGCTTGATTAGTAGATATCAGTTAAACCCTGGGGAAGTTCATTGGCAAACTGTAAAGCATATACTCAAGTACCTCAAGGGAACGAAAGATTATATGCTAGTTTACAAGACTGATGACTTGGTTCCTACAGGATACACAGACTCAGACTTCCAGGCAGATAAGGATGAGAGAAAATCCACTAGTGGATATGTCTTCATCTTGTCTGGATGAGCTATTTCATGGAGGAGTATCAAACAATCTTGCATTACTGACTCAACCATGGAAGTTGAGTATATGACAACTTCGGCGGCATCCAAGGAAGCAGTCTGGCTCCGGAAGTTCCTTCAGAACTTGGAGTCATGCCACACATGGACAGAACGACTATGATGTATTGCGACAAAACTGGTGTAGTATCACAATCAAAAGAACCAAGAACCACAAGAAGGGGAAGCACATCGAAATGAAGTACCACCTGATCCGAGATTTCATCCAGAGACGGAAAGTCGTAGTGGAACAGATTGCCTCCGAGAACGATCTAGCAGATCCATTCACCAAGTCTTTGGCTGAGAGAATCTTCAAGAGACATTTAGACGCCATAGGGGAGGGCACCTACGAACTTACTTAGTTTTAGAGTGCAAGTGGGAGATTGTTGGGATGTATGCCCTCTTAGATTAGGTTTCTGATGTAAAAATCGAATGTTTTAATAAAAGAATTTATTTTCAGAAATTGTTTGTGAATTTACAATTTTATTTGTGCACAATTACGTTTGAAAAAGACCCATTGTATTTAAGTAAGTAGTTCATGTGAATGGAGGTCTTTCACAGTAAGGTATGGATCACGGGTTACTTAGCACATAAACTTTTGTTCTTAACCGATTGATGAGAATGAAAATCTCATCATATTTAGGTTATTATGTTGTGAATTCTAAATAGGGAATAGCTTACCTTTAGCTAGTGAGTAGTCCACCCGCTTCATGACATAAGCGTATTTCGAATACATAAAACATGACCTGTAGTAGTGGTTTTTTAAAAGTACTATATGGTAGAAACCTAGACTACTACCGCTACAGCGTGGAATAGTACTCTACGACTTAAGTATGGGTTGGTGGTCTGACGAAGCTGGAAGCATATACTTTGATATGTTATAGTTAAGGTTCTATTGTAGAGCCAATATACTTGTATGTTGGGTATGTGTGACTAGTTAGTTAAGACATACTTGTACAAGATAGATTCTATACTATATCACCCCTTATGGTTGTCTGAATGATCTGAATATCCAGGGTCCTGGGAAACATGGCTTGTATATTTGCTTTAGGGTAGCTTCCTTGGAAAGCGAAAACAATCTAGGAGGTCGTGAATCATTGGACTAGAGGCCTAAGGATGGTAGATGTCATTTAGAGAGGTGTTAGTACACTTCTTCCTCTCTAAATGTACGACGATGTATAGAGGGGTATTTTAGTCATTACACCTGTAGGTCGGAGACTTTGTTAACGCAACATTGTCCTTGTGATCAATATTTTCTTATGGTGATATTAGAAAATATTTAAAATGTAAAATACAGCTATTTATATGACAAGGGTATTTTGGTCATTTAGTAGCCAATGCGGTGTGTCTTTTGGTCCCCAGTATAGACCGTAAGTCCTAATTAAATACGGGTTAATGGCTTGAACTTAAATTAAATGGAATTATTTTATTTAAGTAGTCTAATTTAATTATTGGGTTAGAATAAAATAAAAGTCCATGGAGAGAGAATTAATTAAATTGGTTTGGTGGGTTAATTAATTATTCATGGCTTTGACCTAATTTGAATAATTAGGGATTAACTTGGGACTAAACTGATTTAGGCTTATTTAATTGGACTGGTTTATTTGGGTTGAAAAATTAATTATTTGTTGGGTCATTGAGTTGGTTCTAACTAGAATAATTAATTAAGCACATTAGGTTAAACCAAGAGTCCAATGGCCCAGTCCAGTTTAACCTAGGGTTTTTTTATTTAGGTTAAGTAGGAGAATTGGAAACAACGTTGTTGCAATTAGACATACAAGAGAGACGGCTTATTCTCTGTGGAATAGCCAGACGTCTCTTTCTCTCTCTATCTCTCTCTCCAGAAAACTCCCTAACTCGTTAGTTGTTCACCAAACGGTAGTTAGGCAGGCCATATACTGGAAGACCGAGAATTTGGCGTTCACATACATGTAAAGGCGGAGTAGGAGGCTTGCAGGAATCGCACCAGAGACTTCTACCAGCACACCTATACCGGTTGCACATGTTTCAGTACAGCCAACACTTAGAACGAGGAAAAGAGGTAAAATTTTTAAAACCTCGAGATTGGGACAGGGCGCAACTGGCGTCGGCTAGGGCTGCCCAAGCCGGCGCCAGCTCTACCCTAGAATCCCTATTCTTGTTTTTTAGTTTTTTTATGTTCGCTTCCGTTGCGTGCTCCATTTTTTCCTTCTTTCCATGCCTTCATAATAAAAGATGTCCAAGTAAAAATTAACCATCGATCCCTCACCCTATCAATAAAATCCCATCATCCCTTACCAATAGCCTACTATCACTTTTACACCATAAACTAACAACAAAATTCCTATGTATTAGAGTTCTTTTCCTACATTTGTTTTATAGCAAAATTAAATAACAAGATAAGTTAACGTGCATTCAAGTAATGTACGCAAGCTCGGGGTAGCAACTTGGTACTTGGTAAAATTGTTACTCAATGAAATTGCACCTAAGACATGTAAGACTTATAAGACCAAGTATAATTATATTAGCATACAAATAATGTAATGCATGCTCCTAGGCATATTAGGGTGGGGATTTACATTTATAGTTAGTTATCATTAATAGTAGCTAGTAACTAATTTTCCTGTTTAAGTTGATTAAAATAAAGATGGAAGTAGGGGTAGGTAGCGTCCTTCCCTGAGAATCTTCAATATTTACCAACCAAATTTTATGCTACATAGTGGGTGTACTTGCCTAAATGTGTATGTATTTGAGTTAAATTGGGTATTTTAAATTAAAACTTGATTGAACCTTGGACATAATTCTATAGCACACTAGCATACAAACAAACGCAAGCACACACAACAGAATCCTTTTCATGTTGGAAGGTATAGTGATGTTAGTCATGAGTATCTTGGCTATTAATTACACTCATATAGGGAGGATTATTTCACTTGTGCACTTTTATGATCAGGATGTCCTATGATTATTGTTATGCTATTTGATTCTTTATGCATTGTTAAGGTATAGCATTTTGGCATGCATGCATGAATATCGTGATTTGATTATTATGTCCTCTTGTGATGTGAGTTTGGCTATCTTTATTGGGATTGAGTGATGTGATTTTTTTTTTATATATAACTTAATGTGATAGACTAGTTGGGTGGAATCTAAAAAGGTATTTCTTTGTATAATTTGATAGACGAAGTTAGGATTTCAAACTTTGCCGCCTAATAACTTGGTTTGTTCAGAAGACCTAAGTAAGTAAGTCCTTACATGATCTTTTTAATAAATAAAACTCTAATTATGCAAGTCATATGTTGTTTGAATTATTTTGTCAAAGAAATCGATTACTTGATATGTAAGCATGGATAAACTTCTTTTTTACCTTAAATGATATTTCAATCAAACAAACATTTTCAAAACAAAATCAAGTTTACTTCGATAATGTTTTGGTTTCACATTATACCATGTGTGCATACTCAAGTTGATTGAAATTATTTACCTTGAGAATGTCTCTAAGCAGGGTATATGTTGAGTGCTTAATAATAGCATACTATTGGCACTAACCCTTGAGGGATTGGGTGAATACTCTGGTAGGTAGCTATCTCTAGAGTGTGATTTCTTTCTAGAAGGGGTGACAACGCTAGTAAGTCAGGCCAGTCCAAACTAGTAACCAATCCCAAGTGGGACTATGATACGGATTTGGATAGTCAGTAAGTTAGGTGAGAGAAGGAGGAGCATGTCACCTAATAGGTTAATTACCCACTGCATTGTAAGGCAGGGTTTTATAGTGTATTGCCATGATGCAGAGTTTCAAGGCAAGGAACTATAATGTAGGGTTTTATAGTCCACCTGTTTTGTAAAATTTAATAAGTGGTTTCTTTTATATATAAAATATGGTTGTTTAAACTTCTCTGTTGATTTTGCCTTATTGCGTTGAGCAAAATACACAAACAACCACTCTATGATCTTTAAAATTAATATGCGATGACTTGCAACATTTTTTGTAAAGTTTTCAACTTGCATCATGAATGTATTTTAAATTCATATTGAGCACACATAAGACTTACTGAGAATTTCTTCTCACATGTTTTTCTGTCATGTTTTCAGGAAGCACTAGTCTCAACAAGATGGGAGATTGTTAGAGAGCGAGGGTTTAGATTATTTCTCATTTATGTTTTCATTTCTAAGAACTTTTAATCTTTTAGATTTTCATTTTCATAGTTATAAAGACCCCTGATCTTAAAGATGAGGTGGCACCCCAAACCTTTTGAGTTACTTAGTAGTAGGGTGTTACAAGCTGGCCAAGAAAGGATTCAAGAAACACCTTTTTTGTTCAATAAGATAATGCCAGAACACATGTTAATCCGAGTGATGCAGAATTTCAAATAGCGATTGCACAAAATGGTTTTGACATTCGATTGGTGTGTTCACCACCAAACTCACTGGATTTTAATATTTTGGATCTTGGATTCCTCAGTGCCATTCAAGCATTACAATACAAGGAGTGTCCAAAGAGTCTAGAATAGCTTATTCATGTTGTTGAGAAGTCTTTTAATGAATATCTTACTAGAAAGGTGAATTGTATTTTCTTAACTTTACAATTGTGCATGCAGGAAGCGATGAAAGTCAAATGATACAATATCTATAAAATCCCACACCTAAATAAAGCTGCATTGGAAAAGAATGGTCATCTTCCTACATAAATTACTTGTGATTCTACTTTAGTTCAAAATGTTATAAGTATGTCAGCAACTTAGAAAAAGGCTAGCTCAAGTTGCAGATTTATTCATTGAAATTCTCCCATTTTTTTTATAGTAATATTGATTCAAGCATATCTTATTCCAAGAGAGAAACTGTTTGTTTATTTACTTTACTCTTTTTCTCTTCTATTTTTGTGCGCCAAGATCGTTGTCCAATATGAGACTTCTCTAGCATCAAAACTAAAAATATGCTCACTGCAGTTACTCAAGATCATTGTTCTGTTTTTGCATTCTCTAAAACTTGTTGACACTTATAGCATGGCAGTTGTCTTTAAGGCAGATGGTTACAAAGGCCTCAATGCTCCCCTTCTAATAGTTTTTTAGGAATATATTAGAGAAACATAGTACAAAATGGGGCAAAAGTCATATTTCAATCCTACAACTCAAAAATACCATTCAATATCACAGTAGAATAATCCATCTATCCTCAAAATAAGTGCTTATTTGATCCAAAAATCTGAAAGAATTTTGGCAGAATAATTTTCACCATCTCCTCTTGAATCTCTTTATTGCGATGAAGCTCTCTCTCGCGAATGTAAAATTTATTCAAATCAAATCTACGATCAACACCGTTGGTGGAAGATTTGAATTGAGGTTAGGGGAAACATACATCAATTTTATGTTTTTCTTGTTTCATTTTTACATTAGTAGATGGCTTATTGTTTGGAGTAGGATGTTGGGGATTGTTGTTATTCATGATGGATTTTGGAGTAGTGTCAACTATGGCCTCTCTTCCATATTTAAAGGAATGAAAATGCTTTATTAAAAGAGAGCACAATTCCAAGAATGAATGGATAGAGATGAGAACACAATTCTAAGAATGAATAGAAATCTGATAGGTGAGAGAAACCAATGGAGAAAACCATGAGAAAACCATTTGACTCATGGGGCATTTGATTCATTTTTTTTCTGGGAATGAAAACAAGCATAAAAAACCACAATATTTAATATACTGAGATGTATTGCTTTATTAGAGGGGTAAATAAGAATAATAATGCTAATTTTTTGTAAAGCATCACTTATTATGCAACAAAATAATACTTGTAAAATGACACTTATTCTGATTAGAGGGAGTGTGTGTGTGTGTGTGTAAAATGATAATATTGACTAACGAAAGTTACTTTTACAATAAAATGTCTATTTTACCCGTATTAATTATAAGATATCTAAAATAACCTTTTAGTGGAGGGAACTTAGCATATGGACAAAACTTAAATATGATACAAATTCAAACATAATAATCCCAAAATAAAATCACGAAATTGTACTAATATTTTCCTAAAAAATAAAGTCACTAAAAAAATTATAATCTTTCCCTAATATATTCAATAGCAAACCAATCTTTTATTTTAGGAAAAGATGATAATTTTTTTTGTGTGACTTTACTTTTTTTTTTTTTAGTGAGGAAAATGTTCGTACAATTTTTTAATTTTTATTCTGGGCCTATTAGACTTGAATTTGTATCGTATTTAAATTTTTAGCATAGCTGGATGTGCTATGTTTAATTTTAAAAAATTGATTTAAACTTCAGTTTATGTGTTTATTGCATTTTATCCTATTAAATTAGATTAATAGGCACTTTAATACTAAAACTTATAAAAAATATTATAGGATAACAAATACTTCATGTGCTAAATTTTCTCTTCTAAAAGGTTATTTTAGATATCTTATAATTAACATGGGTAAAATAAATATTTTATTAAAAAATTTGTTGAGGTACAAAACCCTGACCTAATTGACTTAATTGTTTTGCTTGGATTTTATGAAGGAATCTAAGGATGTTTTCCATGGTTTGGAGTCCTCAGATCCCAACACGTAGAAGCACTCAAATTGAGTGTTTTTCAGATGTAGATTAGCCAAAGTCTAAAATGGATAGGAGATCTACCATAGGTTATTATGCCTTTGTTGAAGAGAATTTGGTTTCATGGAAAAGTAAGAAGTATAATGCTATATCCCAATCAAGGGTTGAATCAGAAATATAGGGCTATGGCACAGTCTACATGTGAAAAAAATGGAGATACATCAACTTTTGACTGAGGTTGCATTAAGACTTCTCTGCCAGCAAGATTATGGTGTGATAACTAAGCTGCACTTCATATTGCCTCTAATTTAGTGCTTTATGAACAAACCAAGCACATTGAAATTGATTGTCACTTTGTTCAGGAAAAGTTGTAACATAAATTTAATCTCTACAGGATATGTGAAGATCGGAGAATAGTTAGGAGATCTATTCACTAAGACTTTAATGGGACTTGGGTTGACTATCTTTGTAGCAAGTTGGGCATGATTAACATCTATGCTCCAACTTGAGGGGGAGTGTTATGGAATATATAACTAGTAGGATTGTATAGCTAGTATAATCATGTTATGGAATGTACAATTGTAGGTTTGTATAGTCAGATGTGATTCTAATTAGTATAATCATGTTATAGAATGTACAATTGTAGGATTGTATAGCCAAATGTGATTCTAATTAATATAATTATAGGATAATAATCATAGTATATCTTCCTAATATAGAACATATACTTCTATATAAATTGATTTTGTATTTCAAATAAGAACATATATAAAAATTCTCTTCTTTCTCCTTTTGTATCAATATAAAGAGTCTATAAAAAATATTAAAACTCAATTAAATTAAAAATTGATGCAACAACATCTCTCTTTTATCATTTTTAAGGTAGTATTTTGAATGTTAAAAACACATGTTATTAAGTGATAAATATAAATTAAATTTATTTCTCTTTATTCTCATATAACTCTCGTATTTTCATATATAAAATAAAAACAAAAAATTTGTAAACGATCACATTTGTGAATCTAAAGTTGTCGGTTGGGTGGGTCTACCGACTACTGGAGGCCCAGGTTGTCAAATTGCATACAGATAAACAAGCTTAAGTTTTTTGTCCAAACGGAGCCCAAAAACCATTTTCAATAACATGGGAAATTCTTAGGTGAACCCGGTGCACGGCCCCACCTGTGCACGGGTGGGCCCAAGTGCCCTCAGAACTCGACACCTGGCCACTTGAAATAAAATAATTAAAATAACTTTTTCTTTTTTCTTTTCAATTTTTTCCTTTTCTTTCACCAACGACCAACCACGGTTAACCATGGTTGGTGAAAATTTTCCACCATCCCGCCCTCTCTGCACCAACAGATGTCTCTATTCTCTCCAAAATTCAAATCGGGTCTCGATGGGTCTCTCTCTTCCGCCTGATGTCTCTCTCTTTCTTCAACTTCAGCAAGCACGCCACCACCCTATCCCTCCCCCGGACCACCACTGGCCACCGATTGCGACCCATCCCTCTGATTACTTCACCACGCACGCACGCACGCGGCCACCCCACCCCCTCCTCCGGACCACCATCGAGCACCAAGCCTAACTTCCATTTTTCTCTCGTGGTGTAGCTTCAGTAGTCTACCACACCATCCCTTCCTCCCGACCACCACCCCATCCCTCCTCCGGACCACCACTGGCCACCGACCTCGACCCATCCCTCTTCCGCCATCACAAATTGTTGAAACATAATCTCCCACTGCTCTCAGGTCTAGCCGAGATCTCTTCTCCTCTTCAGGTAATTATGTTAGTGTTGTTTATTGATTTCTTTATCTTTTTTTGTTTAGCCCTTTAATTTCTAGGTCAGAGATTTTCTTCCATATTTGGAATTCTACGCTTGAAGGGCATGAGTTTTTGTCCCTTATTTGGTTTTGTTAAGCTTTTTCGCACTGCCGCTACGCACTGTCGGCTGTGAAGGAAAGGAAAAATCCAATCTTCACCACCAGCCATTGTTGCGAATCACTACATTAGAGTGGGTTCTCTGTGAAAAGGCAGTCCAATCATGATGGCTTGCATCTCTTTACTTCCCTTGCATGAAAATTATGATAAATTTTTCCTTTCCTTGATCTTCAAATGTCTTGGGCTTCATGGATTAATTTTGAGGCATCTTTAATTTGAGCTTTATAAGTTTATATTAAAAATGTTTAGATTTTATTTTGCTTGGGTTGAGCTTATTGTGGTTTATTTTACCTAGAATATGCTATATTAAGGTAATTTGTGAATGCTCAAGCTATCTTGTGAAGCCTATACGAAGTTGTTATTGATTTTGAGGGGTTGAGATGGGGAAAATTGAATTCATATTATGTTGATTATAATTGGTGGGTATTTAATTTTGTTGTGGCATTTGAAGTGTCTTATGCTAAATTGCCAGGAAGACATTATGCATATGTAACTTTGAGAAGGCATGTTATGTTAATATGATTTGGAGGAGGATGGGATTTATTAGTGGTGTTGTTCCTTTTAGGATTGACTTGTGCTATGGGAAATTGATTTTAACGTTGATATATTGGTTGAGATTTTATCTCTGAAATTTTGTGAATTTTTGAAATCTATTTTCTATTTCATGGAATTTGAATTTCATTCAAGGAGATACATGCACATTATATATATAGGGTCATTGTCATTGCAGTTCAGAATTTCAAATTTATATATGCTACACAAAACATGCAAGAATAATAGATGGAATTTCATGGCTGTATGAATAAATTGAAATGAAATTATAATTTAATGAGGTAAGTAATTTCAAATATTGAATTACTTCCTACTGTAACAAAATAAATCTTGCTTTTAAAATATTTCCATTTACTTGTATTCAACTGTCATAGGTTGAAGTTGTGGCTCCATGTAAGCACATTGATAAATAAAATGACATTGACAAATATGGTTTTGGGATGTTATTTTGTCTATGACATTAGTCATAGCTTTTTGGCATCACCTGCACCTTTTGAACACTTCTAGGTGGTACATACTGATGGTTGTTTATTTATTCATACGTGGTTATGTAGTTATATTATCTTCTATTTGTAGTTTTTTGCTAATCGGACTCATTGATACAAGGTTTTGCAAATATATGATGCCTTCTTAGCACAAATTGTTTATTTCCTTTGAATAAAATTGAACAATATATTCATGGTCTTCTTTCAATAAGAGAAAATTGGGAAAAATGGCAATATGAAAGTATAACCAGGAGTTGGTAATTAACTTGGGATAACAATGCCCAAATTTCCTTCAATTTTCAGTGAGATAATACCTTGCTACAATTTTGAATCTCTAGTGTTGCTCTTGCTTTGCGGATTAGTAGATTAAATTATTTTACCTTAATCTTATGTATAATTTCCTGGATTCAGATGAATCTTCACATGGTGAAGCTCTAGCATTAAACAAACCTAACTTGACTAAGAAGGCTTCGGAGGTCCCTAGAGTTAAGGAGACTATCCAGGCTCCAGTTGTTTCTGAAAACAAGGTATCTTTCTTATCCCTTCTACTTGCAGTCATTTTATCTGTTTGACTAACCCTTGTGAATGTGGCTGGTGCATCTGATCATCTGTCCTTCTTTGGGCGAGCTTGAATGTTACCTGTGTGCTTTTCTTTTGCACAGGGTTTTACTGGTTCCATTGTGGAGCACAACCATAATCTTGAGTCAAATCAGAGGGAACAATCTTCTGCTCATAGTTCAAAGCCAGTTTCAAGGTTCAAGTTGCAGAGACAATCTTCTGCTCATGTTGTAATCTTCTATGTAGATATTTCAGCAGTGACGACTACCCTAAACGAAACTTAGCTGTTAATTCCTGTGCTATTTACGTTGTAGGTGATGACTAACACATCTTAGCTGTTAAATCTCACACTGAAAATGTCCAAGCCCCTTGATGTCATAACCATCAATGATAGTTATGTTGGTGTATCCTGTTCCAAGAACATTTGTAATCTTTTATGGCTTGTCAAAGTAGCAAATTACAATTTTGTTATGCGATGAGAAGTTTAATTAAATTCTTAAGATCAATAAGGGCACCAAGTCACTCTTTTCAAAGCTTTGCACCCTTTGAAAATGACATTGACAAGAAAAAGAAAAAAGACTTATAGTACTTTCAAGCTTTGCACATTTTGTCCTCCGCAAATGAAAAGGAAACGAAACTTGTAAAAGTTGGACTTTACTCCTAAACATTCAATATCTTCTGCACTTTAATTTTTTGTCATTAAAGGTGAAGAGCATTCTATCTTTGCCCATCAACAAACTATCAGCCAGGATGTCAAGTTCTGATTTACCAGGAGAATTAGTATGAATTTGAATGATCAAAACACCTATGAGTTATAGTAAGGGCAAAATCCAGTAAGTACATGAAATAATTCTGGTGCGCTAGGAATTGCTTACTACAACACTAAGACAAATGGACAATTAATGCATCTACTTACTGGAGACAGATTAAGGCATACAACAAGTCAGCATAACACCAAAAGGCCAAGAATGGAAATCAGTAAATGTAAGGTTGCTGTGTCCTTTACTCTAAAAGAACTAAAGAACAAATATGGAGATCTATGTACCAAAAATATTACTAGTATTACAAGTACTCTTTTCAATAGTGGGCAAATTCAAGCATTTGGAATCTTCTCATTTCTTCTCTTGTAGTCATGAAGCATTTTTTCTCTTTCCACAGGAGTTGCAGATAACAACCACTTACTAAATTCCACATCCTCCATCTGCACACATTGAGTGAGGAGGCTATATTGGCTCCTCTTCCTGATCTTTGAAGAAGCAGCAATTCTGATTTCTTCCTTACACCTACTGTATCTGATCTCCTCCTTGTAATAGGGATGCATGGCTGTTGGATAGTGCCCCTGGAATGGGTGCTTGGTTCTCTCTCCCTGGAATGGCTTTGTCTTTCCCCTTATCTTCAATTTTGCTGCTATCAGATGCCATTAGGTTTTCTATAATATCAGAGATTAAGACATATGGAGGTAATATTACTTTCTTTCTCAATCGACTCTTCAGTGTAGATTCTCTGTTTTGAGCAAGCCTTCGAGTGCCTACAACATAGAACAGAAAATTCACCAAAAATGTGGCTTTGAGATGCTCGCAGCTAATCAAATGAGAACCAACAGAATAGCAAGCACAAAAGTAACAGACCCTTCTGATATCCAATTTTTCCTCCAGATTGTTCCACTGAATCAACAACTGAGACTTCCACCAGCGATAATTGTCATGGGATGAATCTTTGCTCACCATCTTTTTTTCCTCCCTCAGAAGCTCACCAACCAAAACAATTGCTGAGGTAGTTCCATCTCCAAATTCATCATCCTGTATTTTTGAAATGTCAACAAGGACTTTAGCAAATAAAAATATATAAAGCTTATAGCATCAGGGGATTGAAGGGATATCTATAATTTGTTGAATCTGTCCAAGAACTATAATAAACCTTGTTTTCTGTATACATGCTAGAAGAACTAAAAACAACTCGGTGAGACATTGGAAATTAGAGAGATCTTATCACTGTATGAAGTCTTAACTGCTTAAATTAGTATAAGATTTTTATTTTCTTAATCACCTCCATAGATCTAAACTCTGTTTTGGTTCAGGGGGAGCATGCTCTGCCATAGTAATTCGTTCACGTATACAAGGATGGTCATTTTGTAACTACTCCCCTTACCCACTTGGTAGGGGTGATAAATAAATAAAGGGACCAGCAGCTAGACCAAGGAAGAGGTAAAATTCCAAACCTTTTCTCTCGAGTATACCCATTCTAAAAAACCATCACCCATCGCCCATAGCAATAATACATTAAAAACTTCGCAAATAAAATAGCAAAAAAAGCTAGAAAGTACAAACAAATCAAGCAAGAATTGAACTTTTACCCAAGAATGTGAACATTAGCTCTGCCGGTGCTAAATCCTATTTCACTAGCACATAACCTAGCAATTTTGTGCATGCTGGTGTCGTCCTTCAACACAGAGGAAGGGATGGGAGGTAGAGACACGAAGGACAGGGTTGAGTGGTACTACTATGGCAGAGGAGGGGGTGGGTGGTAGAGACCCGGAGGAGGGGATGGGTGGTACTACGATAGCAGATGAAAGGATGAGTGGTACTGCGATGGTGCGAATAAAGGGGTGGGTGGTCGGTGGTGGGAGGAACAGAGAGAGGGAATGATTGGGTTCATGAAAGAGAGAGACTCGGGCAACTTTGAATTCACGAGAGAGAGAGTGAGAGATATACTGTGGCAGGATTTATCCAAAATTTGATAACCATGGTTAACCATGGTTGAGGGAAAAAAACCTCAAAAACTCCACAAAATTAAATTTTACAATAAAATATTCTAACTGAATGGGTGTCAGCGTTTGGAGATACTTGGGCTTACCCGGTGCACAGGTGGAACCGTGCACCGGGTTCACCTAAGAATTTCCCCAATAACATCATTTTTAAAAGTCAATACCCTTCCAAAACCCTTTATTTCTTCAAGTCCAAACATCACCCAAGGGGCACGTCTCACTTGCAATATCCCACGTGTTGACTAGAACCCTAATTCCAAATCTATCGAATTCGAAGCAATTTCAAGAATTCCAATCGAACCCTGAATAGCTGAGGTAGCCATGGAAGTGGAAGGAGCAATTGAGCCACAGAGAGAAGTGACCAACAGCGTTATGTGTCAGTTAATGGATGCAGAAGGGACGACATTAGGGTCCTCTTTGTATCTTCCTCAGAACGCTGGACCCAAAGAGCTCACTCAAATGGTTAATAAGATACTCAAAAATGTAAGTATAACAATAAACAGCTTAGTTAGAACTGCAGCACTTTGGATTCCCAATTTTTTTTTTTAAATTTAATTTTGGGAGGGTCTGTTAGACACATTTAAGTTTTTAAAGTGAGTTTAATTATGGAGTAAAGTAGTCTCTTTTGTTATATTTTTATTTGTATTTGCTTTTAACTGGGTTTTTGTGGAATTTGAGTTTATTTCAGGAAGAAAATAATCAACTTTGAAGCATTCAGTTGTTTAATTTTAAAAAGTGTAACGAGTAAAATTTTTTTAATTTCATTGGAGTTTTCTCTCCAGAACAAAGCTCTTTGATCGTGCATTCTAGTTAAATTGAGAATATGAGAATTCTCATGGAGAATTTCAAGGTAAAATGTGGTCATAAACTGCATTGTACTAATTATAGATGAATATGGGGCTCTATAATTTTTTTTTCTTCAATATTTGTGATGATTACTGGATTATTGTATGTGTAGTACAACATAAGGAATTGCTATGAGATGACAGCTTGTTTAAGAAAGAATGATATTAATAATGATGGAAAACCGAGCTGTTATTTTACAATTTTTTTTTCCTTATAAGCAATATAAAATGCTGTTCACTTGATGCTGAGAGAGAGAAGCTTTGAGCATGTTTTTAAGGATTGTAGTTATGTCTTTTAGTGAATCTTCAAGGAAGCTAATGACATCACATTTCTGTTTATTCAGGAGGAAAAATTACCTTATGCATTCTATATATCAAACCAAGAGCTCGTGGTAGATCTTGGTTCATACTTAACTAAGCACAAAGGTATCAAGTCTGGCTTACAATATTTCACTGCTAATTGAGTTGACTTCTTCTAGTAGCATATGTACAGTGTTTGCATTGAGGGCTTATTATGGGTGAATGTATTTGCAGTGTCTGTGGAAAAGGTCCTGACTATTGTCTATCAACCACAAGCAGTTTTCCGCATTCGTCCAGTTACCCGTTGTTCTGCAACAATTGCTGGTATAGTGTTTCGAGAGTTTTTGGTATCATGACTGTTATGTGGTGCTGTGCTATGCAAATTAGAACATTTGTTCTGTCTACTGAGTTCTCATTGTTGCTGAGTATCAGTTTCCTTAGCCAAAAAAGATAAAAAGGACCAGTTTGGTGAACTGGATTATCTTTTCTTCTTTTTGTTTAGGATTTATATACCTGAATTCTGTGGATTAATAAAAATGGACTCATTTGGTATATATTGAAGTTTTTGGTGTCTCCGTTAAGCCTAAGATTAGTCTCTTGCCTTATTCATGCACGAAGCTTGGATGGCTTGATATGTTTATGAACTATCTTCCTTTATTAAACCAAAAGCAAAAGGTTTGAAAATATGATCTGTCTTCCTTTGGAGTATTGACATTATGCTAGAGTTTCACTCTGCTATTGGCTTTCTGATTTCTAAATTTGAGTTGTTATTTGTCACTATTGACCCGTCATACTTTGCCCATGTGTTAAGCTTTACTACCATATCATCCCATCAGTGAGCATTAATTCTTACTATTTTTGTCTTCAATTTCATGGTCCTACCATTGCAGGTCATACAGAAGCTGTACTGTCAGTTGCCTTTAGTCCTGATGGACAGCAGCTGGCAAGTGGGTCAGGTGACACCACTGTTCGTTTGTGGGATCTAAATACCCAGTCACCATTGTTCACATGTAAAGGTTAGATGCTTGGCCTCAAAAGTTACTTTTTACGTATTACTGGCACTAAGTAGATGGAATTTGATGTTAAAAGTATTTGCACACACCTTTGACATGTATCATGTAATGAAGTATATCAACTGTTGCCTAAGATGATGAAAACAAAACATAGCCGTAAAGCTGGATTTCATGTGAATCCTAGATTTATGTCGACAAAGTGATGATCTTGGACAAATAAGTAGCACCAAGAAAATTGCATGAGTTCTCATTTTGCGCTGCTATCCTAATTGAGTATTAAATATTTAGTTGCTTGTGTGCTGCTTTCTTTGCTAATCATCAAAGCTAGCTTGGGATTGAGATGGACCATATGTAGATTTGGGGAGTTACATTATGCTTTTACCTCTTGTTCCAATCTTATAGCTTTCAGTCTGCTATTATAGAGATTTATTACAAGGGTTTTTGTTGTGCTGTGCATGTGGCAGCATTTTGCTTAGGAAGAAGATCTCTCTGCTGTCTTCTCTAGTTTTAGATCTTTTCAGTTCTGCAGATGTTGGATATTATCCATTCCCAAGAAGGTGTAAATGAAAAGAAAACATTGTAAATGTTAAATCACAAATTTTTTCTGCTAAGTTTTGGAAAATTGCATGATTCCATAGATAGACTTCATATCTGAAGTTGGAGCATCATGAACATTATACTTTTGCTTTTCAAAGGGAAGAGAAATAAGGGCTTTTCATCTGATTTTGAAGGTGCTTCTGCTTGTCTAGTGGGTTTTTTACTCAATAAAATGAACTCCTGACACAAACACACATATGCAAAAAGCTACAACAACAATTTTGCATATGTTTTTCTTTTCAAAAAATGTCGTATGAGAAGATGCTCTCTAGCAATTTGTTTCCTAAGGATATTCTGTATGGGGCTTAAGCTTGTCATAGTAATTATCCTGTAAGTTAGTACTTTGATGCCTATTTACCTGTAAGTTAGTACTTTGATGCCTATTTACAAATTTTGGCACTATACTTTTGCTCTTCTCCAGGACACAAGAACTGGGTTCTTTGTATTGCATGGTCACCAGATGGTAAGCATCTTGTTAGTGGAAGCAAGGCTGGAGAACTTCAATGCTGGGACCCCCAGACCGGGAATCCATCAGGAAATCCACTAATTGTAGGTCTCACTTTTTTATTATCTTGTTCGGACTATTTGAAGCTCTTTTGCTAATTCTTTTTTCCTCTTGTTCTGCTTTTGGCTAAAGTAAATTTTTCTAAATCCCCAAATGCTTCGGGTTCTTCTTTGGTGATTTTGGAACCTTGGTGGTTAATGTTTGCCAAAGCAGCATTGAATGTTAATAATTGGTGCAGGGGATCTGGGAAATATGGCAAGATTACATGTTTTCGCTGAAAGGCTGACTTGATTGAATCCTTACCATCTGCAGAGAGAAAAATTGGTGACACTATATGTATAAAGGATTTGATATTCATGCTTTGAAGCCATGGCATATCTGTTGGCCGTTAGCTGCTGTTTTGTCTATCAGAAACTAGTAATAACCTAGGGTGAAGCTTTTTTAATTGATGGAGAGCCTAGGAACATCTGATATCCGCTTAGATGCAGAGAGCTTTTCCTAATTCTTTTTTTCCTTTTTCAGATAAAAGAGCTTTTTTAACTCTAAGAAGTGAATATTACGTATATGAGCTCTCCCCAAGCTCTATTAATATCAAGAATGTGATATAGATCGAAAAAAATACAATTATGAATTGGGCCCTGAAAGAACCCTTATTGAAGATCTCCAAAAGTTTTATCAGATCCAATCACTTCTTTCTGATGAAAGTACCTTAGCTTGATATAATAAAGCACACACAACACACGTTAGGTGGTGAGTACAGTCTTTGCCTGAATTATCTAACTGCTTTAAGAGCTAAGGTGTTCATACAGTCTGCATATTTTAGTTGTGTTTGCGGCTTTTGAAAGTTCTGGTATCTTCTATTTTCTGCTTAAGATTCTTTGGTGTAAAAGAAATTGTATGTCCTTCTGAAGTTGTTTCCTCGCAGCTGATGATAAACATACTATGTCTCAGGGTCATAAGAAATGGATAACTGGTATATCCTGGGAGCCAGTGCACCTAAATGCTCCATGTCGCCGCTTTGTCAGTGCTAGTAAAGATGGCGATGCTCGAATTTGGGATGTTTCGTTGAGGAAATGTGTTATCTGTCTTACTGGACATACACGTGCAGTAACCTGTGTGAAATGGGGTGGAGATGGCGTGATATATACAGGGTATAGCAACTTCAGTTTTCCAGTATTGGAGCAGATTTGCTTTTGTATATTTGGTTAATCTTCTTTGAGATGCAGCTACTATTTTTACCCAAATAAGATATTATCTCTTAACATTTTTCTAAGTCCTACTAGAATATATTTTTATTCTACTGTAGTTGCATCTTCCTGCTCCCTACGAGCCCACCTAGCACAGAGGGCCGTGAGTTTCAGGCAAAGTTAAGGCCATGATCATTGATATGCTTATATGGACTCAATTTATTATATATCATCGAAAAGGAAAAAAAAAAGCAAGCAGATGAGCATAAATATGAATTCACTTTATGTTTACCAGAAGTTTTAAGAAAATTAAAACTGGTCAATACTTGAAATTTTTTCCCTTCATATTGCAGATCACAAGATTGTACAATCAAAGTATGGGAAATGACACAGGGGAAGCTAATTCGTGAATTGAAGGTAAATTCTGCTTATTCGCAAATCTGGTTTTGAATTTTCTGGGTTTACCTAGTTGCAGGAAGGTTTTGTTGCTATTGATAATTGCTATACTTTGTTTTAAGGTCCAATCACTTGTAATGGGTCCCTTCTCTCCCTCTGTTGGCCACTTTCTTCCCCATCATCTTTAGCCCAGGAGAGAAGTTAATATTATCTTTTTCCACTTTGCCTGAATGGGGGGTGGGATGGGGAAGCAAGGCTTTATGACTAATTGGTTGCCTCAGATTTTTGGACTTGATGGTTGAGTTAGATTCATGTTACTGATTAGCACAACCTTGATCCTGAACCGGTTGCCTTAGTTACCGCCTCATATGTTTATGGAGATTCATACATAATTTGTTTGCTATTCAAAGTTCAATTTCATGTCTATGATTCCGTAATGTACAATTTAACTTCATTTTATGAGTCTGTTTTCAGTGTACTGCTGGCAAAAATTTAAATTGTTTTATTTTAGTGCCTTTTTCCAGTCCTTTACTTCAGTTAGTTTCCTGCAACTGTGTTCTATGTTCAGATGTCAATGTATGTCAAATACAGCAACAATTACGTGAGTGTTTATGTTTTCAGTGTCTTCTTTGTCATTTACTCGTGTACAATGGTTATTGTAAACATGTAAACCAAGCAAAGCTATAAACTTTCACTGCAAAGTGAATGTTCTTTCCTTTCAGTCTATTGCAAGGAGTCAACTCTCCTTCAACACTTTCTCATAGAATATCATTTACTTAATTTCAGTTTATGTCTAGAGCTATTAGCTCTGTCCTATTGGGTGGTTTAACTTTTCTGTTTGGGCTTGTATTATTTTCGTGATCCTTTCTCTGGCATTTGAAGTTGGCATGTTTATATTAGGTGAAACTATATGTCTTGGCTCATTTCTTGTTCTCTTCTGTTTAAGATAATCTCCGCTCCGAACAGATAAATAAATAAATGAATAAATAAAAATAAAAACAGTAAAAAGAGATACTTTATTGTCATTCTACTTTAGAGGCTTATGCTGTTTTCTGTTTACACCCACAACCAAAAAAAAAAAAAAAAAAATCAATTTTGTGGTATAAATGCAGGGTCATGGACATTGGGTTAATTCTTTGGCATTGAGCACTGAGTATGTTCTACGAACTGGTGCATTTGATCACACTGGAAAACAATTTTCATCACCAGAGGAAATGAAGAAGGTGCCTGTTTGAATTTGAACTTCACCCCCCCCCCATTTCGGTGAATCAACAAAATAGAAGGAAATATACAAATTTATATGCTCTTTGAATTCTAAAATATTAATTTATCTTTTTTGACTTCTGTGTTTCTCCTAGCTGTTGATATTTTGTCTTGTTTTCCCAGGTAGCTTTAGACAGGTACAACAAAGTGAAGGGGAATGCCCCAGAAAGATTGGTCTCAGGTTCGGATGATTTCACCATGTTCTTGTGGGAGCCTGCGGTGAGCAAACACCCTAAAACTCGCATGACTGGGCATCAACAAGTACGTTCCTCCAATTCTAGGCATTGTTTCCATTGCAAATAGTTGTTAGTAAACCTATATCTTTACAACCATATAAATCTACAGTTAGAAATCAATTACTCTTTCAATTGCCATGTTTTAAAGTGGTGATCCACAGCATGACGGAGGTGGCACAAAAATGAACATGTCTTTTGCATGTCTGCTTAACAAACAAAAGGTGGTGGAATTTTTCCCAATGAATAGTGACTTGTTTTTCTCTTTGAATTAACTGCCAGGATTTCACTAATTTTCACATTAGTTGGTAGTTCAAGAAGATGGAAGATAGAATTCTACCTTCCTGTTTTTGAAGAGTTTAAACTTTCATTCAACTTTCTTGTGCATTTTATGGGGGATAATTTTCACCCATTTTGAAGAACTATTACTCTTCATCTATTGACTTGAAAATAGCTTCATCTGTGTCCTTTTTTATATTTGGAGAGATAAGTTGGTTTAGTTCCCTCTTTATGCTGGCATTGCAATGAGAATTTATGTTCTTGCAGCTTGTCAATCATGTTTACTTTTCTCCTGATGGACAATGGATTGCGAGCGCCTCATTTGACAAGTCTGTCAAATTGTGGAATGGTACAACAGGGCAGTTTGTTGCTGCTTTCCGAGGTCATGTTGGGCCCGTCTATCAAATAAGGTTGGAACTCTTTCGTTATGTATTTATCTATGTAGGGAGCATGCAGATTTTCACTGCTGTTACCATGTTGCAGCTGGTCTGCTGACAGTAGGCTGATTTTGAGTGGGAGCAAAGACTCTACTTTGAAGGTAGGAAGCAAACTAGTCTCTTCTGGTCATCTTGGCAATGTAGCTTCTGCATTATTTTTATTTGTAATCATGGGTAATATATCAACCATTTATGTTGAATACGAATAGTAACTGTAAGATAGATGGGTGATTTGAACTTCTGATGTGCTTTATTTTTAATTATATAGAAAAGATGTATAGGCACATTATCTTTTTGCTTTAATAGGCCATTTACTTTATACTGATGTGGAATCTTCTCCAGATATGTATCAGATTTTTTCTTAACAAGATTGTTTAGCCCCAAAGCCCTGTGTAGCAAGATAACTTGGGGATCTCCCATAGGGAAATGGAGTAGATCAATGTGGGCTGATGCCTGTTTATTAGATTAAACTAGCAAGAACAGAAACTGCACTTCACCTTTAGTTGAAAATGACGAAAGCTATAAGCACGGGATGCTAAATAATGAATGTCCTTGTGTGATTCTTGGTCACTTTCTATTCTCTTTTTCTTTCATGGGGAAGGGGAAGGGGGTGGGGGTTGGTGGGTGGGTGGGGTGGGAATGGGAGGAATAATAGGTATACACTAGACCTTTTTCTGCACACCAAGACATAGGACTGATTTATGTTTTGCCTTTTCAGGTTTGGGATATTCGTACTCAGAAGTTAAAGCAAGACCTCCCTGGCCACGCTGATGAGGTATGCAGTCTTCAAAGGATCTAGTTCCACAGAATATGGACATCTATTTACTCGAGTGAGGTAGTGATTAACATCTTTGGTTGCAAATCTATAAAAGGTTTTTGCAGTGGACTGGAGTCCTGATGGTGAGAAAGTAGCATCCGGTGGTAGAGATAGAGTTCTGAAACTATGGATGGGCTAGAGAATACACTACTGATTAATATGCAAATTCATGATGCACTAACTCACGATGTTTCTGCATAAGATGCAAAAGTCAAAGCAAACTGCCTGGCAGAAAGTATAGATATGATCAAGTTACAACCAGGAGAGTTGGTGGGTCCGTGGATGATTAGATTTATGGTCAAATGGAGTTTCCCAATTGTTGAAGATCCCATTCTTAAAGTGAAGTTTTCAGAATCCATGAAAGGCGTGTCAAAACCCAGAATTGCTAATCCGAGAAATGTCATTGAACCATACCATCTTGAAGGTCCATGCGTTTGCAGTATCTCTCTTGTCCAAATTCATCATGTTACAGAGGCAGAAAAGAAGGAATACCTGCATCGGTTACCTTTATCGGTTCATTTTTCAATTAAGGTTTGTATACAACAGTCAAGTTTGATTAATAGCTGTGGTAAAATCTGTTACGATATGATGCCGACAAGGAATGAGTTTGAATACTGTTTTTACATTTTGAAGTTTATGTATGACTGGGAATTGATTTGAACCTATTCGCTTTTAGTGCTCATATTTTCCTGCTGTTGATGTAATCATGAAATATGTAAAATGCCGTTTGTCCAATGGGTTTTCAGTGTTCTATATTCTCTTTGTTGTAGGCGTAAGTCGATATTTATTTTTATTCCAATATAAAATTATTATAATTTTAAAAATTATAATTTAAAATTAATATATTCAGAACATATTATACATATTTAATTTAAATTTTACCATAACACATTTTATTTTATTTTATTTTTAATTTTACTTGAATTTTATTTTGATTTCACATATTTAATAACTTTTTATTATATTTAAATAAATTTATCTAAATTCATTTTCAATTCAAGTACATATGGAATCATTGCTGTTAGATTCTTATCTATTGTCATTCCTGCGTGGAGCCATGGTTCACAAGTAAATGGCATCTTTGGTGCTACTTAGTCCAAAAAGTTATCTCTTGAAGGATTCGAAGTTGCACCAGCTATTTGCACAAGAAGTTGATATCAAAATCATTATAATGTATAACGAAGATAAGTTCCTGGTACTAACCGCAATAAGAAGAAAACTTGTGCACCCTGATTTCCTCTGAAAAAGAAAAATTATTATATCTGATGTTCATGTATAAAATAGGTTCAAGCCACCTTTGTTCTAACACAACAAATGCTAATAATCGTTAAAATATGTATAAGATGAGCTAGTTAGCCGAGTATTGCAAGGTATGCTGGCAAACAAATTAGCAGGATTGCACTGTGTTTAATTTGTGGATATTTCAGTGTCATAACTATATTCTTCTACTTACTTCATGAACTACTCAAAAGCAATAAACACTGGAAGAGCTCGAAGGATCTATGTTCCATCGCTATAACCATCGGGAAGGGAAATTCAAATATTTACAACATTAAAGAGCCTAAGTTTAACACACACAAAGGACTGTGCTTCCGTCCAAAATAGGGGTCCAAAGTCCATTATGCGCTGCCCATAACACCTCTACATAATCTGCGAAAAACGGAACAATTAAATTAAGCAAACTGATCGAAACCAAGTCTTATTTATTAACGCAAATGAAAAGCTGCATGTACACTTCCATGCATATTGGAGTATTACCAGGAAGTAATCTACAGGTTCAAGGAAAGAACGGCATAAAAGAAAGCAAACAATTCCATTTGCATGTGCTTACTTTATATGCCGGAATTATATATTTGTACCAAGCTAGCAAAACAATAGAATACACGATTTATGCATTGTATAAACTAAAAATTCATTTGGTATGATCTATTACCACAACAATTAAATTACTCTTCAAGCTCAAACTAGATTAGGCCACTGTAACAAAATTCGGGTTACATTCATTTCTAATATTAAGAAACAATAAGCATGTACCAGCTCTTTCAAGTTTCTGTTTAAGAGAGAAGCAATCATCAAGGTAACTAGTTAAAATAGAGTAAATATTTTTGTGATGTCAATTGTGCATATAGCTGTGAAAGCACCATGGTATATATCATTAAACTTAATCTAAGCAAATGAAATCTCCAAAGCAGAGTTCCCCAGTTTAGGCAAAACCCACTATCCAATTATATTTTTTGTAGAAGGATGACAAAAATGAATTGTATCACATCAATCTACCATGGAAATCTAATGACATTTTAATCCTTGAATTACTTTTGTCTTCGGCTTTTTTTTCATCATCTTTCCGTATTTAGGTTCATAGACCAATAGCTTGGATTTTAACTTCCATCTCACATGGAGCACATAAATAATAAACACCTCAACTATAGATTATTGAATAATAAATTCCTCCCAATTATTGTAGAAGAGGATCGAAAGGATCAAGAACAAAATTGCAACAACATCATGGTTAACATCAACAATGTTTCTGAGATAGACACGTAACTACTTACTTTCTGGATTATATATAATTGGCAAGTATAAAAACCCATATAAAACAATTAAAAAACAGGAAGCAACAACACTAAATAATTTATCAAATACAAATTCCAACAATTTAGAACATTACTTTATCAATAATCCTGTAGGACCTATATCATGGAGCATGCAAAGACGATTACACTTCTAATCACTACTTGATATAAGCATCAAAGAGTAGAAGAAAGAATCAGCCAGAGTCTGCTCTTCAACCTCCAATACATGCATGGACCAAAATGGAGATAGCAAGAAACTACATGACTGTACTTATGACCCAATAAACATTCGATTAACCATGATTTCCCACCTGGACAAGTTCCTTTCCACACGTGTGAGAAAATTTAGCAAAGTAAAATAATGAAAATATGAGGAACTGATAGCAGATCATACAATCTGCTCTCAAGATGAAAGCACGATAGTGGGGGTAAAAAACCTAACAATGGTACTGCTAAAGAACCAAAGAAAGCCCAGGATACTAATCTCCAAGTCATGTTATATTTGCAGAGAGATTCCTTTAACACTGATGGAACATTTCAAGAAATCAAGAAAAATAAAATAAAACGAAAGACTCAGAATAGACAAATTTTGGATATGGAAAAAGTAAAGTCTTTAAATTAATAACTGTGGTATACCTGCACAGATTCATACCTAAATACATTATACAAGAGAATATCTGCTTTGGCAACCGCTACTCTCCACCCAATGACATAAAGGTCCACACCATCTGCAATAACATAGATATTGGATTGAGTCTTCTAAAAAGTGTGATGTATACATTTACCAACTGAAAAGTACAGCAAACTATGACCAGCAGCACAGCCAAAAGCCTTGAAGAAGATGGAAGGCTGGCTACTAGAGATAGAGACTAAGCTTCTTTGTAGCTTGGAAAGAAATGAAACTAAAAACACCAAGATCAGTATTTCAAGACTATAATACTCTCGTTCTGTGCTGTCAACCCTACATATCTTAAATTATTGAAGGTCAATTCAAGATTGTCCCTATTGGCTTTCTGATCCTCAAGCTGTTTTAGGAGAATTATTAGTTTATTCACCTCCTACATCACTTTAGCATGCAATAGAATGATAACAAAAAGCTACTTAACACCACAGCTCTAGTGCTAAGAATATATTTCAAAAGGTAATATAGGTTTGATTCGTTGACTCTGTTATTGTCCACCTCCTAAGACCACTCTAGAATGCAATAGAATGACAATTAGAAGCTATTCAACACCAAAGCTTGAGGACTAAGGAGATATTTCCCAAGGTAACATAGGTTTGATTCATTGACTCCAAAGAGTAGATTGGAAACTTGAAAACTACTAGGCACTTAATTCTTTTCTTCTCTTTCAAACCAGATAAGTTATTTGCAGATAGAAATCTTCAAATGCAAGCACCTTGCTCCACCAAAAAAGATGCTTCAGTTTTCTTATGCCCATAGAAAGAAATAGGACAAATTTGTTGACCATATATACGTCATGAGAAAATCTTAGAAGCTATTTGGTTCAAATGTTGGAATTTGGTCAGATAGGAATAAGAAGGGCAATATTTAAAACGATAGTGATCATTCTCCAGATCCTGTTTTATTTCAAACAAGATCAGGTTCTCAAATACTCTTTTTACATAAATTTGAACAGTATATTGGAAAATGTTGGATGATATTATAGTTTCTCCTCCTGTAGAATGGTTTGATGAAATATTATTATTCCAATATTATATTATCACATATTTTGCAACTTCCAGCATAAAACTGTCAATTTGTGACGAACTACATTACCAAACTAATAAAATACTACAGTAATCTGTTTTTTGCTAGAACTAATGTGAAGGTTCAAGGCAGCATATTTGCAGTAGACTAACTAACAGTAAACTACAGCAACAAAGAAAAGTATTCAAAGCAGACCAGCTCCTAAAGTTAGCCTGGAACCTAAAAGAAGCCCCTCACACACATGCACACGCAAAAAAAAAATTAAAAAAAATAAATAAATAGAGTCCAGGGGTGTGAGTGACTGATGAACACTTCGCCAAATATCAATTAATATCTTAAGTCAGTATTACTATGACTATGATGTCTAAAAAAAGTTGTCCGACTGCAACGAGGAGTTGGGGGCTGCAAATGTCAGGTGGGTGTAGAGATATGATTTAACTACTCATTACAATGAAAGATGACCACTCTGAATTCACAATTTGAGCCTACAAGCAGCTGCTATGAATACTTTTTAGATCTTTAGAAAGAAAAGATACAGAAAATTAACAGAACAAAGCTTTCAGCAAAATCAGGAAATTTTGAGACACTTACAGCAAAAACTTTTTTTGCAGATGGTTGCTTTGCCCACAAATGATAGAGGTATAGTTAATTCCTTGAAGCAGCATCCGATCTATCTCTTTCTCCCCAGGTTCACGAAACATAGGAATCTGCAAAAGAAATGTAACATTTACTAAGCTATTACGAGCAACAGCATCAGAAAACCAACCCCCCCCCCCCCCCCCCCCCCCCCCCAAAAAAAAAAAAAAAAAAAGGAAATCTCAATCCAACAATCGAAAGAACTAAAGCTCCAGTCTCATCTTTCTAAAGTACCTAAAATGTTAGCTTGCTAGAGTATGGACTATATAATTGATTATTACAAGTTTATGTTGGATTTCCCTGGCCCAAAGCAACACCCAAAACTACAAGATGAAATGCACAAAAACAAAGAATTCTGCAACTCATTAACTTATTAAAGGCACTTTGGTTTAGTGAAATTCGAAATCGGCTAGCTGAAAGGAATTATAAGAAAGGTGCCAGTTCAAACTTGGGAACAGAAGAAGAAACGAGTGAAACAAACAGAATCTACAACAGCTACATTTGTTGAGTTAGTCAAGTAAGTTGCTTAATTCTCTTCATTAAATGCACCCAAATATTTTTCTGCATTGGCAGGAAAAGAACATACCAGGAAATAACTAAACAGAAAGTTCTATATCAGCACATCAACACAAATTAGAAGTTCAAGAACAAGATGCGGTAATGAACCATGAGACAATCTGAGATTCAAAGCTGGACATATAGGTTAGAAGCAGTCTCTAAGGTACTCCTTTGGCCGAGGCTACTCACATTAATATGGCCTTTTGGTGTTCAAATGCTACAGAAAGATTCTTAAGCTTATTCTTTAATTGAATGGAATGATCATATCAACAACTATGAAACAGGAAGGGAGAAGAATTAAAAGAAAGAAAATAACTTTGTCATTTGCAGCTAGATATCTTATATCTACATAGTCACTTGAAACATTGTTGTTGAGAGATTTGCCATGAGATGAGGACCCAGGCTCTAAAGCTACCAAAGATACAAAGTATATATATTTTTTCTTCTGAAATCCCCCTATTATCCCTCCTTTTCATTGAAAGGAGGCCAGGACATCACAAAAACATTGTCATCAAATTTTTATTAGGAGATGTAATAAAAAGTATAGGTTTAATGGCAGAATGTAAAAGATGGGTCAGCGACTCTGCTAATTGCCTATAACTAGTAATATCTGTAAGGGCTACATATGCTCCAGTGGTTCTATAAGACAACTTAAAAGCATCTAGCACAGTGATCAACAATTGACATAATGACAATGAAATATGTGCACAATAGATTCACCAGAACATAATAAGAATATCTCACCAGCTATTAATTTTCAGACTACTTCGAAACAAGTTGATGGAGAAGCCATTTGGTTGTGGCATGTATGGCACCATCACATACTTCACCTACATCATGTCAATTCAAAAATCTAAAAAAAGGGAATGCCGACTAGGGTCATCAGTTGCTATGTTTTTTGTGGCAAATCTGGTCATCACTATGCTAATTTCAATAGTATCTGTTGTAGCTTAAAAGTTGCAGCCATAGCAGGATTCTGTACCATTCTCTTCTCATATCCAAGGATGAGGGCCCTATAAGTTACATCATTTGGAATCATACCCTGTTTGACCATAGAATCAACAAAGCTACATGCACCATCAATGTCACCAACACTGCAAAATCCATGTATTAGTGTGTTATACAATATCAAGTCTGGAACAAGACCAACATTTATCATTTCTATAAAGAGAGCATTTGCCTCTTCCATACGATGTGCTTGGCAGTACCCATTAAGGAGGGCACTGCACATCACAACATCAGGTTTTATATTGTGCTCATTCATGTAAACCCAAACAAGAAATGCTTCCCTAAAATTCCCCTTCCTTGTAAATCCACTAGCAATGCTAGTGAAAGTTACAATATCAGGTGAAAACCCTCTTCTGGTAAGCTCATCCAGTAAGTACTTTGCCTCAGTCACAAAACCTCGTGCTAAAAGACTGTGAATGAGTATGTTGTAGGTAAAGTTATCTGGACTGAGTCCAGCAGAGTTCATCGTATCCAAAAGCTCAAAAGCCTTGTGTATATGTCCCCGCTTCCCATATCCATTCATTAGGGTGTTATATGCAACAAGATCAGGTACCAAACCCATTGATATCATCTTCTGAAACATATACTCCCCTTTGTCTACATCTCCAGTTTTGCAATAATAATCAACAAGTGTTGTGTATGTTGTAACAGATGGTTCAATTCCCATCTTCATCATCTTTGCCAAATAACAACAAGCCATATTCATCTCTTTTATTTTGCAGTATCCTGACATCATTGTAGTGTAAAGGAAACAGTCAGCAAAAAAGCCTAACTCTGACATCTCATGAAAACAGTTAGAAGCTGCAGCCATGTTACCATCAGCACAGAATTTTGAGATAAAGCTGTTGTAGACATAATTATTAGGTGGCAGATTGAATATCTCCAAAACGCTGACAGCTTTCTCCATTTTCCCCACCTTACAGAGTCCATCAATAACTGAACTAACAGAAACTGAATCAAGGGAGATGCCAATCTGGGTCACTTTAAACATTAATGAAACTGCCTCTCCCAGAAGAGACATTTTACAGAGGGAATCAATGAAATTTGTGTACGCAACAACATCAGGACTAATTCCATGTTGCTGCATTGCCATCAATAATTTCCAACCACTTTCAAGTTTGCCATTCATACAACAATTGTTAATAAATAAGCTGATTATAGAAACATTCAAGGCAATTTGTTGACTCTGCATTTTTTCTAAGAAATCCCAAGCCAATTCTATTTGCTTTGATCGTAACAATTCCCCAAGAAGTGAATTACAAACACTGATGGATGGAAAAATGTTAAGTTGCTTCATTTGACAAGTTAAATTAAGAGCTACATTTGCCAATTTTTCTCTGACATAACAGTCAACAAGCATATTATACACAGTTACTAACACCTTTCTGTTGGTATGTGACTCAAGGATGACCTTCAAAAGTAAGTTGGCCCACCAACCCTCGCCACCATTCTTTTGCACTAGATGCAGTATTAGATCAACAGCTCTATAATTCATATTTCCAGCAACCAATATATGGATCATCGTGCATGTGGGTCGGACTTTGTTCTCCGAACCCATGTACCACTCTAACCATTTAAAGAAGGATAGAGCAAGGGCAGCATCACCACTCTTTTCAAACAAATCATTCAAAATCTGCACAGTATTATACTCATCCAAATTTATCCTCTCATAACTCTCGGGGGATCCTAACACCCAACCACAACTCTCAAGGACTACTTTCATTCTTTTCAGTTCATCATCATTCTGTGCATTTCCTAAGCCTTTTGTATCATTTTCATTCCAATTGAAATTAAAACTCAGTTTCCTACACCGTTCTTCTCCATGTAAACATTCATTTCCAGTGCGTTTGAGAGTTTGGCAAAGGTATTGATCATCTCTCGAGATGGGATTATCTTCACTTACAAAAATTTCATCTTCAGAATAAAAGCCTGAGCACAACAATTCTGAGCTGCAGGACGACAAAATTCTTGACCTCCTTTTTCTTCCAAATACCAGTTTGATTCCACAAGAAGCAATATTGATGATTGAAGTGGATGCTCTCATGAAAAATCAGCAAAGCCCACCATCAACATAAGCTGGATGCAGCACAGCACGAGAAGTTTTCTCAGACTCTGAGCTAAACCCCCTCCCCTTGCCAAGTAAAATTCAGCAAGAATAAAAAGAAGAAATTTGAATTGTACAGCAATAGGATAAGCATGAAAAAGAAAAACAAATTGAGGGAGGAGCGAATTGGGTACAATTTCTAAGTAGTATACATTATTGGTGGGTATCTCAAAGGAAGTACGGACAGCAGAGCTCAGCCATGGCTGCGAGTGAGGGTGACCAGAGCGCAGAACAAACTCAAAACAGGTTAAAACCCCTCTAAAACCCTCAATATCAAATTAGGGTGCTTTTCATATTTGCTTTCTGAGTTCTGAGTCCGGTCTTCCCCACTTATTCCCCTCTTTCAAAGTTGATTTTATTTCTAATATATATCCTGCGATGGAGGAATGACACTTTATTAAGGTTGTGCTGGGGATCGAAACAAGAACGAGCCCAGTCCCTCGGCCCGCTAGGCAAGAACGGGAACCATACCGGTTTTGAGACGGTTTTGTAATTTTTTTTAATGTTATTTTCTTTCTCATATAGTAACTCTTTTATATATTAATTGATTGTTTAAATGTTTTAAGTGTATATTTTTTATAATTTAAAATATAATATATGATTATTTTTTTAAAAATTTTTGTAAAAAAATAAATGATGATAAATAATTTAGATCCAAAAATGAGAATTAAGTTGAATTGTTATAAAAATATATTATTTTTATTTTTAAATTAAAATATAAGAATTTTTTATTATATAAAACTCAACAATGTTTATGATAAAATATTTAAATTATAATTCAAATTTTTTTAAGGAAAAAAAATGGAAGAATATAGTCTTCAATAGATATGATATAAAGCTTGTAAATTACATTTTTCCTTCATAGCTTTTTTTGTCCTGTCTATATTTTTGTTTGTCATAAATAGCATGGGTAAAAAGTCTTTTAACTTTAAAAATTCAAAATATGCTATTATTGACGCTGGATGAAGCTTGGTGTAAAATAAATAATATTTGGAAAAAAAATCATTTATTCAATTGAGACTAAATAAAATTAAATAGTTTAATTAAATTTAGAAAAAATTCAAATATTCTTGAATTATTGAAGTTGGGTTATTAAAGTTTATTTTAAATTCAAATCCAATATATCATGGATGAAGTAGAATTGAGTCAAGTTAAATCAAACCCAACATAAAGTTAAATTCAAGTTTATTATATGATTGGCCAATCTAGTTCAAGGTTTCCTAAAATCTTTTATGTATTGGAATCTCACATGGAATAATTTGTTTAATAAGTTAAATATAGTCTCAACACATAAATAGTACATTCACTAAGGTTTAAAGGATCTCAAGATTCTGAATCAAAGTTTCAACATTATAGTTCTTATCAAAAATATTTTTCTGCATATATGAAAGACCTTTTCTTTCTCTTTCTTCTTTTGCTCTCTACCGAATCTTCTCTGCCAAAGATTTCCTCTCCCTCGCATCTGGTTGCAGAGCTTGCTGGAGCTCGGATCTTGGCCAAAATTCTTACATTTTTCTATTTTTTTGTGCTTCCATTCCATTTTGATCCACAAACTATAAGAATCTATTTTTATAGTCTTGTTTATCAAGATCCTTGACTTTTTGACCATTTCCTTTTCTGAACTGTTTAGATCAAAGCTCACAATCAAATTTTATTTGAAAACCATTAAGTTGAATTCTCTCTCTATTTCTCATTTTTTTTTCACGTAGTTTTTAAGATAGCTGATATGTCCAGACCTTCTAAATTTCTCATGTAATTGATGTTTAAGGAGGAAATAAGGAGTTTGGAAGAAAACTTGTGTGTGTTTGTTTTATTTTCTATATATTGTACTAAACTCATATAAGATTTTGGAGTGTGATATTTTTTTATTACTTTATATCTTATTATCTCTCCGTATAATTTGTTTTTCGTTGAATTAATAAATTTACTTAGAAAAAAATCAAAATATTTTTCTAAGATGTTCATTATATTTTTCACCTTAGAACTCTTATTCTTCCCTTTTTTTTAGCTCTAAAAATCTGATTCTTCATCTCTTGATTTTCTGAATTTAAAAAAATAATAAGTAATAAATTATTGATTTGTACATGTTTTTATACTAGAACAATTTCACACGAATGCCGCTTCGTTGTTGCTTTGACTGGGTGTCGCGAAGGAATTCCCAATTGAAGGGACTATTGATGGGCCTGAAAATTTGGGGGAAAGGCTTTGGTCAATCGAAATGTTGAAGCAATAGACAATAAGTGGGCAAACAAGCAGAGGAACTAAAAGATAGCGCCATTTCCATGATGGATATGCCGATGTTCAATTGAATTTTAGTCTCTCAGACCAACAGGAAAAATAAGAGAAAAACTGCAAGGAAAGAGACAGTAGATTTATACCTTCGGAACAATTGTTGAATTTACCCAATGGTTGCCTCGGCAATAAATTTATGAGGAGGGGGTTCGGGGAAGAAATTGGAAGAAAAGGAAGAAAGGGTTCGTGGCAGGCGAGGAAGGGGATTCGCGTGGGAGTATTGTTTCTAGTTGACAAACATCGTGCACTAAAGCTACGTAGTACGAATTAATATATTATTATTATTTTTCTTTTTTTAAAATTATATATATATATATATATATATATATATAAACCAAAGGTGAAGACTGTAGTGTTGTCATGTGTCATGTGCAATTGTCAGAGAGCATAACACGTGGCAGCTGAATTCTTGAGGAAGCGTCTACTTTCGTTCGTCGCTTCTTTATTCGGTTTTGTTTAGTTTCTTCATGCTTTACTCGGATATAGGGACTTTGACTCCACCAGCTAGCTTTGGCTTCTTTATGGTTTACTCATATACACTATCTTTGACTCGACTATTTGCAAACCCAATTCTTCATCCTCTCAATTTCTTCGTCGCCTCTTCGATTCCTGTATCTTATCATCTTTCGTCTGTTCGATTTT
Organism: Voacanga thouarsii; assembly: GCA_026120185.1. Taxonomy (NCBI): domain Eukaryota; kingdom Viridiplantae; phylum Streptophyta; class Magnoliopsida; order Gentianales; family Apocynaceae; genus Voacanga; species Voacanga thouarsii. Next base: position 2,949,747 of record JANUWF010001117.1, read on the forward strand.
TGGTCCACAATCAGTCCCCATTATGCTTCATTCATCCTTTAATCTTTCATGATTCAAAGAATCTGCAATGACACAGATCTAAAAAATTGAAATGCTTAGATCTGTGCCGACTCATAACTTCCTCAACTTCGTCTCTTCTTATCTTGAAGCATTTAATTGATCATATTCTGATCTCCTTTTAGGCTCTTCGAGCCTTCCTTAACATTAACTTAGTTGATTTGAGGTATGTGACCAGATTCAAAGCTCATCATCGTGTAAGTGTTCATAAGTTCATTACTGTTTACGAAATCACTACCCTATATAAATGTGTCGGTTATGTAATAGACGAATAGGTATTGTTAAGCCAAAAACACAAAAATAGAGGGGAAGTTTACTGCAATTAGCATATTTGATTTTACTGTTCTCGCATTTTGAGTTGTGAAAATGATAAAAAACAGATTCTAAATCTTCTTCTTGAGTGAGTCAACAAAAGGAAAGTAAGATAAAAATGTCCTATTTAGAATCATATGAATGTGGGATACATATAATGCTCAAATACCAGGAGAGATTATGAGTGTAGATTTTTTGGCCTTGGATGCAAAGGTATAAGCAGTTCTAAGTATGGCTGATATATGATATCTGTTACATAGTTACCTCTCTAATATAGATTTACATTCTTCAATAGCTGTTAAAAAATTTGCAACCTGGTGCCAGATTTTATGCTCCTGATATGTATTCACTATCTGTGAAAAATGAAGGATGTTGATATATTTGTCTAGAGTATTTTTTATTCTGGAATATGCTGGGAGAAATATTACTTCTGGATATAACTGTCAATTGTGAATGTTATTGCTTATGTATACGTTGTTTGATGGTAAATGTTGTTGGTCATGTAGGACAACATGAAGCATTATATTATTAGAAGCAAAATTTGTCCCAGATTTTCAGAATATTATTGAAGAAGGGAATTTTTATATCATGAAAAATTTTAGCCTTCAATCACCTAGGGCAAGCTACAAAGTGGTGGATGAGTATTTACAGATTGTTATTAATAAGAGCACATACATAGAGGAATTGAAAGAGGACCTACCAGAAATACCAAGACACAAATTCCGTTTTGTGTAGTATGATTTTATTGAAGCCCATGCTGGAGACATCACCTTTTTAGTTGGTAATAGATGAATGGCATATTCTTCTGTCACGTTTTTGTACTGTGCCATACCTGCAGTCATGCATCCATATGATTCACTGACCATTTGGTTTGCATTAGATCTGTGATTGAAAATACATATAACCAGCACATGAAGAACCTAAAAACTTTGCTTCATTAATTATGTATAAATAATAATATAGATGACGAAACAATCATGCTTATAATCTGCCAAAATGAAATACATGCAATGGTCCATAACGAAAGATGTTGAGCAGAATCTTATCGGTTCTTACATTTGCTAAGTAAGAGAAATAGTGATATATATGTTTGTTGCCTTTATTCTGTTCTAGATGCAATTGGAATGATAACAGGAATTTCAACTATTTGCCATGATATCTAGAAATACATATACACAGTAGATATATATTACTGATTGAAACTATTTTAAATTGCAGGGGTCAGGAGAAACACGTCACGCTTTGGGGAAACAACGCAAATGTGATCCAGCAGGCAGATGTGCTTAGCAGCCAAGACGGTGCATATCGTTGTTTTCACGTCAATGATAATGAAAAATGACCAAGGCCAAGTATCAATATCAAGTAGCAGTGCAACAAAGATCTACATTGACCTGCAAATTGCCGAAGTAGAAAACTTCAGACAGAGGTAAGTAGAAATTTGCCAAATCCTAAAAAAATAAAATATGCAAAAATGTATGAAAATAATTGCATAAGAATTCTGCGTTCTCATGCATTAAACATGTGCAAGAAAGATCATAATGCAAAAATAGCAACAGAGTTGGCAATTGGAACTCCTGTGTTAACTGCACAACAATATGAGGAAAACAAGAGAACTTTGGTTGAGTTAAATGCAATGATCAGTGATGGAGATAAAATGGTACTGAAATATTGCACAAAACCCCATTATACATTTCCCGATTTGCCCAATTTATTTTACTCCCCACCTATGTTCATGGTATATTTATTCTGTTTGTTCGTGTATTCATTGGCATTAGTTTCCATTATTATACTGTAGGAAAAAAAAAACACATACACACACACACAAATTAACCTTACTGCAATTGACCTGTTGAATTAGGAAAGAACATAATACTACAGTATTACTGTCTTGGACATTGATACATACAATGGATGGAGATATAATTCTTGCACAAGATGTAGAAAGAAGCTCAAAGCTTATAGAAAAAAAAAACTGGCATGTGAATCATGCATTAGAACAGAAGATTACCCAGATTCAAGGTAACCATAAACTGTTGAACAAATCTGAATTCATGAATTCCAAAAAAAAAAAAAAAAAACACACTAAAATATTGGAATTGCAGATATCGAGTTGAGGTCATTGTTGGTGACCACACAACACAAGGGCGTTTTATTTTCTTTGATAGAGACATTGAGAAGTTTGTGGGGATACAAGCAAGTGAACTAGCCCTAAGAGTAGTATAGGTATATCCATTTCATAATGAATAAACACTAAAAATATGACTACATCATTACATATTCATAAGATTTTCCACAATTAGCGTGTCTCTCAAAAACACTCATTATAATACAGAAGGGACTGCATGATGCTATACCTGGACCATGGAAGAATATGATTGGAAACACGTATATTTGCCAAGTCAGATTTAATGAATAGACAAAACCAAATCTATCATGCATCAGATATAGTTCTGAAAAAAGAACAGGCAAAGGTCAGTAACATTGATGTTATTTCCATGACTGCTTACTAATGAGAAACAATTAAAGGTGCTGACACACATTTTTATTTGACAAACTCTTTAGGCACCTGAAGAACATCAAACAGAGGAACAAGGAAAAGAAGTTGATGATACGGTACAAACAAAGACACCCACCAAAAGAGACACAAAAGGAGAACTAATTGGCCGGTATGGAAAACAAAAGCCACATATGTTTTTGCACTAACTACTTCAATGCTGACTATACCATATTCTTTTACAGGAGATAGATGACAACACAAAACTAAGAGCTGCTAGACACTGACGTAAACAAAAGATTGAAATTTGACTGAAGAAGAGTTAGAAGAGAACAATTAGTTGAACAGTGTTAAATTGCAGAGTATCATTAGAATGCTGAAGGGAAAAAAGACTAGCAATCTAGATTATGCTCCTGAATAGTTTGACAAAATTATTTTGTTATTACAATTAGATATTCACATTTTTACCTTCAACTATATTAATTGTCTTATTGAAGTAGCTAGTGCATTGAGTCACGCTTATAATTCCTTGAAGCTGGTTAAATGGTGTTGGCAAATGAACTGACTATATGATATTTGTAAAGATCACTTTGAATTTCCTGAAGTCTTTCGATGTAGCGATTGTTTGATGCCTTATGCTAAAGGACCAAGCACAAATTTTCCCCCATTTGACTGTAAAGATGAAGAATGTATTGTATTGCTGTAAGTAAAAATCATCACAGAAAATAGGGAACTGGAGATAATAAGAAGATATCTAATTTTGGTACTAATTTGGTGAAAGATGAGACAACAAGCCATGTAAAATCCGAATCCTGAGGGACTAAATGTGTGTCAACACCTTTAATGTGTGTCAAGAATGTTAGCAAAATGCTACATTTGTCGACCAAATTCTTTAATGAATTTGGCAACGTTCCTCCAAAGTGCAAATAAACAACCTTAGGCAATTATTCTAACGTTTCTTTACTTTTGAGGAAGTTAAGTTATATATAAATAATAGAACTCCAACCTAATACTACACCTTCAATCCCATCAATGAAGTTGGATAACGGAACCATGGGCATAATAGTAGCTAAGTGATACATATGTATAAGAATAAATCTTTACTTAGTACTTCTGTGAAAATTATGAATGCATTGATTGAATAATTATGATTCCAATTGACATTGTGCTTATATGTGATATTCATCTTTTCCTTTTAGTCACATTAAAAGAAATCCATACACAACGAACAAAGAAAATACTAATCATATTCAAAAAATTGTAAATACTGATCATATTCAAGAATTTGTGAATAAATGCAATAGGAATTATTCAAGCATGAACTGTGGAAAATTTCATATCTAATATACATCAATTTATGTTCCTTGCAATATCCTAGTACATATTAGCATTTCCCTACTACACTAACTTGCTTAATTCTTTCATCATAGAATTCTATCATGCTGTTTATTACCAGCATGGTTGAACCTCAATTGCTTTGGTACAATTGTTTAGCTCAAAATTTAGACAATTGAATGAAGCTTAGAGACAAGATATTTACATCTACATGCACTAAACATCTTCCTGTTTTAAACGTTTTGCTAAGATCTTTTTATCTTTCCCACATACAACCAGACATCTTAAAGAGAAGAAGAGTGCACACGGAAGAAGATAAGCCGTCTTTTGAGGGATAGACCAATTGAAGAACCAGTGTAATTGTTTAATGATATAAAGAGAAGCATGCTATATGAAAGCCAACCAATCTACTCTGAATGAAGCGATGTTCACTTTCTTTTTGTTGTTTTTTACAAACCTTACAACTTACAGCTTTCATCAACACAAATTGCTTCTTTTAAAATTCATTTCAATAGTTCAACAGTACTACAATTTCATGAAGTCAACAAAAAAAAAAAAAAACAATTCATCTTATAACATAACTAAGCTAATGACATATCATCACCACTACTACACTATATAAGACATCAACATCATCAACCAGTCATACATCATTATTGAAAACATTTAAATTGTTGCATCACCTATGAAACATTAACTTAATTTCAATGACATATTTTTAAACATTTCCAGTAACTATAACATCTTTACTTTTCCTAATTATATCAACCACTTCAGCAGCACCAGCAGAAGAACCTTCCATATTCACCACTTGAACATCATAGTACGGCCAAATAGTATTCGCTAAATCTCTTGGCAATTGAAATTTCCGTTTTCCAGTATATTGCTTGAACAAATCCTTATGAATATGATACTCCTTTCTAGATTCAACAATAGCAACAACAAAAGGTTGATAGAACTTTATGTATGAATCCATTTTTTGCTTTGTCTCTCCAGCCTCCAAACATTCTTCATTAAAAAACATGATTGATAATGAATATTGCAAACCAGGCACATCAAACGTCCAGGGATGAGAATCAGTCCACCAATTACAGTAGCTAACATCGTCACCAATCATGGTTGTAGACATTGGAATAAATATTTCAACATACTTATCATAATCATATATTGCAGAATGCAAAACCATGCGCACTTTATTCGCTCACCAATCAAGTAAAGCGTAATATGCTTTATTTGATTGCAGTTGCGCAGTTGACAAAACCATGGTTTCTGCTATGAATGGATGAATACTAGGCTTCCCTACTAATGTATATTCAATAGATATGCCATTGTATAACTCCGTATTTCAATGAAACAAAACAACGAAGAAAATAATGAACAACTTGCTCTACAAATCTATATATATTTATAGGAAAATAAATTAATCATATAATTAATTCTATCTCTTTAGATTTTTGAAAAGATATTTTTTTAAAAGATTTGTTTTCCATTATTTGCTGAAAGCATCAAAACCTTTTCAAATTCCAATTATCCATTCAAAGAATATTACACGATTCATTCTTCAACACCAATCAAAATTCAAAGATAAAGTCCTTTCACATACCAACAATGAATTTAATTAATATTACAGGATCCATTTTTGATGATATAATCAACATTCAGATAAATTCTATATTTACAGATCTCTTTTCAATATGCTTAAGCAAGTTAATTTTGAAACAACACGCAATTCAGCAAATGACCCTTCATATTATATATTCGATGAATATTGCAGGATTCATTTTACATGACACAAATATTATTCAAATAAATATGAAATTCACATATTCCAATGTCTTTTTAAATGAACAAAACCAATACTAAATGTACATATTTCAATGTCTTTTAAATGACCAAAACCAATAAATAAATAATGCCCACTCAATTCCATATACATGTCACATAAATATATATACACCGCAAATCCTGACATTTACACCTGGGAAAAAAAACATTAGTTAACATTATAAAACCAAAAAATCATTTATAAAAAAAAAGAAATTTAATTCAAAATAAACATTATCAATAAATAAGCACAATTAACTAAACAACTTATTAAAAATCTAAAAAATCTAAACAATCAATGAAAAATCATACTTCAATTGCTATAAATTACAAAGTGTAGACACTTGAATATAACAAAAGAAAACCTGCAGGTTAACGTTGAAGAACCTACAAAAAAAATGTCCACCTTCAACAACCCATGTGCTGCAGCTAACTTCCATATGTGTAAGCAATTTATTTGTAAAAAAGTTATTTTCCTAAATAAAAAACAATAGCTAAACTAAATCTCTTTGACTGCTATCAAAACACTTTGATTAATATGATATCAGAATTCATGCAGATTCAGTACAACATAACAAGGCAAAAGAAAATAGATTACGAAGAAAAGAAGCTTTGGACCGCAAAAGGAAATAACCTTATTCTAATAAACTTTACAAACGGAAAAGAGATCCAGTATTAGAAAACATGAATGCTATTGGTCTACAATTGCAAGACATACACAATACAGGTAGCATATTTATCAATAGAATACTTTTCAACAAAATTTTGTTATGCACATACAATTGACAATGAAAATCAAATATAGCAAAGAAAGCAAAGATGCATAGACAATGGAGGATTGATATACATAGAGGAAAACAAAAGCTAAATGCCAAATACACTGACCAAAATGATACAACATCGACCACAAGAAGGTCAATGACTATTCCAACAAGTAACATTCATACCACAGATATGTTATAATATGAATTGCACTATCAATAATATTTACCTAATTGCTTCTTATTTATAATATCATATTCTTCAACAAACCATGTACTATATTATGGATCCCTTACACTTCAGTGTATATATTGTGATGCCATATTCTAGGAGCAAGAGAAAAATAAGGGACAACTAAAGAGATTGTATCCAAAATTCAAATTATGTTGTAAACAAGGAAAGGTCTAACTACCAAGAAGGAAAGATCATCCTGAGCCTCTAAACACTTTGCTCACAAGAGTAATTGATGAGAAATCAAAGACATTCTTGGAAAATATCAGAGCATACAATTCAATGTTCTTCATGACTTCTATGGGTGCTAAAGTCAATGATAAAGTGAATGAAAGATCTGGACTATACATTTATAGAATGAATGGTGAAAGTTATCATAGACTTGGGTCATTAATACTAACAGATGGAGCAGACGCATATTTTATCCAACTCTATTTTCATGATACACAAAATGAGGTCCACAATAGAATTCAAGCAATGAACAAAAAGCAGCATAACATGAAAATAAGATCAGACATCACACAAGAACTTATATCGATGCTGGATACAAGGAATGAGTTGGTGAAAGTTTTTAGAATGGCTAGAGATAAATATCCCTCAAGAGAAATATCTAATTTCAAAATCAGATTCCATCATAGCAAGGAATTTAGAGGAAGACAATATGAAGCACAAAGAGCATTAGAGATTGTAGATCTAATTGATGGGAATCTGAATAAAACAACTAAAGATCGCAACATTATTGTTGAGATGAAATCTGGAAGTTTACAACGAATAAGCTATTTGCATCATTCTTTCATGGCTATACAATATCCATTACTCTTTCTATGAAACCCCACCTAACCAACCCTAGAGTAAGGGGGTCGGGATGTATATCATATTTTCTTGCATGAATATATATTTTTGAATGATTTTATATGCTTTAGAAGAATTGTGATTTATAGTCTAGAAGGTTTAGTTGTGCTTATTGAGTAGGAAGGGTAAAATGGTAATCTTGCTTGAAGTGAAAATAGGGAGATAGCTTGAGGATTAAATAGGAAGAATATTTGGGAGAGAAAATAAGACTAAGAGTTGTTGTGGTTTAGTGGTTAGAGCTTTGAAATTAATCCTTAAGGTCTTGAATTCAAATCCCATCATTTAGGTTTTAGCATGATTATTTTATTTTTGTTTAAGGTTGAATTTTTTAGCCTTTGTATTCCATAAGTAGAAATAGGAGTGTTTTCCTAAGGGAGACATGAAGGGAATACCTTAATCCTATTCTTATGCCCTAAAAGAATTCTTAAGGGATTCATGTCCTTTTTATTCCCTAACTTACCTTAATTCTTTATCAATTAAGTTTGTTCAATTTATCCAAAGTCATATTTTAATTCCAGAAAATTCAGTAAGGTTTATTGATCTTGGAATTTCAAAAATGGCTCTTAGAGGATAGAGTTTTGACTGAAAATAGAGAAGGAGTTAAGGAAGGTTCCCAAGAGAATTAATCTCCGTGGTTGAACCTTCAAAATTCCACTTCATAGTGTTCATCTTCTTCATGGTAGGAATCTGAAATTTTTCCAGATTCTTGGGCAGCCTAACTTTCTAAAACTTCAACCATTTTTCTTACTCAAATGCTGCTAGAAAAATGATCAACTTGTTCAGTTTGAAGACTGAATTTCCTTGCCAAAAACTGGATTGCACAAAGCTGTGCAAACCAGAAAAAAATTCTGGGCAAGTTTCGCAGCATAGCAGGCCAAAAAACAAAGCTGTTTCTTCTACCCTTCAAACCAGTAATTTAACTCTGTCTTTCCTCCATAAAGAAGGCTAAAAACCAGTCTTAAAGGACCCTCTAATACCCCTTCAAACTCTCTGCAAGTCGGCTGGAACATTGCAGAAAAAATTGCACAAAAATTCCAGCAAGCCATTTGAAAATCAAACCAGAAAATTCCAACCTTGCTCTCTCTTCAAGCCTTGTCCGAAAATCATCTCAAACTTCTATGAAGTTAACCTTAGCTAGCCCTTAACTGAGCTTCATCACCCTCCTCCACTAACCTGCACGATTGAGCACCATAGCCACTCCTTAAATTCCTCCTTCAATTACTCAAATCAAGCTTTCAATTGAAGTTCAAAATTCCAGCAAATTACTCCATGAAAACTCCCTTGGATTAAGCTTCAAACAACTAGAAATTCTCTCACCATTACATTCAGAATTTCGGCCAACCCTATAGCCCCTTCAACCCTCATTCATTTCAGCAAAACCACAGCAAACCAGTCGGCCATTGTAGCTTCCAAGAACCTCCATCAATCAAATCACCTTACCATATCTTCTACCTTAAAACACTCCATAAATTACTCCATTTGAAATTCAAACAACCAGATTTCCCTCTTCTTCCTAATCTAAAAATCAAATCACAAGGATACCTCAATCATTCAGCCAATACCTTTTAGCAATTTCGTCCAGCTTTCTCTCTAATTCTCTCCATTTCTCCAAGAATACCAAGAACATACACTAGCTTTCTTCAAACCTAAGACCACTCTAAACACCTCCAATCCTTTCCAAAAACTCCAGATCACACCTACTTACTCCCTAGAGTTCATTTTTGGATTTTATAAAATCAAACATTGAAAACAAAAAATCTGCTAACGGATCAAAACTAGAATTTTTCTTGAAGTCTCAAGAGCTCTATCAACGTAACCAAGAACGATTTTGTTCATCTTCTTTCTCTTCAATCGTTAACATGATATACTAATACTCTTACTCTCTCTCTCTCTCTCTCGGCCGAAATGGTTGTGTCAACCATGGCCGTTTTTCTTCTCCCTTCTTGGACGAATCAAGCCTCCTAAGCGTGTGGATCTTCTTGAATCTTCATCGAGATTGTCATCAACCAAGTATTTCTCTTTAATCTTCTCTTTAATTATAAAATCATGTCTCTTAGATGTTGTTAGAAAATGATAGAATATGATTGGGGATTGAGTATGTGCTTATGTATGAAGGAGTTGAGATTGGAGCATGAGGATGTTTTGCTATGGTTAAGTTTTATGATATTTCTTGTGGATCGATGCATGTTCTTCATGTCTTGAGTGAGTATGGACGTTTAAGCATGCTAGAGATTGTCACATTTCGTGAATAGGGTATTACGTTCTTGTTTTCATTGAAGCCATGAATATAATTATGCTTAGTAGAGATTTGGTCATGTGATAGTAGGTATGGATTTAAGCCTTTATTCATGAATAGAATAGTTTGTTGATTGATGTTGGTGATTCTTGTTAGCAATAGGAAAATTATGATTATGACCTTGTTAATCCTAAGCTATTTTAATTGGCCAATTTAGTACGTTAATTAAGATTAATATTATATTTTCTTTCAAAATTTCGAAAACCCTAGGAAGCTTTGGAATTGGAATATTAAATGGAATAGTAATATTTGAGCCAAATAAATGATATATTTTATTAAAGATAATATATAAAAAAAATATATATAATAATAATAATAATAATAATAATAATAATAATAATAATAATAATAAATAAATAAATAAATAAATAAAGCCTTTTATATAAATAACAATAATAGGTAAAACATTAATCTTGTAGGCCATATACTCATAAATACTATTGAAATTTATTTATTATCTATTGACCAAAATTTAATAAAATTGAATTATTATTAATTTTATTTATTAATTATTTTCTATCTACTAATTATTAATTAAGAGATTAGTAATAATTTATTATTTATTTTAACAATATCATCTAGGACTTAGGATTCTTCATCAACTAAACCCTAGTTTATTTATTAATAACAACACTCAAGATTTGTATTTGAACCTATAATTTATTAGTAATTATTTTATAACCCCTAGTTATTTTCACTTATCAAGCTAGACTTATTTTATAAAACCCTTTATCATCTAGCCTTAAAACTTAGGACATTAGGGTCATGATTGTAATAAGTTGAATTAGGATTATTTATGGAAGAGAATATAGTTTAAGTATAACCATATGACTTGTGTTTATCCCAGGCGGGATTAGGTCAGCTTTGAAAGATTTGTGAATTTGCAAGCAAAGGATCAAGTAAGCTCCTGCATAAACTTATTTGATGACAAAAGGTTACTATGGCAAGCCAAACGCGAAGTGTATGGACACTCATTTTATAAAGGCAATTAAGGAGTGTTTCCTTTCTTGTTCAGTCAAACAAATCTTTTGAAAACTAAACAAGCAGTTTTGCACAAACACTAAACTCTTTCTAAAAACCCTTTTTGACACAAATTTTAGAAACCCTTAATTGCTATTTCTAAGTAAAGCAGTGTTTTATCCATTTGCTCCCAAGTGGGACGATCAATGTTGAGTACTCAATAAGAGTAGGTTAGTAGTACTAGTTTTGAAGAGTAAGAGCGAGTCTTCTGGTAGGAGCCCACGTCCAGAAGATGAACTCAACTTAGAGAAGCGACAGTACTACTTAGTCATGCCGGTCCGAGCTAGCAAGTTTAGTCAAGTAGACTGTGTGTTTCCAGAATGGACAACCGATTTGTTTAGGTGTAGAGAAGGACGGGTATCTTACCCGGTAGGCCGATCACCTACCTTTTGTTAATCTGCACAAAGTGTGGCATTCTAACCGTTATTTGGTCATGGGGCCAACGTGTGGTAACCCATGACTACCCATTTGAGTGGTTGTATTTATTGTTCACATGTATAGTTTGAAAAACAAAATGCTACTCTTTATTTTTAATCCTTATTTATTGCTTGCTAGCACTTTCTCTTATACAATTTTTACAACCTGCATTCATGAATTGTTTTACCTGAAATACTCAAGGCATGCACGGGCTTACTGAGATTTGTATCTCATCACCTTCTATGCCATGTTTTCAAGTTGATCATGTTGTGAAGATGAGTAGCTAGATTGTTGCTTGCTTTGAAGACTTTGTGTTATTTATTTTATGTGTTGCTTTGAGAGACGATAGTGAATAATTTATTTTGGATTTGTTCTTGAATTTTTGGATTGTAATAAGTTTAATTTTAAAGTATTGTTTTATTTTTATTTGTGTAACCTAGTTATAAAGACTCCTTGTCCTTTGGACGGGGCGACATCCCTGGCCCTATTGGGCCTAGGTAGTGGGATTTCACTTTCCATATGGGGAAGATGAATATCATCCAAAAATCAATGATGTACAAGACGGACAGGAAAAAAAAAAAGAGAGATCTTATGTAATAATGAGGGAATACTATGCACATGTACTTTAATACAGACGCAGTGAAGGACTAACTTTGATTCATTCAGGAATGCTATATCAACAGTTCATTGTAGATGCTTATACAAGCATTGAATAGGTAAGGCTAAAGTGGATTTTAGAAAATCAAGAAAATTTGAGAATAGAAATATAGAAATGTACAAGATGCAATTGAGCGTGGTGATACAGATTCAAGAAAGATTGGCAAAAGAACAATACTACCATCAACATTCACTGGTGGACCTTGCTATTTGGCTTAGAACTATCAAGATGCTATGGCACTATGCGGGTTCTTTGGTAACCCAGATTTATTCATCACATTTACTGCCAATCCTAATTGGCCAGAAATAACAAACCTGTTAAATGAGATACCCAGCCAACGACCAGAAAACAGGCCTGAAATTGAGGTTTGAGTATTCAAGATGAAATTTGATGATATGATCAATGACATATTAAAGAACAAAATATTCGGGCAAGAAGATTCAGGTACGTTACTTCAAATAAAAACATTTTAAATTTTTATATTTACAAATTGTTTGACAATTTCTTTAACTTACTTTTTCCATTTGTAAAACAGTTGTATACACGATTAAATTTAAAAAACCAGGATTACCACATGCACACATCATCATTTGGCTACATCAAAGTTCAAAGAAAAATACTCCTGAAGAAATAGATAAGCTGATATCTGCAGAAATTCCTGATGCACTTATTGATCCAATAGGCTATGAAACTGTAACAGAATTCATGATGCATGGGCCATGTGGAATTGGATACAAGAACTCCCCATGTATGATACAAGGTAAGAAGTTTCTTAAATGATTTAATATCTCAAAAACACTACATAATGTTGGTTAAAAACTGATACATTCATTTTCAAATAGGACACTGTTCAAAGCATTTTCCAAAGTCTTTTCATAACAAAACATCAATTGATGAATCAGGATATTGTATCTACAGAAGACAAGATAAATCTGTAACTATTGAGAAGAATGGATTCTTTCTTGACAATAGATTTGCAGTCTTGTACAATCGAAATTTATTAGTTAAATACCAAAGCCACATTAATGTTGAAATATGCAATCAATCAAAGCCACTAAATATTTATTTAAATATCTCAATAAAGGTCCAAATAGAACAATAGTAGTCATTAAGAGGAATCAGACTGAAAACAACATGGACAGTGAATCGCAAGAGCGGAATTTGAATGGAGTGAAAACATTTTTAGATTGTAGATACATATTAGCATGTGAAGCATCTTGGAGAATATTTGAGTTTGATATCCATTTTCGAACACCAGTAGTCCAGAGATTGGGGTTTCATCTTAATGAAGAGCAGAATATCATATTTAATTATAACAGTTCTCTTCCTAATATAGCAATGAGTGAAGATGCAAAGAAGACAATGTTTATAGAATGGTTCGAAATGAACAAAGTAGATTCAAATGAAAAAAATTTGAAGTATGCAGAATTCCCACAACATTATTGCTAGTACAGAACAGAAAAAGTATGGGAAAAAAGGAAAAACAAAAAGTGCATTGGAAGAATCAGCTTCGCACATCCAGCCTCAGGTGAGAGATACTATATGCGAATGTTACTAATCTATGTCCATGGCCCTACAAGCTATGAATAAATTAGAATGTGTGATGGAAAAATATATTCAACTTTCAAGGAAACTTGCTATGCAAGAGGTCTACTACAAGATGACCAAGAATGGCATGAAACAATTGATGAAACAACTCAATGGGCAACAGGATGTCAACTATGAGATTTATTTGTCACAAATCTTATTTTTTTTGTAATGTTGTAGTTGTCAAGAATCTCTAGGAAGTAAATTGGCAAAAAAATAGTGATGATATTGAATATAGACAAAGAAAAGTCCTTGGATTTCCGTCTTTACAACTCTCAGAAGATCAGGTCAAAAGCTATACCTTGAGAGAATTACAGAACCTACTACAGAAACAAGGTCGAAGTCTAGAGAAAATAGAAGGAATGCCTTTGCTAAATCAAGAGTTGCTCAAGGATCTACAAAACACATGCATTAGAGAAGAAATCATGTATGACACAAATATACTGAGAGTAGAACATGATGTTATGTATGCACAATTAAATACAGAGCAAAAACATATATATGAAAAGGTCATAAATGCAGTTGATCATAATAAAGGGAAGTTGTATTTTTTATATGGTTATGGAGGCACATGCAAGACATTTCTCTACAAAACAATTATAAACAAACTTAGATCAAAATCAAAGATTGTCCTTACAGTATCATCATCAGGTACTACTCTTCTTATACATCTACCAAAATTATTTCATAGTCATTCACATACTAACATCTTCTTTCCTAATGAAAAATATTTCTCAACTTCAACAAGTTATAAAAAACAATTCATCATTTTTATTGAATGTCATTATTTACAACTTTGAACAGGGATTGCATCATTACTACTACCAGGTGGAAGGACTGCACATAGCAGATTCAAAATTCCTCTGGTAACCTCAGAAGATTCTGCATGCTTAATAAAAATAAACACTCAGCTTGCAGAATTAATAAGAAGAGCAGTATTGATAATTTGGGATGGAGCTCCTATGAATTCGAAATATATTTTTGAGAGTGTTGATAAAACAATCAAAGACATACAAAGAACATCAACAAATTTCATTGAAAACAAGCCTTTTAGAGGCAAAATAGTGCTATTAGGGGGGAGATTTTCGTCAAATCCTTCCGGTTGTGCCAAAAGGTCAAGGAGCTGATATAGTGAATTTAACACTTAATCAATCATAATTATGGAACCACTGTGAAGTCCTTACACTATCTGAGAATATGAGGCTTAAAAAAGGTAATGAATTACAACAATCAGAGGCTGAAGAATATACAACTTTTGCCAACTGGCTACTGAGAATAGGAGATAGCACAGAACCTGCAAAGTGTAGGGGAAATGATAATGAACTTACATGGATCAAAATCCCAAGTAATTTGATGTTAGAAGCCAATGGTGATCCAGTCGAAACAATTTTCAACTCTACTTATCCAAATTTTCAAGAGAGCTACACAAATTCTAGCTACTTGATGGACAGAGCCATTCTAACACCAAGGAATGAAACAGTTGTAGAATTGAATAATTTTGCTCTGGACAAAGTACCAGAATCTGTTATTGAATATATAAGTGTAGACATAATAGACAATGTGATAGGCCCAATGAAAGATGTAAAAAACATATATCCAACAAAATACCTCAACAACATCAGTTTTTCAGGTATGCCTGATCATACATTAAAGATTAAAAAGAATGTGCCTATTATGCTATTGAGAAATGTCAACCCTGGGAAAGGATTATGCAATGGCACAACAAATAGGGGAAAAAGTCATCAAAAGACGAATCGTTTCAGGTTCAAAAATAGGAGAAAAAGTATCTATACCAAGAATAGAAATGTCTTCAACATATTTAAAGATGCCTTTCACAATGATAAGAAGGCAATTTCCTGTGAACATATGCTATGCAATGACAATCAACAAGAGTCAAGGACAAACTTTGTCTAATGTTGGACTGGACTTACCAAACCAATATCTTCTCATGGACAACTATATGTTGCACTTTCAAGAGTAAAATCGCCAAGAGGAATAAAAATCATGATGCATGAAGATGACCCAGATCTCAAGTTATATACACAGAACATAATCTACGAAGAAGTTTGCAATCGACTGCCAAATGTAACTTTAAATTAAATTTGAAAAGTTTCCTACACCTCCAACTCTATTGTCACGTATTAATCCTAACAAAGAAAAACACTTTTATTTTAATACAGGTTGCAAAATGTACTTGACATGATCCAATGAACAACTGCTCCAGTACAATGAAGAATACAATCGAGGACAATGCAATCACAGGGAAAAAAGTATCAGGTCCAAAGAAATATGCTCAGGTGCTCAATATACAATGTAAATTTCATAAAATACATATTGTTCCCTTTATGATTAATAACAAAACATACCAATGTGGTTTAATACATTGGGGGGGGGGGGGAAGAACCTACATGGTGAAAATTATCAAATTTTGCTTGCAATTGATTGACTATAGTAACAGAATAATTGTGCATCATACGTGGGCTCCTGATCGTAAACTATTGTCACAAAACACCGCATATACAATGTAAATTGCATTAAATATAAATTATTTTTTTATGAATAATAAAAAAAGTTACCAATGTGCTTGAATATAGAAACAAAAACCCACATGCTAAAAATTACCAAAATTCCTTACAATAAATTTAGTATAGCAATAGAATAATTGTGTATCATACGTGGGTTTCTGATGGTAAACCATCGTCGCAAAATACCGAATGGTTGCCCAAACATATTTATATTGACACCCAATATACTTATCACATGATTAAATTCACAAAGCTTGTAGCACATATAACTTAGATAAATTTCCTTATCCTTTCTTAGTGTAGAATAAACAATACATTTACATATACAATTTCAATAATATTTTCATGAAATTATGCATCAAATGTGGACTTCTGATAGTTAACCATCATCGCAAAACATGAATGGTTCTCTAATCATGCTTATATTGATGCCTAATATACTTAGCACACATGCTAAAAATTATCAGATTTTGTTACAATTGATTCACTAAGCTTACTAACAACTACTATTTTGCGTATAATTAAAAAAAAAGGCCTATTTTTTTTATCAAACAACTAACATAATTAGAACATAATGAAATTGAGAAAGATTATACCACATCTAACTTAGCAAACACATAGAAATAATACGTTAATAAAACCTCAAAACTTCATACTTTTCCCATATCTTCACAAAATCAAAAAATTTTTCGCATAAGTTCACGGTCACTGCAATTAATAGCATCATGACATTATGCATCATACATGGCATAATCCTACACATTAATTCTAACAAAAATTCAACACATTAATCCTACACATTAATTGTAACAAAAATTAAGGCTATTATTTTAATAAAAGTAGTAGAATCAACATGACATGCCCAAGTCAACAACTGCTCCAGTACAGTGCATAATACACTGTAGGACAATGAAATGACACAAAAAAAAGTCTAAACTCCACAAAAAAATGCTCAGGTTCTCAATATACAATGTACATTACATAAAATATATATTTATTTTTTTTATGATTAATAACAAAATATACCAATGTGACTAAATATAAAAACAAAATTCCATATGCTGAAAATTACCAGATTTGGTTACAGTAAAAACAGTATAGCAACAGAACAATTGTGCATCATACATGGCCTTTGATGGTAAACCATCGTCGCAAAATACCGAATGGTTGCCCAAACATGTTTATATTGACATCCAATATACTTAGCACATGATGAAATTCACAAACCTTATTGCACATAAAACTTAGTTAAATTTCCTTATGCTATTTTTTCTGGAGAATAAATAGTACAATTACATATACAATTTTATTTATATTTATATAAAATTATGCATCATACGTGGACTTCTGATGGTATACTATCGTCACAAAACACCGAATGGTTCCCTAATCATGCTTATATTGACACCCAATATACTTAGCACACATGCTCAAATTTTCATACAATTGATTCCCTAAACAAACAACTACTATTTTTTAGTATACTAAAAAAAAAAATCTTTTTTTTTATATCAAATAGCTAACATACTTAGAACATAATGAAATTGACAAATGTTATACCACATCTAACCTAGCAAACTTTTCTTACAATTTTGTAAACTAAAATATAAAACACATTTTCTTATTCAATTTTATTAATCTTTTAATCAAATTGTGCATCATACATGGGCCTTTGATGGTAAACCATCATCGCAAAACACCGAATGGTTGCCCAAACATGTTTATATTGACACCCAATATACTTAGCACATGATGAAATTTACAAAGCCTATAGGACATAGAACTTAGCAGAATTTCCTTATATATATCCCACATTCATATGATTCTAAGAAGCAGACTTTTATGTTGCTTTCCTTTTGTTAACTCATTTAGCAAGACAATGTGCAATCTGCTATTTGTCATTTCCACAAATGTACATTCAAACATACCTTGCACAATGATAAGAAGCTAATTTCTTCGGAACATATGGCATGCAATGACAATCAACAATAGCCAAGTACAAAATATGTCAAATATTGGACTGCACTTACCAAAACCACTGCTTTCTCATGCACAACTGCATGTTGCACTTTCACAAATAAAATTGCCAACAGTAATAAAAATCATGACCCATGAAAATGGCTCAAATTTCAAGACATATACACAAAACATAGCCTACTAAAAAGTCCACAATCAACTCCTAAAAGTAACTACAACATCAATTTGATAAATTTCCTACACCTCCAACACTATTCTCCCCCATTGATCCTACACATTAATCCTAACATAAAATAAGACTATTAGTTTAATACAAGTGGCAGAATCAACATGACATGCTCCACTCAACAACTGCTCCAGTACAATGCATAATACAATGCAAGACAATGAAATGACACAAAAAATTGCTCAGATGCTCAAAATATAATGTAAATTGCATTAAATATATATTGTTTTTTTATGATTAATAACAAAAGATACCAATGTGCTTGAATATAAAAATAAAAACCTACATGCTGAAAATTTCTAAAATTCCTTACAATAAATTCAGTATAGCAACAGAACAATTGTGCATCATATATGGACTTTTGATGGTAAACTATCATCGGAAAACACCGAATGGTTGCCCAAACATGTTTATAGTGACATCCAATATACTTAGCACATGATCAAATTCACAAAGCTTATAGCATACCTAACTTAGCTAAATTTCCTTATCCTTTCTTAGTGTAGAATAAACAGTACATTTACATATACAATTTCAGTAATATTTTCATGAAATTGTACATCATACATGGGTTTCTGATAGTAAATCATCGTCTCAAAACACTAAATGGTTCCCCAATCATGCTTTGACACCCAATATACTTAGCACACATGTTGAAAATTATCAGATTTTGTTACAATTGATTCACTAAGCTTACTGTTACAACTACTATTTTTTGTATAGTAATAAAAAAGGCTGTTTTTCTTCTTCTTCTTCTTCTTTTTTTTTTTTTTTAATCAAATAGCTAACATACTTAGAACATAATGAAATTGACAAAGATTATATCACATCTTACTTAGCAAACTTCCCTTACAATTTTGTACAACAACTAACATACTTAGAACATATTAAAATTGACAAAGTTAATACCACATCTACCTTAGCAAAATTCCCTTACAATTTCATAGACTATAATATAAAACACATTTTCATATTCAATGTTATTAATGTTTTAATGAAATTGTGCATCATACGTAGGCTTCTGATGGTAAACTATCATCACAAAACACCAAATGGTTGCCAAACATGTTTATATTGACACCCAATATATTTAGCACATGATGAAATTCACAAAGCCTATAGCACATATAACTTAGCAGAATTTCCTTATATATATCCCACATTCATATAATTATAAAAACCAGACTGTTATATAATGCATAATACAATGCAAGACAATCATATGCTCCACTCAACAACTACCCCAATACAATGCACAATACAATGCAACACAATGAAATGACACAAATAAACACTCAGGTGCACAATAAAAAATGTAAATTGGATAAAATATATATTATTTTTTTAATTAATAATAATAAAAGATACTATTGTGCTTGAATATAAAAACAAAAACCCACATGCTTAAACTTACCAAATTTGCTTACAATAAATTCAGTATAGCAACAGAAGAATTGTGCATCATACGTAGGCTTTTGATGGTAAATCATTGTCACAAAACACCGAATGGTTGCCGAAACATATTTTTATTAACATCCAATATACTTAGATGATGAAATTCACAAAGCTTATAGCACATTTAACTTAGCTAAATTTCCTTATCCTTTCTTACTGTAGAATAAACAGTACATTTACATATACAATTTTATTAAAATTTTCAAAAAATTGTGCATCATATGTGGGTTTCTGATGGTAAACTATCGTCGCAAAACATCGAATGGTTCCCCAATCATGCTTATATTGACGCCTAATATACCTAACACACATGTTGAAAATTATCAAATTTGTTACAATTGATTCACTAAGCTTACTAACAACTACTATTTTTTTGTATAATAAAAAAAAGACCATTTTTTATCAAACAGCTAACATAATTAGAATATAATGAAATTGACAAAGATTATACCACATCTAACTTAGCAAAGTTCCCTTACAAAAGCTGTTTTCCATCAAAAATAAAATACCACATATTTATTCAACCAATTTCTTCATGCAACAACACACATAGAAATAATACCTCAACAAAACCTCAAAACTTCAAACTTTTCCCACATCTTCACAAAATCAAAAATTTTTTTTCATAAGTTCACATACTCACCGCAATTAATATCCTCATGACATTATGCATCATACATGGCCTTTTACTAATAAACCATTGTCACAAAACACTAAAAAACTACCAAATCATGATCACATTGACACAAATATACTAAATAGACAATCAAAATTGTGCATCATACGTAGGCTTATTGTGGTTAACCATCATCGCAAAACACCGAATGGTTGCCCAAACATGTTTGTATTAACTCCCAATATACTTAGCACACATACTCAAATTTTCATACAATTGATTCCCTAAGCTAACAACTACTATTTTTTTGTATAATGAAAAAAAAGGATTTTTTTTTTTTTATAAAATAGATAACATACTTAGAACATAATGAAATTGACAAAGGTTATACCGCATCTAACTTAGCAAACTTCCCTTACAATTTTGTAGACTAAATGAAATCGTGCATCATAAAGGAAAGCAACATTGTTGGGCAGATTGCACTAGCAGAATTTCCTTATACATATCCCACATTCATGTAATTAATAAAATCAAACTTTTATGTTGCTTTCCTCTTCTTAACTCATTCAGCAAAATAATGTGCAATCTTCCTTTTGTTATTTCTATTAGCCCTAAGGGAGGTCTTCTGTGTTTTGACCTATGACAAATAATAATAAAGACTAACATGTGTGATTTACTTGTTATAAGACAAGTTTAACCTCAGGTCTTTCAAGACGTTCATATATGATTTGTAAAGCAACTCTTGAAGTTATAAAATCCGAAAATAGAAAATCAAGAAGAAAGATCATGCTTAAAAAATTGCAAATCAAAAGAATTCGTTGTGGAAGAACCTTAGACTAGGAATCCTTATTAAGGTATCTCTCTATGTAAATTCCTGTGTCATCTTTACATTTTAATTCAGTTTAATTCCACTGAGAAGCACTAAAACAAAAGATTTTAAAGTTTTAAAAATCCTCAAAATTTTGGATTGAGTGTTTTGGGTGACCCTGCACCTAGAAGCTACGTCCAAAAAGCTGTGAACAATTCAAATCATTTTTGTCTAAAAAAGTGCCATTTTGGACTTACCTTTTGGATGCACCATCATCCGAAACATGAGTCCAAAATGCGGGTAAATTTGATAGTAAAAAATAGCCATTTTATAGCCGTTGGTACTTTACTTTATGTCTCTATATAAGGCTTCTAAACTCGATTTGACTGTAGATTTTTGCTCTATCTTTCTAAGAAACACTCTTGCTCTATAGAAAATAAAAATCTCCTTTATCAAAGTGCTTCAAAGTGAAATCAAATTGTGTCTTAAAGGTAAAAGTGTTTGTGCTTGTTCTTGGTGCACATCTTCTCAAAGAAGTGAGCCTTTACTGTTCTATTCATTTTCAATCTCTTTTATATACCAAGGTTATGGTTTAAAATCCATCTGGGGTGATCCTCAATTTGTTAGTTGATTGAGAGGTTTTGAAAAATCTAGTGTGGTGATCCTCTCTTTATTTGGTACAGATTAATTCTATTAAGTTGGGTAAATGAAATCTAATTGAAAATCCTTAAATATGAGCTTAAGGTAGTGGATGTAGATCTTGGTAGATCAAATTACTATGCATTTTATGTTTCATTTCTCTGCAATTACTCTCAGCATTTACTTTCAAACAATCTTGCAAACTGTCCCTACTCGGAATCTCTTAGTCTCTTAAAGAAATCTTTAAAGGTGTTCACCAACCTATTTTCAATATAATATTAATTGCATCGTGTTTCTTATCTCAGACTGAATCTGGATATCTCTCAAAGTTTCCTTGGATAGCTTTCTCTATTGCCGTGTAGTTGGTCCAAGAAACTTGAAGAACATTTATATTTTGCAAAACAGATTTCTTAAAAATTTTAGTTTGCCAAAAACCTTATTCACCTTCTCTAAGGTTTTTCATTTGGTATCAAAGCTTGATCTACTTTATTCTCAGTCAAACAACCTTGTAGGAAAGATCCTCATGGCAAACTCATCCACTTTTCCGTATATTGAAAGTTCATCAACAAATTGACCTTATTTGTTTAATAGAAATAACTACACATTCTGAAAAAATAGAATGAAAATATATGTGTGCTCAATCAACTTTGAGTTGTGGAATTTGATTGAAAAGGGTCCTTTTGTTCCAACAAAAGTTGTTGATGGCATAAAAATGCCTAAACCAAATGACAAATTTGATGTTGAAGATAATGCTAAGATAACATTGAATTTTCAGGCTATGAATATCTCATGCTGTGTACTAGATGCCACTAAATACAATAGAGTTAGTAGCTGTGATTCAGCCTAAAATTACTTGAGGTCACCCATAATGAGATAAATCAAGTTAAGGAATCCAAATTGGGGCTTTTAATTCATGATTATAAATTATTCACAATGAAGCCAAATGAAAGCATAACTGATATGTTCACTAGATTCATAAATGGCCTCAAAACTTATGGGAAGGTTTATTCCCTTGGAGAACAAAATAAAAAAATTCTGGATGCATTACCAAAAAGCTAGCAGCCTAAAGCTCTTACTGTAGAAGAATCTAAGGATTTAAAATTTTTACCAACCGAAGAACTGATTGGCTCTCTTCTAACACATGAAATGAAACCCAAGATGTTTCAAGAATCTGATGATCATGATAAAGGTAAAAAGGGAATAGCACTGAAAGCAAAAAAAGAGGATGCATAAACTAGTCAATCAGACAGTAGTGATGAAACTGAAGTAGACAATGAAGATCTGGCAATGATAGCAAAGAAATTTAGAAGGATATTCAACAAAATGAACTTCAAGAGAGGAAAGAAGTTCGCAAAAAGGAAAGGACAATCCTCAGTATTCAAGCCTCAATGTTATGAATACAAAAGCACTGAACACTTTATTACTGACTGTCCAGTTGCAAAAGAAAAGGAAGGCAGAATGCTTAAAAAGAAGAAGAAGGAGCTAAAGGTAAAGAAAGGCAAAGGATTGATAGGGACTTGGGACTAAAATGGGTCTGAGTCTGAAGAAGAAGATTTTGAAAATGAAATTGCCAACATATGCTTCATGGCTATGGAAAACGAGGTAAACTCTACTACCGCTGATCTCATGTCTAATTTGCATATATCTAAACATGAAAAGCATAATAATCCAAATGAATTGCTATTTGATATGTTCCATGAACTAAAAAAACTGTCCAGAAAAAATAAAGAAATGAAATTGAAGATTGATTATTTGTTAAATGAGAATAAAAAGTTGTTGAGTGAGAACAAAATGTCTCTTGAGTTACACATATGTGCTATTATGGAAAAGGATGTGATCATGACTACTTTACAGTATATATCTCTAGAAAATGAAAGTTTGTATGATAAAATTCATTCTTTTGAAAGTATGGTCAACACGTTTGATGACATGAAAAATAGAGTCAATGACCTTACCACATATATTGAAAAATTTACAAATAGCAAAAATAACCTGAAAAAATTACTTGGGACTCAACACCAAGTTGAAAATTGAAATGGCCTAGGATATAGATATGAGAATAAGGACAAAATTCACAAGTCTCGATTTTTTAAAGCTGCCTCATGTTACACGACACACAAAGCATGCACATATTGTGAAAAATCGGGACATATAGTATCGACGTGTCTTATTAAGAAGAAAGTGAAATTCGATGGAATAACTTTTTGAAAAATTAGAGGAAACACTACTAACCCCCATAGACCCAAGAAAATGTGAGTACCAAGAATCACTCTTCTTTCTCATGTATAGGCACATTCATTGGAGAAAATGAGCTTCACCAATTGGTTTTTGGACAGCTCTTGTTCAAGACATATGACTGGAAATGTAGCCTTGTTAGAAGATGTGCAAACCACAAATGAAGGATTCATTACCTTTGGAAACAAAAAGAAAGAAAAAATTCTTGGTATAGGTAACATTGGTAAATGTTCCTCAACCATTATAAAACAAGTATTACTAATTGATGAGCTGAAATATAATTTACTTAGCATTAGCCAACTATATGACAACGGCTGGAAAGTCATTTTTGAAAAGGGTTCTTGCTCTATCATGGATAGCTCAAATTTTGAAACAATCTTTATTGCCAACCGTGTTGGAAATGTGTATATATTCTATTTAAATGACCTTATAGCTCATGATATTAGATGCCTCTCTGTACATCACAATGATGGTTACTTTTGGCATAGAAGATTAGGTCATGTATCTTTTGATTTGCTAAACAAATTGTCCTCAAAAGAGTTTGTTAAGGGATTGCCCAAAATGAAGTTTGATAAAAGTAAAATTTGTGATGTATGCCAATTTGGAAAACAAATCAAAACTTCCTTTAAACCTAAGAAAATGATTTCCACCTCAAAACCTTTTGAATTAATTCATATGGATTTGTTTGGACCAATGAGGACTGTTAACCTTGGCGGTAAAAAGTATGCATATGTGTTAGTTGATGATTTCTCCAAATTTACTTGGACTTTATTTCTTGGACAAAAGGATGAAGCCTTTCCTGAATTTTCAAAACTGATCAAACGCGTTTAAAACTGTATTGGATGCAAACTGATTTCTATTAGAAGTGATAATGGTAGAGAATTTTACAGCAATGAATTTACACACTTTTGTGATAAAAATGGAGTATTTCACAATTTTTCAGTAGCTGAAACACCTCAAATGGTTTTGCTGAGAGAAAAAATCAAACATTGCAAGAAATGGCTAGATCCATGATTTGTGAAAACGCCCTTCCAAAATACTTTTGGGCTAAAACTGTTAATACAGTATGCTATATTGTAAACCGAATAATGTTGAGACCATTTTTGGGGAAAACATCATTTGAACTTATGTTGACAAGACTCCATCAATCTTCTATTTTAAAGTGTTCGGTTGCAAATGTTTTGTCCTTAATACCCGAGACAATCTTGAAAATTTTGATAGCAAATCCGATGAAGCTATATTTCTTGGATACTCTTATAATAAAAAGGCATATAGAGTATACAATAAAAGAACTCTATATGTAGAAGAATTCGTATATGTTATTTTTGATAAATCTAACATTTATATTCCAATGAAAGATGATGATGATGTAGGAGGTTTAAAGGAAGTAAGAAAAGATCAATTCAAAGCTCCACTGCTAGATACTCATGCAAAAGAAGAAGAAATTGAAGAACAACAAGCTGAACAAGGAAAGCAACAAACTGAAGAGTCCACGGATCAACAATTACCAAAAGATTAGAAATACAAAATTAGTCATCCCAAAGAACAAATTATTGGTGATCTAAGCTATAGAGTTAAAACTAGACGGTATTTCATAGATAACTTTGCCCTTCTCTCAAGTATAGAACCTAACTGTATTGATGTAGTACTGCATGATGAATTTTGGATAATTTCTATGCAAGTAGAACTAAACCAATTTGAAAGAAATCAAGGTTGAAAACTTGTCCCTAGACCACTTGATCATTCGGTTATTGGTACCAAGTGGGTGTTTAGAAAAAAGCTTGATAAAAATAGAGCTGTTATTGGAAATAAAGCTAGACTGGTCGCCTAAGGATTCAATCAAGAAAAGAGCATTGATTATGATGAGACATTGCTCCCGTAGCTAGACTAGAATCTATAAGAATGATTCTAGCTTTTGCTTCCTTAAAAAATTTTATACTTTATCAAATGGATGTTAAGAGTGCATTCCTAAATGATTTTATTGAGGAGGAGGTATATGTAGAATAGCCTCCTAGTTTTATTCATGAGCACTTTTCAAATCATGTTTTCAAATTTTCTAATGCTTTCTATGGGTTAAAACAAGCTCCACAAGCTTGGTATGAGAGGCTTAGTGGATTCTTGCTTTCAAAAGGTTTTTCAAGAGACTTGATTCATACCACTTTGTTTATCAAATCTGATAAATCTGGTGATCTACTTATTACTTAAATTTATGTTGATGACATCATTTTTGGTGCTACTAATGATTCTTTGCGCAAGATGTTTGCTAAGACAATGCAGCAAAAATTCGAAACGAGCATGATGGGAGAACTAAACTTCTTCCTCAGACTGTAAATTAAGCAAACCAAGAATGAAATCTTCATAAATCAAGCTAAGTATGCCAAGAAGTAGCTCAAAAGGTTTGGTATGAACGAAGCCAAAGAAATTTGTACACCTTTGAGTACTTCTATAAAACTCGACAAAGATGAAAAGGGTAAGAAGGTAGATGAACATAGGTGTAGAGGTATAATTGGAAGCTTACTCTATCTCACCGCTAGCTGGCTTGATATTATGTTTTCAGTTTGTCTTTGTGCCCAGTTTCAATCATATCTAAAGGAATCGCACCTATGTGCAGTAAAACATATCCTTTGATATCTAATCGGCACACATGATTATGGCTTATAGTATCCTTACACTAACACATTTGATCTTATAAGATACACTGATGCTGATTATGCGGGCTGCAAAGTGGAAAGAAAAAGCACAAGTGGCCATTGTTAATTTCTTGGACACTCTCTAGTGTTATGGCACAGCAAGAAGCAAGCATGTGTATCCTTATCCATAACCAAGGTTGAATATATTGCAGTCCGTAGCTGCTGTGCACAAATCTTGTGGATGAAAAATACATTGCTTGATTTTGGTCTTAACTTTAATTGCGTACTTATATTAGTGACAATACAAATGCTATTAATCTAACTAAAAATCCTGTTCAACATTCTAGGACTAAGTATATAGAAGTTAAACATCATTTTATCCGTGATCATGTTAGAGGCGACGTGTGTGTTGAATATATTTCAACTGATGAACAACTCGCCGACATCTTTTCAAGACCTCTGGCCGAAGAAAGATTCAACAATTTGAGAAGAGATTTAAGAATTACAAAAATCACATGACTGACTTGTTTGCACAAGTTTTCTTATCTTGCAGAATCACTGAAGACAAAGATTTTAGATGCAATGTTTGAGTCCAAAACCTACCTCTAAAACTCATCCCTGAAGAAGTTTTGTTTGGATGTATATTTCGGATCGGGCCTGAATCCAAAACAGAATCATCTTTGATGCTTCGTATCTTCCTTTTAAAATAATTGTTTCCATATTTTCATGTTTGAATTTCAAAATGCTTGCGCTTTTCTCAAGACGACTTTTTGAAATCTCTGAGTAAAATAGCTTTTTCAATGTACATTAAGTGTACTTGTATCGCAACTTTCTAGGTACTCACAAAGGACTTTTCTTTCCTTTTTTCTTCCAAACTCTGGAACCGACAATTCCTCACTCCATCTTCCTTAGAATTCTCTTTGTTCTTCCTCTTTGAACAACCAAGTATCAAAGTCCTCATATTCTCAAAAAAATGGCAAAAACGAAATCAGCTACACTGAAACCAAAAAAGGTGTGAAAAAATTTCTCCAATGATGAAAAAGAAACCTTCAGTAACGAACAACGGAAAAAAAAACTTTACCATATTTCTCGGCCTCCCATTATAATTCCTCAAAATCATCACCGGAACAAGAGAGTTCCGAGACTTAGGTACTTCGATTTATAGATTCAAAAAGTAAGTCTGATTATAATAATTGGGTCTCAAGAAATAGAACTGTGATTATTGGGTATCGAGTAAATCCATCATTTTTCTTAAATTTCTCTAATGTGTTGAATTTGTTGGTTGTGGTAGTTTACTGTCCGTTGATGAAAAATTGTTTACCCCTCTTATTTGGGAATTCTACGCTAATCTGAGGAAAGGTCGACTTGAGGAAACTGGAGGAGGGTTTATGATCAGATGGTATACTTCTTGAGTTGGGGAGAAGAATATTGAGTTCGACCACCGTTTGTTGAACAGAGTGTGTGAAGTAAGAGATGGAGGAATTCAATATTTTGAACTGAATAAATTTTCGGAGGGAACTGATATGTTTAATTTAAAGAAGTTTGAAGAAATGTTTACCGGTGGAAGGAGTTTCAAGAATTCCAGTAACAGAAACACCAAATGGCTAAATGGAGAAGGTAGGATCTTACGCCATATGGTTTCAACCATGGTGGTGCCAAGTTTTGGTCACAAAACCTCTATTAACATAATACAGATAGTGATTATGTTAGCCTTGGCTGGAGGAAGGCAAATAAGTTTTGAGTTCTTGGCTGCTAGTTGATGTTGCAAACAAGAAACACCTCTAACAAGGCCCTACCGTATGGAAATTTGTTAACAAAAGTCTTTAGATACTTTGATGTTGATTTAAATTTAGTCACTTGTGCACCATAAAAAATGAATATATATAGCTTTGAGTCCTTTGAGTGCATAGGATATGTAAGGATGGAAAATGAATGAAAGTTGCTCCGTGACACAGATGGTGAGGAAAGGGAAAGATTGTTGAAAGTAAAAGCTGAAGGAAAGAATACCCTTTGTGTTGGAGCCAAAAAAAAAAAAAAGAGGTAGAACCTCAAGAAGCATCCTCTACCAAAGGGAAAGAACAAGCTCAGGACAAATGATTATCTGAAAGCATCTTGGATGCCATCAATTCTCTGGCTTTTAAATTGGATGGTCTCAATTCAGAAATTCAAACTCTTGGAAATAGACTATCTGTAGTGGAGAAGAAGTAAAAAACGGATGAACTGGTGTCTGCTCCTGTAGCACCTGCTCCAATAAAGGAAACAACAGAGGCAACAGTCCCTGAGGAAGAAACTGGACGAGAACAACCTGCTGAGGAAGTGATAGTTATTGCACACGACAAAGAAAAATCCCCATCTCAAAAAGCTGTAGCACCCCCTGCCTCTTCTAAACATCGTGTCTCATCTGGAAAGAGACAGAAACATGTGGTGGTTAAGAGGAAATTAAGTAGGATTGCTGGCTAACACTCCTGAAAAGTTGCCAAGTCAAAGATTGAAACAGTTCACTTCTCTTGAGTGACCAGATTAGTAGACTACACTCCAGTTGGCCTCTACCTAAACTAAACTCAATTCCTATTGATATCTTGAACAGTCTTAATTTCTTTTTGCATCTGGACTTTTTATTTTCTGTCTTTTAACAAGTCTATCTGCTCACCTTATGAATACTTCATATCTGTATATATATATCCTTTTTCCTACTTCATTTCTGTTACTCCTTATTTTAATTGATGACCAAAGGGGAGAAAACTGATTGATATTCGTTGGATTGTGATTGTTATGCTTGAATGTTTTGCTTATACCTGCTGTGATTGGGCAATGTTGGGATAAGTTTCTGCTTATGATTGTGAGTGTGCTCGCTTTGCTGACTATGCTGTGATTATTCTACTAATTAGGAAAGAATGAAAAAAAATTCAATTGATCATCTATGTGGTAGTGTGCTATGCTCTCTGTGGCTAATTGTTAATAATGCACTAATGAATAACTACTTGATAGTCCCTGAGTAGTAAACTAACATGAGGGAAACTTTGTGCTCTGAATTGATATTCTGCACTAACATATTGCATTTGAATATAGCTAAGGTCCTGTAATTCTCTCTATAAAATTCATGATAAGATTTGGATAAACTGCTTGATATGAAAATTTATGATTTGTGATCTCAGTTTGCTGATGTCCAAAAAGGACACCAGTTTGGTATCTTGAATGTCGTAAAAAAGTGCTCTCTTCAGGAATAAAGGTATCTTTGAGACTAGAGTAATTGGTAAATTTGTTTTAAGTTATTGACATGATTTTCTGACATATTCTTTGATAAAAATCTCAAACAGTTGGATAGCTCCTTCATGATCAAAACTCTTCGAGAAAACTAGAACAGATCAAAATTTTAAAAACTCATTATCTCCTGCATTATGACGGGAAGTTTTAGACTCATATTTTCTTGATCTAAAAGTCCAGTCTAAAAATGTGTTCTTTTAAAACTATATGCTAGTTTGGACACACCTTTTGAACATCCAAAACTCAAATTCCAAAAAGTTCCATACTCACATTCACCAAATTTTGGATGTACTTTTTGGACGTACAAAATTGACTGCAGTTTTCTCTCATAATTTACAAATATTATTATATGCACATATTAAGGGGGAGCATCTCATCTCATGACTTATTTGCTATAACTCTCTTCTATACATGTTTATAAAATCATTGTAATGGATATTCCTTTAAGGAATAATCATGTGATAGAAGGAAAGAGGATATGGAGGTAGGTTGGGCCATAGGCTCTTGAGCCATGCTTGTGAGTATATGCTTTAATTTTCTATTTTAATCTTATAAGCTCTCTTTGAGTCCTATAAATAGAGATTACACTTTAATTGAAAAATATTCTTACATATCTTGGTCTAAACATGTCCGTACTATACATATCATTATTATTTATATATCACAATCCCATTAAATTTGTCATCTCTCAAAAAGAAGGAGATTATTAGCCCTAAGGGCGATCTCCTGTGTTTTGACCTATGACAAACAATAATAAGGACTAACATATGTGATTTACTTGCTATAGGACATGTTTAACCTCAGGTCTTCCAAGACGTTCAAATATGGTTAGTAAAGCAACTCTTGAAGCTATAGAATCCAAAAATAGAAAATCAAGAAGAAAGATCATGCTTGAAAGATTGCAAATCAAAAGAATTTATTGTGGAAGAACCTTAGACTAGGAATCCTTGTTAAGGTATCTCTCTGTGTAAATTCCTATGTCATCTTTACTTTTTGATGGAGAAGCACTAAAACAAAAGATTTCAAAGTTTTAAAAATTCTTAAAATTTTGGATTGAGTGTTTTGGGTGACCCTGCACCCAGAAGCTACGTCCAAAAAGCTGTGACCAGTTCAAATTGTTTCTGCCTGAAAAAGTGCCATTTTGGATTTACCTTTTGGATGCATTATCGTCTAAAACATGAGTCTAAAACACAGGTAAATCTGACAGTAAAAAATAGTCATTTTATAGCCATTTATACTTTACTTTGTCTCTATATAAGGTTTATAAACTCAATTTGACTGTAGATTTTTGCTCTATCTTTCTAAGAAATACTCTTGTTTTATAGAAAACAAAAATCTCCTTTATCAAAGTGCTTTAAAGTGAAATCAAATTGTGTCTTAAAGATAAAAGTATTTGTGCTTGTTCTTGGTGCACATCTACTCAAAGAAATGAGCCTTTATTGTTCCATTCATTTTCAATCTCTTTTGTATATTAAGGTTGTAGTGTAAAACCCATCTGAGGTGATCCTTGATTTGTTGGTCGATTGGGAAGTTTTGAAAAACCTAGTATGGTGATCCTCTCTTGTATTTGGTACAGATCGATTCCATTAAGTTGGGTAAATGAAATTTGATTGAAAATCCTTAAGTGTAAGTTTAAGGTAATGGATGTAGATCTTAGTAGATCGAACCACTATACATTCTGTGTCCCATTTCTATGCATTTACTCCCAATATTTACTTTCAAACAATTTTGCAAATTGTCCCTACTCGGAATCTCTTAGTCTCTTAAAATAAATCTTTAAAGGTGTTCACCAACCCATTTTTAATATAGCATTAATTGCATCGTGTTTCTTATCTCAGACTTAATTTGGATATTTCTCAAAATTTTCTTGGATAGTTTTCTCTGTTGCCGTGTATTTGGTCCAAGAAACTTGAAGAACATTTATATTTTGTAAAACAAATTTCTTAAAAATTTTAGTTTGCCAAAAACCTTATTCACCCCCCTCTAAGGTTTTTCAATTTCCACAACTACACAGTCAAACATGCTTTTCACAATGATAAGAAGCCAATTTCCTGTGAACATATGGTATCCAATAATAGTCAACAATAGCCAAGGACAAAATATGTCAAATTTTGGACTGTACTTACCAAAACCACTGCTTTCTCATCACAACTGTATGTTGCACTTTCAGAAATAAAATCGCCAACAGCAAGGAAAAACATCACCTATGAAGATGACTCAGATTTCAAGACACATACACAAAACATAGCCTACGAAGAAGTTGACAAACAACTCCCAAAGGTAACTACAACATTAATTTGATAAATTTCCTACACCACCAGCGCTATTCTCACACATTGATCCTACACATTAATCCTAACAAAAAATAAGACCATTAGTTTAATACAAGTAGCAGAATCAACGCGTCATGCTCCACTCAACAACTGCTCCAGTACAATGCATAATACAATGCAGGACAATGAAATGACATAAAAAAACGCTCAAGTGCTCAACATACAATGTAAATTGCATAATATATATATATATATATATATATATATATATTATGGTTAATAACAAAAGATACCAATGTGCTTGAAGATGGAAACAAAAAACCACATGCTAAATATTACCAAATTCCTTACAATAAATTCAGTATAGTAACAGAAGAATTGTGCATCATACGTGGGCTTTTGATGGTACACCATCGTCGCAAAACACCAAATGGTTGCCCAAACATATTTATATTAACACCCAATATACGTAGCACATGATGAAATTCACAAAGCTTATAACACATCCAACTTAACTAAATTTCCTTATCCTTTCTTACTGTAGAATAAACAATACATTTACATATACAATTTCAATAATATTTCCATGAAATTGTGCGTCATACGTGGGCTTCTGATGGTAAACCATCGTCGCAAAGCACTGAATGGTTCCCCAATCATGCTTATATTGATGCCCAATATACTTAGCACGCATGCTAAAAATTATCAGATTTTGTTATAATTGATTCACTAAGCTTACTAATAATTTAAAAAAAGGCTGTTTTTTTATCAAACAACTAACATACTTAGAACATAATGAAATTGACAAAGATTATACCACTTAGCAAACTTTCTTTACAATTTTGTACAACAGCTAACATACATAGAACATATTGAAATTGACAAAGTTAATACCACATCTACCTTAGCAAAATTCCTTAACAGTTTGGTGGACTAAAATATAAAACATATTTTCATATTCAATTTTATTAATCCTTTAGTGAAATTGTGCATCACACATGGGCTTTTAATGGTAAACCATCATCGCAAAACATTGAATGTTTGCCTAAACATGTTTATATTGACGCCCAATATACTTAGCACATGATGAAATTCACAAAGAGTATAGCACATATAACTTAGCAGAATTTCCTTATATATATCCCACATTCATGTGATTCTAAAAAGTAGACTGTTATACAATGCATAATACAATGCAGGGCAATCACATGCTCCAGTCAACAGTTGCTCCAGTACAATGCATAATATCTTTAGGACATGTGATTAAATATTAATAAATAAAATAAAAAGAAAATAAAAAGAAAAAGGGCGAAGGATTCCCATTTCGGTTGTGATTGACCAAACGAAAATAGTAAAATAGTAATATAAATATAATAAATAACAAATTGTATGAACTTAGATCAATCAAATAATAATATTTCTATGCAATGATTTGGACTAACCAATTTGTCCATTTAGGTTGGATACAATGCAGCACAATGTAATGACATAAATAAACACTCAGGTGCTCAATATACAATGTAAAATGCATAATATATATATATATATATATATATATATATATTATGATTAATAACAAAAGATACCAATGTGCTTGAATATAAAAACAAAAACTTACATGCTGAAAATTACCAAATTTGCTTAAAATAAATTCAGTATAGCAACAGAATAATTGTGCATCATACGTGGGCTTATAATGGTAAACCATTGTCATAAATTACCGAATGGTTGCCCAAACATATTTATATTGACACATGATATACTTAGCACATAATGAAATTCACAAAGCTTATAGCACATCTAACTTAGCTAAATTTCCTTATCCTTTTTTAGTATAGAATAAACAATACATTTACATATACAATTTTATTAATATTT
Source organism: Voacanga thouarsii (assembly GCA_026120185.1). Taxonomy (NCBI): domain Eukaryota; kingdom Viridiplantae; phylum Streptophyta; class Magnoliopsida; order Gentianales; family Apocynaceae; genus Voacanga; species Voacanga thouarsii. Next base: position 2,984,118 of record JANUWF010001117.1, read on the forward strand.
TTCGAAATTGTGCATCATACGTGGGCTTCTGATAGTAAACCATCGTCTCAAAACACCGAATAGTTTCCTAATCATACTTATATTGACACCAATATACTTAGTACACATGTTGAAAATTCTCAGATTTTGTTACAATTGATTCACTATGCTTACTAACAACTACTATTTTTTTGTATAATTAAAAAAAAAAGACTATTTTTTTTTATTAAACGCCTAACATACTTAGAACATAATGAAATTGACAAAGATTATACCATATCTAACTTAGCAAACTTCCCTTACAATTTTGTACAACAGCTAACATACTTAGAACATATCGAAATTGACAAAGGTCAAACCATATCTACCTTAGCAAAATTCCTAAACAATTTAGTAGACTAAAATATAAAAAATATTTTCATATTCAATTTTATTAATCTTTTAATGAAATTGTGCATCATAAGTGGGCTTTTGATGGTAAACCATCGTCGCAAAACACCGAATGGTTGCCCAAACATATTTATATTGATGCCCAATATACTTATCACATGATGAAATTCACAAAGACTATAGTACATATAACTTAGCAATTAGCAAAATTCCTTAACAATTTGGTAGACTAAAATACAAAAAAACATTTTCATATTCAATTTTCTTAATCCTTTAATGAAATTGTGCATCATACGTGGGCTTTTGATGGTAAACCATCGTCACAAAACACTGAATGATTGCCCAAACATGTTTATATTGACGCCCAATATAATTAGCACATGATGAAATTCATAAAGAGTATAGCACATATAACTTAGCATAATTTGCTTATATATATATCTCACATCCATATGATTCTAAAAAGCAGACTATTATACAATGCATAATACAATGCCAGACAGTCACATGCTCCACTCAACAATTGCTCCAGTATAATGTATAATACAATGTAGCACAATAAAATGACATAAATAAACACTCAGGTGCTCAATATACAATGTAAATTGCATAAAATATATATTATTTTTTTTATGATTAATAACAAAAGATGTCAATGTACTTGAATATAAAAACCAAAACCCACATGCTGAGAATTACTAAATTTGCTTAAAATAAATTTAGTATAGCAACAGAACAATTGTGCATCATACGTGGGTTTATGATGGTAAACCATCATCGCAAAACATCGAATAGTTGCCCAAACATGTTTATATTGACACCCAATATACTTAGTACATGATGAAATTCACAAACCTTATAGCACATCTAACTTAGCTAAATTTCCTTATCCCTTCTTAGTATAGAATAAACAGTACATTTACATATACAATTTTATTAATATTTTCAGGAAATTATGCATCGTACATGAGCTTCTGATGGTAAACCATTGTCGCAAAACACCGAATGATTCCTCAATCATGCTTATATTGACGCCCAATATGTTAGGATTCGTGGACTCCTAAATGCGAAAAGCATCCACGAATCCCTTTTGAGGACCCAAGTAAATGATTAAGAAGATCTAAGATTTACAGAATTACCTCTGTTCGGCATAATTGAGATCCTTCGATTCTGATTGTGCTGTCGTACATGCAACCTGAAAGATCACCAAACGCTGCAGTGTGCAAACGTCCTTTATTGGATACACACGGCAAACTGACTCGTTACCCCGAGAGTGCTAGCGCCTAGGGTTTAAGAGTTTTTTTTTTTTTTTTTTTTGTGAATGGAGATACGAATATTTTCAACAGAACGGGGCTATTGAGAAGACGACTGGGGTTTTCTTAAAAACTCCGAACCTCTTACAGTCCAACTCTGACAATATCTTATCATATTTTAATTTAAATTCAAATTAAATTAAAACTGATATGATAAGATTCTGTCATTATCTCAGTAATTTAACTAATTAATTTACTGAGTCAGATTCTTATAATCTGAACATCATCTAAATATATCGAATGTGGACATATTTCCAGATTCATTATATCTAGTAAATCTAAGTTCGATTAACTTAGATATATTTTCAGATTCATTAAATCTGGTTATCAGAAAAATAACCTAACAAGTTCGCTTATTGTGTGACCTTATAGGTTCATTTAACATTGGCAGTATGCCTAAATCATATTTAAATGGCCCACAAGTTATAAGTAGTTTCTAGCAAAACATTATAACTATCTAGGTTAAATGAAGATCAGTGATCTCTTTGAACCAAACCATAATTTTATATTTAGTCTTTTTGTCATACGATATCCAGATTAAACAAAAAGTACGGAGCATGTCATCCTTATTAAGCTTAATTAATTATTTCTTGATTTCATAGTAAACTGTTCAAACAAATAATGTCAAAATCTTAAATTGATATATTTGAGCACGACAATGCATTTTAACAGTCTAACTTATCAAGTGGCCTATAGAGATCTCTCATATAATTGAGAGGGACAAATTCCTTCACTATCAATCATATTCCTCTCATTGATTTATTCTATATCCAACAGTAGTCTAATTTATTATCTGGTTAAAGACAACTTTAGACAATGTCAAAATATAGAATTTACCAAGTAAGAAACTATGATGAATTTAGGTCGAAGGACTTTTAATATCATTATGGCTAGAAAGTACTTATGACATGTTCCATAAAGTACTCTCACAATGGGTCATGTCCAATACAATGTTCTCTAACATTTATATATATTTTGACTTGATATCACAAATATCCATGACCAATAAAACATAGCCATCAAGTCACAAATATACTAATCTTAATTTATTATTATTCCAATAATAATAATCGATCAGGGACAGTTTTAGAATAATCATTGTATTCATTGTTGAGTTTTACTATCAAGTCACGTACTTGATGACTATAAAATAAAATGCACTATTCATGGAAAAGAAAACCTCATATTATTATATAAAACATAACGACAATAGTATAAGTATAAATTGACTCTAGGGCATATTCCTAACACAATATACTTAGCACACATGCTAAAAATTATCAGATTTTGTTTCAATTGATTCACTAAGCTTACTAACAACTACTATTTTTTTGTATAATAAAAAATAAAAGACTGTTTTTTTTTTTTATCAAACAGCTAACATACTTAGAACATAATGAAATTGACAAAGATTATACCATATATTGCTTAGCAAGCTTCCCTTACAAAAGTTGTTTTCCATAAAAAAAAATTACATACCACATATTTATTCAAGCAATTTCTTCATGCAACAACACACATAGAAATAATACCCCAATAAAACCTCAAAACTTCATACTTTTCCCATATCTTCACAAAATCAAAATTTTTTTCACATAAGTTCACATAGACATTGCAATTAATATCCTCATGCCATTATGCATTATACATGGCCTTTTGCTAATAAACCATTGTCACAAAACACTAAATAACTACTAAATCATGATAACAATAACACCAATACACTAAACACAACCAAAATTGTGCATTATACATGGGTTTACGATAGTTAACCATTGTCACAAAATACTGAATGGTTGCCCAAATATGTTTATATTGACACCCAATATACATAGCACATCATGAAATGCAAACCTTATACCACATCTAACTTAGCAAACTTCCCTTATACTTTTGCAAACTCAAAAATATAAAATACACTTTCATATTCAATTTTATTACTGCTTTCATGAAATTGTGCATCATACATGGGCTTTTGATGGTAAACCATCGTTGCAAAACATCGAATAGTTCCCTAATCATACTTATATTGACGCCCAATATACTTAGCACACAATCAAATCAACTAACCATATACCATATTTATTTTTACCAAAAACAACCTATATTAATTATTCACAAATAATAAATTTTAAACACTCAACTACCACAGGCAATTTACTAAATTCCCCACCCCTTCCCCCAAAAATTCATCATCCATTTAAAACCAAAACTCAAATCTGGTAGTCATGGCCAATGTCAACCATCCACAATCAACAGTTTTCTCCATCCTTAATACATGGCCCAGCAAAAGATATACCCTAAACCCAATGAACTTATCTCAATTTCGTTCTACAAAACCTCATATACAGAAGACATTGAAAAAATGTTTGATTTCTCATAACTCATAAGTCCTCAAAAGCAAAAACTTTAGAGCCGATGATTCCTGAAATTAGGCTGCCACTAGTGATAGTTACTCTCTGTAAATTCCATTTCATATATAGGCAAAAAATACAAACGAATCAAATGACACTAGAAATAATTAGCTCTTGAGAACTTTACCTTAGATGCAAGAGGAACTGCCCATTGGTGTTCAACATATGATATGACTGCAAAATAAAGTACTCCATTGCTATCCCCAACAAATATGAATTACAGTCCCTTATAACAGGATGACCTATATTGAATTCTAACACTATATTGAACAAGAGTAAAAAAGCCATCAGAAAACATCATGTGTCTATTAAACAATATATACCAAATTCAATCTGCCAACAAGTAGATAGTACAAAGCCAGCAAACAAAATGAACCACATCATACAATACTAAACATGGAAATATTACAATCATTCAAATATAATTAATGCAAATATTACTTTGTTTAATAAAAAGTGTTTGCTGGCTTATTTCCTAAATCTACTTCAAAATAGCAGTTTTTTTGATAAATTAAACCACACATCCTCCTTGCCCTTGCAACAATGACATTCAAAATCCACAAAACCAAAGCCAACTTTAGTCTCTCCCTTTTATCTTTCCTAAAAAAACATGGTTGAAGTCTAAGTCTTAGTACCATGATAATATCCATCCAGCCATGATAATGCCAAATAAAAATTGCTCTTTGATCTATTACCACACAAGAATTACAGATGACTATTCATTCTTTGTTCTATGACAGTACCATGGTACATGTGCTGTAAAACCCCACTTAAAGCCAACCCTAGAGTAAGGGGGTTGGGATGCATATCATATTATTTTGCATGAATATATATATGTTTTTGAATGATTTTATGTGCTTTAGAGTTGTGGATTATAGGTTAAAATGCTTAGTTATGCTTATCGAGTAGGAGGGATAAAATGATAATTTTGCTTGAGGTCAAAATAGGAAGATAGCTTGGGGATTCCATAAGAAGAATATGTGGTTGAGAAAATAGGAACAAGAGTTAGTGTGCTTAAGTGTTTAGAGCTTTGTGAATTAATCTCTAAGGTCATGAGTTCAAATCCCATCACTTAAGCTTTTGTCATGATTATCTCAACTAAGTTTGAATTTTTGTTTTCTTGCATTCCATGAAAATAGGAATGTTGTCTTAGGGGAGACATGAAGAGAATGTCCTAATCTTATCCTCATGTCCTAAAAAGAATTATAGAGGAATTCTTGTCCTTTTTATTACCTATAGCTTGTCCTAACATCTTTATAATTTAAATCCATTAAATATCTTCCTTTGAATTCCAAAAATTCTGTGATAATTCCTCCACCTTGAATTTCAAAAATCAGCTTTGGAGGATGGGGAGTTGGCCGAAAGTAGGAAGGGAAATAGGAAGGGGTTCCAAGAGAAATCAAACACCCTGGAAGAACCTTCAAAATTCACCTTCATGTTGTTCATGTGTTAGTGAAGGGAAATCTGGAAAATTTTCTAGAATTTTTGTAGACCACCTCTTCGAAAATTCAGCCAGCAAACCTCTTCATTTGATGCCAAGAAAATGGTCATTTCATGTGGCTTGAAGGCTGGAAAATCTGTGCAATTTTCGGACTGCACAAACTGTGCAAAACCAGAAAAAAATTCTGGACATTTTCGCAGCTTTCAACCAAGGAAATGAAGCCGTTTTAATCCATCTTCAAGCCAGCAAAACTCCTCTATATTTCTCCAGGAAGAAGGCTGGAAAACCACCTTAGAAAGACCTTCAAACTCCCTTAAGAATCAGCTGCAAATCGGGTTGAAGGTGTGCAGAAATTCTGCACAGCCCTTCGAAACATAGGACAGCTTGAGACCAGAATTTCCCAGCTTTGTCCCTTCAAGCCTAGGTTGAAAACCACCCTTCAACTTCTGTAAAATTGACCCTTGTTCAGCCATGGACTGAACATCATGGCCTTCACACTTACCTTGAACTCTTGGACTCCATAACTACACCTCAAAACACTCCTAAGATCACTCAATTCAAACTCTTTTTGAACTTCAAATAATTACAGATTTTTGCTCCATGAAAACACTCTTGAATCAAGCTAATAAACTAGAATTTTCTCTACCATCTTAGACTGCATTTCGGCTAGCCTTCTAACCTGAACAAGCTTCACTCATTTCAGCAAAGGTAGCTAGTTCAACCGGCACCATTGAAGAGCATAGAAACCTTCCTTGATCAAACACCATAGCTAACCTCCTACCTTAAACAACTCCACAACTTCCTCCCTTTAAATTTCAAAAAAAAAATCTAATCACTCTCTCTCCCATAAGCTGAAAATCGAAACTCCTATCCACCCCAAACCATTCGGCCAATAGCTCTCCAGAAAATTGTGAGCCTTTTCTCTTATTCTCTCCATCTTTCACCAAGAACACCAAGAACACACACTAAACTTCTTCAAGCCTAAACCTTCTCTAAACACTTCCAATCACTCTCAAATACTCCAAATCACTTCTATTTAATCCCTAAACTTCATTTCTGGGATTTATAACTTGAAACCTCGCAAACAAGAATTTGCAAACGGATCGAAATTAGTTTTTTTTTTCTTGAAGGTCTCAAGAACATCAATAAGGTAAATCAAGAACAACCTTCTTGTTCATCCTTTTCCCATTCAATTCTTAATATACCCTTCTAATGCTCTCTCTCTCTCTCTCTCTCTCTCTCTCTCTACCGAAATGGATGATCAACCATCAACCATGGCTGTTTTGCCGGTGGATCACTCAAGGCTCTCTATTGCGCGTGGACCTTCTTTTGTCTTCACCAAAGCAATCGACAATCAAGTATCTATTCTTAAATCCTTTCTTTTTAAATTCTGAAATCATGTCTCCTAGGTGTTGATAGGGAGATAGAGTATGAATGGAGATTAAGTATATGCATGTGGAATAAGAGGATGGAGTTAAGACATGATGAATGTTGTATATGGCTAAGTTGTATGTGTTTTCTTTTTGAATCATTGTATGTTCTTCGTGCTTAATGAATTTTATGGATGTTTGAAGCATGTTAGAGATCATGACACCAAAGGTGATTAGGCTCTTATGTTTCTATTTTCCATTGAAGCCATTAATGATGATTATGCCTAGAAGGAAGTTAGCCTTGTGATAGTATGTGTGAAATCAAGCATGTGTTCATGAATGGAGTGGTTTATTATTTGATGTTGGAGAATATGTTTATGAATCTTTTCTAGCAATAGGAAAAGCATGGTGAAGGAGTATTTCCTTGTTAGGTCTATGTTATTTTTATTAACAAAATCGTATTACTTTAAATGGAATTACTACTATATTTTTCTCTATAAAATTCGAAACTCTAGGAAGATTTGGATTGGTTTATTGATTAAAATATTAATATTTTCTTTATCAAATAAATAAGGTCTTTTATTAAAAATAATGTATATAGTAATAAATCTTTTATTAGAATTAATGACCTTGTAGACCTTAGTTCAAACTTTTGCCAATAATCCTAAATATTATTTATGTTAAAACCTATTTGTTATTTATTAATTAAAAATTTAAAATAATTCATTTATTATTAATTTTATTTATTACTAATTAAGTATTATCTATTAAAAAAATTAATTAAAAATTATTTGTAATTTATTATTTATTTATAATAAAGCTATTTTTAAATTACCATTTATTAATATTATTTAGGACTTAATATTGATCAATATTCAAACCTTAGTTTATTTGTTAATAATAACACTCAAGAATTATTAATTAAGTCTATAATTTATTAGCAACTAATTTGGAACCCTAGTTATTTTAACTCAACAAACTAAAACTTATTTTATAAAATTCTTTATCATCTAGCATTAAAACTTAAGTCATGGTGGTCATAGTTAGTCATGGTTATAACTAGTTGAGCTAGGGTTATTTTGTGTAAGTGAATTTAGCTTGAATATAACCTTAAGTTTTGTGTTTACCCCAGGCGGGGTTAGGACAGCTTTGGAAGACGTTTGAGTTGAGCAAGCAAAGAATCAGGTAAGCTCTTGCATGGAATTTTGTGAAGACCAAAAAGTTATTGTGGCAAGCCAAATGCGATGTATATGGACATTTATTTTGTAAAGGCAATTAAGGACTGTTTTTCCTTTTTATTTCAGTCAAGCAAATCATTTGAAAATTAAACAAGTAGTTTTACACAAAATGCTAAACTTTTCCTAAAACCCAACTTTGACAAGACTTTTAGAAACCCTTATTTGCTATTTCTAAATAAAGCAAAGTATGATCAATTTTCTCCCAAGTGGAACAATCAACGTTGAGTACTCAATAAGGGTAGACCACCAGGACTAGTCTTTGAATGGTTAGGGTAAGTCTCTCAGTAGGTGGCCACCTCTGAGGGGTGAGTCCTTCCTGGATAAGATGCCAGTCCGGTAGGTCATGCCGGTCCGAGCTAGCAAGTCTCAGTCATGTGGACTGTGTGTACCGGAGTGGACAATCGGTAAGTTTGGGTGTAGAGATGGAGGAGTATCTCACTCGGTAGGCCGTACACCTACCTTTTGTCAGCTTGCACAAAGTGTGGCATTCTGACCGTTATTTAGTCATGGGGCCCAACGTGTGGTAACCCATGGCTGCCCATTTGAGTGGTTGTATTTATTGTGCACATGTATAGTTTGAAAAGTGAAACGCCACTCTTTATTTTCAACACTTATTTATTGCTTGCCAACACCTTTTTCTTATGAAACTTTAACAACTTGCATACATGAATTATTTTACCTGAAACACTCAAAGCACACACGGGCTTACTGAGATTTTTATCTCATCACCTTTTATGCCATGTTTTCAGGGAGATCCTGCTGTGGAGGTCATTGGCTAGATTGTTGCCTATGCTTTGAAGACTCATGTTATTTCCTTTATGTGGTGTTTTGAGAGATTGTTGCAAACAATTTATTTTGGAGTTGTTCCAGTATTCATCTTTTGGGTTGTAATAAGTTTAATTTTAAAGTCTTTATTTTATTTTATTCTATATGACTTAGTTATAAAGACCCCTTGTCCTCTGGACAGGGCGACATCCCCGGCCCTGATGGGCCTAGGTAGTGGGGTGTTACATGTGCAGCATGTATCAGACCTCAAACACTTACCAATAACATTTTCTTAAACATCTTGCACACATCACACCCACTCAGCCACAAAGAACTTTAGATTCAAAATACTAAAACTATAAACACAACTCTCTTCATCCCAAAATCAGCTCATTCAGTCAAAATATGAATAAAAAGAAAATGATTGCAAAACAAAATGCAACTACTACATGAATATATTACAAACCAATACACAAATCTTGCCCACTGAGTTGCAAACAAAGCACATCCGAAGCTCAAAACAATTAACAAACCCCTCATCCTCTAGTTAAAACACTGCTATTATTGATCTCTGTTAACTCTCTTAAAAAAAAAAACCAAAAAATTGATTTCACGGCTGAGCAAAAGCTGAAAATGCATTCTGTTATAAAAATAAATGAATAAAACCAAATGAATGAAACTTCATGCAACCCATTTTAATACATTCTGCACAAAACGAATCAAAGGCAACGACACAAATCTCGACCACTGACTCATATACAAAAGCAGATTTGAAGCTCAAAAGACCCAACAAAACGCTCTGACTCTAAACAAGATCTCATTGACCGAAAGATACGGAAAACAGATCCAAACAAAAACACTACTATTGCTCAAATATATTACAATAAAATCACATTTTACACATAAATCTCACCGTTCACACACAGAGAACTTCAAAACTGATGGTAGAAAATCCGCTAACAAACCCTATTTTTGCTTCTGAGAAATGAAAACTTCAAACGAAGAATAGCAAACCCAGTTGCTAAGATAAATCGACATTGCATAGTCATTGATAGATCCAGCTCAGATGAAAAATATACCAACAAGAACAACCCTAGAATAAATCTCACACTATTCAACGAAGAAAAAGCAAAACTATGAAGACAAAATGGCAACGCAGAAAAGAACCACATCTTGGTTCTTACAATATTTCGGATCTCAGAAAACATTTCAAACACATTGAATCCGGACTTCAAAAGTCAATTAAATCCAATGAATTCAACCATCTGACATAAAAATCATTAAAGCTTTACTTGAGGATACCGACAAACATATCCACTTCACCAATTCCAAGTAATCTACTTAATATTTGTTGGGCTTCCTATACAAAAAGCCTAAACACTAATCGACTTGAAAAGCCCAAAAACTAATGGACTAAGAAAAGGACCTCTTGATTCTATTCATATAAATAGAAATCTATAAAGAATTAAATTTGAATTTTAATAAATAAATTAGTAATTCAATTTCAATTTAAATAATTTAGAATTCAAAAGAAAATAGAATTCTTTAATTTGAATTTGAATAAAAAAGATATATTTGAATTTGAATTCTATTTTTTATATTTATTTCAATTTATTTTACTCAATTTCAAAAAATATATAATAATAATAGATATCAATAATAAATAATAAAAATATATAATAATAGATATTAAATATGAATAATAAATATTAATAAAAAATACAGAAGTTCCAAATTTTAAAAATTCTAAGTAGAATTCCATACATAATTTATTAATTAACGTCACATGAGGCAATTAAATGTTTGTATAATTTTAGAGTTATGGTAGCAAAGATGATTATATGAAGAGGAGATAGGTCACTTAAGAGAAAAATGGATGGACAATACGTCACTTTCCAATAATGAAGGTTATTTTAAGCTATTAAAGGATAATGTAGTTTAAAAGGGCAAGAGAGAGGTATCCTAATCATGAAAAGTTTCAAGATATGTTCATCAATTGGAAATTGAAAGAAATGTTTTAATTAATTAAGATAATCCCAAAATTTTCAATGAATTCAAGATGATCATTTAATTAATTAAAGGACATGATAACCAAGATTAAAAAAAATTAAGATAACCAAGATTTAAAGGCCATGATGTTTTTCATAAAATGATCCTAAAAAAAATTTAGAAAATGAACGTTATAAAAAATATAACTTAATAAATTTTATTTATTTATTTTTTTATGTTTTAACATTTCATTTACAAACTATCTTCAATCTATTTAACACATATGCTATGCATATATCATTTCCACATATGTTACAAGACCACATCCTTAACCAATTATTCTCCAATTCAACAGAACACTGCATTGTATGCAAAACTAGTGTTAAATTCCACTTCATATTTAAGCACATGATGATATCTATGTCACAAAGATATTACATCATAGAATTCAATGACAAAAATTTCAACTTTGCAAATGTAAATAATTATATACATTGAAAAAAAAAAACTTACTAATTCAAAAGTATTATGATTAAGACTATTGAAATATTACAAATTTTTATAACAACTATCTATGACAATTATATCTGATTAATATTTTTTATATAAAAATTAAAACTTCTCATATTATTGAAAATCATCAAAATCCATTGAAATGATTAAAAAAATTACTTACCCCAAGCAACACTCGGGCCACCGACCTAGTTGTGTAATAATGATGAAATGTCATTTTAAAAACTTGTTTGTGAGGTTAGGAGAGAAAAGAAAAGAAGAAAAATCTTAAGTTATTTAAAAAAAGAGAAAAAAAAGTGGGGTGATTTATATCTAAGTTGTTTGGGAGTTTAAATTTAGAAAAGAATAGAATTACTCTTTTTCTTGTTTAGAAGTTTGGAAAGAAAATAAAATAAATTCTATCAATTATATGATTTCCTGAGATACCCTGAGTAAGACAAGGTATTCACGGGTCACAACACATTACTTCTGCATATTTCTTTTCATTGTCATCACCATTACTTCTACCAGTACCCCATCTAAGCCTCACTCTGTACTGCTATCACTACCACTAACACCACAATCTCCTCATTTCTTCCTTCTTCTAATTTCAATGAGAAAACTGAAGTCACAAAAGAAAAAAAAAATTAAAGTTTTGTGAGCATTTTCATTCTGCAATTAACCATAAATTTTACTAAATTTTCTAATTTGTTCACAAATTTTGCTTAATCATGTGATTTTCTTCACAATGCTCCTATGATCAAACAATTTTTCCTTATCAATCTCACCAAATAAGTTGTAGCAAGGTGGCAATAGCAGAGGGACGACAATAGCAGAGCATCAGAGACACAAAGAAAAGGAAAGAAGATGAGGGTATTATAGTAACTGTAAAACTTGCTTCTCTTCTTTCCTTCACCATCTATTTCTTTTTGTTCATTTTCAGAGATGGAATTTGGAGTGATCCAAATCACTCCAAATCTCTTATTTTATCTCCTCTAAAAACTCCAAAACTATAGGAATGTAGTCTTTTCCACCAAAATTCTTTATTTTCTCTCCAAACAGGGACTCCTAAACCAGCCCTTAGAAGTTGTATTTCCAAAATTAATTTTTTTTCCAAAGTTGGCCCATTTTAAGAATTAGTTAAGAAAATATTTCATTTTACAAAATTTCTAATGAACTCAGCTCCAAAGTTCTAATACCAACTCCAAGACCTAGTCCAATTAAAACAACATCCTCAGGTGACACAAGTAGAGAGAGAGATGGGGGGGGAAATAAAGGAAAAAATGGCATTCACCATTCTCTATCTTAGGGATTGCAGTTAGGGTTGGCCTGCACTCTCGCATATCCCCCTGCATCCTCACTCTAGGGAGAAGCAGGGATTCTATCTATTAGGGATGCTCTAAAAAATTTGTACTTGTACTGTTGTCATATTGTATTTTATAATAATACAAGACATCTCTTTTCATGAATAGTGTATTTTACTATATGATCATTAAGTATGTGATTTGATAGTAAAACTCTATAGCAAGTAGACCGATTATTAATGATGGAATAATAAGATTAGTATGTTTATAACTTAATGACTATGTTTTGCTGATCATAGATATATAGGATACCGAGTCAAAATATAAATATATGTTAGATAACATTGTATTAGATACGACCTATTATGAAAGTACTTTATGGAACATGTAATACTTTTTTTCCAATAACGATATTTTAAGTCTGTCAATCTGATCTCATCATAATTTCCTACTTGATTGATTATATATTTTGATATTGTCTTAAGTTATCTTTAACCAGATGATTGATAAGACCATTGTTAGATATGGAATAAGTTAGGGAGAGGAATGTGAATGATAATGAATGAATTTGTCTCTCTCATTATTGGAAAAGATATCACTGGGCTCCTTGATGAGTTAAACTGTTAAAATATATAGTCATGCTTAAATATATCAATAAAGAGATATTGATATCATTTGTTTGAACAGTTTACCTGAAAATCAATAAATAGTTGATTAAGTTGCAGGATGACATGTTCCATGCCGTATACTTACTCAGGATATCGTGTGACAAAATGATTAAATATCAAATTATGATTTGGTTCAAAGAGATCATTTATAATATTTTGTTAGAAGTCGCTTATAACTTGTGGGCTGAGTAAATATATTTTGGACACACTACTAGTGTTAAATAAACACACAGAGTCATATATTAAGCGAACAATTTAGTTTTTTTATTTTGTCGACCAGATTTGATGTATTTAGAAATATGTCCAAATTTATTATTCTAGAAGGATGTCCAAGTTCGATGTATCTGAAGGATATCCAAATTCTTTGTATCTGACTTGATAGATTAATTAGTAAATTACCAAGATTATCTGAGAATCTTATCGTATCTTTTCAAATTTGATTTCATTTTAGATAAGATATGATACGATATTGTTAGAGGTCATTGAGAAGAAGATTCTAAAACATTTTTAGAGTTTTGATATATCAGAACTCCGCGTCTGACTATCTAGCTCACAACCTGGTTTTCCTCAGAATAGATAACCAAAAAGAAAAACACTCCAAAAGAGAAAAAGCCTTGAGATCGAGGGCACTAGCACACCCTGGTCAAGAACAAAGTTCGCCGTGTGCAACTTGTAGAAGACGTCCACAAGAGGTAGCACTTGTGGTCTACTCTAAAATAGTATTCTATGAAGCGTCTGAGGTATGAACCCTAACTAGTCGGTCTTGCTGTTTAACTTAGATCTTATGAGAATTTCTAGATGATATTTTTTCCATGTTTTAGAGTCCTCAAAATCCTTCACTATCCCCAATCCACTTAAGATAAAATCATCCACTCACGTGTTGGCCTATTCTTAAGTAAGAAATTAGAGAAGAATTCCCAACAATCTAAGCAAGAAAAGAGCATTAAAAAAAAAAAAAATCCTTAAGTGAGCCTAAATTAAAGAATAAATGGAACAAAAAATCTATAGAGAAAAAAATCTAACAAAACTCAATAGACCCACAATCTGAAAAATCTAATAAAATACTATAGAGTACAACTTCATACAAAAAATAAAACAAAATAAAGTACAATATATACATATAAATCAATATATAGTGTATACACACACACACACACACATTAAATTATTTAAATATGTAAATACGTAATATAAATATAAACAATTAAGGAACATGCCAGAAATGAACTAAATTTCCATCCCTAACCTGTCCTTAGTTGGCAAGTCAAAGAATAGGTTTTACACGTTCTGATCTCCTGCTTAAGTTAAAGAATCTCCAAACCTACCAAGTTATTATCGGTCCAAACTATATTCCCAATTCAAATTAGAAAATCACACTCCCTACTCTATCTCTATTAAAAATAATATGCCAAATGTTAAAAATCATAAACTAATAGTTTAATAATACCATGGCATTCCTTGCATAGAATTTAAGTGTCAAATAAGTGCATGCTCTATGGTACTTTCATGATAAGCAAAAGAAAATCAATGAGATGACATAGTGTAGAATGAAAGCAGTGGGTAAATGCATGGTTCATTGTGATTCACGACGCAAATAGAAAATTGAATAATGGATTTCTTAAAGAGACTTTCCTACAACTAGCACAAATAATTCATTGGCTGGCTACTCCATTTCTAAGGTTTCTTTCTTGCTTCCTAGGGTTTTCTCCTTCTCTAGGGTATGCCATGGATCGAGATTTGAATCACCTTATTTGTTATCTCTCTTTACATCCCCCTTCCATGAAGCTTGTCCTTCTTACTGAGATGGAGTTTGCTGAGAGGATAAGGGAGTGCATGAATTCCATTGTGGGTCGATTTTGGTGTTCACAGGATATATAAGTATGGAGTCTTTGCTTGACTATAGAGAATTCATGGTGCACCAAGGATTTCTCCTATACTAGGCTGTGCTTCAATGTCTTCCAATTCTTTTTTAGGAAAAAGCTTGAAGTAGATTAGGTACTTCAAGAGGGTCCTTGGTGCTCTGATGATGTTCTTTTTGTTGTTCAGCATTGGAGTTGTGCTATTGTTTCTTCTAATAATGCTTTCCACATAAATATTTTTTGGATCCATGCTCGTGGCTTGCCAAGAGAGTGCATTACTACCGATGTGTGGTGAAAGCTTTGCTTTTTTTTTCTTAGGTTGTTCAGATATGCAGATCCAAGAGTTTGTTGACACTCGAGAAAAATATTTTTACATGCGTGTGTTGATTGATGTTTCTATACACAGTTCTCCCCACTATGGTCAAACAACTATGGCTTTTTAGTATGAGCGCTTCCCTCACATGTGTTTTAAATGTGGTCTTCTTGATCACGTGGTGAAATATTGCCCTAAGATTTCTGGAGAGGCTACCCTGGAGCAATCTGAAGCTTTTGTTTTTGAATTTCCCCTTCATGCTTATGTGCTTAAAGGTTCCTTAATTTCTACCATTCATTTGCCTTCTCCAATAGATGCTGAAGGTATAAAAATATTTTGTACACCATTTAAAAACAAGTTGCATTTTCAGTGCGACCATGTGAGACTAATTATATTTTTCTGCTTTACTATAAATTAAAATTTTTGAAATTTAAAAGATTTTATACAACCTTAAGGTCTCATTCTCAGAATGAGACGTCAAGGTCTCATTTTAGTAATGCGACCTTCACTTAATAGGATGCCAACCTGCAATTTCTTGCAAGTCCTGCAAGTCCTTCCCACCTGTCAAACTCCTAGAATGTAAACAAAAAGCTGTGAATATATTTCTCACATCACAAACCACTTGTAATACAATACTCAAACTGATATAATGCAACAAAAACCTTATACGTATAAATCACATCATCTCAAACTACTTATAATTCAATAAAATAATATAACAATATTACAACCATAACAAAATAATTATCTCAAAATTTGATAACATTTAATAATTACGCACAATAATACAATAAAAATATTAAAACATATATATATATATATATATATATATATGTAGTCTATCGAATCATTCGACACACACACACACACAATATTACAAGCACAACAAAGAAACTATATTCAAAATACAATAAAACAAATTATGAAGGAGTAACGTAAATAAAACAGATGAAGAATTGAGCTAATTTCTTGAAACACTAAAATTATTATTAGAAAATTTTCTCCTACTATATCCATTCCTATGACAGTTACTACATTTTGGGAAAGAGTTAGGTGTGCGATAATCCATATTACAAGGTATCCTCGATATTCATGGATGGCCAAGAAGTTCATTCCTCATCATTTCTTCCAAAGGTACAAGTGTAAAAGTTGAAGGTCTCCAAAATTGTTCATCTGAGAAAATTATTTCCAAATTATGAGTTAACATATGAGAGTCAATTTTTTCCTATGGCGAATGAACAATTTTGGAGGCCTTCAACTTTTACACTTGCACCTCTGGAAGAAATGATAAGGAATAAACTTCCCGACCATCTACAAACATCGCACACCCCAACTCTTTCACAAGATGAAGTCACTATCATAGGAGTGGATATAGTTGGAGAAATTATACTAATAATAATTTTAGTGTTTCAAGATATTAGTTGATTTTTTCATTTATTTTATTTATGTTACTCTTTCATAATCTGTTTTATTGTATTTTGAATATGGTTTCTCAAATGCAGAGAAGGAAGGTGGAATGTGGTGTAAAAATGGAGATGAAGCCATTCAATAGAATTTCCTTTTCCAGAAATGTGATTTTCTTCCACCTGAGCCCTCCTTTCTTTCCTTCTCTGTTCTGTTTATTTTCCTTTTTTCCCCCAATTTTCAAGTGTTTCCACCATTCACCAAATAACCTAAAAGTCAACTCCATGGTGTAAGTAGAAGAAACTAGAATCTCTACTAATCAAGCTCAACTTTAAGATAATACCTAATTCAATATTAAACGATGTAAATTAATTTGTTCATAGATGAACCAGCGAAGAGACCATAGCAAATTTTGGAAGTTGGACATTTTGTGAGTCCCATTTCGATTTCGAAACAAAGAGTTGAATACGAGTTTTCTCCACTCTTTGACATGTACATGTTCCATATATGATTGTATTCAATGTCCTATATGAAAAGTTTGAGAAAGTAGCAAGGAACATGCTAAACCTTTTAGTGCTTCATTGATATTAGGTTCAATTAGTTATTAATTTGCAGAGATTATGTTGAATTAAATGAGTCACGGGAGTACTATATTTTACAATAAGGATGTGTTGGAGTTGTTGAAGTAGTGAATAAAATATATGGTTAATGATGTATATATATAAAAAAAAGATTGAAGTAAGGGTGGTGGATTTCAATCTAAAGGGAAGCAATTAAAAATACTTAAAAACAAGATGAAGTACAAGCAGTTGAAACTTCTTGGTAGTTATTAATTGAAATAAAACCCACAAAATCAGACCTAAAGGTCTCATTTTGTAAATGCAATTTTAAGACTTTATATATATGTATATATATATGTATATATATGTATGTATATATATATATATATATATTTTAATTTTCAAAATTCCTATTTTTTGTTACAAAAAATTATATTTTGCACAATAAGGTAGCATTCTGAAAATGCAATTTATTTTTAAATTGTCTCATTTTTAGAATGTGACCTCCCCAAATTGAAAAACTTCCTAGTAGCCACCCCACTGTTAGATTTTTGTTAAAAAAATAACCCCATTTAACGGAATTTTCGTGTTTTTAACAGAAATTCCAATAGTGTGACAGATGAATCTAGAATTCCCAAAAATAGGGAGGTCACAAAAGGTCTCATTTTCTTCCTGTGCCAAAAATATTTTCCATAATAGAAAAAATGGGAATTTTGAAATTTGGGAAAAAAAAATTTCTAAAGAAGGTCTCATTTGTGAAATGAGACTTTCAACTTCCATAAGTTCGTATTTTTTACCCCTGTTTTGGCTAAATGAATATAGATGACATTTCTAGGAAATGTATTCTTCTACCTCATCATTCCAATATCGCAATTCAAAATTTGAGTCCACTTAGAGTTGTATTTTGAAAATATAGAATTATTCCATCCATTGATGAATACAACAAAATAAGAGAGAAAGAATACAAAAAAGAACGGAAAATAGCATTTTATGGTCGCATTTTCAGAATTTATTTTTAAACTTTAAGCAAATTATTAATAAGTGTAATATATTACTTAAGAAAAATATACATTCGAGACAAATTTAAATCTTTTAAAAAACAAAAAGCATAGATTGGCCAATCATGAGAAAATGCCCCTTGAGGTTTAGTGTGGCCACCCTTACCCTAACAGGATGATAGTAAGTTTTGGAGATAAAAAGATAAAAATGTACAAAATTTTACTAGTAAATCACCTTAATGTTAATCCTATAGACAAAACTTATCCCAAATCAATCACTAATTCCACAAAATATTTACTTTGTCATTCAAAATAGTGATCAAATCTCACATTACCATTCAAATATCACTTTATAACTAATCAATATTTCAGCTTTTATTTTTTTTAATGTGTCATGTATATTCATCTGGCCAAAATGGGCGTAAAAAATGTGAATTTATGGTACTTGAAGGTCTCATTTCAAGAATGGGACCTTCTTTAGAAATTTTTTTCCCAAATTTCAAAATTCCCAATTTTCTATTATGAAAAATATTGTTAGCGCAAGAAGATCTCATTTCGACCTCCCTAGTTTGGGAATTTTGAATTCGGCCGCCTCACTGTTGGAATTTTCGTTAAAAATAACCCCATTTAACGCAAATTTTGGAGTATTTTAGATAATTTCATTCATAAAAATACATTGTTCTTAGAATTTTTAATTATTGCATATACATTTAGAAAAACATTTATATTAAAATAGTTCCATTAAAGAAAAGTGATGTACATCAGCACTGGCATTGTAACTTTTGAGTTACACTCACCGATCTATTCTTGAGCTGACTTTTAATATCTAAATTATTTTTGGATTAAGATTATATTGATTTTTTTTAAATGTTAGTATAATTTTAAATTTTATAAAAAATTATTAACTCATGAATTAACATTGTATTCTATTAAAATTGAATAATAAATTGTTAATAATTTAGAATAAAATTCATTACATTAAGTCTATTTTAATTTTTTTAAAAAAGGACTAAAGTATTTATATTCAGACTCTATATCTTAGAGTTTAAAAAAAAAAATACATTTTTTAAATATTCAAATTTTAGTTTTTATCAAATTATCTCTCACAATATACTTGTTTTGCAATTATCTAAAATAGAAATTTCAGAATTTTTAACGAAAAATAAATCTAATACAAGTGTATTTTATTTGTAAAATATTAACATTTTATTATTAAATTTAAGTATATCACAACATTAATCTTTGAATTTATAAATTTTTCATAAAATTCAAAATTATATTTGTATTCTTTTAAGAAAAACTTAACATAATTTCAATTCAAATATACCTATATTATTATCAAATAAATTCAATTAAATAAATATTTTATTTATATTCAACGCCTAGAGGGGGGAAAAAAAAAAGCTTATCCTAAAACAAAAGAGAAAAGAAAAAAAAAACACAAAAATGCCAACATAAAGTTAATTTCTTATGTATATATATTAATAAGAAATAAGTAAATTGATGATCAAATATAGTGTTTTAAGTTTCAACATGTATATGTCGATTATATATTCCACATATATGTATATAGATAATATATATATAAATACACACACACACACACACACACCACACACACATTGTTATCAAATATGAGCCTAGTTTAGGTATTCATTTAGATAGATATATATCTTATTGTAGAAATGTTAAAGTTAATTTTTTGTAGTAAATCTTTAATATATTTATTAGGGAAGGAAGTGTGTCTACACAAGTAAAAACTTAATCCACTATCTATTTATGTTAATATATATTATTTTTATATATATGTAAATAGAAATATATATACATAGTATGTAAATTACTAATTTGTTGAACAAAATTGTGTTAATAATTTTGTTCAAATTTATCATCATAGTATGTTTCCAAAGAGGAAAGGAAAACCTATTAATCTTATTCTCATCTCATTTGCCTTCTCTGTCTCCTACACCTATACCACAGCGCCACTGGCCTGCTGCTCTTTCTTACCTTTGTTCTATCCTTCCAAATGCTACTGTAGCACTACTACTGTGAAACCCCAATTAAAACCAACCCTAGAGTAAGGGGGTCGGGATGCATATCATATTTTCTTGCATGTATAAATATATTTTTGAATGATTCTATGTGTTTTAGAATCGTGATTTATAGTCTAGAAGGCTTAATTGTGCTTATTGAGTAAGAATGGCAAAATAGTAATTTTGCTTAAGGTGGAAATAGGGAGATAGTTTGAGGATTAAATAGGAAAAATATTTGGGAGAAAAAATAAGAATAAGAGTTGTTATGATTTAGTGGTTAGAGCTTTGGAATTTATCCATAAGGTCTTGAATTCAAAGTCCATCATATGAGTTTTAGCATGACTAAATTTTATTTTAGATAGGTAGGCTCTTCTCGGTCTTGCATGCCTTAGGGAGGAGTAGGAGTGTTGTCCTAGGGGAGACATGAAAGGAATGTTCTAATCTTACTCTTGTGCCCTACAAAAATTCCTAAGGGACTCATACCATTTTTATTCTCTAGCTTATCTAAATTCTTGACCAATTAAGTTGCTTAATTTATCTAAGTCATTTTTATTTCCAGAAAATTCCAGTAAGGATCTGTGATTTTGAAGCTTCGAAAATGCCTCTTGGAGGACGGAATTTTAACTGAAAATGGGGAAGAGTTATGGAAGGTTCCCAAGAGAATTAATCTCTATGGTTGAACCTTCAAACTCCACCCTATGAGTATTCATCTTCTTCATGTAGTAATTTGAAAATTTTTCCAGCTTCTTGATCAGTCCAATTGTCGAAATCTTCAGCCATCTTTCCCTCTCAAATACTGCAATAACTAATTTACTCAGCTTGAAGACTGAAAACTTTGGCAAAAATTCGGACTACACAAAACTGTGCAAACCAGAGAAAATTTTGAGCAGAATTCGCAGCTTATCTATCCAAAATTCAAGCTGTTTCTTCTAGACTTCAAACCAGTATTTCATCTTTGAATTTCCTCCATAAAGAAGGCTAGAAACCAGCCTTATCAAACCTGCTGCAAATCGGATGGAGTATGGCAGAAAAAACTGCACGAAATTTCCAGCAAAACCTTCGAACAAGCAACCAGAAATTCCAGCTTTATTTCTTCTTCACCCTTGTCCAAAACTCATCCCAATTTTCTGTAAAACCAACCATAGTCAGCCATGAACTAAACTTCATCATCTCCTCCATTGGTCTGCTCGAATGAAGCTCCATGGCTACCCCTTAAATTACTCCATCAATCATTTCAATCAAATATTCAATTGGAGTTCAAAATTCCAGTAAATTACTCCATGAAAACCTCCATAGTTTAGGCTTCAAACAACTAGAAAATCATCCACCCTTACACTCTAAATTTTGGCCATTCTAAACCCTATTCAAACATCATTCATCTCAGCAAAACCCCAGTCAAACCAGTCGGCCATTGAAGCTCCCAAAAGACCTCCCTCAAACAAGATATTCTTACCATATTTGCTACCATAATTTACTCCCTAAATTACTCCTTTTGAATTTCAAACAACCAGTTTTCCTTCTTCACCCTAAACTGAAAATTCAATCACCAGAATTCTCCAATCCATTCGGCCACCCTTTCCAAGCAAAAATTCGGCCAGCTTTCCTCTATTCTCTCCAAACCTCCAAGAACACTAAAAACACACACCACCATTCTCCACGCCTAAGACCACCCTAAACCCCTTCAATCTTCTCCAAAAACTCCAGATCACACCTATTTATTCTCCCGAATCCATTTCTGCAATTTATAACAACAAACACTGAAATCAAAATACCACTTTCGGATAAAAAATCAGAATTTTCTTGAAGGCTCAAGAACACTTTCAAGGTAAGCATGAACAATTATCTCCATCTTCTTTCATCTTTGAACTTTAATGGAATTTACTAATAAACTCTCTCTCTCTCTCTCTCTCTCTCTCTCTACCGAAATGGTTACTTCAACCATGACCATTTTTCTTCTTCCTCCTTAGACGGATCAAGCCTTCCAAGCGTGAGGATTCTCTTGAAACGTCTTCAAGGTAGTCATCATGCAAGTAAGCCTCTTCAACCTTCTCTTTAAATTCTAGATCATGTCTCTTGGATATAGTTAGATGAGGATGGAGTATGTATGGAGCATGTGTTTATGTGATGGAGTTGGGATTGAAGTATGAGGATGGATGTGTTTATATGATGGAGTTGGGATTGATGCATGAGGATGATTTGTCTTGGTTGAATTTTATGATGTTTTAGGGTTTGTTACATGTCTTCATGTCGTGAGTAGTATGAATGATTAAGCATGATAAATATTATGTCACCTTTGGTAAATAGGGTTTTATGTTCTCGTGTTCTTGTTGAGGCCGTGAATATGATTATGTTTAATGGAGTTTGGATCATTTATTGGTAGATTTGGATCTATATTTTTATTCATGATTTGGATGGTTTGTTGAGTGGTGTAGAGTGTATGTTTATGATTATGGTTAGCAATAGGAATTATGATTATGACCTTGTTGTTCCTAAGCTATTTAAGTTAACCAATTTTATTTCATTAATAAAAATTAATACTATATTTTCTTTAGTGATTTCGAAAACCCTAGGAAAATGTGGATTTGGACTGTTATATGAAATAATGATATTTTAACCAAATAAATGATATCTTTTATTAAAATTAAAGTATAAAAATATTATATATAATAATAATATTAAGTAAAGCCTTTTTATAAAAATCATCATGATAGGCAAAATATTAATCTTGTAAGTCATATATTCATAAATACTAATAAAAACTTATTTATGATCTTTTAAATTTTACTTATTATTAATTTTATTTACCAATTATTTTCTAATTATTAATGGATTATTATTTTAAATAATATCATCAAGGACCTAAGACCTTTCATCAAATAAAACCCTAATTCATTTATAGCAAAATTTAAACCTACAACTTATTAGTAACTATTTCACAAACCCTAGTTATTTTATTATCAAGCTAAATTTATTTTATAAAATCCTTTTTGATTATCTAGCCTTAATGTTTGGAACACTAGGGCATGATTGTAGTAAGTGGAGTTAGGATTATTTATGAAAGCAAATTTTGACTTGAGTTTAATTATGGCTTATGTTTATCTCAGGCGGGGTTAAGTCAACTTTTGGAGATATTTGATTTATCTCGAGTAAAGGATCAGGTAGGCTCCTGCATAAAACTTGTTTCTTGTAAAAGGTTACTATGACAAGCTAAACACGCAATATGTGAACACTGATTTGGTAAAGGCAATTAAGGATTGTTTCCTTTCCTGTTTCAGTCAAACCAATTATTTAAAAATCAACAAGCTGTTTTACTCAAATACCAAACTGTTTCCAAAACTAATTTTGACATGGACTTTGGAAACCCTTGATTGCCATTTTCAAGTGAAGCTATGTTTTATCAGTTTTCTCCCAAGTGGGACAATCAACATTGAGTACTTAATAAGGGTAGGCTAGTAGTACTAGTTTTGAAGAGCAAGAGTGAGTCTTCTAGCAGGAGGCCACCTCCAGAAGATGAACTCAACTTGGAAAAGCGACAGTGCTACTTAGTCATATCGGTCCGAGCTAGCAAGTTTCAGTCATGTGGACTGTGTGTTGCCGGAATGGACAACCGATTTTGTTTGGGTGTAGAGAAGGAGGAGTATCTTACCTGGTAGGTCGATCACCTACCTTTTTTGTCAGTTTGCACAAAGTGCGGCATTCCTTCCGTTGTATGGTTATGGGGCCCAACGTGTGGTAACCCATGGCCATCCTTTTGAGTGGTTGATTTTATTGTACATGTATGGTTGGAAAAGTCAAAACGCCACTCTTGATTTTTAACATTGTTTATTGCTTGCCAGTACTTTTTCTTATGAAGTTCTTACACCTTGCATACATGAACTGCTTTCACTGAACACTCAAAGCACATACGGACTTACTGGTATTTTTATCTCATCACCCTTTTTACCATGATTTCAGGTCGATCCTGCTGTGAGGATAAGTAGCTAGTTGTTGCCTGCTTGGAAGATATTCTATTAATTATTTTATGTAATGCTTTGGGAGTTGGGAGTGAACAATTTTTATTTTAGATTTGTTCTTGAATTTTTGGGTTGTAATAAGTTTTAATTTCAAAGTATTGTTCAAATTTTTGTTGTGTGTCCTAGTTATAAAGACTCATTGTCCTTTGGACGGGGCGACATCCCCGGCCCTGTTGGGCCTAGGTAGTGGGGTGTTACAACTGCCATTTGTCTCCAAAGGGTCTTCATCTATTCTCCTTAGTGTCATTCTCTTCTCCTATAGGTTTTGATTTTTTTTCCCTCCCATTATTGCGCCTTTCTTAAGTTTTATTTTTTTAGGCAATTAATAGACACTAGATAATAGGAAGAAAGTGGCGCATAAGCTATAACGGTGGAAAAATTTAGTGAAGCAGTGAAGTTGGCTAAGACAAAACAAGGTGAGAATTGTAACCTATATGATCTACTTTATACCCACCCCATCACCCTTAGAGATGTAATTTTCACAAAGGTTTCTATTACTCTGGGATCCTGTGTTAAATGTTATTCATTTAACCCTTGCTAGAGGAACCAACTTGTCACTGGTGTCTTCTTGAAAACAAAACTTAGTATTCAAAGAGCATTTGTTTGCTGTGTTGGTTTTTTTCACAAATTTTTACATTGTGTGTTGCCCTATTCTTCATTTCTCATTTTTTATGTTTGATTTCAATTGTCCCGATTGAGACACGAACCGAGATCTAAATATTTGTCTCCATCAAGACCCAAACCGAGACTAGAATCTCTGTCCGAAGTTCGAGACAAGTTGGGATGGAGATTTTGGAGTTATAGTTCGGGATTGGTTCTAAAATTTTGGAAGAACCGAACATTTGGGGTGGTACTGGAGATACTAAAATCTTTGAACCGAACTGAATCGTGAGCAGCCCTAGGAATAACGATGGAGGTTGCGTTGCAATGCTAGCTAGGTAATGAGTCTTCTTTTTTGGAACTACTGAGGGTTAGGGCACTCTCGAACAGTTCAATCTTTGTCAAACCTTGTTAAAGAGTATTGTTTAGATTTTGTTTTCTTTTGGGAAACTAAGCAACGTTTAAATGATACGAATAAAATTTATATTCTTTTGGGTTATCCTTGTAATACCACACCCTAAAATACACCTAAAATGGGGAACATATTATTCATTGAGTATGAAGATATGTGCATATGGGAATATTATATGATTTTAACATGTGAATATAAATTTGTGATGATTATTTGAATTTTCTTGAATGTGCGATGGTTAAGAAAATTTATACTTTAGGAATAATTGAAGGAGTTATTATTTAGAATAGGGTAGTATAAAATGTCACACAAGAAAATTATTTGAGTGAGTTATATATTTTTTTATTTATTCAAGTATGTAGCTATTGATATATTTTTAGTTACTAATTTCTTTGAAGAGAGAGAGAGAGAGAGAGAGAGAGAGAAGAAAGAATTTATTTATAAAAATACTTGTAAAATTTTGAACCTTAGACCTTCTAAACTTTTTCCTAGAATTTATCCCTTTTTTTAATATTTCTTGTGTATAAATTATTTTATATATTGATATTTATTTGAAAAGAAAATCTTGAAAATTATTTTATTTGGATCCTCTTTTGCCGCCACATTTGGAAACCTAAGTTCTCTTATTTATTTTAGTTATTAATCTTAGCTAGAAAATATTTTGATAAAATTTTGTCTCTTAAAACCCTCTTGCAGCCGCCACATATAAAGGGAATGAGTAATTAGGCTCAATCTTTCTATGATTAGGAAAAGATCTTGAGGAGGTTATAACTTTACAATCCTTTATCACATAGGAAATTTTGGGAGATTATTTTTCCTCTATTTTCTCTTCCATGTGCTGCTATAATCAATCTTAAAATAGCTGGGAATTTTTATTTCTTAACCAAATTAGGATTTGAAAAAGTTGGAAATAAAATTCTTGGAGAATTTATAGGAAATTAAAATCTAAAACACCTATGATTTCTTTCCTACCTTTCCTCCCTCGCTATTCTTTTACCCTTTTGGTCAGCTACTTTATGTCCTAATCCTCTTGGGATTCATAAGATTTAAATAGAGGAAGTCTTGTGTTGGGAAAACCTAGAGTAAACTTCCTAGTGGTGCCATACACACATATATATTCCTAAATTTCACATAATTCACTCATTACACCTAACCCAAATCAGATTTTATTTTCCCTAAAATTTTCCAACATCACTCATTTCTTTCTCTCCCAAAATTGATGAAATATTCCTGCCATTTTCTCTCAAGAACTTTTGACTTCTTTAAGTAAACCATTATGATCAGCCATTAATCATTGTGTGCAACCCTTAAGCTAGAATTTTGGATGAATTTAGCAAGATTCAACACTTAACTAAAGTTAGAAGACATCTCTCTTACTTTCTAAGATTGATCAAGAAAAATCTTGCAAGAGGTAATAGCAAAATCTATTTTTTCCCCCTTAGATATGCTTGCTGTCGTGTACAAAGAATTAGGGTTCTTATGTTTTGATATTCTATATAAGATTTTAAATTAAAGATGATCTAGAACTCTCTTATCTAATGTTTATATACTTGGATCTTGAAAAAAAGAAACATTGTTTCAAAGTATTTTTACAAAAGAAAATATTTTTTCTCTTTATTTGTTATATTTTTGAAAAGTTAGAATTTTTCTAAGTTGTAGAAACTTTCTTGATGAGTCCTTATGAGATCATGATGTATTTTCTTCTTGGGTTGTTGTCAACTCACTCTATACTCCCTAGGGATGTGTTTTATTGAGTTGATAAGTCCAAGAAGTTGATTTCTTGAAGGAAAAACTAAATTATTTGCTTGCTAGAATTTCTGTAAAATTTGTGATAGTTGTGTTTTTAATTCAAAATTATATAGCAAAGTAATTTATCTTCACAAAGCCTTTTGGTATTATTTTCTAGACATTTTTAGGATGTTATTTATGCTATATATATACAAGAAAAACTTGGGATTGATCCTAGCAATTTTTTTGAAAAATAGGGAAAAGAAAATTAGAGTTTTTCGATTTTGCTGTATGTTTTGATTAAGCTATTATTTTTATTTAATTTTGCATGAATTTGGAGAGGGTCAAAATAGATAAAATGTAACTTTATGTATTTAGTCGTGGAAAATTTCAGAATTGTCTGATATAGGGATTTAAAGTTATGATTTTTTTTTTTTTTTTGCTACTTGTCTGCTCTGGGCATATTACTACAACAACAGTTTTGAATTTTTTGGGCATGATTAGGGTTAATTTTTGTATTTGGCCACATATATTCTGTCCATTACATGTTATGGTATCTTTGTGCAAAATTTGAGCTTAAACTGATGTGTTTTTGTAGGTGTTTTGTCCTTAAAAGATTAAATTAAGTTTGCTGAAATTTGGAAACAACTTAGGCATTTTAAAGAAATTTACTAAGAATAATTTATATACCTCTTCTATGATAAAAAATAGTTTATATCCATGCTTAGAAGTGTATTAAGGACTTAAATACTCATTTGTTTTGGGTAAATGCTTGATGTACATGAATATTATTTAGTTAAACCAAAAGTGGTATAAACTAGGTACAATACGTGAAGTGTGTTTTCCTAAAGAATTTAAGATTAGATTGTGAATTCCTATTTTGTAATTTTTTTTCTTAAACTTACAAGGTTGCAAGAGCAAAGAACTACCTTTTGTGATTGGGAAATTTGTTTATTGTTAGATCAAGGGAAGTTTACATGAGGTAAATTCCTATGCATCCATGTAAACTTTCCTTAACTCAATACTTTCTAAATTTAGAAACTCTATTTAAATAGAAACTTTTCCTTTTGGAAACCTTCCATATCTAGAAGATTTCCTTTTTTGAAAAACTCCTATAATTGGAACTTTTTCTGTTTGGAAACCTTCTATGATTACAACTTTCTGATTTTGAAAACTTTCTATAAATGAAAACTTTTTTAATTGAACCACTTGACATGGGAGCCAAAGTAATTGCTTCTAAACTTTGTTTTAAGCAAATATATTTTCATGTTCATACAAATAAACTTGCAAAAATCATAGCATGACTTATACAAGCATGAGTCTCCTTTACTTATGAACTCTTGATTTGAAAATGTTGGATTTGAAAATTATGCCTTCATGAACTCTTTGTATAAATTGAAGCACATTGTTTGAAAATGTTTTGAGCTATAGAAAGCCTACTGTAGGAGCTTGTGTGATATATGAAAATGGAGATGTTGAGTACTCAATGATAGCTAAGTTGCATGCACTAGCTTGTGTTAGTTAATAGGTGACTTCTGATAGATTTGTGGTCTTTGGAAGGATATCCCTTACCAAACAGGGTGTTAGTGCTTGGTGGTGATATTGGTCCTTAGCTAGTGATAGGGTTCTAAAGGAACTGATGGTCAGACGTAGGACAATCAGATTAGTATGAGTGAGAGAAGAAGGAGAATCTCACTCGATATTAAGTGCACCTACCTAATGTAAGTTTTATGGTACGGTATCTTAGTGATATAATTGGGATAGTGATGAGCTTTTCCCATTATTTATGTTCCTTCCATGGTACGATGTCTTGGTGACACGGTTGAGAATGGCGATGTGTTGTACCTACTATTTATGTATCCACAAACACATGTAGCAACTTTTGAAATCTGATCATCGTAAATTGTTTGCATTGGTTTATGGTGCAACATTCCCAAGGATGTCTTAGAAAGTTTCGTTTGGAGCTCAATGAACTGTTTATTGTTAAAATACTTTCCAAACAAAATTTTTACACTCACTTATTACGAGCACGCATAAAGACTTTTAGATCATAAAATCATGATTGTGTTGATGGCATGTTTTCCTCACTTACAAATTTTTGGAATTCTGTTCTTCATGCATCATATATAAGCTTTCATTTAGACAAACGCACACACGGGAACTTATTATCTCATATATTTCAAATAATGTCTTTCAGGGAGCTTGTTTTTGATAAGGTTGAATGACTTAATACTTGAAGTTAATGTTTTATAACTCTTGTTTGTCTTTTGCACTTTTATTTTAGAGGTTGACTTTGTATAGGTTTTGAAACTTGTAATAATGTTAGTTTTATCTTTCTTTAAGTTTTAAAATTTTCCTTTGGAATTTCTATTATAAAGATTCCTTATCCAGTGAAAGGGTAATATCCCCAACTCATTTTGAATTACGTAGTAGTTTGGGTGTTACAATTAGTATCAAAAGCTAGGTTTAGACATTCCTTTAAATTGTATAGATTAGTGTTTTAAGTATTTTGGATTTGTTACTAACTTAAGTGTGTTTTATATGTGCAGGATGGTTAGGATGTATAGGACTGCCCATAAGAGCAAGACTTCGCACCCACTTGTTTGCAACCAGCCTCTTAATAATTTCTCCTCATTTGAGTCTTCAGACGAGAAGGAGTATGAGCAGGATAACAGTGACAATGAAGTCCAAGCTAATAGCAATGATGAAATTCAGGTTAATAGCAATAATGAAATCCAGGCAGAAAGTGATAATGAGGTCTAGGATCATAGTGATGATGAGGCCGAGATTGTAGTTCCAGAGAAGTCTAACCTCGGAGAGATAGATTGTTAGAAATCCAAGAAGGAGCTTAAGAATGATATGGAGAGACTCTGTCAGAGAGTTGGGTAGGCTAAACCTAAAGGAAAGGAAAAAATGGAGAAAAACCATGAGAGACATAGCACAAGAGCTAGAACTTTAGATTTTGTCTCTATGAGTAATGCTGATGAGAATGGACTCCTTAGGTGAGTGGATTTAACTGGGAACATAGAAGGATGATCGTACGAGCTCGATCCTAGTGATTCTAGTGATAGCAAATTCAAGAATTAAAGTGATGAATAATTGCCTGAGAGTAGGTTGAGCAGAATAGTGGTAGCTAGTTTTACTTTAGATGTTTAAATAACATTGATGCTTATGTTTGGTTATATTGGAATTTCAATGTTTTTAAATTATAATTCTTGACATAAAGATATTAGTTGTAGTATCTAATTCCCTTTAATATATTTTTGCCTACAGTAAGTATTATTTCAAAAAATAAGAATCTACGAATATTTGTAAATTTGTTAATTTATGCTTAGCTATGGGCATGCAATGACTTAATGTTTTATTTGTGCATCTTCTACATGACATATTACCTAGAGGATATAGAGCATCTCATTATGACTTATATGAACACATGTGCATAAAATCATTACGTTTATATCCCCATAATAAAGGTGTGACATTTGCGTTAAGAAGATGGTCCCTTGATGTAGGACGGTGACCTATAGTGGTAAAGCTCCTGACTCGGAACCGATAGCTTTGAACACGAGACGAATCAGAACTCCACTCAAGATAAAGTGGTTGGAGATGAGGAAGAATTGGAGATGGAACACAAGACATTTGTAGAGGTATTCCTTGGTCAAGCCTCTAGCAAGATGGCTGAGATCTTGCAAACTATGATGAAAGGAAAGCCTCTCGAGGAGAGGACGAGGCTTTGGAACATTTCCTGAAGTTCTAGCCTCCCACGTTCTTCTATGAAGCAGAAAAATAGCAAAAGACTGAGCTCTAAACTGAGTAGATGGAGAACATCTTTAGTACCCTAAACTACTCCGAGTAGCAAATGGTTAAGTTTGCTACTTTTCACTTAAGAGGATCTTCTCAGGAGTGGTGGTAGAGAGTTCAAGAGGACTGGGAAGAGAATAAGCAGGAATAGAGCTGGAGTGGCTTTATTGAGATATTTAGAGCAAAGTTCATCCCGCAATGGGCAGTGGAAAAGTAGGATGACCGATTTCAAAGTTTGAAGTAGGGCAGCATGTTAGTAGCTCAATGCACAACCTAATTTAAAAAATTGTCTAAGTATTGTCGGCGCTTAATAAACACAGAACAGAACCACACCAAGCAATTTATTAAAGGACTGAGACAAGAGTTGAGGAGGCTGTTAGCACCCTTTTCTCCAATAGCCTATGTTGCTACTGTAGATGCTGCCACAAGGATAGAGAACGAAGATAAGAATAAATTTATTAGTAAGTCTCCACCCTTTACCAAATATTTCCCTGTAAAAAGGCCAGCTAAGCAACAAAGAAAGAACAAAAAGAAGTAAGTTAGGATTATATTGGCAGGAGTTGTTTTGAATTTGGTAACTTACTGTTGGGATTTGTAGACTTCTAAACGCGAAAAATATCCATGAATCCCTTCTGAGAACCCAAGCCAAATGATTAAGATGATATAGTGGTTACAGAATTACCTCTGTTCACCGCAATCAAGACCTCTGGCTTCTGATTTCCAACATGCGTGCAACTCTAATGATTACCAGACGCTACAATGTGTGAACATCCTCTATCGGATACACACAACAAACTAGCTCGTTACCTGGGAGTGCTAGCACCTAGGATTTGAGAGGCTTAATTTTTTTGGTGTATTGGATGCATGAATGTTTTGACAGAAAGCTAACTTTAGAAGACGGCTAGGATTTTCTTTTTAAAACAATGATAGGAGTTAAATTGGTTATACTTTACTTAGTTATTTGAGACTCTTTTGTAATACATTTTGTGAAATAATTGGTCATATTCTTTCATATTTGAGATTTTACCCTTGGAAATGTATTTTGGTCATTACTTCAGGATTTTGGGTAAAACAAACCAAAACCATCGCAAAGTAGAGCAGAGGCGGCGCCAGCTACAAGGCTAGAATCGGCGCCGGCTGCACTCTGGAACGTATGCACATAATTCGGAGAAAAATCGACAGACGAGTGGAAAAACAGAACTAAGGTGGCATCGGCGCCACCACAGAACTAAGGTGGCGCCGACTCCGAAGGACCAAGGCGGCGCCGGCTGTGGTCTGTCTCTAAGGCGGTGCTGCGATCTTTCTACGCGTTTTTGGAAATCTGAAGAGTTTTAGCAACTTCCAACTTCTACTCGACCAAGAACTTTGTACCTACGAGTTTAGGCACCTCTAAAGCCTATAAATAGATGGAAAACACAAGGGAAAAGGGGAGAATTCATTAATCATCATAGAAAATCACTCAGTCCAAGGAGAATTCTTCAAAATTCAAGGAGGGTTGTACAAGAAGGTTTTCAAAGGAAAAAGAATGAGGCTTGTCTATGAATTCTTTCTTTTACTTTTTTTTCTTTTTCTTAAATAATGATATGTTAATTGTTTTATTGTAATTTAACATTATTTTAGATATTCATGATTTCTAAAATTATTTGATCTTTTGATTAATTAGTTATTATTTTTTGTATTCAATTACTTATGCTTATTACGAGATTAGTAGTTGATTCTATCCATTGACTTGCTAGACCAAAGGGGGTTGCTGGGTATTGCGATTTATTAGTTTCATATTCTGTTGGTAATTGACTTGCTGGACCAAAGGGGGATGATTGTTTAAGAACTGGTAATTGAAGATTAATTGATATCTTCCGAGACCAAGGGTTCATTGATTAATTTCATGTTCTAAATTCGTCGACACCAAGGGAATTTAATTAAGGATTGTGTTTAATGCATCTTTTGGATGAATTAGTTGAGACGGACCAAGTGATTCTAATTTATCTAGAAGATAGTGATTTCATGGATTGACCATCAAAGTGAGTCTACCTTCATCCTTCATGGTGATAAGAGAATGATTGGTTATGATAATGGTTAAATTCTTTAAGATCTTGTTTGTCTAGACAATGGCTTGAGTTACATAAAGCTACATCCTTGACATATACATATTTTTATTTTCTTTTTTATTTTATTTTTATTTGTTTTTCACTTTATCGAGTTGGTTAAACAATGAAAGAAGGGTAATTAATGTCTACTTGTTCCTTGAGGATCGACACTTATTTTAACCCTATGCTCAATTAATGATGAGTACGCTTGCTCATATGTGTGATTTGGGTTTAACATTTTAATTTGAACTTGATTAGGAATGTGCTTAGTTTTGTATGATTTTTATACCCAAGTCTGAATGCATCAAGTTTTTGGCGCCGTTGCCGGGGAACAATAGCATGAAAACTCGAATTTTGTTGATTTAACTATGTAAATATGTCAATAGGTAAATATGTATATTTGTTCTTTCTGCAAAACGGTGCTATTTTTTTTGTATTTTGTGTATTCTTGTATGACCTTATAACCTAACCTAACTTAACCAACTAACTTAGACTGAGTTTGAATTACTAACTTTGTAACCTTGTATTTGTGTTATTTTAACCATTAATTAAAATAACCTTGTAAGGTGAAAAAAAAAAATTGAACCGAACAGAACAGAGCCAGCGCTGGCTCCAAGAGCTGGGCCAGCACCGGTTCCTGTCAGGAGAAACATACTTAAAGGGCCATTTTGGCCACTTTTTCTTCAAAACCTCCCTTCTCCCTTGCAAGATCTCTCAAGCCCGCGCTGGCTTCACATCTATTAGTGCCCAAAGTTTGATTTTTCAACTTCTAAACACTTCCATAACATCTCTTACATTCTTTTTTATTGATCCTATGGATCAAACACATCAAAAGCTTTGATTTTCACAATAATAGCACATTCAATCCACAAGCAAATGGAGTAGATTTTCGCAAGAAGCTTGCATCTTTTGCTTGCTCATGCATATAAGAGCTTAGGAGTGTTGAGCCTACATTGATGGAATTGATTTTTTTCTTATTATAGGGACGGTTTTGGACGAAAATTGGGAATTATATATTCTATGATTGTACATTCCTACTTGAGTTTCATTCATTGGATTACCTTAGGAGTGTTGAGCCTACATTACTTGATTCATGCTTGTTATCATTCAAGAATTCATATAGCTCGGGCTAGAATTATGATTATTGGTGACACTTGAATCTATTGAAACTTCATTATTGATCACATAATACCATTGCCTTCATTCACATAATCATGTTTACTAGTATGCTTTGAGGATATCAACACAAGTTATGCTTTACAGTGGACTTTTACATGCATTGTGCAGGTTTTGGTGCATTGAGTGAAATTGGTTGATTGAATTGGGTGTTGGAGTTGATATACATTGAAGGAGTTGTGGTTTGTGGATTGTGAGCTTGGTTGAGGGTTGTGCGAAATTTGAGATATATCTGTGTAGGGATAGCTATACTCTCTTCAGTGATTGAGCGTATCTGTTCTCTCTTCTTAGTACTCTATTCTTTCTATGACCATGTCTAGAGCGAGGAGTCAACCATCTAAAAGGGCGAGACCTTCCTCGTCCTCAGTTCCATCATTTGTTGATCCCTTATCTCTTAAACCTACTGAGTTTGTCGATGCCTCTTGTGAGGAATGGTATAGTAGGAGAACTTCAAACAAAATTATTGTTGAACGTACTTTCTCCCCCACCTTAGACAGGGCACTTAAATTAGGAATGATATTTAGACAACTAGGTTGGGAATCCATAGTGCAATTGAAAGGGAAGTTTTGCCCTGTGCTTGTCAAGGAATTCTATGCTAATATGACGGACAATGGTAATAAACATCTCCCGCATATTGAAAAAAGAGTGAAAGGAGTTCCTATTATCATTACTCAATACCAATTATCTCACCTCCTCCAGATTTATGACGATGATACTTGGTAAGGGATTGATGTGAATAATCAAAAAATTCTTTCGGACCCGAATTGGGATGTTAGGGGGACGCGAGCAACCCTAGGCTTATATAAGCATAATGCATTCCAAGCTAACAGTTTTTATTCCAACAATGACTTGGCAGCCAACTTTCGTGCGCTGGTGTACATGTTTGGGTTTAATGTTGTTCCCCGTGCTAGTGGTTTCAATGAAACTAGGCTTATTGACACTTATATTCTACACCGGATGATGAACACATTACCTATCCCTCTTGCTCATTTGATCATCCAATCTATTAGGGAGGTTGTTCATCACCGTCTCTTCACAAAATTCTTTGTTTTTCCCTTGGTTATAATGAAGATTCTAAATGACTTTGGGGTGAGTCTTAAGGGAGAACTTATGGAGGCTACCACTGAGCACGATATGGTCACTGAGCACACTCTTATGAGTTGTGGATACAAATACAGCCCAAAGTTGAAGAAATGGCTCACTCCCTTCGAGGTCTACATCCCGGTCTGGAAAGGCTACCTACAGCGGAGGAGGAGCAGCCACTACCACCGGCACGTGCTAGAGCTAGCCATTCTCAGTCCCACTCCCGGATGGGCTTTGAGACCACCGTACTGGGGCGCCTCGACCAGCAAATGGAGGTGCTCCTACGCTTGCAGGGTACTATGGAAGATATGACACGACGGCAAGCTACCATGGAGCAGCAGTTGACTGAATTGAGGCAATAGCCTCCTAGGCCACATGATGGTGCAAGCCCCTCTACACTCGTTGATGAGGAGGAGGATGAGGATGATGATGCTACGGAGGATTGATGATGCGTTCTAGCTCACTTTTGTTTTTGTTTCCTTTCTCTTTTCCTGTTTTTGTTTTAGTTAGTTTGGCTTTCCTTTTGTTGTCTCTCTATTTTGTTTGTCTTTGCTTTATTTTATTTTTTAGTTGTTATGCTTTGGTATTTTCTTTTATATTTTTTTTAGGTACGTTGATGCTGCCTCCCTCTTCCCGCATTCAGCTCTTGTACGCCACAATGAATGGAAATTTGTTTTTCCTATCTCTTCTTCTTTATTTTGTTTGGTCCCATGGTATTGGTTGTTTTGGTTATATTTATTTGGCCATTGAGGACAATGTCCAGTTTAAGTGTGGGGGAGTGGTTTGATTGACAATTCTTCTATACATATTCTTGCATGCGGGATTGTTCAAATTTTTCAAAATTTTTCAATTTCAAGCTGTATTTTTTTATAGTGCATGTCTTTATGATGGATTATAGAGTATATGTTCTAGATCATTAATGGCTTATGCATGACTTTTTGCACTCACTTGGACAAAGTAGTTCTTGATCAAATGCTGTGCATTATTCTTAAACCTGTTTTTCTCTAAAATTCATGTAACATTCTAGAACTTACTTGAATACCTCTCGAGGCGAAATAAGAAAGACATTCATGATTTAACTTAGGGATGATGGTAATAGGCATTCTTTGGATAGTTTGAGCTTTTCAAACCTACCTATTGTTATATTATCCCTAGTGCCTATTTTGAGCATAAATTGGTGATTTCTTTCTTTAAAACCCATCATGATATTTTGTCCATTCCTTGTACTGAGAGTTTTTATAATTTCCAAATCTTTATACTCTTGAAGGATGAAAGTATATGTATGTTGGAAAAAATACAGGGATGTAGATCATGACTTATTACTTTCAGTCATGGAGCTAGGAAAAGAAAGTGGAGCTAGGAAAAGAAAGGAAGTGGAATGGAAGGAAGAAGCTGAAAAAAATTGAGAAAGAAAAGAATGGTGAGCTGAAAAAGATGAGAAAGAAGAAAAGAAACGAGAGGAAGTAAACAGAGAAAACAATAAGCTGCTAGAAAGAAAAGTGAGTGAAAAAGAAAAGAACAGCAGCAGTGAAAATAAAAGAGGAGAAAAAGAAGAGAGAATTGAAAAAGTAGTGGAAAAAAAGAATGGAAAAGATCACAAAAGGGATGGTGAGTGAATTGTAAAAGTAAGTTCATATAAAGCACTTGACACCATTGTTGGAAAATTGAGTGATCTTGTGAGGAAAAGAGATGATGATAAGAAGAGGTAAAAAAAAAAAAGAAAGAAGAAGAAAAACAATGCAGGATTTGCTTGAAATACATAAGGGTTGTTATATAAGGTTATGGTTTAATTGATTCGTGGAATAGGAGAGCAAGAAGAGTTGGGAATTATAGGTTTACTCTGGGTATCCTTTTCTTGCTTACTCTCAGTTTTTCTTTGACTTTTGATGTTCCTATATCCTTCGTTTGCTAAGCCACATTACAAACCTTTAGCCTTACATTACAAGCTTGAAAGTCCTACTTAATCTAAATAGAATCATGATATGTCTCGGATTAGTAGAGAGAGTGTATGAAAAGTAAGCATATGGAATGCATACTCTTTTTAAACTGACTTCTTTCCAATGGTTTGAGAATATTGTAAAGTATTGTGATGGTTCTACTAAGTCATTTATCACTACACAAGTTTTGCATTGGCTGTGAAAGATTTAGTATCACATGTTTTATATTCATGAATAAAGAAAGCATTGAAGATATGGTTTTGGAATTGATTAAGTGATTAAAACCTTGGTTTTTCCTACTTGTTCTTGATACTTTACTTGAAGACAAGCAAAAAGTTAAGTGTGGGGGAATATGATAGGAGCTAAATTGGTTATATTTTACTTAGTTATTTGAGGCTCTTTTGTAATACATTTTGTGAAATAACTAGTCGTTTTATTCCATATTTGAGATTTTACCCTTGGAAAGGTATTTTGGTCATTACTTCAGGATTTTGGGTAAAACAAAGCAAAACCGTCGCGAAGCAGAGCAGAGGCGGCGCCGGCTGCACTCTGGAACGTATGCGCACAATTCGGAGAAAAATCAACGGATGAGTGGAAAAACATAACCAAGGCGGCACCAGCTCCGAAGGACCAAGGCGGCACCGGCTGTGGTCTGTCCCTGAGGCAGTGCTGCGATCTTTCTACGCGTTTTTGGAAATCTGAGGAGTTTTAGCAGCTTCCAACTTCTACTCGGCCAAGAACTTTGTACCTACGAGTTTAGGCACCTCTTAAGCCTATAAATAGATGGAAAACACAAGGAAAAGAAGGAGAATTTATTGATCATCATAGAAAATCACTCAGTCTAAGGAGAATTCTTCAAAGTTCAAGGAGGGTTGTACAAGAAGGTTTTCAAAGGAAAAAGAAGGAGGCTTGTCTATGAATTCTTTCTTTTACTTTGTTTTCTTTTTCTTGAACAATGATATGTTAATTGTTTTATTGTAATTTGACATTGTTTTAGATATTCATAATTTCTAAAATTATTTGATCTTTTGATTAATTAGTTATTATTTTTTGTATTCAATTACTTATGCTTATTACGAGATTAGTAGTTGATTCTATCCATTGACTTGCTGGACCAAAGGGGGTTGATGGGTGTTTCGATTTATTAGTTTCATATTCTGTTGGCAATTGACTTGCTGGACCAAAGGGGGATGATTGTTTAAGAACTGGTAATTGAAGATTAATTGATATCTTCCGAGACCAATGGTTCATTGATTAATTTCATGTTCTAAATTCGTCGACACCAAGGGAATTTAATTAAGGATTGTGTTTAATGCATCTTTTGGATGAATTAGTTGAGACGGACCAAGTGATTCTAATTTATCTAGAAGATAGTGATTTCATGGATTGACCATCAAAGTGAGTCTACCTTCATCCTTCATGGTGATAAGAGAATGATTGGTTATGATAATGGTTAAATTCTTTAAGATCGTGTTTGTCTAGACAATGGCTTGAGTTACATAAAGCTACATCCTTGACATATACATATTTTTATTTTCTTTTTAATTTTCTTTTTATTTATTTTTCACTTTATCGAGTCGGTTAAACAATGAAAGAAGGGTAATTAATGTCTACTTGTTCCTTGAGGATCGACACTTGTTTTAACCCTATGCTTAATTAATAATGAGTACGCTTGCTCATATGTGTGATTTGGGTTTAACATTTTAATTTGAACTTGATTGGGAATTTGCTTAGTTTTGTATGATTTTTATATCCAAGTCTGAATGCATCAAACAACCTGAATCTCTTGGAGTCCAACTCTTATAATATCTTATCATACTCTATTTTAAATTCAAATTATAATTTATATAATAAGATTCTACTATTAATTTGGTAATTTAACTAATTAATTTTTTGAGTCAGATTTTTATAATTCGGACATCCTCCAAATACATCGAATGTAGACATATTTTCAGATTCATTGTATCTGGTCATTTTTCTAGGTTCAATTAACCTAGACATATTTTCAGATACATCGAACCTGGTTACCAGAAACATAACTTAAAGTGTTCACTTAATGTGTGGCCCTATAGGTTCATTTAACACTGGTAGTGTGCCTACATCATATTTAAATGGCTCACAAGTTATAAGCGGTTTCTAGCAAAACATTTTAACTACCCAGGTTAAATGAAGATCAGCGATCTCTTTTGACCAAACCATAACTTTATATTTAGTCTTTTTGTCACACAATATCTAGATTAAGCATAAGGTACAGAGCATGTTATCCTTATTAAGCTTAATCAATTATTTCTTAATTTATAATAGACTCTTCAAACAAATGATATCAATATCTTAAATTGATATATTTGAGTACGACCATACATTTTAACAGTCTAACTTATCAAAGGGCCCATGGATATCTCTCCCAAAATTAAGAGGGACAAATTCCTTCACTATCAATCATATTCCTCTCCCTAGTTTATTCTATATCTAACTATAGTCTAATTTATTATCAAGCTAAAGACAACTTTAGACAACGTCAAAATATAGAATTTATCAGGTAGGAAACTATGATGAATTCAGGTCAAAGGACTTCTAATATCATTATGACTAGAAAATACTTATGATATGTTCCATGAAGTACTCTCACTGTGGGTTATGTCCAATACAATGTTCTCTAATATTTATTTATGTTTTGACTTGATATTACACATATCCATGACCAGTAAAACATAGTTATCAAGTCACAAACATACTAATCTTAATTTATTATTGTTTCACTAATAATAATCGATTAGGGATAATTTAAGAATAGTCATTGTATTTGTTATAGGGTTTTACTATCAAGTTACATACTTAATGACCACAAAACTAAATGCACTATTTATGGAAAGAAATGCCTCATATTATTACATAATACATAATGACAATAGTATAAGTACAAATTATTTTAGGATATATCGCTAATAATTTTCCACTTTCACTAAGACCAATTTGACATAAACCGTAATCCTATTGATCTAGTATGACTATCATGTTTAGATGATGGGAGAGGCTTTGTCAGTAGATCTGCAATATTGTCATTGATACCTTGCATACTTTTACATCTCTTCTGTCAACAATTTCTCGAATGAGATAAAAACGTCTAAGTATATGTTTAGATTACTATTGTGATCTTGGCTCCTTAACTTGTGCAATGGCTCCATTGTTATCACAATAAAGATCCACTAGGTTCACGATACTAGGAACTATATCTAGTTCTGTAATGAACTTTTTGATCCAAAATGCTTCTTTAACTACTGCTGAGACAGCTACATACTCAGCTTCTGTAATAGAATCGGCCGCGGTATCTTACTTTAAACTTTTCCGGCTTACAGCACCTCCATTCAAACAAAATAAAAAACCTGATTATGATTTGTAATCATCTATGTCGGACTAAAAACTAGCATCAGTATAACCATTCACTACTAGCTCGCCTTCTTGTCCTCCATAAACTAAGAACATATCTTTAGTTCTTCTTAAGTACTTCAGTATATTCTTGATAGCAGTCCAATGTGGTTCTCCAGGATTTGACTGAAACATGCTCATTATGCTCAATGCATATGAGACATTTGGTCGAGTACATAACATGGCATACATGATAAATCCTATAGCAAAAATGTATGGTATCTTGTTCATACGCTTTTCTTCATCCTTCGTGGAAGGACTTTGAGTTTTGCTGAGCTTAATGCCATGTGATATTGGCAAGAATCATCTCTTAGAATCTTGCATACTGAATCTTTTCAGTACTTTGTCAACGTATGCACTTTGATTTAGTCCAATTAGCTTTCCAGATCTATCTCTATAAATTCTTACACCTAAAATATAGGCAGTTTCACCTAAATCTTTCATTGAGAAACAATTTTCCAACCATGTTTTTACACTTTGTAGAGTTGGGATGTCATTTCCAATGAGTAAGAAGTCATCAACATAAAATACTAAAAAGACTATTGCATTCTCATTGATTTTCTTATAGACATAAGGCTCATCTTCGTTTTTAATAAAGTTAAATTCTTTAATTACTTTATCAAAATGAAGATTCCAACTTCGATATGCTTGCTTCAATCCATAAATGGATCTTTGAAGCTTGCACACTTTATTAGAATTCAAAGGATTATCAAATCCCTCCGGCTGTGTCATGTACACATCCTCAAGGAAGTTTCCATTAAGGAATGCGATTTTGACATCCATTTTCCAAATCTCATGATCATATTATGTTGCTATAACAAGAAGAATTCTAATAGATTTAAGCATTACAATTGGTGAAAATGTTTCATCATAGTCTATATCGTGAATTTGTCTACAACCTTTTGCTACTAATCGTGCTTTGTAAGTATGCACATTTCCCTCTATGTCTGTTTTCTTTTTGAAAACCCCATTTACACCCAATGATTTTTGAACTTTTAGGTAGATTAACCAAAGTCCAAACTTGGTTATCATACATGGATGTATCTCAGACTTCATGACCTCTAGCCATTTTCCAGAGTCAGAACTCGTAATGGCTTCTTAATATGAAGTAGGCTCATCATTGATCATGAGCTCCACATCGTGATCGTCAGTGATGAGAAATTCATATATCTCAAGTTGTTGACGAACCCTATTAAATCTTTGAGGTCCTTGTTCTATAGAAGTAGGCTCTTCCTGGACTTGTGAGCCATCTAATCGAGGTTCATTATTCGGTACAAATACTAATTGTTGCTCTTGAATCTCATCAAGATATATTTTACTCCCACTGATTTTTTTAGAAATAAATTCCTTTTCAAGAAAGAATCCTTTTCGTACAACAATTACTCTATAAAGAATCATTTTCGTACAACAATTACTCTATTTTCTTTTAGGAGATAAAATTGGTATCCTTTAGTTTCCTTAGGATATCCTACAAATATGCATTTATCTGATTTGGGTGCAAGTTTATCTGATAATAAATACTTTACATGAACTTTGCAACCCCAAATCTTGAAAAACGACAGATTAAGTCATCTCCCAATCTATATCTCATATGGCGTTTTCTGAACCGATTTAGATGGAACTCGATTCAGTATGAACGCAATAGTCTCTAGGGCATAACCCCAAAAGGAGATTGGAAGATCAGTTTGACTCATCATGGATCGAACCATATCTAATAAAGTCTGATTTCTCCATTTAGATACACTATTCCATTGAGGTGTTCCATGTGGAGTTAATTGTAAGATAATTCCATAATTCTTAAAATGCTCGTCAAACTCATGACTTAAGTATTCATCACCTCGATCTGATCAAAGTTACTTTTGCCAAGCTGATTTTGTACTTCATTTTAAAATTCTTTGAATTTATGGAACAATTTAGATTTATGTTTAATCAGATATAGGTAGCCATATCTGCTGAAATATCCATAAATGTAATGAAGTACTAAAATCCTCCTCTAGTATGTGTATTCATTGGTCCACATATATCAGTATGTATTAGGTCCAATAAACTAGTTGCCATTTCATTTTGTCCCTTAAAAGGTGCCTTAGTCATTTTATATAATAAACAAAAATCACATGTTTCGTAAGATTCTAAAACAAATGAATTTAGAATCCCATCATTTTGAAGCCTTGTAATGTGTTTCTCATGTATATGGCCCAAACGACAATGCTAGAAGTAAGTCTGATTTAAATCATTGGATTTCAATCCCTTAGTATTAATGTTATAGATAGACTTATTCAAAGATCCACGAAGATTAAGAATATAGAGCCCATTTGATAATGAGGCATCTTC
Organism: Voacanga thouarsii; assembly: GCA_026120185.1. NCBI lineage: Eukaryota > Viridiplantae > Streptophyta > Magnoliopsida > Gentianales > Apocynaceae > Voacanga > Voacanga thouarsii. The sequence continues at coordinate 3,027,242 of JANUWF010001117.1, forward strand.
ATAATAAATGTTATTTTTATTAATGGAGCAAATGTTATTCCTAATAACAAATTCAAAATATTCTAAATCTAAACAAGAAACTGAAATAATATTTCTACTCATAGCAGGAATATAAAAATAATTATTCAGTTTTAAAACAAGCCCACTAGGTAAAATTAATTCAAAAATTCCTACAGCTACTGCAGCAACTTTTGCTCCATTCGCAACTCGTAGGTCCACCTCAGCTTTTGCTAAGGCTCTACTCCTTTTTAGACCCTGTACATTTACACAAATGTGAGATCCACAACCCGGTATCTAATACTCATGAATCAGAAGTAGATAAATTAATTTTTATAACATAAATACCTAAAGTGGCAGTCTCACTATTCTTCTTCTTTTTTGCTTCCAAATAGAACTTGCAATTTCTTTACCAATGCCCTTATTCACCACGATGGTAGCAAGCTCCCTCTTTTAGTATCTTGGCCTTAAATTTGGATTTGAACTTGAACTTAGTCTTGTCCTTGCCCTTACTAGCCATGATTTTGCCCTTTTAGTTGTTCTTTTTCCTTTCCCTTTTTGAACCATTAGAACACTAGAAGTATTCTTCTTAATATTCAGTTCAGCTTGTTTTAGTATTCCATGCAATTCAGTAATAGATTTCTCCATATTATGCATGTTAAAATTCATGACAAACTGGTCATACTCAGAAGGTAATGAGTTTAAGATCAAATCTATGGCCATGTTATGATTAACAAGAGCACCAAGCTTTTCAATAAGATTAAAATGTCCCTTCATTTTAAGGATATGAGCACTTACTGAGGTACTAGAAATCATCTTATATGCATTTAACACTTTATGAGTTTCAAATCTCTCTTGTCGTACTTGTTCTTGGAACATTTCTTTGAGATGCACAATCATGTCATATGCCTCTGCTTCTTCAAACTGTTTTTGAAGTTCAGAGTTCATGGTTGCTAGTATGAGGCAGGTAACATTGTTAGAGTCATCTTTGTGCTTACTATAAGCATCTTTTTCAACTTTTAGGGCGTTATTTGTTGGAGCAGGGGGAATAAGATTTTCAAGAAGATAGAGTTTTTTTTTTTTTCTTGCTTAAGAACGATTCTTAAGTTACTGCCCAATCAAGAAAGTTAGTCCCACTAAGCTTGTCTTTCTCGAGTACAGATCGCAATGAGTTATTCCAACTGTTTGTTGCCATTATCTACATATAAAATATGCAAAGTAATAAATTTTGAGGCCTTAATGAAAAACTCCCACTAAAAGCATTTAGACTTTTGAAACTTCAACATTTTGATATTTCTTAGTGGGAAATTTTTTTTAAATATTTTATTTTAATCATAAATAAGCTTTGGCTTTAATCTCATAATTAAATAAAACTCAAATTTAAATGAGATAGACATCAAATGTCTCAACTAAATATCTCATATAATGCCCTAGGCCCAAAATCATTTTGATAGCCCAATTAAGTCAAACCATATCAAACATATAGAAAATCATTCTCCATCTTATCTCACTTAGATAATCAAAAGCATCCTACTTTGGCAGGAATGATCATATGATAATCCAAGTAATAACAAGTGTTTGATTTTGGAAGGTATTTAATACTTAATTTTTTTTAAAATAAAAAATTGATTGTAGTAAGTATGAAATAAACATATCAAATATGCATTCAATACATAAATAAAAGTGAAATAGCATGGCCCATAACTTATATTGATTATCACGAGCAAAGTGAAGATCAAGGTGATTATCACGAGCAAAGTGATTATCTAGGCATATGAACTCTTTGAGCATCCTCTAATACCTTGAGTATACTCCTCCTTAGTTATAATTGTAGTCCTCCGTCTTCTTTTACATTGAATAGTAAAATAAAATAATTCCTATTCTAGGAAACAACTACAATTTTACAATAATGAAAACGACATGCAGGCCGTATTTAAAAATTACAACTCAAAACAACCAGAATGAAACTTGCCAATCACATTGGGGTACAATGGGCTATGCTATGCATTATTCAGAATAATCCACAACTACAATCAAATTACGCTAACGAATAACATATAACGAACAGATAGTCGGGGTTCCAAGAGGCAATGCCCTTGGCAGGGTCAAAGATATATTTCCAGATACATCGAACCTGGTTACCAGAAACATAACTTAAAGTGTTCGCTTAACATGTGACCCTATAGGTTCATTTAACCCTGGTAGTGTACCCAAATCCCTTCCAAGGATCTAACACAAACGATTAAGATGATATAGTGGTTACAGAATTACCTTTGTTCACCACAATCAAGACCTCTGGCTTCTGATTTCCAATGGTGTGTAACTCAAATGATCACTAGACGTTGTAATGTGCGAACGTCCTCTATCGGATACACATGTCGACCCAGCTCATTACCCGGGAGTGCTAGCGCCTAGGATTTGATAGGTTTAATTTTTCTGGTGTTTTGGAGGCACGAATGTTTTGACAGAGAGCTAACTTCAGAAGACAGCTAAGGTTTTCTTTTTAAAAAAACCTGAATCTTTTGGAGTCCAACTCTCATAATATCTTATCATATTTTATTTTAAATTCAAATTAAAACTGATATGATAAAATTCTACTATTATTTCGGTAATTTAACTAATTAATTTATTGAGTCAGATTCTTATAATCCGAACATCCTCCAAATATATCGAATGTGGACATATTTTCAGATTCATTACATCCAGTTATTTGTCTAGGTTCAATTAACCTAAACGTATTTCCAGATGCTTCGAACCTGATTACCATAAATATAATCTAAAGTGTTTGCTTAATGTGTGACCCTATAGGTTCATTTAGTGCGATAGTGTGCCCAAATCACATATAAATGGCTCGGTTTCTAGCAAAACATTATAACTACCCAGGTTAAATAAAGATTAGTGATCTCTTTAAACCAAATCATAACTTTATATTTAGTTCTTTTGTCACACGATATTCAGATTAAATATAAGGCACGAAGCATGTCACCCTTATTAATCTTAATCAATTATTTCTTGATCTCATAGTAGACTGTTCAAACAAGTGATATCAATATCTCAAATTGATATATTTAAGCACAACCATACATTTTAACAGACTTATCAAAGGGCCCATGGATATCTCTCCCAAAATTAAGAGGGACAAATTTCCTTCACTATCAATCATATTCCTCTCCCTGGTTTATTCTATAGCTAACTATGGTCTAATTTATTATCAGGCTAAAGACAACTTTAGAAAACATCAAAATATAGAATTTATCAGGTAGGAAATTATGATGAATTCAGGTCAAAGGACTTCTAATATCATTATGACTAGAAAATACTTATGATATGTTACATGAAGTACTCTCACTGTGGGTCATGCCCAATACAATGTTCTCTAATATTTATTTATGTTTTGACTTGATATTACATATATCCATGACCAGTAAAACATAGTTATCAAATCACAAACTTACTAATATTAATTTATTATTATTTCACTAATAATAATCGATTAGGGATAATTTAAGAATAGTCATTGTATTTGTTATAGGGTTTTACTATCAAGTCACGTACTTGATGACCACAAAACTAAATACACTATTTATGGAAAGAAATGCCTCATATTATTACATAATACATAATGACAATAGTATAAGTACAAATTATTTTAGGGCATATCCCTAACACTTACTACTCCTGTAGAAAGAAGCGACATAAGGTAAGGAATGCTAGTTTAGGAACAGACGCAGAAAATGTTATAATTATGGAGATTCTATACACTTATCATATGATTGTCCAAAGCCATCCCAATACAATCTAGGAAATCCTATTCTGCCACCATACCAAGCCAATCGAGGAAAGCTTACGAGTAAAGAAAATAACTGTTGGGATTCGTGGACTCCTAAACGCGGAAAACATCTACGAATCCCTCCCGAGGACCCAAGTAAACGATTAAGAAGATCTAAGCTTTAAGAGTTACCTCTGGTTGCTGTAATCGAAATCCTTCGATTCTGGTTGCGCTGTTGTACGTTCGACCCGAACAATCACCAGACGCTGCAGTATGCGAACGTCCTCTACGGATACACACCGCGAACTCACTCGATACCCGGGGAGTGCTAGCGCCTAGGGTTTGAGAGGTTTTTTTTTCTTCTTTCTGGTAGAGAATGGCACGAATGTTCTCAACCGAAAAATTGGACTATCGAAAGACGGCTAGGGTTTTCTTAAAAAAACCCTCGAACCTCTTAGAGTCCAACCCTAATCATATCTTATCATATTCTAATTTAAATTCAAATTAAATTAAAACTGATATGATAAGATTCTACCATTATCTCGGTAATTTAACTAATTATTTTACCGAGTCAGATTCTTATAATCTGGATATCATCCGATTCATCGAACTCGGTCACCGGAAAAATAACCTAACAAGTTCGCTTATTGTGTGACCTTATAGGTTCATTTAACACCTGGCAACGTGCCTAAATCGTATTTAAATGGCCCACAAGTTATAAGCGGTTTCTAGCAAAACATTATAACTATCCAGGTTAAATGAAGATCGGTGATCTCTTTGAACCAAACCATAATTTTATATTTAGTCCCTTTGTCACACGATATCCAGATTAAGCATAAGGCACGGAGCATGTCATCCTTATTAAGCTTAATCAATTATTTCTTGATTTCATAGTAGATCGTTCAAACAAATGATATCAATATCTTAGATTGATATATTTGAGCACGACCATGCATTTTTTAACGATCTAACTTATCAAGGGGCCCATGGATATCTCTCCCATAATTGAGAGGGACAAATTCCTTCACAATCAATCATATTCCTCTCCTTGATTTATTTTATATCCAACAGTAGTCTAATTTATTATCTCGGTTAAAGACAACTTTAGACAATGTCAAAATATAGAATTTATCAAGTAAGAAACTATGATGAATTTAGGTCGAAGGACTTTCAATATTATTATGGCTAGAAAGTACTTATGACATATTCCATGAAGTACTCTCACAGTGGGTCATGTCCAATACAATGTTCTCTAACATTTATTTATGTCTTGACTCGATATCACAAATATCCATGGCCAGTAAAACATAGCCATCAAGTCACAAACATACTAATCTTAATTTATTATTATTCCAATAATAATAATCGATCAGGGACAGCTTTAGAATAGTCATTATATTCATTGTAGGGTTTTACTATCAAGTCACGTACTTGATGACCAACAAAACAAAACTCACTATTCATGGAAAGGAAAGCCTCATATTATTATATAAAACATAATGACAATTGTATAAGTACAAATTGACTCTAGGGCATATCCCCAACAATAACATGAAGTCTCAAGTAAAGGTTAAAGTGTTTGCATTGAATTGTGAGAACTTGGGAGAATATCATGCTATGACGGAAGTACATTCACCAACCAAGATGGTATCATAAATACGATTGATTAATTTGTAAATTTTTTTTAAAAAAAGGTTCATACATGTCATTTGGGATAGCATAGTTTCTATTGAGGAAATCATAGAAACTAAGAAAGATAAACAAGGATGTAGGATTAAGGCAGGAGAAGAAGAACTATCTAGAAATCTAAACTTACACTTTTGAGGAAATACAACCTTATAGTAGGCATGGATTTGTTATCGTAATGTTATGCTCGAGTATGATGTAAAAGCAAAGCAATACTATCTATTAGACCTAGAGGACGTATATTAGAAATTTATAGGAAATCGAATAAAGGAATTGAAGTAATCAATAAGGTTGAGGGACATAGTACTTAGAGGAAACCATAATAATTAAGAAGTTGTTGGGAGGAGAATATATCTAGACTAGTACATTGCTATGGGAAAATCCCAACATTCTTCATGAAGAAGAATGTAGGAGCCCTAAGATTGTGGATAGATTATATAAGATTGAACAATTTGACTAATAGGAATAAATATCTCCTTGCATTCATTCGTGAGCTGTTTGACCAGTTGAAAGGTTCTAGCTACTTTTCTAAATTAGGCTTAAAATAGGGATATTATTAAATATGAATCTGAGAGGAGAATATTTTTAAGACTGTATAAAATACTAGGTATGAACATGCAAAGCATTTGAAGTTAGTTTTGGGGAAATTAAGGGAGCATAGCTTCTTGCCAAGTTTAGTAAGTATGGGTACTGATTGGATAATAATTTTATCTTTGGATATGGTAACTAAGGATAATACTGAGGTAGACTCATCTACAAGTGGTAGTGATTGCTAATTGGAAGCAACTAGAGAATGTCAAAGAGATTCGAAACTTATTGGGGCTAACGGGATATTACCACCGCTTCATTATAGCATAACGAGAAGTTATAGAGTCACAACAAGATGATCAAGCATTTCTAGTCTTATGAAGAAGAATAAAAATTTCAAAAGGGAAGAAGTATGAATATAAGAAATGAAATAAAAAATTATGTTGATAAATGGAGAAGAGAGCTAAAATTCTGAATTGAAAAATAAATACTTCTAAATTGACACTAAGTATGGAAATTCTGAGATCTTCAAGAGAAGGAAAATTCAGTTCAAATATATATATATATATATATATTAAACCATTTGATATTTTCGAGAAGTCTGGAAACTAGGGCCTACATATTGGATCAGGTTGTTAGAATATTTGACTTACAAGATGAGTTTCAAGTTTCGCAACTCGAGAAGCACAGTTCGAACACAAAACCTATATTGAAGGATGAACCATTGCAATTACAATTAAATTTGAACTGCGTGGTGAGATCAATGTAGATTTTGGAATGAAGTAACAAGGAGTTGAGAATTAAAAAAATCTCTATGGCTAGATTATTGTAGGAAACTCATGGAACTCGAAATGCTATAAGAGAAAACCAAGGAATGAGCAAAGAAGAAACACTCAGAGTTGTAACAAGATATGACACCGTTGGAACATCAGGGGCGAAATTCTTTTAAGAATGGGAGAGTGTAATACTCTACCTTAAAATAGACCTAAAAATGAAGAGCATATCATTTATTGAGTACGAGTATATGGGCATATACTCATATTATATGATTTTAGCATGTGAATATGAATTTGTGATGATTATTTAAATTTTCTTGAATGTGTCATGGGGAAAAAATTTTATACTTGAGGGAGTCATTATTTAGAATAAGGTAGTATAAATTGTCTTGTATGAAAATTATTTGAGTGAGCTATCTTACTTGAGTATTTAGTTATTAATATATTTCTAGTTATTTATTTCTTTTGAAGAGAAAAAAAAAGAGAGAGAGAGAAAGAGAGGAAATAATTTATTTATAACAATTCTTGTGGGCTTTTGAACCTTAGACCTTCTAAACTTTTCCCTAGAATTTATTCATTTTTATATTTTTCTTATGTATAAATTCTTTTAAATATTTATCTTTATTTGAAAAGAAAATCTTGAAAATTATTTTATTTGGATCCCCTTTTGCTGCCACCTTTGGGAAATTAAGTTCTCTTATTTATGTTATCTATTAATCTTATCTAGAAAATATTTTGATAAAATTTTGACTCCTAAAACACTCTTGTAGTTGCCACATGTGAAGGAAATTAGTAATTAGGCTTAATCCTTTTATGATTAGGAAAAGATCTTGAGGAGATTATAACTTTTCAATCCTTTATCATATAGGAAATCTTATGAGATTATTTTTCCTCTATATTCTCTCCTATGTGCTGCCATAATCAATTTTAGAATAGCTAGGAATTTTTATTTCCTAACCTATTTAGGATTTGGAAAATTTGGAGATAAAATCCTTGGAGAATTTATAGGAAATTAAAACTTAAAGCACCTAGGATTTCTTTCCTACCTTTTCTCCTACCCTCTTGGTAGGCTACCTTGTGTCATAATCCGCTTAGGATTCATGAGATTTAATTAGAGTAAGCCTTGTATTGGAAAAACCTAGAGTAAATAGGAATTTCTCTTAAAATCCCTCCCTAGTGCCGCCACACACACACACACACACATATTTTCCTAAACTTCACATAATTCACTCATTAAGCCTAACCTAAATCAGATTTTATTCTCTCTAAAATTTTCCAGCCATCATCCCTCTCTTCCTATCCTAAAATTCACGAAATCCTCCCATTTTTTCTCAAGAACTTTTGACTCCTTAAAGCAAAAAAATTATAATTAGGCAGTAATCATTGTGCGCAACCCCTAGACTGGAATTTTAGATGAATTTAGCAAGATTCAATAGTCAAATAAAGCTAGAAGACATCCCTCTTACTTTCTAAGGTTGATTTAAAAAAAATTTGCAGGAGGTAATAACATAATTTCTTCTTTTCCCCTTGAATATGCTCGTTGTCATGTACAAAGAATTAGGGCTTTTACATTTTGATATTCTTTATAAGATTTTAAATTAAAGATGATCAAGAACTCTCTTATGTAATGTTTATATACTTGTATCTTGAAAAAAGAAAAAATTTTCAAAGTTTTTTAACAAAAAAAAAAAAAAATTCTCCTTATTTGTTTTATTCTTGAAAAGTTAAAATTTTTCTAAGTTGTAGATAGTTTCTTGATGAGTTCTTGTGAGATCTTGATGTATTTTCTTTTTGAGTTGTTGTCAACTCATTCTATACTCTCCAAGGATGTGTTTTCTTGAGTTGATAAGTCCAAGAAGTTAATTTCTTGAAGCAAAAACTAAACTATTTTCTTGTTGGAATTTCTGTAAAATTGTGATAGTTGTGTGTTTTAATTCAAAATTATATGGCAAAGCTATTTATCTTTGCAAGGCCTTTTGATATTATTTTCTAGATATATTTAAGATTTTATTTAACCTAGATATCATGCAAGAAAACTCTGGGATTGATCACAACAATTTTTCAAAAAATAGGAGAAAGAAAAATAGAGTTTTTGGGTTTTTGTTGTAGGTTCTAATTTAGGCTATTATTTCTATTTAATTTTGCACAAATTTGGGGTGGGTCAAAATAGAGAAAACATAGCTTTATATGTGTATTTTTAAAATAGAAAGTTTCAGAATTCTTTGATGTAGATATTTAAAGTTACGATTTTTTTTCCACTTATCTGTTTTGGGTAGATTGCTACAGTAATATTTTCAAATTTTCTAGGCATGATATAGGGTCTGATTTTTGTGTTTGGCCACTTTTATTTTGTCCTTTACATGTTAGGGTATTCCTTTGCAAAATTTGAGCCCAAACTAATTTGTTTTTGTAGGTATTTTATCCTTAGAAATTTAGATTAAATTTGCTGAAATTTGGAAATAGCTTAGGTATTTTAAGGAAACTTACTAAGGTTAATTTATATACTTCTTCTATGATCAAGAATAGTTTATATTCATACTTAAGGATGTATTAAAGACTTAAATATTAATTTGTTTGATGTAAATAGCTGTTGTACATGAATATTAATTGGTAAAACCCAAAGTTCTATAAACTAGGTGCATTGTGCGAAGTGAATTTTCCTAAGGTATTCATGATTAGGTTGTAACCTCCTATTTTGTGACTTTTTCTTAGCCCTGGAGGTTGCCAAGAGCAAAAACCTACCTTTTGTTGTTGAAAAACTTGTTTATTACTAGATCAAGGTAAGTTTCCATGCATCGATGAACTATTGCATATGTCTATTTTTGGAAATTGTCTTAACTCAACACTTTCTAAATTTAGAAACTTTCTTTAAATAGAAACTTTCCTTTTTAGAAAACCTCCCATATTTGTAAAATTTCCCTTTTTGAAAACCTCCTGTAATTGGAACTTTCTCTTTTTTTAAAACCTCCTATAATTGAAAATTTCTATTTTTGGAAACCTTCTATAATTGGAACTTTCCCGTTTTGAAAACTTTTTATATATGGAAATTTTCTAAATTGAACCACTTGACATGGGAGCCAAAGTAATTGCTTCTAAGCTTTATTTTAAGCAAACAAACTTGTGTTTTCATGTTCATGCATACAAACTTGCGAAAATCATAGCATGACCTATACAAGCATAAGGCTCTTTAATCATGAACTCTTGATTTGAAAATCATACCTTCATGAATTCTTTGTGTAAATTGAAGCACGTTGTCTGGAAATATTTTTAGCTAACCTTGTAGGAAGCCTGCTGTGGGAGATTGTGTGATATATGAAAATGGAGACATTGAGTATTCAATGATAACTAAGCCACATGCACTAGCTCATGTTAGTCTATGGGCAACTTTTGGTAGATTCGTGGTCTTTGGAATGTTGCCTCTTATCAAATAGGGCATCAGTGCTTGGTGGTGTTGTCGGTCCTTAGCTAGAGGAACCAATGGCTAGACGTGGGACAACCAGGTTGGTATGAGTAAGAAGAAGGAAGACAATCTCACTTGGTAGGAGATACACCTATCGATGTACTTTTTATGGTATGGTATCTTGGTGATGCAGTTGGGATAGCAATGTGCTTTGCCCACCATTTATGTATTGTCTATGGTACGGTGTCTTGGGGATAGGGTTGGGAATGACGATATACTTTACCCACCATTTATGCATCCACAAACACAGGTAGCAACTTTTGAAATCTCATAATTGTGAATTGTTTTCACTAGTTTATAATAGAACTTTCCCAAGGATATCTTAGATGTTGGAATATATGCCCAAATTGTACTATATATTTCTACATTTTGGAAATTAATAAAAGTTTCATTCATTAATAGTTATTTATTTATATATATATTCACATATTAAAGGCTTTAGTATGTTAGTAAGTAATCAACATGATTGGATCGTACTTTCATAGTAAGGTATAGATTATAGACTATTAACACATAAGTGAAAAAATTGTTCTTGCTTGGTTGATGAAGATGGGCACTTTATCAAGGTTTATATCATTACACTATGGTTTCTAAATGGAGAATGATTTACTTTTAACCAGTGAGTAGTCCACTCACACTAATAGTGTAAGTGTATTTAGAATACGTAGAATTGGACCACGTGATAATAATCTTCATCAAAATACTAAAATAAATAAAAATTGGTTTATCGTAGCTACTGCGTGGACAAATGCCCTAGGACTTGAGTGTAAGTTGGTGGTCAGGTGAAGTTAGACTTGTACACTTTGATGTATGTTGGGCGAGGTCATATGCAAGACCAATTACATTGTATGTTGGGTGTATAACTCTAGTTAATTAAGACGGACTTATACAACATAGTTTTTATACTTTATTACGTGAAGAAATCACCCCCTTATGATTGTTTAGGATAATCTAATAATTTAGGGCCCTGAGAAATATGACTAAGTATGTACACTCTTGGGTAGCTCCCTGTGATAAGTGGATATATACTGGAAGTTGTGGATTATCGGACTAGCTATCAAAGGATGATAGATGTCATTAAGAAATGTGTTAGTACTATTTTCCTATCTCAATGACGGGTGTTACGTAGAGGGGTATTTTCGTCATTACATCTGTAAGTCGGAGACACTGCACTTGCAATATTATTATCGGAGTCAATTTTTTTATATGGTGATAAATGAAATATTTAAAATAATTAAAATACATTTATTTGTTAGCAGAGATATTTTGATAATTTTAATAGTCAAGAATAATATATCTTTTGGTCCCCATAGTAGCTTAATAATTTTAGTAAATTTATTTACTATATGGGGTTATTGGATGAATTTATTATTGGAAGAATTATTCTAGAAGTCCAATTAATTATTTATTTGGACTAGAATAATTAATTAGATCAATTTAATTAATTAGTTTATTAATTAATTATCTTGGATAATTTTATATTTGGCCCAAATAGTTTAATTAATTAATAAAAAATCTAATTTAATTAATTATCTTGAATAATTGTATATTGGGCCCAAATGAATTAATTAATTAATATGAGAGTTATTTAAATTAGTCTTGGATTAATTAAATAAACATAGCCCATTAGGGTTTTGTTAATGGGCTGCAAGTTATTTAGATGCCCAGAAAGCCACCGTAATTAATAGGAATGGAAGAAGGAAATTAAAAGAAGACTAGTGGCCAGTTTTTTGTTTTAAAAAAAAATAGGAAACTGTTTTAGTTATTAAAAGGAATTACATTAGCTTAAAAAGTTGACCGAATTTTTCTTAGAAAAAGTACAGCTTACATTTTTCCTTGTGAACAAAAAAGGCCAGCCACTAGTTTTTCTTGTTGTTTTTTCCTTTGTTTCCTTAATCATTTTTTAGCTCTTCCGTTTTGTTCTAATTTTCTTCACCCTAATTATACTTTTACCAGTAGAGGTCTATAGTGGTTAGAGAATACTCTTGAAGGTTAGGAGCTAGCAAACGTAGTAAGTGTGTGATGCGAAAGAGCCAACGGTTAGCTGGTGTTCCTGTAGAACAAATAGACGTTTCTGTTCAACAAGCATCGTCGATCCTGGATCTGACTCCGATTATCAAAGTTAATCACTCTAAAAGTAAGTATTTCTAGACTTTGGCTCAAAAAAAAATTAATTTGCTATATTTTGCTGCGTATTTAATTTTCCCACGATTCTTCAAGTGGTATCAGAGCTATGGTTCAATCTAGGAGCATGCTTAAGGTTAATAAATGGAAAAGACTGTTCTTTACTAATAAAAATATAATCTTTGCGATTGTATGGATCCCTCGTGATTTTGATATAGGTAAATTTTGTATACGCCTCGCTCATGGAGGCATAAGTACCTGTAATTTAATTTTAATCACTTTTGTAGAAATCATGTATGCCTTTTTTTGAAAAGCACAGGCGTTTGAAATTGTTTTTCAACTTATTTATGATTTCTTGTAACAAAATGGTGCCTAGAACAATGCCGCAAAATCCTTGAAAAGAAACGAAGAAAAAAAAAACAGAGATCAAATGGAAAAAACCCAACCGCGGCATGATGCATGTAAGCTGCACACGGCTTGGGAGTTTTTTCCTCCCAAGCGGTGGGATGATGATCACCAGCTATGGCAGGATCAAGGCAAAAATGCTTTGATTCGTGGGAGGCTCACAGAGATCCTATTATGGCTGGGGTTAAATTGGAACGGACATTTGGCGGTTCGGGTCGTAGGCTTCTCCTGAGTTTTTTTATTTTATTTTCTTGTATTTTCTTTTTCTCTTGGAGCCCATATAACAGGAGGTTATTTTTCTTGCAATGATTTATTTATTGTAATAAATAATTTTGTATGAAAACATTTAGTAAAGGAGAACCATCTTAGGGTTAAACAAGATCATGTTAATTTTATTATTATTATAATGTTTAATCCATTATTTGGCCACATAAGAATTAAAGGATAGGAAATAGCATGTAAAAAGTTTATTTTAGAGCATGCCTTTTTTTCTTTTTTTTGTGATCAAATGCACAAAAGTTTTTGAGAAATTAATTTTTCTCTAAATAAAAAAATTAAGGAAAACATATTAAATTTGAACTAAATAATTTTAAAATAAATTCATGGTTTATTCTTCCAAAGGTTTTTATCCTTGACATGGAGAATAATTTTGAATTTAAGTATTTTAAATTTAGTTCCTAAAAAATGGTTTTAACTTATGTAGTGAAATAAAAAGATTCATAATTTATTTTTGAAAAACCTTAGGGTGGGAGGGGGGGGAGGGAGATGAATAAGGTTTTTAGCAAATTTAAAACACTTTTCACTTTTCAAAATCCTCCTTTTGTTTTACAGATCGAAGTGTTCACAAGTTATGCAAAGAAGAATGTTGTGTAGCTTTAAGGAGTCATCTAGGATCTTAAGGATATGAGACAAGATATGTGCAATCAATACAAGAATAAAGATGGATTGGTGAGAATCATAAAGATTTTTTTGAATGATTAAAAACTTTGTGCAAAGAGGTTCGCAAGCCGTCAGAAATAAATGCAAGGCAGATAACCAAGAGATTTATAGTGGTTCGATCCTCAAAGATCTACATCCATTACCTTAAACTCACACCCAGATCTCTATAAAACCCAGTCAACTCAATAGTGTTTGTCTATATCAATTACACAAGAGGATCACCACACTTGGTTTTACCCAAACCTCTCAACTAATTACAAATCAAAGCTCGCTTCAAATGGGTTTTACACTATAATCTTGATATGCAAAAATGATTATAGGAATGAAACAGAGATAGCTCACACTTTTTGAGCAAATGTACAACCAGATGAGCACCAACACCTTTTTATCTTTAAGAACAATTTGATTTCACCTTTTGAAGTACAAATGAAAAGGAAGATTTTTATTTTCTAAAGTGTAGGAGTATTTCTGAGGAAGATAGCACAAAAATTTGTTTGAAAATTGAGTTTTGAAAGTTTTTATAGAAGCAAAAAGTAAGTACTAACGGCTAGTTTCTCGCTATCAGGCTTTTCAGAGTTTTGGACTCAAGGATCAGACAAGGGTGCATCTAAAAGGTGAGTTCAAAATGATACTTTTCTAGGAAGAAAAATTTTTGACACTGTTTACAGAGTTTTGGACGAAACTTTTAGATGCAGAGCCATCCAAACTATTCAATCCACAATTCTGAAGACTTAATATTTTGAAATCTTTTTATTTGTGTGCTTTAAGGTAGAAATAAATTAAATCATAAGGTAAAGAAGACATAGGAATTTGCACAATATACCTTAATAAATGATTTCTAGTCTATGATTCTTCTCAAAAGCTTCTTGGTATGTAATCTCTTAAGCTTGTCCTATACTTTGTCATCTATTCTTGAATTCCATTGCTCAAGAGTTGCTTAGCAATTTTATTTGTATGTCTTAGAAGAATTGAGATCGAACATATCCTATTATATATAGTTCACACAAGTTAATCCTCATCAATATTTATTATAAGTCAAAACACAGAAAAATACCTTTAGGCAGGATTATGATATAAAAGACAATAATATATACAATATGAACATGTTAGACCGAAAGAAATAAGAATATTTTTTATTGAAATGCAATCTCTCATCATAGGACTCAAAGAGTACTTATAAGATTAAGATAAAAAATTAAAACATGTACTTATAAACATAGCTCAATGAGCCTGTAGCCCAACCTACCTCCTTATCATCTTTCCTTCCATCAAAGGACTATTCCCCAAGAGAATAGCCACAAATAGTAGTCACAAAAAATGTATAGATACATACATAAGGAGGTATAAAATATAAATCATGTAATGCTCCCCCTTAATACGTGCATATATGAACATAAGATGTAGAGCCATGAAGTGCATTTTGAAAGTAAGACTAGATTCAAAATTTTAGACTTCCAAACGTGTATCCTAAATGGGGTAAAATATTGCAGAAGCTAATCTATTAATTTTGGACTTCCAAAACATGTATCCAAAATAGGGTAAAATTATCAAAAGCTAGCCTTAAAAAAAATTCATTTTTGGATTGGTCTTTTGGATTGGAGAAATGTGAGTCCAAAACTCCCCTTGTGTATGTGCAGGGAAAAAAACAAAATTTTACAAAAATGGATCAGAGGTTTTTAACCCAGCCTATTTTTCTCAAGATATTTCAGACACAAGGAATTTTCTAAGCAACAAAAAAAAAATCATAAGCATAAATATCCTCATCATCTGAATTTTTAATAGAGTGCACAGCCATAGTCAAAACAAATCATTCAACCAACCAAATCTCAATTACTTGGAATACACAATAGACTTATACACACATTGCAATCTCCTTTGTTCATAACAACAACAACATCTCAACATAATCTCCATCAAATCACCCAAATCTTCACAGTCCGTAGTGGTAAAATATGATCATAAACAATCATAATGACAATCTATGCTTATAAGAGCAAAAACCAGTGAAAAAATTACACAGCACACTATTTGATCAACCCAAATCCCATCAATATTATTCACAGAATCACAAGCTTCTTAAGGAATATTTAGTTTCCACATACAAGCATTTCTCAGTCCAGAACACAATCTCCATAATGACATCATCAATTCACAATCCCCCAACAATATATTTGAAATACCATATTTTCTCCCCCTTTGTCATCAATTAAAATGCAAGAAGAAGAGAATAAAGAGATCAAACAAAAGACATATGGACAAGAATAGATATATATTAGCAGATAGATCAGCAGAAATGCAAAATTAAATTGTTCAAGTACTAGTGCAGAAATTATAAAATTGATTGTCAATAAGAAAGCAATAAAAGTTGTTCAAGCATAAAGAAAAGTCTGCAAGCAACTCGCAAAAGTGATCAGTTAGAAAATGTGAATTGTTTTTTACTTAGGCCCGACGCCCTTTTTTGAATGTTGTACAACAATTTGGTTAGACTTTCTTTTTACCACCACATGCTTCTGCCATTTACCAGATGAACTTCTAGCTATAGTGGGCTTGGGAGCTGGTACTTCAGTAGGGGCAATAGAAACTGGAACATCAACCTCCTTTTCTTTGGCCTTTTTACAATCTTCTGATTTCCTTATTTCCTTTCCCAGACTTCGTTGCATTTCCTGTTCAGGCTATTTACCATTTCTGTCTTTATCATGTAGAGAGGCAGTTCCTTTGTCAATCGTGTGGTCTGGAGAGAGAGCTTGTTCAACCTAAATTCCCTCAATGGTTTGTCTCATGTTCTTTTTCTCGACTCTACTCAATCTGGTTCCTAAGTTTTGCAATTTTGTAGAGACTTCAGCCCGAAAGCCATCAAACTTTTCAGCTAAGTTGTTCAAGGTCGTTAGAATATCTTGAGTCATATTGCTCTTCTCCATCTTTTGTTTCCCTTTGTTGGAGGATTCCTCTCCTGTTTCTTATTTCTGTTTCATTCCTAATTGCCCAATAGGTGCAATTCTTTTTCCTTCAGCCTTAATTTGCTATAGTCTTTTTTTTTCCTTCATCTGATATATCTCTAAGCAGGACCCATTCCTTGTTTACGTGGACAAATCCCATCCTTTCAAATGATTCCACGTTATACATACTCGACTTACTATGTCCAGGAGCACAAGTATTCAAGTTCACATTGAAGTGCCTGAAGACCTTGGTTAACAAATTTCCATATGGTAATGCCTTGTGAGATATATTTCTTGACTGAATCATAAGCTTACTTGCCAAAAAACTGAAACTGACTTGTCTACCCTTGATAGGGCCAGCATTAGAATCATTTGCAATATGCTCACTGAGGTCTTATGCCCGAAATTTAGGGCAACTATGGTCGACACTATATGGTGTAAAACCTTTCCAACACCATTTAGCCATTTAGAGTTTCTGTCACCTAAGTTCTTGAAACTCTTTCCACCAATAGATCTTTTCTCAAATTTTCCTAAATAAAAAAGGTCTGACTCTTCAGGAAATTTGTTCATCTCGAAAAACTGAGTCCCACCCTAGCTTACTCCAAAAATTCAATTTAACAGTCAATGATCGAATTCTATATTCACATATCCTACTCTGGTACTATACCATTGCACCATGAAACATCCCCTAGTCTTCTCAAGTCGTCTTTTTTTCAGACTTGCATAAAACTCCCAAACTAAAGGGGTGTATAGCTTTTCATCAATTGTTAGTAAGGCTCCCTAACCCAGATTTTTGAACATATTTAGAATATCAGAGAAGTTCAAAAATCCCTCAGTATCAACCCGATATCCTGAAACCACAGTCTTATTCCTAGACACCCAGTCATTAAAATCGGACTCACATTTTTTATCAAGAAAGCATTGCATCTAGGTTTCAGAGCTTTCTGGTGCAGAATGCTCTGTTGGTGAGTCGGATCGTGAGGTTTCCTTTGCAATTTTCTTTTCTTTCTGCTCGATGTCCAGTGGTGTAATGGCAACAGCTTTGTCTTCCCCGCTGCTTTGCTTTTCTTCCTCATCTTGGTCTTTTGAGCGGCTCCTTTAACAGATTTTACCACTTTCGTCATATTAGAGGTGAAGAGAAGGTGAAAGATTTTCGGTTCAGTTTGGAGAAGATAAAGTTAAAATTGTGAGAGAGGCAGAGAGAATAATGACGATTTCTAATTGCTAAGCGAGAGAATGATAGCCTTTTTGAGATTTCCTAGGTTCTAGAGAGGATAAGTACAATCAAGTACTTTATATCAGAGACTTTTCACCAGAGGTAGGGTATTAATTTTTTTTTAAAAAAGTGCGGACATTTGAAAATTTGAAAAGTCACTACTGGACTTATGTTTTCTTTCTCCCAGATAACAAAAAAAAATTGGACTTTTCATAAACTTTAAGCTGCTGATATATTGGATTTTGACTGAGTCCAAAATCGTTCGTCCAAAAAGCGGAATAAAATAAGTTCAACTGAGCGAATTTTGGAATCATGTTTTCTAGATATTGTGTTCAAAAGTTCTGTCCAAAAGTTTTATCTTTCTTAGTTCTACAAAAATAAACAAACAAATCTTTGACAAATTATCAGTTACATGATTCTAGTAATTCCCAAACCTCTTCTTAGATGATTAAATCTTTCTTCGGCCAGAGATTTTGTAAAAATTTCTGCAAGCTGTTTATTGGTTGAGATATATTCAACACACATATCACATTTGATCTTTAATAAAGTGATGCTTAATCTCAATATGCTTAGTTTTAAAATGTTCAACAGGATTTTTTGTTAAATTAATTGCACTTGTATTATCACATAGTATAGGTACGCAATTGAAATTAAGACCAAAATCAAGCAATGTGTTTTTTATCCACAAGATTTGCGCACAATAGCTCCCTGCTGTAATGTATTCAACCTTGGTTGTGGATAAAGATACACAAGCTTGTTTCTTGATATACCATGACACTAGAGGATGTCTAAGAAATTGACAATGCCCGCTAGTGCTTTTCCGTTCAACTTTACAACCTGTATAATCTGTATCAGTGTAGCCTATAAGATCAAATGAGTTAGTTCAAGGATACCATGAACCATAATTATGTGTTCTAATCAGGTATCTAAGGACACGTTTCACAGTATGTAAGTGAAATTCTTTTGGACATGATTAAAATCTAGCGCAAAGACAAACCAAAAACATAATATCTGATCGGCTAGCAGTAAGATATAACAAACTCTCAATAATACCTCTGTATTTTGATTCATCCACTTTCTTACTCTTTTCATCCTTGTCAAGCTTTAGAGATATGCTTATAGGTGTGCTGATTTCTTTGACTTCGTTTATACCAAACCTCTTGAATATTTCTTTAGCGTACTTAGCTAGATTTAGAAAAATTCCATCATTAGTTTCTTTGATTTGCAATTCGAGGAAGAAGTTGAGTTCTCCTATTATGCTCATTTCGAATTCTTCCTGCATAGTCTTGGCAAACATCTTACACAAAATTCATTAGTAGCATAAAAAATGATACCATCAACATAAATTTGGACAATGAGAAGATCATCAAATTTTTCTGATTTAATAAACAATGTAGTATCGATCAAACCTCTTGAAAAATCTTTTGAGAGTAAAAATCCACTAAGCATCTCATACCAAGCTCGTGGGGATTGTTTTAAACCATAAAGAACATTTGAATGTTTGAAAACGTGATTTGAAAATTGCTCATGAATAAAATCAGGAGGTTGTTCTACATATATCTCCTCTTTAATAAAACCATTTAAAAATGCACTCTTAATATCCATTTGGTAAAGCATGAAATTTTTTAAGGAAACAAAGGCAAGTAGTATTCTAATGGACTTTAATTGAGTAACGGGAGCAAATATCTCATCATAGTCAATACCTTTTTCTTGATTGAATCATTGAGCAACAAGTCTAGTTTTATTTCTAATCACCACTCCATGTTCATCAAGTTTGTTTTTGAAAACCCACTTAGTACCAATGATCGGATGATCAAATGGTCTAGGGACGAGTTTTCAAACTTGATTTTTTTCAAATTGGTTCAGCTCTTCTTGTATAGATAGTATCCAAAAATCATCATGCAAGGCCACATTATGTAGTTAGGTTCAATACTTGAAAGTAAAGCAAAATTATCTACAAAGTACCGTCTAGTTTTGACCCCACAGCTAGGATCATCAATGATCTGCTCTTTTAGATAACCAGTTTTGTATTTCCAATCTTTTGGTAGGTCATGATCAATGTGCTCTTCATTTTTTTGCTTGCTTTGTTCAACTTGTTGTTCTTTCAATTCTTCTTTTTTAGCATGAATGTCAAGCGATGGAGCTTTGTGTTGTTAACTACCTTTTTCTTTTGAAATCCTTACATCGTCATCATCTTTTCTTGATGTATATATATTAGATTCACCAAAGACAACATGTACAGATTCTTCCACACCTAGAGTTCTTTTGTTGTACACTCTATATGCCTTTTTATTGAAAGAGTATCCAAAAAATATAGCCTCATCGAATTTGCTATCAAATTTTCCAAGATTGTCTCAAGTATGAAAAACAAAACATTTGCAACCAAAGACTGTAAAATAGAAAATTGATGGAGTTTTGTCAAACATAAGCTCAAAGGGTGTTTTTCTTAAAAAAGGTCTCAGCATGACTTGGTTAACAATGTAACTTGTTGTATTAATAGCTTCAGCCTAAAAGTATTTTGGAAGAGAGTTTTCACAAATCATGGATTTAGCCATTTCTTGCAATGTTCTATTTTTTCTTTCAACAACACTATTTTGTTGAGGGATTTGTGAAAGACTCCATTCTCATCACAAAAATTTTTAAACTCATGGTTGGAAAATTCTCTACCATTGTCACTCCTAATTAAAATCAATTTGCATCCAAGAGAATTTTAAACACGTTTGAATAATCAAGAAAATTCAGAAAATGCCTCATCTTTTTGTCCGAGAAATAAAATCCAAGTAAATCTTGAGAAATTATCTACCAGTACATAAGCACACCTCTTACCACCAAGGCTAGTAGTCATCATCGGCCCAAACAGATCCATATATATTAATTCAATAGGGTTTGATGTGAAAATCATTTTCTTGGGCTTAAAAGAGGTTTTAGTGTATTTTCCAAATTGGCATGCATCACAAATTCTGCCCTTATTGAACTTTATTTTGGGCAATCCTCTAACAAACTCTTTTGAAGATAATTTGTTCAGCAAATCAAATAATACATGGCCTAGCCTTCTATGCCAAAGGTAGCCATCATTATCATACACAGAAAGGCATCTAATATCATGAACCATAAGATCATCAAGATAAAATACATATACATTCCCAACACGATTAGCAATAAAAATTATTTCATTACTAGAGCTGTCTATAATAGAGCAAGAATCTTTCTCAAAAATAACTTTGCAACCATTGTCACATAATTAACTAATGCTAAGTAAGTTATATTTCAGCTCATCAATCAATAATACTTGTTTGATAATGGTTTATAGATCCTTTACCAATTTACCTATCCCGAGTATTTTTCTTTTCTTTTTGTCTCCAAAGGTAACGAACCAATCATTTGTAGGTTGAATATATTCTAATAGAGCTGCATTTTTAGTCATGTGTCTTAAGCATTCACTATCCAGGAACCACTTTGTGAAGCTCATTTTGTCCAATGAATGTACCCATACATGAGATGGGAGAATGATTTTTAGTACTAATATCTTCTTGGGTTCATAGAGGTTAGTGATGATTCTTTTAATTCTCCAATCAATTTTAATTCCTAATCCAATACTTTTCCTAATGCATTGTGTCTATTTTTATCACAATAAGTCGTACATGTGTAATTTGTATTTGAGAAGCTTGCTTTCACAAAATAAGACTTGCATTTTTCTATTTTGTGCATGTTACCTAACCAAGGCCATTTCTATTTCTAGTTATGCATTATACTCCAAGAAGTTTGTTCAAATTACTTTGCCCATCTGTGAATTTTTCAATACAAGTAGTAAGATCATCAACTTTCATTTTCATATTTTCAAACTCACCAATCATGACTTCAAGAAAAGAGACTTCATCATACAAACATTTATTCTGAAGTGTAGAATAGTTCAAGAAGGTAGAAATGATTTCTTTTTCAATATTCAAGCAACAAATGGAGTCAAGTAGAATCTTATTCTCACTAATCAGATTGTCATTCTCATTTGATAAGGAATCAATTTTCACTTTGATTTCCTTGTTCCTTCTTGACAGTCTTTTTAGTTCACAAAACATATCAATTAGAAGTTCATTTGGATCATTAATATTATCACAAGTAGAATCATGTAATTCAGCTACAAGTTTAGATAGGGAGGAGTTTACCTTATTCTCTACTGCTATAAAACATATGTTAGCTATTTTATTTTCAAAATCTCTGTTTTTCTCAAATTCAGACTCATTTTGGTCCCAAATTCCCATTAGTCATTTTCCTTTTTTTGTTTTCAAATCATTCTTTTTCTTTTTGAGCATCTTGGCTTCTTTCTCTTTATTTATTAGACAGCCAACAATAAAAGTGTTCTGTACTCTTGCATTCAAAGCATTAAGACTTGAAAGATGAAGTTTGTCCCTTTCTTTTTACAAACTTCTTACCTATTTTAAATATTCCTTTTCTGAACATCTTTCTGAATTATTTTCCAATCGTGGTTAATTCTTAGCATCCACTTCAGTTCCATCATCACTATCAAATTGACTGCTATCAGCATCATCATCAACAACTTTCAAGGTTGTTCTTCTTTTGCCTTTGTCATTGTCATAAAATTCTTGAAACCTTTTGAGTTTCATTTCGTGAGTTAAGAAAGAGCCAATTAGCTCTTCAATGGGTAAGGTTTTTAAATCCTTTGATTTCTCCACAGCCAGAGCTTTAGGCTACCAGCTTGGGAATTCTATTCTATTTACCAAGAGAATAGCTTTTCCCATAAGTCTTAAGTCCATTTGCAATGTTTGTGAATCTAGTGAATATGTCAGTCATGCTCTCATTTGGCTTCATAGTAAACAATTCATAATAATCATAAATCAAAAGCCCCAACTTTGATTCCTTCACTTGATTTGTCCTTTTATGGGTGACTTCAAGTAATCTCCATATGTCATGGGCTGAATCACAGCCACTTACTCTGTTATATTCAGTGGCATCAAGGGCATAACACAGAATGTTCATAACTTGAAAGTTCAATGTCATTTTGGCATTGTCTTCAGTATCATATTTATCACTCTGTTTGGGAACTATTTGACTTTCAACACTTTTAGAAGGAATATATGGTCCTCTTTTAATCAAATTCCATAGCTCAAAATTAATTGAGTATACATAGATTTTCCTGCTATTTTTTCAGAATGTGTAGTTACTCCCAGTAAATAAAGGAGGTTTATTTGTCGAAGATCCCTCGATACAAGGAAGAGAGAAGATATTTACCATAAAGATCTTTTCTACAAGGCTGTTTAGCCCAAGATATGTAGACCAATACTCTAATACCAATTGAAAATCTTAGAGGGGAAGTGAATAAAGTTTGTGGCAAATTTAAAACACTTTTCAAAAAAAGATCTTCTTTTCGAAATCCTCATTTTGTTTTACAGATCGAGGTGTTCACAAGTTATGCAAAGACAAATTTTGTGCAGCTTTAGGGAGTCATCTAGGATTTTAAGGATATGAGACAAAAGATGTGCAATCAATACAAGAATAAAGATGAATTGGTGAGAATCATAAAGATTTTTTTGAATGATTGATAACTTTGTGCAAAGAGGTTCGAAAGCCGTCAGAAATAAATGCAAGGCAGATGATCAACAGATTTATAGTGATTCGAATCTCAAAGATCTACATTCACTACCTTAATCTCACACTTAAGGATTTTAAACCAAATCTCTATAAAACTCAGTCAGCTCAATGGTATTTGTCTACACCAATTACACAAGAGGATCACCACACTTGGTTTTACCCAAACCTCTCAACCAACTACAAATCAAGAGTCACTCCAAATAGGTTTTACACCACAACCTTGTTATACAAAAAGGATTATAGGAATGAAATAGAGATAGCTCACACTTTTTGAGCGAATGTACAACCAAATAAGTACCAACACCTTTTACCTTTTGGAACAATTCATTTTTACCTTTTGAAGCACAAATGAAAAGGGAGATTTTTGTTTTCTAAAGTGTAGGAGTGTTTCTAAGGAAGATAGCACAAAAATCTGTTTGAAAATCTAGTTTTGAAAGCTTTTATAAAAGCAAAAAGTAAGACACTAACAGCTAGAAATGGCTAGTTTCTCGCTGTCAAGTTTTTCAAAGTTTTGGACTCAAGGATCGGACGAGGGTGCGACCGAAAGATGAGTCCAAAATGGCACTTTTCTAGGTAGAAATATTTTTGATACTGTTCACAGAGTTTTGGACAAAGCTTCTGGATACAGAGCCATTCAAACTATTCAATCCAAAATTCTGAAGACTTAATACTTTGAAATCTTTTTGTTTGTATGCTTCAAAGTAGAAATAAATTGAATCATAAGATAAAGAAGACATAGGAATTTACACAATATACCTTAACAAGCAATTCCTAGTCTATGATTCTTCTCAAGAGCTTCTTTGTATGCAATCTCTTAAACTTATCCTATACTTTGTCACCCATTCTAGGATTCCGTTGTTTAAGAATTGCTTAGTAATCTCATATGTATGTCTCAGAAGAATTGAGGTCAAACATATTCTATCATATATATATCATACAAGTTAGTCCTCATCAATGTTTGTCATAAGTCAAAACACAGAAGAATGCCCTTAGGACTAACAATTTTCTTAAAGGGTTTTATTTTTAATAGAGAAAATAATGGTTGAATTTTCACTAAAGTTAATAAAAACTAATTAATTTTTTTAAAAAATATTCTTCCTAAAAACTTATTTTTTTTTCAAAGATTAAGAGGGAGAGGGGTTCCAACGTCCCCACTACTTCTATCATGGGTTCATGTTAAAGATTGTAGTTATCCTCATGTCATTCTGAACATGACCCCCTATATGATGAATTTTCACGAGAATCTAGAATTAACGGAGGAATTATAATTAAAGTCTAGGATAAGTATTCGTGTCGGCCAGCCTATTGTTGGAGGTATTAATGCTGGATTATCCGTAGGTGGTAAGAGTAGTGGCCATCCTCTTGATGGAGCTATTTCTGGATCATTACCAATTAAGAAAGTTTAATTTATGATGGTTATATACTTAACTTAGAAAATTGTTAACCTTCCTACAAAACTCTGTCAATTATTTTAAGAGCTAAATTATTCATATTTTTTTATAATGGTTTTAATAGGTTAACCATATTATGGAAATAATATGATATTTTAAATGTGTATTTTATATGTATTTTTTCAAAACAAACATTTTTCTGAATGAAGTTTTTTTTTCCAATTAACAAAAATGTATGGTTTCAGTCATTTTTCCTTTATTCTCAAGAAGAATAAGTTAACTAAACTAAATAATATGGACTGGTAAAAGAATCTGAACATAGTACTCACTGTGAAATAGTACAAGTATATTTTGACCGACCCCTATCCTGAAATTGAGAAAGATTCTACGAATCAAGATCGTGAGGCGGAGACATGGAGGAAAGCTGATGAAATGACTCGATACTATCCAGGAAGGACTCACCCCTCAGAGGTGGCCACCTACTGAGAGACTTACCCTAACCCTTCAAAGACTAGTCCTGGTGGTCTACCCCTATTGAGTACTCAACGTTGATTGTTCCACTTGGAAGAAAATTGATCATACTTTGCTTTATTTGGAAATAGCAATTAAGGGTTTCTAAAAGTCTTGTCAAGGTTGGGTTTTAGAAAAAGTTTAGCATTTTGTGTAAAACTGCTTGTTTAATTTTCAAATGATTTGCTTGACTGAAATAAAAAGGAAAAACAGTCCTTAATTGCCTTTACAAAATAAATGTCCATATACATCGTATTTGGCTTGCCACAATAACTTTTTGGTCTTCACAAAACTCCATGTTAGAGCTTACCTGATTCTTTGCTTGCTCAAACTCAAAAGTCTTCCAAGGCTGACCTAACCCCGCCTGGGGTAGACACAAAACTTAAGGTTACATTCAAGTTAAATTCACTTACACAAAATAATTCTAGCTCAACTAGTTATAACTATGACTAACTATGACCACCATGACCAAACCTCTAATGCTAGATGATAAAGAATTTTATAAAATAAGTTTTAGTTGATAAGTTAAAATAACTTGGGATTCTAAAATAATTGCTAATAAATTATAGACTCAATTAATAATTCTTGAGTGTTATTTTTAATAAATAAACTAAGGTTTGAATATTAAGTCCTAAATAATATTAATAAATGGTGATTTAAAAATAGCTTTATTATAAATAAATAATAAATTACAAATAATCTTTAATTAATTTTTACATAGATAGTAAATAATTAGTAATAAATAAAATTAATAATGAATGAATTATTTTAAATTTTAATTAATAAATAACAAATAGATTTTAATATAAATAATATTTTATTTATCATAAAAGATTTATTACTATATATATTATTTTTAATAAAAGATCTCATTTATTTGATAAAGAAAATATTAATAAACCAATCTAAATCTTCCTAGAGTTTCGAATTTTATAGAGAAAAATATAATAGTAATTCTATTTAAGGTAATAAAATTTGTTAATAAAAATAACCTAAACTTAACAAGAAAATACTCTTTCACCATGACTTTCTTATTGCTAGAAAGGATTTATGAACACATTCTCCAACATCAAATAATAAACCAATCCATTCAAGAACACATGCTTGACTTATCACATACTATCACAAGGCTAACTTCCTCCTAGGCATAATCATTAATCATGGCTTCAATGAAAAATAAGAACATAAAAACCTAATCACCTTTGGTGTCATGGTCTCTAACATGCTTCAAACATTCATAAAATTCATTAAGCACGAAGAACATATATGGATTCAAAAGAAAATTCATACAACTTAGTCCTATACAACAATCATCATGCCTTAACTCCATCCCCTTAATCCACATGCATAAACTCAATCCCTTATCCATATTTCATTCTTCCTATCAATATCTAAGAGACATGAATGCTGAATTAAAAGAAGGATTAAAGGAAAATACTTGATTTGATGAACACTTCGATGAAGAATTAAGAAGGTCCACGCGATTGAGAGCCTCGAATGATCCAATGGAAAAATAGCCATGGTTGATGGTTGATCAACCATTTCGGTTGGAAGAGAGAGAGAGAGAGAGGGAGAGAGAGAGAGAGCATTAGAATGGTACAATCGAATGGAAGAGGATGAAGAAGAAGGTTGTTCTTGACTTACCTTGTTGATGTTCTTGAGACCTTCAAAGAAAAGTTAATTTTGATCCGCTTGAAAATTCTTGTTTGCTAGGTTTTGTGTTATAAATACCAGAAATGAAGTCTAGGGATTAAGTAGAGGTGATCTGGAGTATTTGAGAGTGATTGGAGGTGTTTAGAGTAGGGTTAGGCTTGAAGAAGGTTAGTGTGTGTTCTTGGTGTTTTTGGTATTCTAGGTGAAAATAGAGAGAGTTTGAGAAAATGCTGCACAAATTCTGGTAGAGGGCTGGCCGAATGGTCTAGGTTGAATGAGAGTTTCGGTTTTCAGCAAGAAGGAGAGAGAATGATCAGATTTTATTTGAAATTTAAATGGAAGAAATGGTGGAGATGTTTAAGGTAAGAGATTAGCTAATGGTGTTTGATCAATGAAGGTTTCTATGCTCTCCAATGGTGCCGGCTGAATAAGGTGGTCTTGTTGAAAGGATTGAAGGTTAATGTTGCTCCAAGGCTGGCTAAAATTCAGTCTTAAATGGCAGAGGAAATTCTGGTTTATTTACTTAATTCAAGAGTGATTTAATAGAGTAAAATGCTGGAATTATTTGAAGTTTCAAAAAAAGTTTGAATGGAGTGATCTTAGGAGTGTTTTGAGATGTGGCTATGGAGTCCATATGCTCAAGGTAAGTGTGGGGTTAATGGTGTTCAGTTTATGGCTGAACAAAGACCAATTCTACAGAAGTTGAAGGGTGATTTTCGGCCTAGACTTGAAGGAAGCAAAACTGGAAAAATTCTGGTTTCATGGTTCAAGAGTTTCGAAGGGCTGTGCAGAATTTCTGCACACCTTCAACCCGATTTGCAGCTGATTCTTGAGGGAGTTCGAAGGTCTTTCTAAGGTGGTTTTCCAGCCTTATTTCTGAAGAAAAACAGAGGAGTTTTGCTGGTTTGAAGATGAACCAAAACAGCTTTATTTCCTTGATTGAAAGCTGCGAAATGACCAAAATTTTTTCCTGGTTTTGTGCAGTTTGTGCAGTCCGAAAATTGCACAGATTTTTCAGCCTTCAAGCCACATGAAATGACCATTTTTTTGGTAGAATATGAGTGGGTTTACTGGCTGAATTTTCGAAGAAATAGTCTGCAAATATTCTGGAAAATTTTCAGATTTTCCTTCACTAGAATATGAACAACATGAAGGTGAGTTTGAAGGTGCTATCATGGTGATTGATTTTCTCTTGGAAACCCTTCCTATTTCCCCTCCTATTTTCGGCCAACTCCCCATCCTCCAAAGCTGATTTTCAAAATTCAAGGTGAAGGGATTATCACAGAATTTTTTTGAAATTTAAAAGAAAGGATTTAATGGATTTAAATTATAAAGATGCTAGGACAAGTTAGAGGTAATAAAAAGGACAAGAATTCTTCTAGAATTCTTTTTAGGACATGAGGATAAGATTAGGACATTCTCTTCATGTCTCCCCTAAGACAACATTCCTATTTTCATAAAATGCAAGAAAACAAAAATTCAAACTTAGTTAAGATAATCATGACAAAAGCTTAAATGATGGGATTCGAACTCATGACCTTAGAAATTAATTTACCAAGCTCTAACCACTAAACCACACTAACTCTTGTTCCTATTTTCTCAACCACATATTCTTCTTATGAATTCCCCAAGCTATCTTCCTAATTTGACCTCAAGCAAAATTACTATTTTACCCCTCCTACTCGATAAGCATAACTAAGCATTTTAACCTATAATCCACAACTCTAAAGCACATAAAATCATTCAAAAACATATATATTCATGCAAAATATTATGATATGGATTCCCGACCCCCTTACTCTAGGGTTGGCTTTAGGTGGGGTTTCACACCAGTATGAATCATCTCAAGGCATGTGATTGTCCAATTTATGTACTGACTAAAGGAAGTAAGTTAGATTTAAGATCAAAATTGTGTTACTTTGTAGGATATCCAAAAGGAACAATGGGTGGATACTTTTATCGTCCGCAAACGCAAAAGGTATTTATTAGTACTCATGTTAGGTACTTGGAAGATAAACAAAGTGTATCTACTAAAGTTTCGAGTAATGTGGAATTGGAAGAGAAATTGATTGACATTTCAACTTCAAGTACCCTAATTGAGGAACCAAAAGAGACACAACCAGATGTTCATATACAGACTGAGCCATGTCATAGTGGGAAGATATCTAAGGTTCTTGAGAGATGGACTGGAGAGGCCTTTGAGGTGGTTTCCGACCATCAAAAACAAGATCCTGCTAAATACGATAAGGCCATTGTTGTATTGATGTAAACAAATGGCAAACTGCAATGGATGCTGAGATTGAGTCTATATACCTTAATCAAGTCTGGAATCTTTTCACTGCACCTAAAGGGATTAAACCCACAGGGTACAAAAGGGTATACAAGAGAAAGAAGGGTGTGGATGAAAAGGTAGAAACCTTTAAAGTAAAGTTGATTGTAAAAAGTTATACTCAGAAAAAATGGATCGATTATGATGACACATTTTCACCTGTTGTCATGTTTAAGTCCATAAGCATTCTCTTGACCATTGCATGTCACTATAACTACAAGATATGGTAAATAGATGTCAATATAGCCTTTCTTAACGACTATCT
This sequence comes from Voacanga thouarsii, assembly GCA_026120185.1. Taxonomy (NCBI): domain Eukaryota; kingdom Viridiplantae; phylum Streptophyta; class Magnoliopsida; order Gentianales; family Apocynaceae; genus Voacanga; species Voacanga thouarsii. The sequence goes on from JANUWF010001117.1 coordinate 3,056,830, forward strand.
TAGCAAAGACATCTATATGTCTCAGCTTGAAGGCTTTATTATGAAAGGACAAGAACATATGATCTACAAGCTTAAAAAGTTCATTTATGGACTTAAGCAAGTATCACAAGCATAGAACATGGGTTTTGATCAGACTGTAGAGTCTTATGATTTCATACAAAACGTAGGTGAACCATGTGTATATAGAAAGTCAGATGAGAACAATGTATGCTTTATGGTACTTTATGTAGATAACATTCTACTCATTGAAAATGATGTAAGGACATTTTCATCCATAAAGGTTTAGCTATCAAGTCAATTTAATATGAATTATATGGGAAAAGCTAGCTACTTTCTTGGTATTAAGCTTCTTAGAGATAGAAAGTAAAGAATGTTAGGCTTATCCCAATCTGCTTATATTGACAAAATATTGGCTAGGTTTAACATGGATCAGTGCAAAGGGGCAATCATACCCTTTAGGCACGGATTGACCTTATCTTCCAAGTAGTGTCCTAAGACAGAGGAAGAAAATGAGATAATGAGTAGAATTCCCTATGTCTCGGCAGTAGGCAGTCTCATGTATGCCTTGCTTTATACTAAGCCGGATATCTACTTTGCAGTAGGCATGGTTAGTAGGTAACATTCAAATCCTAGGGAAGAACATTAGCAAATTGTGAAACATATACTTAAGTACCTAAAGAGAACGAGGGATTATATGCTAGTTTAAGGAGCCGATAACTTAGTTTCTACTAGTTACACAGACTCAGATTTCCAGACGAATAAAGATGAAAGAAAATTCACTTGTGGACATATTTTCATTTATCTGGAGGGGCTATTTCATAGAGGATGTTAAGAAATCTTGTATTACTGATTCTACCATAGAAGTTGAGTATATGGTAATTTCTAAAGAAACGGTTTGGCTCTAGAAGTTCCTCACAGAACTTGGAGTTATACCACACATGGATAGGCCCATAACAATATATTGTGATAATTTTGGAGTTGCGTCACAATGTAAGGAGCGAAGAAACCATAGGAAGGGTAAGCACATTGAAAGGAAGTATTACTTGATCCGAGAGTTTATCTAGAAACAAGAGATAGTGGTAGATCAAATTTTCTCAATAAATAATCTGGCAAACCTATTTACCAAGCTTTTGACAAAGGAGGTGTTCAAAAGACACTTAGACGTCATAGGAGTTGGCACGTACGGACTATCATAGTCCATTTTATGCAAGTGGGAGATTGGTGGAATATATGCTCAAAATGTACTATGTATTTATGTATTTTATAAATTAATAAAAGTTTCATTCATTAATAGTTATTTATATATATATATATTTGCACATTAAAAGTCTAAATGTGCTAGTAAATAATTTACGTGATTGGATTGTACTTTCACAGTAAGGTATAGATTATGGGCTACTAACACATAAGCAAAAAAATTGTTCTTGATCAATTGATAAAGCTGGACACTTTATCAATGTTTAGATCATTACACTATGATTTCTAAATAGAGAATGGTTTACCTTTAACCAGTGAGTAGTCTACTCGCACCAATAGTGTAAGTGTATTTAGAATACGTAGAACTGAACCACATGATAATAATTTTTATCAAAGTACTAAAATAAATAAATATTGATTTATCGTAACTACTGCGTAGACAAGTACCCTAGGACTTAAGTGTAAATTGGTGGTCTGATAAAGCTGGACTTGTACACTTTGATGTATGTGGGTGAGGTCTTATCACAAGACTAATAACCTTGTATGTTGGATGAATATGTAGAGATTCGGTCGTACGAGAGCATACACGCAGCGAAAAATAAAACCAAAATCCCTCCCAAAGATCACATATTTGTCGATTAAAATAGGTAAGAAAGTAAGTAAAGAAATTTACTTGTTGTAGCCTTAGTGTAAAAAATTTCTTCGATTCCGAACTACTGCGATCACGATCGCAGTATCCACATAACACACAGCTCTCTGTTCTGTGATCAGTTGCTCACAGCGGCCATTGAAGTCCAAGTGAGGACTGCCTCTAATAGCATGCACACAAGGGACTCAAGGAAAATGAGGAAAACTCTCTGCTAGAAGATTCTTTTGCGCCTAGGGTGTTCTTTTCTTTGTGTAGAAGAGAAAACGAGAGAGAGAGAGAGAGAGAGAGAGAGAGAGAGAGAGAGAGAGAGAGAGAGAGAGAGAGAGAGAGAGAGAGAAGAAAGCTGTGTATTCTATGTTTTTCCCACTAAAGCCATGAGAACCGTTCTCATCTTATATCAAAATATATCTAGCTTTTTTTTTTTTTAACTCTGGAGTCATCAACGAAATTTGCATAAACATGTTTTGTGAATTCTAAACAAATTAGAATTTCCAAATTGTAATTGGAAACCATAAGTTTTAGCAATTATAATTTGACTCCAAATTATAACTAATTATAATTTGACCACAATTACTTTTATTTCTCACAATTAACCCCATAGTGTTATCAAATAATATCTTGAGTACTTAATCCTCTATTGTGTGTGACCTATTAGGTTTTTCGATCTATTAGTAGCAAATATGAATTAATCCAACCATTTTTTAGATTAATAATCCTTAATAATTTAGAATTAACGTATTAATTCTAAACAAGATTGGTTTATTAATTCTTCAATTAATAAACTCATATTCAGCAGATCATGAGCGATATCTAGCAATCTATTATGACTACCCAAGAGTCCAGGAAGTCAAGTGTCTTGGCATGAATCCTTTAATAACAAATTATAATATAATAAATTCCTTTCACTATACAATATTTCATTCAATTTGGAGAACGGAATTAGCGCTAACTCCCTCCAGAATATACATTAATTTTGACCCGAATATATTAGTACTTGTACCAGGAATCCCCTACTCTACATGTGTATCAATTGGAACTATTTCCAATACACAATCACCTTAAACAAGGATTTTACGAGTAGTAATTCCAATAAGTGGCTATGAGATATTTGCCCCTACTATTAGAAGTGGTAAATCTTTTATTGACTCTCTCAACTACTTTTGTTTACCTCACATTGTACCCAATATTCATTTTATAGGCAACCCTCGATCTGGCTCCAGAGATTGGAATCAAAGTACAATGTTCAGCAAATAAGGTACCTTGGACATTTCAAATCTAAGGATACTTACATATTTTCTATAACGAGATTCTATCACTGACACTACATAGTTATCCATGTGATTATCTGATAGTCAGGTCATCCAATATACTGTTCTATTAATAAGCATCTACGTGTTAACTTTGAGTATTTCAATACTTACGGTTATAAGAGCCACCGCCTAATCAGATCAGAAAGTCTAACACGTCCTATTGTTAATGTATTAATGATATCCTATCACATTAATACTACGACTAGGGATTATTTATGTACTAATACAATACAGTGTAGTAGAAATCTCACATCATGATCTCTATTATGATTTTCTTAATATAGTGTTGTACTAGGGACTTTATCTAACAGTTATTTTACATGAAAGTAAATAAGACAAACTGAAAGATAAATAACGTCTTATACTATAAAACAAATGTGTCATATATAATTTACAAGTGATTGCTTCTAGGACACAATACTAACAGTATGACTCTAGTTAATTAAGACGGACGTATACAATAGAATTTCTATACTTCATTACATGAAGAAATCACTCCCTTGTGATTGTCTACAATAATCTAATAATCCAGGGCCCTAGGAAACATGACTAAGTATGTACACTCTTAGGTAGCTTCTTGTGATAAGTAGATACATTTTAGAAGTCGTGGATTATCGGACTAGCTATCAAAGAATGGTAGATATCATTGAGAAAGATGTTAGTTCTATTTTCCTATCTCAATGACGGGTGTTACGTAGGGGAGTATTTTCATCATTACACTTGTAGGTCGGAGACACTGTACTTGCAATATTATTATCGGGGTCAATATTTTCATATGGTGAGAAATGGAATATTTAAAATGATTAAAATACAGCTATTTGTAAGCAGAAGTATTTTGGTCATTTTAGTAGTCAAGAATAATATGTCTTTTGGTCTCCAGAGTAGCTCAAATAACCTTAATAAATTTATTTACTATATGGGCTTATTGGGTGAATTTATTATTGGAAGAATTATTCTAGAAGTCCAATTAATTATTTATTTGGACTAGAATAATTAATTGAGCTAATTTAATTAATTAATTTATTAATTAATTATCTTGGATAAATTTATATTGGGCCCAAATATTTTAATTAATTAATAAAATGCTAATTTAATCAATTAATTAATTATTTTAAATAATTTTATATTGAGCTTAAGTGAATTAATTAATTAATTTGAGAGCTATTTAAATTAGTCTTAAACTAATTAAGTAAACGTAACCCATTAGGGCTTTGTTAATGGGTTGTAGGTTATTTAGAAACCCAGAAAGCTGTCGTAATTAATAAGAAAGGAAAAAGGAAATTAAAAGAAGACTAGTGGCTAATTTTTTGTTTAAAAAAGAAAGAAAACTATTTTAGTTCTTAAAAGGAATTACATGAGCTTAAAAAGTTGACCGAATTTTTCTTACAAAAAGTATAGCATACATTTTTCCTTGTGAACAAAAAAGGCGACCGATTTTTCTTGTTGTTTTTTCCTTTGTTTCCTTAACCATTAGCTCTTCCGTTTTGTTTCAATTTTCTTCACCCTAATTCTACTTTCACTGATAAAGGTCCATAGTAGTTAGAGAATACTCTAAAAGGTTAGGAGTTAGCAAATGTAGTAAGTGTTTGATGCGAATGAGCGAACGGTTAGCTGGTGTTCTTGCGGAACAACTAGATGTTCCTATTCAACAAGCACTGTCGATCCCGGATTCGACTCCGTATTCCTAAACTTTGACTCGAAAAAAAAATTAATTTGTTATCTTCCGCTGTGTATTTAATTTTCCCGCAATCCTTCATTAGAAAGTTTCGTTTGAAACTTAATGAACATTTTCCAAACAAAATATTTTGCACTCACTTATCACGAACACGCAAAAGGACTTTTGGATCATTAAATCTTGATTGCGTTGAAGACATGTTTTCCTCACTTGCAAAATTTTGAAACTCTTTTTTTTATGCATTATATGTGAGCTTTCACTTAGACAAATGCACACACAAGAACTTACTGAGATATATTATCTCACATTATTTAAATCATGTCTTTGAGGAAGCTCGGTTTCTAATAAGGTTGGGCGACTCAATACTTGAAGTTGATGTTTTTGTTGGGGTGTTACAATCATTGTGGCTTTTTTATTTTTTTCAATTTGGTAGGAAAAGTGGTGACTTGGCAATGATCCGGTCAAGCTCTTATGATGTTTGTTTGAAAAGTTTGAGATCAGGTCATATTAATGTTATCGTTAGCTATTCCTCTAGTGCTTCTTTAAATGATTTTTCATAGCACCTTACTGGTTTTTATGGCAATTTGGATCATCAATCTTGCCATTTGTCATGGAAACTTTTGCGGCGTTTGTGTTCTTTGTATACTCTATGGCTGTGTATTGGTGAGTTCAATGAAATCACCCATTCGAATGAGAAGGTGGGGATGAATGATCGCTCCTATTCTTTAATTTATGTATTTCATGGTTATATTGATGATTGTGGAGTAGTTGATTTGGGTTTTATTAGCCCTAGATTCACTTGGTGTCATGGAAGAAACATTGGTACAGTTTGGGAGAGGCTTGATTGGGATCTAACTTCAAATTCTTATAGCACGTTATTTCCTATATGTAATGTTCACCACTTGACTACTAATGTATCAGACCATTTGTCACTTCTGCTTATCAACAAATCTGTGCTGCATGGACAAGCTTCTCAAATTAAATTATTGTCCAGGTTTGATCTATTTTGGCTTCATGAAGAGGAGGTTAGAGTTGTTTTTTTATCATGTTGGCCGGCTACTAGTGGGGTGTCTACTCATAACCTATTTGCCTAAATTATTTCCATACGAGAATCTCTTTGACAATGGAATAGGGGCAAGCATGGTAATTTGGAACGTCTGCAAAATCAAGTTTATGAGCTACGTTTAGGTGGTCAGTACTCTGCTATTGAGAAGAAAATGTTACTTGTGACGGTTTTGTGATGGTTTTGTTGCAACGGCCAAGGGAAACCGTAGCTATTTGCGACGGTTTTGCGAGGACAAAAAAAAATTCGTCACAATTTGCGACGGTTTTGCGACGAATATTTTTTGTCAAACTTCGAAAATTTGCTACAATTTTGCGATGAAACGCATTAGCCCTTGCAAAATCCTCGCAAATTACAACGGTTTTACGAGGGTCATTGCAAAATCGTCACTGATTGCGAGGGTTTTGCGAGGGAAATATTAACCCTCCAAGTCGTGGCCCTCGCAAAACCCTCGCAATTTGAGACGGTTTTGCGAGGGCCAAGTTCCTCGCAATTTGCGACCGTTTTGCGAGGGTCTTGCCCCTTGCAATTAGCGACGATTCTGCAATGACCCTCGTAAAATCGTCGCAATTTGCGAAGATTTTGCGAAGGACAATGCGTTTCGTTGCAAAACGGTAGCAAATTTTCGAAATTTGACAAAAAATATTCGTCGCAATTTGCAAAGATTATCATCGCTGTCGCAAAATCGTCGTAATTTGTGATGAAATTTTCTAGACCTCGCTCAATTGTCGCAAATTGCAAAAATTTTGCTAGATTTTTTTTTTATTTTAAATTATTAGTTCCCTGTAAATCAGTTTTAAAACACCATACAAACAAATGCCAAAACCATATTCATAATCCAAAAAATAATATAAAAAATTAAAACTAAGTCCGAATAAAATATAATTAAAATACTGAAACATAATATAATATAAAGTACTACAAAGTAGGAATATATTACAAAATGCCAATACTCGCAAATATCATTCCAAAACAATTACATTTGTATAACACCAGACATAGATATAGCAACTTTATATTTTATCTATCTCTTTTCCTCCGGCCTGTGCAAGTCTAAACGAAAGATTCCTGCAAAAATAGAAGGAAATGAAATTCCCAACAATTAGACAACATTAGTGTAAAAAATTGTATGTGATGGAATTTAAAATAAAAGAAATTAAAAGAATTTGAAATGTAAAACAAATAATAATAAGGATTGATATTAGTCTCTTTCCAAAAGTCTGCCACCTACAAAGAAAGTAAACAACCATTAAAAGGATTAATCAGGAAAGTAAACAATAAATCATTTTAATTCCACACAATTTACTAATGTTGCAAGGGCATATTTACCAGAACCAAGAAGCTCACATGCATCATACCTGAGTGACAAATCCGAGCAAGAAAATCTTTACATAAAAATTAGTTCTTGCAGCCTCAGCCACTAAGACACCTAATCAAATAAGCCGAAAATCTATTCGATATCTCTACAAAAAATCCAAGAATTTCTAAAAGTAAATAGTGGCAGATTTTGAAAATTTTTTGATAGAATCTCCCCTATAATTGGACATTTTCTAGGCACGAGGCCACCTCAAAATTTGACAATCAAAGTGCGATTCCAAACAACAAAGACAGATCATTCATTTATAGAGAAAAAAAAACAAAAGAAAACTAGGGGCAATCACCCATTACCAAGGAGGAGTAATCACCCATTACTCACGGGGAATCCAACATATGAATTCAACACTAAAGCAGTTTATATGAAATGGAGGAAAAATGAAAAATACACTACAATGATAAGTGGGGTACTAGCACGGTATTATCTCTCCATTGATATACTTATCACTCCAAGCAATCCTACAAAGCATGAAATGTAATCAACAATCATGTTAGGAGCATGGAAACTCTAGCTAATCCCCATAAATGAAATGAAATTGTGACTGAACCAAAATTTTCTACTTCAAACATACATAACAGTAGGGCTACTCACCCTTAAATCCGATGTATAGTGCTGAAAGCATACATGTTCTTCTTTGCTTCTTCCATGCTGTGAACCAAAAATGATAAGTACGATGTCCACATCATGGAAACATATTGCAAAATTCATTACTCTCAAGTAGAAGATGACTAATAACAATCTTCTTTTTACCAATAGTTGCATGATGTAGAGCAGTGGCCTATTCACCAAGTTGGTTTAGATGACTGCTCAACTATAAAATTCAAAGTATTTATAATATAAATTGAGCAAAGTTTCAGCCCCAAAAACACACATGTTTACCTTGTCAACCTGGTCAACATCCAATCCATTTTCAAGAAGCTTATCCAGTAATCTTGTTCCCTGTACCATCCAACAAAATTATAAAGGCAATAGATTAAGTGACGTACTAGAGATAGATGTATGGCATCCATAAGGACATTTGCATCAAAATACAATTCCTTGGGTCTTCCTCTCAACCTTCTCATGTAAGATACCTATACAATTTAGTAATTATTCTATACCAGTGTTCCATGATATCTTGGTCCCAATATTTAAATATGTAATAAATAATCTATGATTATATTATTTGTAATTAATAATATTAATTAAAAAGACTAGTTAAAACTTCTTCAGAAAACTCTTTGCCTGTCTATAGCTATTTATAGAATCCCTAGTTGTGCAGAAGAATACTCCACATACTTCCTTTTGCTTTTTCTTTTCCCAGTCTACATCTTTAATTCTCAAATTTGAATCATTTGCCTCTATTTTTTCTTTTTTCTTTTTTCCCTCTCCTAGAAGTAACAATGCAGGAGTTATGGCGCCACTTTTCACACTTTCACAAGATGGAATAGAGCTGCAGTTTGCAACTAACCACTTAGGTATACTTGCTTCTATTGTCTTTTGAATTCTAGTGAGTGCAAAGTTTGAGTGAAATTTCCATTCTTTTCATCAATACAATCTTTGTTCCTTTGGTGCTCTATTCCTCCATTATCTTGAATCGTGACATAATAGATTTAGCTGTTCTTGTGACTATCTTAAGTAGCATTCATAAAATTGACCCTAAGTTTGCCAGTGACATACAAACCTTTAAGATTTTTTAAGTATTTGGTTTATGGGACACTTCGATATCAGGTAGAAATCCCAGGAAAATTAGTTTGAAGGATAAGAATTTGATTATTTATTATTTATATTAGACTTTCAATTCACTCCATCAATTCCCGTAAGAAACTAAGTTAATTCTGCCAGAAGTCTAATCTTAAAATTTTAAATTTGACCACAAAAATCCCAATTTCACTGAAATCCAAAGCCCATAGAAACACATTCATCAGAAAGCCAAATTAGCACATCAAACTTAGCAACTTTGAAGTTAAACAAAATGTTAAATCATTTGTAAAAGCTAAAAAATAGGAAATTAACCTTTACAATTTTGAAGAGTGAGAACCCTCAGGCAAGAAAAAGCAGTGGCAATCACGAAAAGATCGGAATCAGTCACACCGGGCCCGAACACAAAGCTTTTTCCTCTTGGTGCTCTGTAAATGAAGCCACCAGCGGCGGAATCCATTGCAGGCTTGCCCAGGGGATGGGGGTAGCTCGCGTGGTGGGGGGGCGACGGGGGTCAGCGAGGGGGGGGGGGCGGAGGCGGGGGGAAGGGAGAAGAGGGTGGGGGGGTCGCGGGAGTCGGCCGTGGGGGGCAGCTCGCAGGGTGGGGGCGGCGGGGTGCAGAGGAGGCGAGGGGGGAGGGGGCGGAGGTGGGGGGAAGAGAGAAGGGAGAAGGGGGCAGGGAGGGCGGGGGGGCAGCTCGCGAGGGTAATGGGAAAAAGAAGAAGAAGAAGAAGAGTGTGAGGAAGAAGGAGGGGAAAAAAGGAGGGAATGAAAATTTTCAGGAAATTTTTAAATTTTTTAAAAATTTTTAACTATTTCATCGCAATTTGTGACGAAAAAATTAAATCTAGTTAATTTCTAACATGTAGGAAATGAAGAACATTACAAACTGATCTCTACATTATAATTTTCATCAATTTTTTAGTGATCTAAACAATAATAATAGTATTTGAATTATTTTTTTTATATATTTTACTTTATACATCACTTAATCAAAGTGATAGATAAAAAATTAGACATATATATATACATACATAGATGTTATAATATATATATATATATATATATATATATATATATTAAACCAAAGAGATACTTATATACATTGTATACTACATAAGTATATACATATACTTATATATTAGAGTAAGTATATAACATAATAGAATTAACTATATATATATATATATATATATATATATATATTACAAACCGATCTCTACATTATAATTATCACTATTTTTTTAGTAATCTCAACAATAATAATAGTATTTGAATTATTTTCCTTTATATATTTTACTTTATACACCAATTAACCAAATGGATAGATAAAAAAATTAGACATATGTATATACATAGTTATATGGTATAATATATATTAACATGTAAGAGACAAAGAACATTACAAACCGATCTCTACATTATAATTATCACTATTTTTTTAGTGATATCAACAATAATAACAGTATTTGAATTATTTTTCTTTATATATTTTACTTTATACACCACTTGACCAAATGAATAGATCAAAAAATTAGACATATGTATATACATAGCTATATAGTATAATATATATTAACATATAGGAGACGAAAAACATTATAAACTGATCTCTATATTATAAATTTCACCATTTTTTTTTTGTGATATCAACAATAATAACAATATTTGAATTATTATACTTTATACACTACTTAATCAAAGTGATGGATCAAAAAATTAGACATATATATACATACCTACATGTTATAATATATATATTAAACTAAATAGATACTTATATACATTGTATACATATACTTATATATTAGAGTAAGTATATAGCATAATATAATTAACTATATATATTTACTTATGCAATACATTAGGTGTATAACATGGCATAATTACATATACAAAATTATAATAAAATGCACAAATTGAGACATGTTATTTAAAATATTTCAATAAATTTGTCAAAATACACCACCACACAAACACATAAATAAAATTTAAAAAATTTAAAAAATTTTAGATTAAAACCCTATTTTGTCGCACAACCCTCACAAATTCATCGCAATTAGTGACGGATTTGCGACGAATTAGGGTTTTGAGATTTTTCAAAAAAATTTCATTTATATATTTTTTAATTAAAAATATTTGACCGTCACAAAACCCTCACAATTTGTGAGGGCTTTGCGATGGACATTCAATTTTTTTAAATATATATTTTTTAAAATAATTGACCGTTGCAAAATTCTCGCAATTTGCGATGGTTTCAAAGCCGTCGCAAAACCCTCGCAAATTGCGAGGGCTTTGCGATGGATGTTCAAAAATTTTTTTAAAAATATTTTTTTAAAAAAATAATTGACCGTCGCAAAACCCTCACAATTTGAGAGGGCTTAAAGGCCATCGCAAAACCCTCGCAAATTGCGAGGACTTTGCGATGGACATTAAATTTTTTTTAAAATATTTTTAAAAAAACAATCGACCATCGCAAAACCCTCGCAAATGCGAGAGTTTTGCGATGGACATTCAAAAATTTTTTAAAAAATAATCGGCCGCCGCAAAAAAAAATTTATTCAAATATTTTATTTTAAAAAATCATCGCAAAATCCTCGCAATTTGCGAGGGTTTATAGGCCGTCGCAAAACCCTCGCAAATTGCAAGGGCTTTGCGATGAACATTCAATTTTTTTTAAAAAAATATATTTTTTAAAAATAATTGGCTGTTGCAAAACCCTCGCAAATTGCGAGGGCTTAGAGGCCGTCGCAAATTGCGAGGGCTTTGCGATGGACATTCGAAAATTTATTTTAAAATATTTTTTAAAAAAATAATTAGCCGTCGCAAAACCCTTGCAATTTGTGAGGGCGTAAAGACCGTCGCAAAACCCTCACAAATTGCGAGGACTTTGCGATGGACATTTAATTTTTTTTAAATATTTTTTTAAAAAACAATCGACCATCGCAAAACCCTCGCAATTTGCGAGGGTTTAATGGCCGTCGCAAAACCCTTGCAAATTGCGAGAGTTTTGCGATGGACATTCAAATTTTTTTTTAAAATAATCAACCGTCACTTGCGAGGGTTTTGCGATGGACATTCAAATTTTTTAAAAAATATTTTTTTAAAAAAATAATTGGCCGTCGCAAAACCCTAGCAATTTGTAAGGGTTTTGCGATGGACATTCAAATTTTTTTAAAAAATATTTTTTAAAAAATAATTTACCGTCACAAAACCCTCGCAATTTGCAAGCCATCGCAAAACCCTCGCAATTTGCCAAGCCATCGCAAAACCCTCGCAATTTGCCACGACTTTGCGATGGACAGTTAAATTTTTAAAAAATATTTTTCTAAAAAACAATCGGTCGTCGCAAAACCTTTGCAAATTGTGAAGGTTTAGTGGCCATTGCAAAACCCTCACAAATTGTGAGGGTTTTGCGATGGACATTCAAAAAAAATTTTTTAATATTTTTTTAAAAAAAATAATCGGCCGTCACAAAACCCTCGCAAATTGCGAGGGTATTTTAACCGTCGCTAAATTCTCGCAAATTACGACGACTTTGCAATGGACATTTAAATTTTTTAAAAAACAATCGACCGTCGCAAAACCCTCGCAATTTGCGAGGGTTTTGCGATGGACATTCAAAATTTTTTTAAAAATAATCAGCCGTCGCAAAACCCTCGCAAATTGCGAGGGCACTTTAGTCGTCGCAAAACCCTCATAAATTGCGATGACTTTGCTATGAATTGTGTCGGGTATTATGGCCGTCGTAAAACCGTCGCAAAATTGCGACGGTTTTGATAAACTCGCGAGCTAAATGAAAATCGTCGCAAAATGGTCGCTATTAGCGACGGTATTATAGCCATCGCAAAATGATATTTTTCCTATAGTGACTCTCTCCGTTTTAAAATAGACACTTATAAAATACTTTGAACATAAATTAAGAGTATTGAAAATAATATTATAACTTAAATAAAATTTTTATTTTACCCATATTAAACACAAATAGCTATTAGTTAGTAAAAAATCTTAAAAAATAAGAAGAAAAACAAGTTATAGGAAGTTATATAATTGATTAAAAATAAATAAAGATAAATTGAAAAACAATTAATAATTAATTATAAAAATATATGTACGAACATTTATTTTAAAACAAAATACAAAGTTTAATAATATCTGTTTTGCAACGGAGGGAGTATATCTTAAGTTAAAGGAATTGCAAAATATGAAGGAGCAATATTGGCGGCAACATAGTAGGTCGGATTAGTTGCAATCTAGGGACATGAGCACTTCCTTTTGCCATCACAAGGATAGGAACGGTGGCAGAAAAACACTATGTTAAAGCTTCGAGACGATTTTGGTGAGGTGCATTCTTTAATTCCATATTTGCATGCTATTGCTAATGGCTACTTTTCTTTACTTTTCATTTTTTCAGGACGGCACGATTCTGATTTGGAATATTTTCCAATTAAGATATTTAAAAATGCTCAAAAAGTTGAACTTGGTCAGCCTTTTAATCAAGCTGATATTGATTTGGCCTTTTCTCAATTGCCAAACAGTCAAACACTAAATCACTTGGTCCGGATGGTATGCATGGGGTCTTTCTAAAGAAGTTTTGGCATGTTATGAGGAATAAAATCTTTGATTTTGTCCTTGCATTCCTCTCGGGAAGAACTGATAGTGGGGGTTTAAATTATACATTTTTAGTTCTTGTTCTAATGGTTAAACAAGCTTTGAAGATACGGGATTTTAGACCCATAAGCATGTAATATATTTTATAAGCCGATAGATCGGATATTTACAAATCGGTTGAAGCCTTTGTTGGGTTTTGTTATTGATTCTTCACAATCTACTTTTGTCCCTTGGTAACTAATCACTACAACATTGTTATAGCATTTCAAGCATTTTCATAACCTCTCTTCCCCTTTGCATTGTTTTGGTGAATTTTCAGCTTTAAAATTAGGTCTGTAGAAGGTGTTCAATCGTATAGAGTTGATACTTTTGGAACGCATAATGCTCAAAATAAACTTCCCCTCTAACTTGGTTCAATTAATAATGCATGTGTCTCATCTGTTTCCTTCTCAGTACTTGTGAATGGCGTTCCTTCTCCATATTTTACTTCATCTTGTCGAATTAGACAAGGGGATTCCCTTTCCCTTTTCTTTTCATTATTTGTGCGGAGGTTTTCTCAGCCTTTCTTCACCACAAGGAAGCAGTTGGTCCTCAAGTTTCTTATTTGTTATTTGCTGATGATAGTCTTCTTTTCATAAAGGGCTTCTTTGTCTAACATGGAGATTGTTAAGAGAGTTCTTCAGTGCTATGAATTTCTTTCGGAACAAACTGTTAATCTGTCTAAGTCTTCTTTGTACTTTTGTAAGAGAGTCTCTGAAGATATTAAGTTGACCATTGAGAGCTATATGGGAGTGAAACGTGGAAAAGAGGATAGGAAGTATCTTGGTTAATTTGCCCTTCTTTATTGCCCGTTCTTGGAGTTCTATTTTCAATTATACTAAGGATCGTGTTTGGAAAAAAAATTGTCAGATTAGAAAGCAAAAAATTTATCAATAGTAGGGAAGGAAGTTCTTCTAAAATCTGTTGTGCAAGCAATCCCAACATACTTGATGCAGTGCTTTACTCTTCCTATTTTGGTTTGTAATGATATATTGGCAATGGTAAGAAACTTTTGGTAGGGACAGAAGGGTAATGAGAGGAAGCTATGTTCAAAGAAATGGAATGGCCTTTATCTTCCTAATGAGAAGGGTGACCTGGGGCTTCTTGACCTTCATATTTTCAACCTTGCTTTACTTGTGAAGCAAGGATGGCCACTAATTCAATACAATGACAGTTTGATGGCTAAAGTCTTGATTGCCAAATGCTATCCAAATTCTGATTTTATGCGTGCTGTTGTTGGTCGCTGTCCCAACTGTCTTTGGCCAAGCTTGTTGAAGGGATAGGAGGTGCTTTAGGTGGGTTTGAGGTGGTGTATAAGAGATGAGGCATCCAATAGAATTTGGTCAGATAATTGGATTCATCTCATGCATTTATTTTCTTGTCCAATAGCTAACCAGACCTGGTGGCTAGTTCCTTTTGGTCAGCAGGTTCTAAATGGTTGTATGATGTCCTTTGTGGATTTGTACTGTTGCCTAACCCAATCTTTGAGTTCTACTGATTTTGCTGTATTTTGTGTGCTTCTTTAGTCTTTGTGGAGAGTTAGGAATGTATTTGTTTTCGACAGACTTCTCTAGCTACAGACGAAATTGTTTCTACTGGTACCGCTATTGCAACGGGTTACTTTAATGCTAATGATTAGTGCTGTGTGCAGTCACCTTTGATCCCTTTGGATAGTGTTTGGAAACCCCCCCTCCCCTCCTAGTGGTTGTATTAGGATTAATTGTGATGCTGTGTTGAAGGGTTCTTCTGCTGCTGCAGGTGTTATTTGTCGGAATTTTAGTAGCTCAATTCTGGGTGCATTGGATTTACGAGTCTCTTTTAGTGCTGTTATAGTAGGCCTCTACTTTGCTGATGGGTATCCAATGTGCAGCAACACATCATTTTCAGCATGTGATTTTCGAATGCGATTATTTGAATGTAGTTAGGAAAGTGGACTCTCTTAAGTCAGACATTTGCTCTTGGGTTATTTGGTAGGGATTATTAGAGTCTTGCTTCTTATTTTTTAGTCATGTTCTATTTCATTTGTTTATTAGGAAGGTAATAAACTTACTGATTTGCTAGCCCCTTTGGGTCTTGAGTCTTTTTTTTTTTTTTTGTTAAATGAGTGTTTAATCTCTCATTAGATATTAATTTGACCGTTATGATTGATTTGACTATTTAATGGAATCTTCTTTTTTCTCTCAAAAAAGAAAAATCTTTACTTCTCTTCCCTCTAATGTAATATGTATTTTAAATAGTAATCATGTTAGCATTATATATGCTTACGACTAATAAATATATAGCTATACTTTATAATAAAATCTCTATTTTAAAAAAATCAAAAAGGGGGTAATATGACTTGCCTGGCCACTTCTCAGAAGATGTCCAAGTCTTCTTTGAGGATGACATACTAACCTCAATTTTTATACAAATTAAAAAATGTAGTTAATATAATCACTATAATTATTTTTCTTAATATTTTCCTTATATACCCCACCCCTCTGTTAAAATATTAGATTCCTAATTATCTTATTAGAACTAAATGACTTGTATTACCAAATTATTTTTAAAACTAGCTATTTTTTAATATAAGACCTTATAGAAATACAAATTATATATTCAAAAGTACTATAAAATCAATAAAATAAAGTTGTCGTCTATTTTTCAAAATTATTCATTTATCTTGAAGATAGATGCGACTGTTCAATTTCTAAGATTATTTATTTGTCCAGAAGATAAATATGACTTTTTTTTAAGGTTATTAATGTTATGGATACGATAAGATCGTATTTATTAAATTCATTTCTTATTATTTAAGATGATACTCCTCCCATCCTAAAAATCATGTCAATTTAGGACATGATAAGGAGATTAAAAGAAATTACTAAAATTTGTATAATTATAATAAAAAATGACTATTATATCCCTAAATAGAAGTAAACATTCATTAATTATTCTTCTCTGTACATTCATTAATGATTTATTCAGAATGTACATATTCTTGATTGAATGAGGATAAATTAGAAATATAAGTAATAAATTTATTCTTGATTTGTGATATTGACAAATATTTTAGTACAACAAAAATAAAAATTTTTTATATGATTTTTAGGATAGAGGGAATATATCTAAACATTTATAAATATGAGACTTATATAAATGAATTGGGATATCAGTTTTGTTTTAAATTTAAGCAATTTTTTTATTTCTCTCTTTCCTATAATCTCTTTACTTTATAATTTTTATAATTTATTTTCATTATTCTATTTTGAATCAAATTTACAACAAAAAACATATGGTTGTAACTTATTTTTCTCATGAATTCCTTTATCAAACTCAAGCAATTAAATAAGATATATATATATATATATATATATATATATATATATATAGTGAAGAAAGATTTGTCAATAAAGATACATTAATTAAGGGTATATAATGAAACTAATAATCATCTACTATTTTTTTGGGAATGAAAAAAAAATAGTTTTAATGTATAGAAATACTTCTCTTATTGGAAATCAATGTATATATTTGACTTGACATAAAAACTTTAAAATGATATTGAGCCACAAGTTACTAAATTATCTTTACAATTAATAAAGTTAGTGGTAGAATCTATATTTAAGTGGAACTTATATCTTTTAAATTTAAAAAAGTCAATTTTTAAAACCTAAAAAGAAAATATATTTATTTTAAAATGTAAATATTTATTTATAGATATAATATAGTAGTAATAGAAAAGTATATATTTAATTTCAAACAAAAGGAATAGTTTGTTTTCAAACTTGGCCCTTTTTCCTTTGAGTAATGAAGGAGAATAAAGAACTTTAAGGACAAAAAGATACATTTATAAATTTATATAAGAACAAGAAAAAAAGAATTATTTTATTGCTTAATAATTGCAAGTGTAAAATATACTATGGGAAATTCTACTCTCGCATCCTCTCATTTTCTTATAATCTTCTTTTGTTTAAGCATATCACACATTATACAATCTGTCTCAATATATTAAAATAAGGTTAATCATAAAAATATGTGATTACATTCTTTATGATCCAAAATATAATATCCAACACATCCAAGTAAATGAGAGACAGTAACAAAGGAGAAATTTTTTAGTGCAATCGTCGCATCACGTCATTACCATAAGGTGGTGTAGCACTCCTCCCAATATCAGAGATTTAGAGATTTGATTTATAGTACATTATCTTTAGTTAATCTGTGTGCTCTTCTGCCATGTATCTTCGTACGGGTGACAATCGTGTTCATATTAGTGGATCGTATTAATTTAAAATAATTACATACGATACGTTAACTTAAATACGATTCGATTAATAAACGTATATAATTTTTATAATTCAAACACAACATGATTAATAAATAGATTAACATGATACGACGTGATTAGATACGAAAATTAAATAGATAATTATTAAACTTGTCAATGCATTAACCCAAATACCTACTAAATCTACCAACCTGTCCATCCATTATACAAAAAGTTTTACAAAAATCAAATCAAATTATATAAAATTAAAATAACAAATAAAACCGCTCATAAAGTCTTAAATAACTAATAAAATAACAAACCATCTAACTAAATATTTAGAGATCTCAATAAATTCATAAAATTTAATCTTAAAAATCTAAACAAATGTCTAATTTACTTAATACATTAAAAATCTAATAAACTTCAAACAACATTAACATAAATGTTTAATGCATGTGAAACATCCTCAGTAGTTAATACATATGAAGCCTCCCAGTAGGTGTCTCTTTATTGATTGATGTTCAATTAATTCATGTAATAAAATTAAATTATCTAATTTTCTATAATGAACTTTATATTATATTACAAAAGTATTAAACATAAGTATTAAAAAAAATTAAACAGATTTGCGAGTTGAATCGAGTTGAACCCGTTTATAATATGAACACGTTTTAAATTAAACCGATTGACCCGTTTTGACCCGAATTCATAAAATTTCAACCCTAACTCGCTATAATCATATCATTTTTATGTCATGTTGATGTGTTGTGTTTAAAATTATCACTCCTATATCATCGTATAAAGGAGTTCAATAGATAATCCTTTAATTTCATCACTAAAGAAAAATAATTCATATCTAAAAACTCCTTTGGCAATGTCAGTATTATAAGTACAACAAACCAAAATTTTATAACACCCATGTCTGCAGAAAGTACAAAAAAGCCAGAATTTTATAGCACTCATGTCTGCAAGCTTGGGATTTCTCATCACAATAATCTATCTATTCTTCTACCAGGGTAGACCCTCTAAATTTGCCTTCAACAAAGTTCGTTGGCTATTCTTTTCTTGAGTTCCTTGAAAGGCTCTGGGTTTCTATTGTAGGCTTGGGATTTCTCAAGAGGTTTGAAATTTCTTATTAAGATAACCAATCTATCTCTCCTGCCACCTGTGTATACCCTATTGCTTTCTTTTCCTTGTGTTTTTCTCATCTCGAGAGAAGGCTTTGGCTCTATGTCTTAAATGGCTTCCATCTCTTCTATGTGATTCACTTCGTATATCCATTGTTATCTTTAGGACTCAGGCTGTTAGTTTTCAATTGCTCCCACCTGTCCAGTCCTCCTATATTCCATATTGTTGGCAGAAAGGATTTGGATTTCATTTTTGTATGGATTTCAGCACTTTGAAAAAGATTTTTTTTATTAAAATTGAAATATTCTCCATCCTTTTCAAATGGAGATAACAGGATCCGAGATCGCACAATTAATTATAATCATCTCTTACGATTATATAAACATTACATCTAATTATATAAATATTACATATAATTATACGACGTGATTATATAAATACCATAAGCGATTGAGAAATTCTTATATGAATTCGGTTCACGGCTCCACATGTAGACCGGATTCATTCAGTGGCGACACCTGTCCCAATGAATTTTTTATTGCAAACTCAATTTTTTCCTTTTTTTCTTTTTCGTTTTCCTCTTAACCTCAACCATGGTTAAGGAGACACAGAATACGGTTTTTGAAATTTTGGAATCTTCCGCCAAATTCTCCAAGGCATCTTCTGTTCACTCTTCGAACTCTTCACTCACTCTCTCTCTCTCCACTACTCGCCGTCTAGACCTCCGATCATGCTCTCTCTCTCCACTCTTCACTCTCTCCCCACTACTCGCCGGACCTCCTGCTCCTTTCTCTCTCTTTCTTTCCGTCACTATCTTCCTTCCGATCGACAATAGGGCTTCGTTTCTAGGCATCGGCAATGTCGACCGGATTTTAGGCAGTACTCTCTCTGTAGCCCACTCTGTTCACGAGCCTATATTGATTTACAAAGGCAAATCTAATCCCAAAAATGCAAACCCTAGTGGGGTCGTCGGATTGTGTAATTCGGGTGCAATTGAAACCGATCCTGGAATTGGTGAGTGTTATTCTATTAGTATTTTTTAACATCTTCTTATTCTGTCGTGTATTATTCCATTGATACACAAGGGACATATTTTCTCTTTGAAATGGAAAAAGAAGGGTGACTAGCTTCTTACTGGAAGCTATGATAAAACTGCAGTTGTATGGGATGTTAAAACTAAGGGATTGAAGCAACATTTTGAATTTCATTCCGGTGCTGCATTATTAATGATAGTATTTTAGCCATTAATATGATTTTTTCCCCTAGGTTCTTTGGAAATTGAAATCTTTGTATTCTCTGTTTATAGGTCCCATGCTTGATGTTGATTGGCGAAGTAATGTTACTTTTACAACAAGCTCAATTGACCATATGATTTTTGTCTACAAGAGAGGAAAAACTCGACCAAGTAAAGCATTTTCTAGCCATCAGGTTTGATTAGAAATTTGGGTTTGCCACTCCTTGGTTTATTATTGTACTTCATGCTGCAACTATTTTCTACGTGAACCTCCATAGAAATTACATTTGATCCAACACCTGTATTTGTCCAAAATTGTCTCTTGAATCAAAGTTTACCAGTTTGTGCCCAAATTTATTGTTGTGAACTCTTTGAAGCTTCCCATTTTGCTATGTTTTCAAATGGATTATCTGTGGTAGGAATTGTTGTGCACTGTTTGCAACTCTCTCCCCTGTTTGTGCAACAAAGTGGCTGCTTTTATAATGATGTTATGCTATAAGTCTAAAGCCCAATTCCTGACTTTTTTAATTCCAGGGTGAAGTTAATTGTATTAAGTGGGATCCAACAGGTTCATTGTTAGCCTCTTGCTCTGATGATGCCTCTGTAAAGGTCAATTTTATTTCCTTTTCTTGAGAGATGTATTTGATGTTCCTTCTTTTTCTATATATGAATGTATGTAAATCGTGCAGTTCTCTATCAACTGGCTATAATTGATTACTAGTTATGTGTAATCCTGTATCTTTATCTGTTAACAAGTTGGAATTCAAAATGCAGATATGGAAATGAAGCACGAAAAGTGCATTCATGACTTGAGGGAGCATGCTAAGGTGTTGCTGTTTTTGAATTTCTGCTTTCTCATATGGAACTTATTCTCTAATTGATATATTCTGGCCGTAGAATGCTTATTCTTTCAGGATTTGATGGCTTATTTTGTACTGGAATTTTCATATGCTCCGGACTGTCTAATTGCTTGTCCCATTGACTTTTTTGGTATTTTTCATTGAATCAAAGAATCAAACTCTTGTAGTCATTTCCCTATATTACTACTATTACTCTAGTATTCTTCTATATTGCTGTCCCTTATTCCTCAGTCACGAAGGTCATTTTTTGTTTAACCTAGATAATGCAACTTCAGTTTTCTTGCCTAAAGTGTTTCACAATTTTCAATGTATTGTTTAGGATGTTTGCTTCATGAGACCTTTCGTGCAACTTTTTTCTGTCATTTTGGTCATTCCCACACCTACTACTTGGTTGCTTTATGTGACTTTTTTAGATACTTTTAGGAAGAGGATTGTTTTAAATAATGTCATTCTCACTCTGTTGTCATAAGCATGGATCTAATATAAATTAGGTTCTCGCACTGGCACATGCATACATATACAAAAACAACTTAAGGTGGTAGATTGATTAAACTTCAGTAAGCACACACCCTTGAAGACCTTTTACTATAGTGCTTTGTTTGTTCTTGTTCTTTTTTCCCATTTTTATTTTGTCCTCCTTTTCACCTGTGTATATGTTATGGCTCCATTAATGGCTAAGTAACTTGCCAAAGGAACTGAGAAATAATTCATATGATGTTTCTGGGAGGGAGAAAACTTCTATTACCTAACGATTAAACTTTTTCTTCTACAAGGCATCATTTGACTCAACAGTGAACGTATGGGATCCTGAGGGGTGAAGACTTCTCTACAGCTTGAATGGGCACAGGTGAATGACTTTTAAAACTTTTAAAACTTTTACATTTTGTCTTTTACCTGTTCTTGTTGTAACTATACCATATGTGGAAACCATATTTTCAGATAAATCATCATTAAAAGACATTCTGGTATATTTGAGTTTTGTGTACCATAACACCTGAGGAAAATTATGAAGCGATCTTAATTTTATTCACTTTCAGGTCCATATAACAAAGAAACATCAAACTACTAAATCAATAGTATATTTTAGCCTCAAGGGAAAAATATATTTTATTGTCAATGTGGACAAAGAAAACTTTTAGAAGGTTTTACATGAATTTGAAAATACGAATTTCAGGCTAATTATATAATTTTTTTTTTTTGGGATTGCAGCATTTATGTTCGATTCATAAGCATCATCCTGAAAATATTAAGCACTAGGTATAAAAAAATTACCTTTATGACAGATCAAATTAGTTTTAAATATTTATTTAATTCAAGATTATTGTGTCATGGTACATTAACCAGTAGAACATTCAATGTATGAGATATATTGTTGCGAAAATGCTATAAGGTTTTGTTCAGACAGCCGAGTTTAATACTTTAAACTTCTTGTTGATTAATATGTGTGCTCGTCTGTGACAACCGTCTTTTGGTTCCCTTGCTTGTTAATTAATATGTGTGCTCGTCTGTGACAACCGTCTTTTGGTTGACTTGCAAGGGAACCAGTGTATTCTGTTGTTTTTTGCCCAAATGGTGAGTTCTTGGCCAGTGGTTGTCTAGATGAATCGGTGCATATTTGGTCACCAAAAGATGGCAAGATCACCATAATGTATACAGGCAATGGAGGCATATTTGAAGTCTGTTGGAATAAAAGATGATACGACTTTTCTATTGACAATACCGTTTGTAAAATATTAGATTTCAGAAGGTAGTAGAAAATGTAAATTTAGCTAAAATGTACCATGTTTAGCTGGAAAATGTTGATTTTATATTCCTTATTTGTTATTGAAGGATTTATAACATATTCTTGACTAGTTTCTTTAGACTCTCCTATATTTTATGGTGTCAAATGTAGAGTACATTTACCTTCTACAGGGTTGGGTACAAACATTAACATCAAAATATGATTAAGCAATTTATTGTAAATCATTTTTGCTTGTCAAGACTCACATACCAAACTATGGATCTTAAAACAATTTAACTCAACAGAAAGCCATAAATTATCTTCCAAGAAGTTAAACAAAATATCGCCTTGTCAGAAACAGAAGTCATATGAATGCCAACAAGTCCTAGCCAATAGTCTAGCAGAATTCACTATTCATTCAGAACTGCTTCAATTCCAGATTTATCTATAGCAATCCGAACAAATCAGAACTGCATCAATTCCAGATATCCCAACCTTTTTCCAGCAATACGCCAATCACTCAAATCTTAAGACATGCAACTAATGGAATATAATTATGTAGTAATATTAGCAATTTGTTCAAGCCAATTAGGCAATTGGTTCTTTCATATCAACAAATTTTAGACTAAAAAAATATACAAATCTTATTCCACAGTTCAACAATCACAAGATCTTTAAAGCCTAGTCCTCTTCCCTCCATTATTGAAGCTTCATGACAAAAATGAGCACAAAGATTAGACAAACGTAAAAGTTCTCCCAATCAGCACACTCATTAACTGAAGATGCCACAATCAGAATTGCTCCAGTCTAACAGCAGTACTTGGTCGTCATCATCTCCAGCAGTATAACAAGTAATATCCACAACTATCTGCCTGGAAACATCCAGTGATGTAATGCGTCCCATGACTAATCAACAATTCAACACAAATACTCAAAATCCCACAACCTAGAAGCAGAAAAAAAAAATGCTGTGATGGATTCGAACATTCAACAATTGAATGCTATATGTACTCAAAAATTCAATAATTGAATGCCACATGTAATCAGTAATTCAACACATTTACTCAAAAATTCAGTCATCAATTGAATGCCACATTTCCTACAATCACACAGAGCTTCCAGTCTAATAGATTCTGTGATGGCAAGCAGTACTTCACAACCATCATTTAAGACTGATACAGCACAAACTATCAACATGTACTTCACAAACCATAACTAAAATTCAAATCAACATGCAACAATTAATTTGTACAACCTAACCATAACTAAACACCCACCAGTAGTGATCCGAATATTTCCAACACAAACTGTTCACAATCTATCTTGACTACTCACAAAATTCCTTCTACAACAGTAGTATCCAAGAGAGCAGGAAAGTAGAAGTAAGAAAGTGCAACCTGTGACGTAGCAGTTCCCATTAGAGAAGGCTTCAGGCCACTGTAAAGTAATTCCAGCCTTCGTTTCTAATAAGTTGGTAACCCGTCTAACAGCACCAATAAAAATGTCAAGCAAGAGGATTCAAACAAAAAAGTAATATCAAGAAAACACTCCAAAATACCAGGCACTTAAAGGACACTTAAAAGTTATTGCAATAGTAAAGCTTTCCCTCAACTGAAACCACTCCAAAATACCAACTCAACACCACAAGTAATATAAAGAAGACTGTACTTCAACAAAAACACTAGCCTGCTCCGATTATACTCAACAAAATAGGTAAATCCAATAATGTTCACCACACCAATAGTAAATGAGCATAAGATTTGGTGCTTTAGCGATGGCTAGAAACTTTGGAAGAAACTACCAGTGATAGATTTGGTCGACATTGGGGCTAGAGTGAGTATCGCGACGGAGGGGAAGGCCGGACGGCGATGAGAGAGGGAGACACCGTGACCAGATCTGTCACTGCATTACGGGTAGAGAATATGGCCATGAGTACAGCGATGAAGGGGAAGGCCGGAGTTCGACTAGATCTATTTGCAGAATAGAATATGATGGTGGCCGCTAATCGACGGCGGCAGTCTGACGGGGAGACAGAACGAGTGAGTGAAGGAAGAGAGAGAGTGCGGGGTGGGTGGAATTGTGTGAATTGCGAAAATTGGCGGACTTTTCCAATTTTCAGGCGATGGAATTCAACTATGGTTAACCATAGTTTGTGGTGACGACTGACGAGGAAATGAAAAAAAAAAAGAAAAATTTTTATTTTCTAATAAAATAATAGAGAAAGACAGGTGTTACTGTATGAGAGATCCGGTCCACAAGTAGATCCGGTCCACAAGTAGGGCCGTAGACTGAATCCATATAAAATTTTTTTTAAGTAATTATATAAATATTATACATAAATGTTAGAACGTCCAAAATGATATTATTCTATTAAAAAAAAATGGACACGCAATTACTTTTAACATCATTAAAATTTTATAACTTTTAATTTATGTCATAAAATAACGCAATTATCGTACAAAACTTGTGGGTCCCAATCTTAGATAATGGAAGAGGCTTAGTGGCTTTGACGCTAACAACAATGGTTAACATATTTTGCCAATGGTCTTCCAACTTAGACGCCTAATCAGACTTCTGATCCGAAAAGGAGTGTTACGTGGAAGGAAATAATTGGACTACTGCACCACCTCATGTCGATGACGCGGTGCAGCAGTTTCATTGAAAATCTTCTCCAAACAAAGTGGAGAATTTTAGTACTATTGACTGGGAGAAATGTTAGTTTAGTACTAAAATATTAATTGCATCAAGTGCACGCTTTAAAAAGAAATCAACCAAAAGAGCTAAGGTTCTGTTGGATTGTCAATGAAAAAGAGGTAAGAAAGTAATAATATTTTTTTAATTTAAAAATTAATGTTTGATTCTTTACTTATGTTTTGAGAAAAGAATCTGATTTTTTATATATGAAAAAATAAATATAAAATATTGAAAAAATAAATTCCTACTGAAAGGTGATATTATTATTCCTTTACTAAGATCTTAGTAGTAAAAGATAAAATTAATTTTAATAAATAAATAAATATTCATATTTACATATTCCTTATCACTTATCTTTCAATCATTATACCTCTCATAACCTAGTATTATTTAAAAAAAATTATATTCTTAATTATAATATCTTTTAAAAAAATTAAAAGGTTCAACACTATAAGTAAAATAATTTAAAATTTTAATTTAATATATCATGATTGTATAATTTACATGAAAAGAATTTTTATTAAATTTTCTATAAATATTTTAATTTGATAATAATCAATTGTTATTAATACTAAAATTAAACTAAATATAAAAAATAATTATAATATCGAATAAAATTTATAATTTAAAGATATACGAATAATATTTATGTGATTTTCATTTACTATAACCATTTGAAAGGGAAAATATATATATGGTTAAATTATACAATAATATGAGAAATATTTAAAAATAATTTTCAATTTTTGTATATATAATACTTTATTTTTAAATATTAAAAATACCTTATATTACTTTATTTCAATATTTTTTGAATATTCCAAATAAATGAGCTATTTGAGATTGTATTTTGATGATTCACTTTCTTAAAATTTAGATTCTTGTAACATTAAAGATTTTATTGATAAGAGTTCCTTTGAAGCAGCAAAAATACTAAAGATATCATCAATACTATTACTTTTGCCCTAAAACAAATTTCTCATTTAGTTGCATAAAATTTAGGAAAATATTTTATCACTACCCTCTTGCAAATTTGCTTTTCTGTTTGAGGATTTTAGGATACAACTTTAAACCTTTATGGGCATTAAAATGGAATTCCTCTTTTCCGAAACCAACTTTGCAGTTTTGCAAGCTATTTTAATATTCAAGGCTAAGGAATAATTTTAAGTTCTCAATTTGGTAATTGAAGTTTGTGATAAAATATGATAGTAACTTTTAAACTCTCAGCAAATTACTTTTTACTTTTAAACTTTCAAAAGTTTGTTTTGCATTTTAACTACACAAACGACATAACTATTATCGATCTGTTTTTTTTTTTTTTTTTTTTTCGTTTAAAGTTAATAGGAGCACATCTCATGACTTGTATGTAGGGCATTTTAATCAATATAAGTTTTTTTTTTCCAGTTCTTTTGGTCCTTCAAAATAAGACTAAATTAATGCCATCAAATTTTCCTTTTTTTTTTTTTTAGATTGTGTCACTTTATAAAGGTTTTCTCGCAAAATTTTAAATGGTTAAAGATGCAAGCATAAATTAGCCAAAGATAAAAACCCCAACTCTTCTCCACCACCACAGTCGTCCACAAGAATTTAATTATTTTATAATTCAAGAATAAAAATCAAAATATGCAAAAGTTCAATGATAATTGAGACTTCATTCTCCAATAAAATTTCATATTGTTGGAATCTTATTTGATAATGAAATGATTATTCATTTTGGAGTGAAATTAGTTTTCTAATGTATATACTTTTTAGTTAGATAATTATTTTAATCTTTTTAGTTGACAACATCATAAAATTATGTTCATACATTAGTTTACTTATACCCCTACTCCCCCACCCCCTCCCCCCCAAAAAAAAAAAAAAGTACACCACATATTCTCGTAGAAAATAAAACAATTATAACAATTGAAGGGGCAAAATTTCATCAAAACACTTGGAGGAAAATTTTGGACATAATACTATATGGACACCTTAATCATTTATCAAACAAGGGAAGGCTCTATGCAGGATTTCCATTTTTTTTTTAATTTTAACTTGCTAAGTAGAAGACTATATGCAGTTTAGAGGGATATATTTAACGCAACTAAAAGCTTGGTTAGTAAACTGAGGTACCCACAAGTGCAGGGAATTAAAATGGAATTAATCCCAACTATAGGAAACATGACTGTCAAAGGAAGCTAAGGTTTTCTCAATAGCACTAGCAAATAAGATTATGAAAGAAATATTACAAGGCAAAAAGAGAAGAGTAGTTAGAATTGACAACATCAACTAGGGTGAAACATTCTTATAGGATAAGCAAAAAGCGTTTTATACCGCTGACAATTTATTTGATATAGATTAATACAATAATTTAGAAACTAACAAGTTTTCTCTCCCTGAAGCTCTCCACAGTGTCCTTTAGGCTCACCTCCAAAGAAGTGAACTTTACTCCCAAACTTTTTACTTTCTCATCTGATAATTTGTAATTTGGAAAAGAAAACGCAGGATCATCAGCAGGCCTGCAAAGATTAAAAACAATTTCGAACGATCAAAACAAAAAGAAATAAAGGTAAACTAGCAAGATTAAAATTTTTTACCCTATCATTGTACCGGCTTGATGATTTCCAAAATGTTGTTATTATATCATGTAATAACATAATATGGCATTAATAATCAATCAGACCTTGATCTTATCACCAATATTCCC
This sequence comes from Voacanga thouarsii, assembly GCA_026120185.1. Classification (NCBI taxonomy): domain Eukaryota; kingdom Viridiplantae; phylum Streptophyta; class Magnoliopsida; order Gentianales; family Apocynaceae; genus Voacanga; species Voacanga thouarsii. The sequence goes on from JANUWF010001117.1 coordinate 3,085,006, forward strand.
AGAGGATCAGGACTGTAGCTTTTAGGACAATGTTTGGCAGATGTTTGGCAGATGATTAATACTTAACCTAAATGTTCATACAATAACTAACTTAAGTTCATTTGCCAATGCTGTTATTTCTATGCTTTTATGTGCAATACACAGAGCTACAAAGAAGAGGAATGACAATGAATGAGAGGAACGCAATACACAGAACCCATGATTGAGAGTATGTATGACAATGAATGGTTAAAACCATCAGACAGATCATTTCAACCAGAAGCCTGGAAATTTCTCATAACTACTTGAGCATATTTAAGTGTTCTAATGCGCAAAGGATGCATGAATCCATAACCTAGATGAATTTTGCATATAAGATTATTTTGTGAACCTAATATTTGGACAGAAGTCCAAGGAAAAATAGTTCCTTCTGTGGAAATAAATGAGGCTAAATGAGTTGCAAGTCAGGAGCTTTGGGCAATTAGTTAAGTGAAACAATTAGCCAACAGCATGCACAATTAGGATGTCGCATCAAATAAATCTGAAGATGAATTCTGGTTTGAAGAATGAAATGAAACACCAAGTAGCTTATAAAGAATTACTGAAGAAAAATACAGCAAGAAAACAACACCTACTTCTCTGGCAATTTAAGAGTAGGGTAAAGTTCTCTCAGAGTCTTGATGACTTCAGAGAAGTGTGTGGCTCTCCCATCAAAACAGTATCGTCCACTGGCTGTAGGAACTTCAAAAGCTAGCATATGTGCATTAGCGACGTCTCTAACATCAACCATTCTAATAATGGAATTTGGAAATGATTCAGCTCCTGTAGTTAATAAACCCCAATTACCTATCAAATCTTTGAGTGAATCATGCATGGGAATATAACAAATGGAAGAACTGTTCTCAATAGCCTGAGAGCTTAGCTTTGGTAGGGGATGTCAAACAGTGAAGAGAGATAAAATAGCAAAGCCTAAAAATCATAGTCTAATATAGTGAAAGAAATGTGAGTGAGCACATGAAGGTTAGCATCTAATATGCCTCACAAAGAAACTGAATTGCTCATGCAATTTAGGCTTGAAAATAGAGGCCCTGCTAATCCAAAGATGATAAACTACTAGGAAATCCTTTTAACTGATCAAATACAAGAAAACAGGTACAAAATTTATTTGTATAGAAATATATGCATACTTGCGGGCTGTGCATGTATAAAATGTATGAAGAATGAGGCAACTCTTGCAATTTTAATTTTATTTTTCTTCGTTAAATTTAAATAAATTTCCTAGAATGCATGATAAAGCTATCATGAAGAAAAGTAGATAAACAATGATAAATTATTATTATCATAAAAGAAGAAATTACCATTTACTAGGCTCAGAACGACCCCTGAACTTAGGCTAGCAGAAGGTTGGAGGAGGGGACCAATGACCAAACCTGGATTAATCACAACCATGTTGATTCCATGCTCCTTTGTGAATTTCCAAGCAACATCCTCCGCCAATGTTTTTGAAAGTACATACCATTGCTGACAAGGCCAAGGAAATTAGCTTGTACACAAACAAAATGCTACCTTATTCACTTGTCTACATATTTCTGTTAGAAAGCAAATATATTTATAGCAATTTCTAATCTAAAGGCTACAAGAGTTAATAAAATAAAATTAAAAAAAAGAGCAATCGACTGGTTTGATCAATAAAGATAGCACTTCTCCGACATTCGCTTCGAAAGCAATGATTTATTTTTATTCTTATTTTATTTTATTTTTGGCCATCATATAGACTTGATTTAATTGGCATTTTCAACATCTATACGAAAAGGCAAAGTTTTTCAATAACTAAGATTAGAACATTTCTTGAGATGATGAAAATGTTTTTCTGCATAAGACTCCTTATAACTAATTTGATTACATGACAGAATTTCATCATAGAACTCTCATTAAGTGATGTCATTAATGTATACTTGTCTCGACTACAAAATGAAAACAGATTGGTTTTTATCTTTTGGTTCTCAAATCCAAATCAATAACTGTTTTGGAAATTAAAACATTTAGCATCCACAATAAATTGTTCTTTTATTCTGAAATTCTTGCTGTTTTGGTTAAAATGGAAATTCTGCACTTGTAGTTTCAGAAAGTAATGGTGCAAGACCATATAAAGTATTAATTTACCGATGTAGTATGCAACTGATCTCTATCCACTGCATTGGCACTTACGTTGCATTATGTGCATCTTATTTCACACTCACTGCCTTTTATACAGTTACTAAGACTAGGGAAAGGAAGATGATGCTCATATCTTCTCTCTCCATAACTTAGAGAAATATAGTTAGTTTATTTGATTGCCAGATTCATGCATCAACAAGTAAAATAACAAAAAGCATATTTTTTTTCCACAAAAATATTTCTTCTTCAAGAGATTGAAGACAAGCTGCCATACAAACCTTTTGCTCCTCACAATATGGTGGATCTGAAAACCAACTTTCATCAACTACAACATCTGCCTTTGTTTGTTGATTGACTACAACTGCAGCCATGGAAGATGTTAGAACTATTCTTTTGATTGATTGAACTTTTGCACACGATCTTAGCACATTAAGTGTTCCCTTCACTGCAGGATCCACCAGTTCGGCCTAAGAATGAAGGAAAACAGGGAAATAAATTCTTTAAATGACTAATAAGAAATTGTTCTGGATGGCTGAAAGCTTAAAAGAATAAAAATTTTAATTTTGTATAAACTGAAATATGAGTTTTAAGACCACAATCTGTACCAACAGTAGCTCCAAATATTTTAAACGAACGAAGTTCCTTTTCGCCATGTTAGAATTTGGAGAGAAAATTGGAGCTACGTCGGTAACACTTGCATAATTTGGTGATAGTTATAGAAATGGAAACCATAATTAACCTTATCTTTGTAGTATTCAAATTCATATAACGTAAAAGGAATTGCAAAATTAATGGATAATTATAAAAGTTTCTATATCAAATGCTATGCACTTTGAATTAAGGAGAGAAAAAAAAAAAAAAAAAACCTAACACTAATACTTTCCACTCTCTGATGCATATAATCTGGATATAACCCAACCAACCAAAGCGCATCAAACAGGTGACACTATTATCGTGTCAAATTAAAAAGAATTCTAAAGTTAACATAAAAATACACAGATAGTATAATAGAGTATGACAATGTCCCTATGTTTTATTTTGTGCAGATTCTTAAATATCTTTAAGCAAAGACTTATGACTTCTGAGAAACTTCATTTCTACTACAATTTTAATACTTCACAAGATTGATAATGACCCGCTAGGTTTGGAGCTCTTTATTTACTTATTATTATTATTATTTTTGGGGGGGGGGTGGGAGCGTTTGGGGGTTTATAAGTGCTATACATGTTTGAACTTCTGGCACATCTGTGCTAGGAGAAAAGCGATGTCTGTTGAATAAATAGAAAATAATATTTTAAGCAAATTACAAAATGATGGAAAGGCAATTAATATGTCATGTTATTTATGTTCAATTTAGATGCTTCTGTAAAGAATTTGATAAGTAACCAAAAAGGATGTTATAGCCATAGCAACATGAAGCCAGAAGTCTGTTAGTGAAATGCTCACTGCCTCAAGCCTAACTATTTGCTCCTTAAATCACTGTAGCAAAACTTATTGTCGGAGAGACTCGCTGTTGACCCTTTTGATCATCAAGGACGAGAGATATAATGAGACACAGAAATTTAACTTACAGATCAAAGAAAATCTGAAATAGGAAAAATGAACATGGGCATTATCAATGTGCCCAACCGCAAATCTTAAGATTATGTCCTCCGCCTTTTGGTATATATTGTTTACCAGCCTGCTAGGATAAATGTAGTAGAACTCTTTAAAATGCATGTAAAAGAAATATCAACAGAGGAAGAAAGTTGGCATATCGTCCAATAGTAACTTGTCTAAGACAAGAATATTAGAAAAACTATTCCAAAACTGATGAAACATGAAAAGAATGAAGACTTCCAATGGCCAAATAATTGCATCTTTTGAAATGAGGAGTCTACAATAAGGTGTAGAGGTTTATGTACCTGTGGGTCCTTAACTTGAAATAGAACTGGAGATGCTGTATGAAAAATGCCATCACATCCTTCAACCAGAGCATCAAAGGATCCTTCTTCAAGCAAGTCTGCCTGAAACAAATGAAGTCTTTCGCTCGCTCCATCAAGTGAAAGCAAATGTTCTGTCTTTTTTGAATCATCTGAGGCATCCAAAACAGCAAGGTAGTGATATGGATTAAACTACTAAACTTAAGCTGTGACAGTGCTTCATGTTTTACAATTAGCATTGCATATCTGAGATAGATATTTCTCTACAACTGGAATATCATCTGCTAATTAGATACGTTAAATCAACGTAGCACTGACACCATATTTAGTTGAAGCTATTATTGGTACTAAATTTGCTCAAAACCTATGTATGCAAAAATGACATGCTGCAAGCAGATTAGCAGGGTCCCAAGTATCTCAAATTTGACTTAACCACCTACTAGATTGAGTCCAAAAGTTGCCTCACACTTTAGAGAGCTCAACTATCAAATGCTTAGACTTCACCAAGGTTTAAAATTCACTGGCCTCATTTGCAGTAACTCCTCCCCCAACCCACCAAAAACACCCTATGGTATCAATAAGAAACAATAGAATAATATTATTATTAAAAAAAATGCACACGTGGATAGATTTGCATAAAGCACAATTGTTTAATTACCATTACACAGGCACGTAAAAAAGTAAAGATAATAATTTTAGACATTTTAGGTAGTTAGCCTCTCATGATAAAACATGCCAGCCCAAATGTTTGTCAATGCAAAATCTTTTAGGTTTTTTAATTTTTCTTACATAATCCTCATTTTTCAACTATCAATTTTTACTTCACTAGCTTTGCAGCTCCAAGACGAATACAACAACCTATTGAAGGACGAACCTAGCACAGGGATCCTTGATCCCCCATTTCAATCAAGCTGGGATGCCCCCAAGTTCAATATTAGCTAAATGTAGACGGATCATGGTCTCCCTCAATGGCAGGTGTTGGTGGAATAACTAGGGATCATACTGGCAAGTTCATGGTGGCCTTTGCACAATAGTTCCTCCCTACGCATGCTGAAATTATTGCGATCCAAGTAGGTTTGCAGTTTGCAAAGAGCACTGGCTTTGGTCCGTTTATGGTAGAAAGCGATTCCCTAGGAGCTATCAATCGCTTAAACATGGATGAGGAAGATCTCTCTTTCACTGGTCATTTGGTTCATGTTAAAACAGGAGCTCAGCGGAGGTTTCATAACAATTTTTTTAGCTTTGCTAAGCAGGCAGGGAATACCCCTGCTCAGCATGCTCTTAGCATAGACTGTAGTCCGTATTGATACAAGGATCCTCCCCATTTTTTACCTTCCTGTATCTCCTATGACACTGGTTATGTAAATGAATACCCCCTTCCCCCACACCAAAAAAAAAAAAAAAAACCTGCATTCCTCTTCCTTTTCTCCTCTGTTTCCAGCCTCCATCAGCGGCCTTTCCACTCTTTACCAAACTACAATTTACGATTATGGATTCTATATATTTTGGTCTTATCAACTTCTTGGATTTCCCTAACACAATACAGATATTATCCCATATTTTCATCTATTTCTGATATTTCCCCATCTATGTAGGAAAAGCGACACATATTTGAGCCATGCACCAATATACTAACGGAAATTTCCATTTCTCCATATGAAAGAAATGGTTGGAAGGTAAACGAGACTGAACAATATATTCCAACCCACAAACACCAAAAAAAATATTTACAAACATATACGTTGTCAGAAAAAAAGAAAACAAAGAGGACTAACTCGGGTCACGAACGGAAGCTTTGACAGTATAACCACGCTCAAGCAGTAGCTTCACAAGCCATGACGCTATGTAACCAGAAGCCCCCGTCACGGCCACCACCTTCTCCTTCCCTTCTCCGCTCATTCTCTCAGTCTTTCCCTCTGTGTACAACTGTAAGTCACCAAGAAAAGCAAAATTGCGTTATAGTGAAGCAAAACAACAGAATATCGAAGTGGGCCTTCAAAATCAAGCGTCACTATTGAGATAAAAACTTGTCCAGTTCCTCCAGCCACTCCTCCTCCATGGATGGCATATGTGCTTGGGCCATGGCTCCAGCATCAGTGAAAGCAACACCAAATTGTGTAACTTTCTATCATTGTGATAAGCCTACTCAACTCAACTTAGACCACAAAGCTCACGGAGTCAGTCACTTCAGGGAGAAATTTTGTCCTTTTGGCTTTTCCATCACAATGGTTGATTCTTCCCTGATCATTTGGTCCACTGCCAAGTTATTCGGGAATTTATTATATTATGGCTACATGGACCCAACCGTCTTTTCTTGGATTTTTGTGTAGAGTTTTTTGTTTGTTTTATTTCTTTTAAAATGTAGTTTGGATTTGATATAAAAATTTTAAATATATATATTTAAATATAAATAAATTACTATATTATTCTTATTAATTAAAATTGTTAATGAAAATTTTTATAAATTAGTGTAATCTGTGTCTTTTGAAAAGATTAGATTAGTTGTGAAAATTTAGAAGAATATGTTTATTTTAAGTACTAATTATTTAGTTCAAATAAAAAAATTAAATTAAATCAAAATAAATTAAATTTCAATTTCAGTACGAGTTTTATAAATTTTAGTTCGATTTAATTTATTTTTAAAATTTATAAAATAATTTGGTTCTATTTTCAATTTTTTCACTAGAACCGAATACTTTATATTTCTTTTTTTTTAAATAAGAAATGGATTTCTTACTATATAATTATGCATAAAAATGTGTATGAAGGGATAAAATATTTACTGTAGACACAATATTATATATATATATATATATATATGATATATATATATATATATATATATAATTGTATTCTAATTCATTCTCGATATTAATATATGTTATTGTCTGAATTAAATACATTATATATATTTATTTATTTTCTTTCTAGTAACTTGAAATAATTTTAATAATATACTTCTAAATGAATTGGATTATATTTTATTTGGTTAGAGAATCAAACACTCTCTCCGTTCCATTAAAATTAAAAGTGGTTGACGTGAAACGAGATTTTATATAAAAGTAAAAGATAGAATATAAAAATAATAATAATAATAATAGAGTATAATATAAAATAATAAAAATAGAAAATATATAGGTCTTATAATACTTTATACCAAATTTAAATATATAAAAATATATATATATATATATATATATAAGGTATGTTGATTATTTTATAATAAATTATATAATAAAAACTTTTCTTTTAATGAAAGTGTCAATTCTTTTGAGACAGTCTAAAAATAGTAAGTAATAGAAGGAGTAATATATAAAGTTTATTTTTTATTTCGGGTTAGATTTAAATTTAAAATGAATGTAATATGCCATGGATAAAAAGCCCAACTCTAAAATTGTGGTTTGAACTGAACCTTCATTTTCCCAAAAATGCCTGAAAATCGAATGTATATCTATGAATTAAAATCACTCCCTATATATATAAATAGCTACAAAAGTCTATTAATACGATACGTGGCACTGTTACATATTGACACTTGAAAGTGTTAAAATAATATTCAATTTAAATGAAGAGTTTTTTTTTAAAGGATATAAAGGTTATCTAAATTAATTAATTAATTAAATGTATTAATTAATTGAATTCATTAGTCAAAATTATTTGTTGAATTAATTAATTTTATTTATTTATTTAAAGTACTTAATATACTTTTAGAAAATCGTAATATTATAAATAAAAAATATCTATTTTACGCATTTTGTTTTGTATTTTTTCGTACAATATACGAACATCAAATTAGTCAAAGTTAATGAATTTTGCTTGATAAAGAGGCTGGCAGTTCATCAAGCTGAGGAAGTTACAAAAGAATGCATAGGAAGAAGCTAAAAGCTAAAAGGCTATTATAGCTGTTAAAGGACAATGACAAATTCAAAACTCTTTCTTCCTTGCAGTGTGTGGTTCTGGCTCTATGGGGAGTAAAAGTAATTTAATGAGGTTTGGATAAAAATGAACCTACTACCAAAACTCTATGGAATAATGATTTTGTTTGGTCCTATTAGGTTACCTTGAATATATTTTTCACTTAACATCTTTTATTTGGTAAAATTTTATAACTTTTTTTGTATAATGTACGAGTATCAAAGTAGTTATAATAGAATATGAATGGATAGAATATCATATTTTTTTTAAAGTTTAATAGAACATTATTCAAGTTCATTTAATTACTAATCAAGATTAAATTTATGTTCAAATTTATTTGATTGTTGTTTGCCAATGGTTGATATTTGTTTGAGTTTAAGTATAAAAAGTTCAATTAGAGCTTGAGTTTGAATTGGTTGGATTTAAATTCGTTTATTTCATATTTTTATTCTAAAATTTTATTAAAGATTAAAATTTCTTTAAAAATTGAAGTTCTAAATAAATTCAATTAAATGCTACAAATATTAAATATTAGTTTTAAAAATAATAGTACGAACATTTAAGGATATACATATATATATATATATATATATATATATATATATATATATTCACACAAAAGGATTGGAGTGGGACCCAATAATTAAGGAATCAGAATCTTGTATGTTATGGATTTAAACATTGAGGAGTAAGATGAAAATATTAAGGAAATCATACACTATTTAAATCATGTCATATTAAGAGTTGGGTGGACATTGTTTTCAGTAGAGCTTAATCAAATAAAAAGTTCTACACCTCAAATTTGATGGAAAGACAAGAATGGGCCTCCACACTTGAAGTTGCATCGATTAGATGCAAGAATGCCCGTTAAAGGCTTATTTGATAACCTAATGCATTACCTAAAAATTTATTAATTATATTTGAAAATTAAATAATATTAAATATTTAATTACTCTAATATATTTGATAATAGATTTTTAATAGCGCTTAATTTATTAAAAATATAATTAAATTTTGTTATAAATTTTAAATGAAATAAAATTATTTAATAGAAAATTTGAAGATTTATATACTTATCATTATTTTTATACTTATCAATGACTCAAGATGTAACACCCCACATATACCAGTTGTAATGGGCCATGTTGTCGTGGGATGTAACCCAATCTATCTCCCAAACAAAAGATTATTATAACATATCAAAACTTAAAGCAAATAAATATGAATATGCTACCTTATTAAGCTAGCAAACTAATTAAGGTAGATACATATACCTCAAACCCAACATAGACATGAGAGATAGGCTTACAGCCTGTACATAGGAAAGTTATAAAATTTTCACTAAACTGAACCAAGGAAGTGATACTGGCATCATTGTTGCGTATTTTCATCTCCAAATCCTATAAAAATGGACAAAAAATAAATACACGTGTAAATGTTATACTAAATGAGTACCATGTGTGTTAGTATTTCTCCATAGAAAATAGATAAAAGGGTTTTATCGTATTTTTTCATTGAAAATAACTCTTTAAATATTGTGGTTAAAAACCTCGTCAGCTGATATCAAAAGAGTCTATACACATTTGGAAATCATAGGTTACTGAAAACTGATGCCCCACATTTAAAGAAAATAGGTCTATTTTCTTTTCAAGAAAAATATGCCTATAAGATAACAGTTAGTATCCTACCACTACTCATAACATTAATTTTGAGCTTTCAATCATAAATCATACTATATTTTCAAAATCAAAGGTCATAACCTAGTACTCAATCATACCACACCCGTTCAGCTATTGATGGCTTTTTGTACCAAGGTCATTCAACCATATCTTAACAAAAAAAATACGTTTTTCATATTCAAAATTACATTGCGAAGTCATATCAAACACTAACGGGATCTTATCCCATCTACTCAGAAGGATCTCAATCCAACCGCATCAACACTATAGGATTTCAATCCTATAAACATAATAAAATGTATGCTTAACTCTGTGCATCCATCACAATCAGATGATTAACTCAGTGCATCCACCACAATCAAATTATACTATAACCATCATCATGGTTTGCCATCTGGCACGGGTGTCCCACGCTCGACTTCCGCTTTTACAATGGAAATGTATTGCTAGTTAAGGACAAGTAAATTACAAGTACTGTCGCTCTATTCTAAAAAGTTAACTATTTGGAGGTGGCCACCTACTAAATAGCATTCTCAATTTCACAAGAGCTGGTACAAGAATATAGACCCTTTGAATTCAAGAATTCTCAAACATAATCTACTAGAGATCATTGCAATATTATTTCCTCAAAAGTAACTCAATACACTTAAGAACTCATTTTTCCAAAATATTCACTTTTCCAAAAATACTTGAAATATAATATATACTACTGCATATTCAAATCTCTTTATAGGTGTTTCAATCGTTCCAAGGTGTCATATATAACTTATAAAATATGACTTGCATAAGATTCATCTTATAAATAATGACTTTTCATGTGCAAATAAAATGGCTTTATAAAATTCATTCTACACATGAAAACAATTTGGATATGCAGAGACTTCCAATATTCATGATTCTTAAAATCATTGAAGAGAAATACTTATATGCAAATATTATAGAATCACTAGCCAAAATGGTATTTGTAAAACAAATAGGATTCATCTTATTTAATCAAAACTAATATGCATATTGTAGCAAGTTAAACGTTCCCTGAGTCCGATCCACCTACAATAAGGAGACATTTCTAAAAATGTCACTCGAAGCTAAGAATTCAAGAGTATATTATAAGGTAATAAATACTCTATAAAACCTTCATCTCTTTTTCCTTAGTCTTAAAGCTCAAAGGAGACTTAATTCTCTAAGGTTCTTCCTATGGAATAGATTAAATGACTTGCACTCCTCTATTTAACGGAAATAGGTTAATATTTCGTGCATTTGGTAACCTTTCTTGCTATATTGATAACTTGGGCTATACCAACCCATTTTGAGTGAAATTTGTCCCAAAAACATTCCTATGATATTTCTCTATAGATTCCAACTCATGGTATGTTAATATCCTTTTCCATTCCGTTCAGTAATTGCTGTAAACTTACAGCAAACAAAATAAGGCATTTCAAGGTGAAAACATCACTTAGGTTTTTTCCCATGGATTCTTCAACATAACGTAACACATTTAAACATTGCAAGACCCCGTTTAGCATCTCAACTATAGTGGTTTAGTTAGCTATCGTCCAAACTACACCATATTTCCGTAAGTATCAAACCAGAATTTTTATCCTTTCAATTGGCAGCATTTGATATTCTTAATACCATATGATTCTTAGCCATCAAAATTTTACAAAACCTACTCCAAATCTTTCTTCTCATCCCAAAACATGTTTAGGTTCCATCTTCTCAATTCATAACCATCTTATTTCAAAGCATATTCACAAGTCACCAAATAATTATTTACTTTGTTTATTTCCACAAGAAATAGCTTTATAGCATTTCTTTCCATAAACTCCATACTATCCTTCTTTAGCTAATTCTCACCATTTAACTACTTTAAAGTGCACCATGCAAGCTATAAAACACAACAAATATTTCTCCTCAACCAACCGGCCAACATCCCCACATCAACAATAATTTCATTTCAACTTCCTTCCAAGAATCCATATTTTCAAGCATAAAATTCATACCATAGCAAATCTTCATTATGCATAAATTAACTTTAACTTTAGGAAGCTAAATCTCACTCACTTAATGGAGTGAAACCAAGCTTGCCAGTGATCCCTCATTCTTTTCTTGTTTTCCTTTCTTCTTGGTTTTCTTGTTCTCTTCTCTCTTGGTTTTCTTTTTCTTTCTCTTCCTTTTTCCTTTCTTTCTCTTTCCCTCTTCTTCTTCTTTCTTTTTTCCCTTCCCTTCTCCTCCAGTTTCCTTTTCTTTCTTTCTTCTCTCGATTTCTCCTCCCTTCTCTTTTCCGATTTCCTTTTCTCTTCTCTTTCCTCTTTTTATATTGTTCCTTGATGACTTGGTAGCTCTAGAAAGTCTTAAAAGTTAACTCCTTCGTGACTTGGCACATCTAGAACATCTTAGAGCCTAACAGAAGATGATTCAGCAACTCTAAAAGATCTTGGAATATGATGGAAACTAATGGAAGATAGGAGAAACTGTTAGAAATTTATGGAAAGCTTTAGAAGATATCAAAAGATGGTAGAAACTTGAATTGATCAAGCTTAGTCAAATTACTTTTCCTCATAATCAAAGCTTGATTACCAATTTTTTAATTTCCATTACATATGGTGGGCCATCCTTTTTTATTAACATGTTTGGTGCCACCAAATTTTATATAACATGGCCCACCATAAATAAATAAATAAATATATATATATTTATATATATATATATATATATATATATCTTCTTTTATAATTCTTGTATTCACTAAATACTTAGAGAAGATGGGTATTACACAAGATCAATTAATCAAACAAAGATCTGTTAATGCTATAGCCTTACTTGACTCTAGTGCAGATCAAAATTGCATAAAAGAAGGATTAATACCTACTATATATTTTGAAAAAATCACTGAAATGTTATTTTTTGCTAATAAAAAGAGTTTAAAAATAAAACATAAGTTATCAAATGTTCATATTTGTTTTAGAAATACATTTATGTCAGTAAAAGATTTATCCCAAAATGTTATTTTAAGTATTCCCTTTTTAACTCAAATATATCCTTTTATTGTTGATTTTAAAGGACTACATACCCAAGTATTTATTCAAGAGGTAACTTTTCATTTTATAACTTCTCTGACACCTAAAGATGCTAATACTTTAAAACTTCTAGTATTTCTCAAATAAATAGTATTTCTCAACATATTCAATATTTAAAGGAAGAAATCAACATGCACAAAATTGAAGAAAGTTTAAAATCTCTAGAAATGTAAAAAATGATTAATGAATTCCAATCTCTGTTATCAAAAAATGTTTGTTCAGATTTGCCTAATGTATTTTGGGAACGAAAACAACATAGTGTAGAACTTCCTTATGAAAAACATTTTACTGAAGAAAAAATACCCATAAAAGCTAGTGTTAGTGTTGTGCCCTAGAGGCAATCACTTGTACATTGTATATGACACATTTTATTTTAATAAAAGGCATTATTTATCTTACAGTTTCTTTTGTTTACTTTTATTAATATAACTGTTCGATAAAGTCCCTAGTACAATACTGTATTAAGGAAATCATGATAGAGATCATGATATGAGATTCCTACTACACTGTATAGTGTTAGTACTGAAATAGTCCTTAGTCGTAGTATTAATGAGACAAGACATCATTAATACGTTAAGACTAGCATGTGTTAAACTTCCTGATTTGATCAAGCGGTGGTTCTCATATCCGTGAGTATTGAGATACTCAAAGTTAACACATGGATGCTTATTAATAGAACAAGTTCATTGGATGACCTAACTTTGAGATAATCACATGGGCAACTATTTAGTGCCAGTGATATAATCTCAATATAGCAAATGTATAAGTATCCTTAGACTTGAGATCTCCAAGGTACTTTGTTTGCTGAGCATTGTACTTTGATTCCAATCTCCAGAGCTCAATCAAGAGCCGCCTATGGGATGGATATTGGATACATTGTAAGGTAAACAAAATTAGTTGAGAGGGTCAATAATGGATTCACCACTTCTAATAGTAGGGACGAATATCTCACGATCACTCGTAGGAATTATTACTCGAGAAGTCTTTGGCCAAGGCATATGTGTATTGGAAATAGCTCCAATTGATACACATCTAAAGTAGTGAATTCCTAGTACAAGTACTATTGTATTCGGGTCAGAATTAATTCTGGAGGGAGTTGGCACTAATTCTGTAGTCTAAACCGAATGAGATATTGTATTGTGAAAGGAGTTAATTGCACTATAGTTTGTTATTGAAGGGTTCATGTCAAGCCACTTGACTTCCTGGACTCTTGGGTGGTCATAATATGTTGCTAGATACGGCTCATGATTTGGGAATATGAGTTTATTAATTGATGAATTAAGAAATCAATCCTGATTAGAATTAATAGGATTAATTCTAATTAATTATGAATTATTAATCTCAAAGACGTTTGAATTAATTCATGTTCACTACCAATTGATCGGGAAACCTAATAAGTCACACACAATAGAGGATTATATACTCAAGATGTTATTTGATAACATAGTGGGGTTAATTGAGAGAAAGAGAAGTTGTTGTGGACAAATTATAATTAGTTATAATTCATGGTCCAAATTGTAATTGTGAGAATTTGATGTTTTCAACAATTAGGGAATTCTAACTGTTTTAGAATTCTGGGATAAAGGATTTTTCAGCAAGATTTTCGTGTAACATATAGATGAAACACGAAACCCTAGTTAGTACACAACATATGAAAACTCCAACCCTAGCAACATAACCTTCTCTTCTTCTCTCTCTTTCTCTCGTTTTGCAAAAAAACGTGAAGAACCCTAGCTGCCACTTAGTGTTTTTGCTAGCATAGAAAACTTCGTACTTGAGTGTATCCTCTGTGTGGATTACTATTAGAGATAATCACACACTGTGATCATAGTGGTTAGACGTTCAACTCTCGTGGAGTTTGCACAAGAGAATTATTGGATCGCGCCTCGATTTGAAGAAGAAATTTTTGTTCTTTGGACGATCAAAGAAAGGCGAAAAGCTGTTATCTTTGATCTATTTATATCTTGTTTTCCACACATATGCGAGTCCTGGGATGGATCTCGTTTTATTCTTCTGCTGCGCCGTATAGGATATGAGCCTGAGATACCCAACAGCTAGGCCTATTCAAATAAATGCTGATTTATTAGAATACTATAAAAAAGAAATTAATAATCTTTTAGAGAAAAAATTATGTGACCCTCTAAATCTCATTGGAGATGTGTAGCTTTTTATGTTAATAATCAAGTAGAAATAGAACGTGATGCCCCTTAATTAATTATTAACTATAAGCCATTAAGTAAAGTTTTATAATGAATACGATATCCCATATCTAATAAAACTAACTTATTAAAATGAATTTTTGGTGTTTTGATTTATTTAAAATTTTATCTAAAATTAGGATTTTGGCAAATTCAAATAACTGAAAAATATAAATATAAAATATATTTATCAACACTCCTTAAAATAGCTCAACAAAGACAAAATGATTCAAGCCCCCCAACTGTAGAACCATTGTAATTAATCAATCACAAGTCAATTTAATACAGCAGTAAAGCTCAATATGTTTACTCCAAAGTAAAATAAAAAACTTTCAAAGTCTAGAAATCACCTAAATGAAACATCAAACTTCTCGGTTGCTTAGTCTAATTCCAATCTGTTAGTGCTATTCCAAAAGAAATTCTAGTATGTTGCTATTCAGAATTGTTGAGGAAAAGCATAAGTTTGTTTTCCCCCAAGGTTGCCAATACCAAAAATCATAGAAGCAAAGAAATCAAGGTTGGAATCCAAAACTCTTAAATCAACTGAAGCAAGAAGAATGAAATCGAAGGTTTTCAATCGATAGAAAGGTTTGAAATTCGCAAGAAGGGTGATTGTACAGATTAATTTGAACAATGGGTCAAGCTCATAGATAAATAGTGAATGAGGATTGAGAGGGAAGGGTTTTTCCATCGAAGGAGTTGAAAGGAATTTGGGAAAAATGACATAAGAGATCTGTTTTATTTTTTGAAATTTGACATTACATGGCACTGTTGAAGCTGATATGCACGTCGTTGTCAATGCACAGAAGTTTGAAACATAAAATCAAAATGATGTCGTTAATATTATGAGTAGATGCACCATGTCGTGCGGCATGACCTCCATAGTACCATGCATGATTTTAAACATTGTGATTTTTTTTAGTAAAACGAAAACATTTTCATTTGAGTAGAATGCACGACGATGTCATGCATGACTTGCACGGTGCCATGTATTTTCAGAACTTTCAATTTTTCTATAGTATTTAAGGTCACAACGCCGTAGAGTATGAGCTCCACCTCACCATGCACTTCTAAAAAAATGCAAAAACAGACTTTTTTTATATTAATAATAAAGAACAAAAAATAACTGAAGCAATAAAAATAAAATGAAATTGATATATATATAATCACAAGACTCCATGAAAAATAACATCACAAAGAAATGCCTCAAAATCTAACAAACTAAATAAGGCAAAAATGTCTAACCAAGACTTATCAGCTATAAAATTCACTAAAAACAGAACAAAACTAAAACATCTAAAAATAAATATTTATTCAAGTGCAAGACATAGTAGAAAAATGATCAAGGTTTTCCACATTTATCACGTGGATTGCCTTCAGTATTTCTAAGCATAATTCCCATAGGCTTCTCAGCAAGTATCTGCACAAGTTGTTCAATTTGGCTTTTGGGGTGTGAATTGACTCTTCTTGGTTTCTCATTGATGCCTCAACACCTTAGAAGCAAGTATCAGTGAAAGTCACCAACTTATCAACCAACTCTTCTAATTATGGCCTTGATTGTACTTATGGAAGTGGTGGAAGCTGTGGTGCACGAAATGGTAGAGGAGCTTGGGTTCTTGGAACATAGTTAGCTTGAACTCCTTGAGGTTTCCTTGGCCTTAATTGTTCCAAGAAAATTTTGGATAATTTCTCTAATTTGGATTGTAAGTATTACCAAAAGAAGTATAATCTTGTCTTCCATTCCCCATGTAATCCACATGTTTAACTTATTGCTCACTATCAACTTCCAGTCCTTGACATTCATGATTAGGATGTCCTCTCCCACAAAAATCATACATCATGACTTGATTAGTAGAATTAGTATTCGTCTTATCTACTTTCTTTGTAAGTACTTTCAACTTAGCTTCCAAATATGCTATTATATCAACACTGTACATTCTTTGACTTTTAACCTTTGATCTTTGTATTCCCCAAAAATGGTTGTTCAATGAGATATATTCCATTAAATCAAAAAGTTCTTCTAGGATTTTTGAAGATATAGTTCCTCCTGATGAAGCATCAACAATTTGCTTAGTAGAAAAACTTAAACCATTATAAAAAGTCAACATTTGCAAACTAAGATCAAAACCATGTTGAGGATATTTTCTTATCAGCTCCTTAAAACCTTTCCCAAGCATCATGAATTGTTTTACCATTTAACTGGAAAAATGAGAATATATCATTCCTTAGATGGGCCACTCTAGCAGCGAAAATATTTAGCAAAAAAAATTTCAGCCAATTGATCCCATGTAGTAATAGAACAGGATGGTAAGGATCTCAACCAAGATTTAGCTCGATCTCTTAAAGAAAAGGGAAACAACCTCAACCATATGGCATCCTCAAATACACCATTTTGTTTAAGTATATCACAAATCTCCAAGAAAATTGCAATTTATCTAATAATCCATCAAACTGAACATTTGTTAAATCATTTGGATAAAATTAGGCTTAATCTCAAAGTTATCTGCATCCACTTAAGGTCTCACAATACTCGAATTTGTACCCGAAAAAGAAGGTCTAGCATAATCACCAATTATTCTTCTTCCATTACCATTCTTATTTCCATTGCCATTACTATCTTGATTGAATTTCATTTTCCCATTAAATTCACTTGAAATGTCTAATTTTTTCAAAAATTGCAAAACTCTTTGTTTTTGCTCTCTATGCAACATTTGAAAAGTCCTCTCAATCTCACTATCAAATTTAGCCAACTTTTTGATAGAATAAAAAACAGAGGAACTTGCATGTTAAGGAAATAAAACGGACACAGCACAACGGTAGGATAAAAATATACCTCTACGTATCCTCTTCTGGTTTGGTTGAGAAGATGATGCACCAACCACGGGAGAAACTACTTGCCTTGACGACGATTCTGGCGAGAAACCAACAACCCGAAGGCTTCTTCTTGGCATGAACGCGAAGCTTTTCGCTTCTCAAAATATTCCTCCGCCTATCTAAGTTAGTGAAACAACCTAGGTGAGTATGGTCGTTCTTGATCTTTTACTATTAATTAGCAAAGACAAGAAGATGGAAAAAGAGAAGAAGAGGAAAACGTGAGAAGCAGAGAGAGAATAGAGGCTCTGGTGTTCTTTTTTTTTTTTTTTTGTTTATGTTGTGTATCCTTTTTTGACTCTACACAACGACTCCTATTCACATCCCAAATAACCCAACCTCGGTGTTTTGATATTTCAAACATCCGAAAGTTATCAATAGAAAAGGTTTGGGTTATCCCCAACTCTTCTGTACCATGAATAATAAAGAACTCTTTAGTCCAAGCTATTGGGCCAAAATAATTTATTATTTTTCTTGAACCCAATGAGCTAAAAAATAATAACCATTAATTATTTATTTTTTGATCCTATTAAAATAACTTAATAAATAATTAATGAGCCTAAATGAACTAAAATAATTATTAAGCCTTTTATTAACTAGTTTAAGCCCAAATTAATTTTTCTAATTATTCAATCTGGGCTTAGACTCTGAATAATTAATTAACCAATCAAACTAGATAATAAATTTAATTTCTCTCATTCTTTTATTTTATTCCAATCCAAAAATAAATTAGCCTTTTTGAATAAAATAAAATTCTTTTTCCATTATGATCATTTCCTCGACCTAAAATAATTTGGACTTATGAGCTATTCTGAGGACCAAAAAGACATATCGCCTTGGCTACTAAAATAACAAAAATACCATTGTTATAGAAACAACTGTATTTTGTATTTTAAATATTTTCTAATATCATCATAAGAAAATATTAACCCTAAGGATAATATTGCGTTAGCTATGTCTTCGACTTACAGGTGGACTAAAATACCCCTCTACACATCGCCATTCATTTAGAGAGGAAAAAATGTACTAACACCTCTCTAAATAATATCTACCATCCTTAAGTTTCTAGTCCAATAATCTACGACTTCTTGGATTATTCTATCTTTCCAAAGGAGTTACCCTAAAGCAAATATCCAAGTCATGTTCGCCAAGGACCTGGATAATTAGATCATTCGGACAACTATAAGGGGTGATATAGTGTAGACACTATCTTATACAAATCTGTTTTGACTAAGTAGCCAGATATACCCAACATACAAGTATATTGGTCCTTCTCAAGAACCTCAACTATAGTATATCAAAGCATACATTCCCAACTTCGTCAAACCACCAACTTATACTCAAACTATAGAGTACAAGTCTACGTTGTAGCAGTAATAGTCTGGGTTTCTATCACATAGTACTTTTAAAAACCACTACTACAAGTCTAGTTCTATGTATTCGAAATACGCTTATGTTATGAAATGAGTAAACTACTCATTGGCTAAAGGTAAGACACTCCCTATTCGAAATTCATAATACAATAACCTTGCAGAGATGAGATTTTCATTCTTATCATCCAGTTAAGAACAATAGTTTATGTGTTAAGTATCCTATAGTCCATACCTTACTGTGAAAGGTTTCCATTCACATGAACCATTTACTTAAACACAGTGGATTTTTTTCAATAAAATCGTGCACAAATATAAAGAAAATTTCATAAACAAATTTTGAGAAAAACACTTTTATTAATATAAGTAAAAAATACATCAGAAATCTAGTCTAAGAGGGCATAGATTTCAACAATCTCCCACTTGCACTCTAAGACTAAGTAAGTCCATAGGTGCCCACTCTTATGGCGTCTAAGTGTCTTCTAAAGACTCTTCCTACTAAAGGCTTGGTGAAAGGATCTATTAGATTGTTCTCCGAGACAATCTGTTCCACCACGACTTCCCATCTCTGGATGAAATCCTGGATTAGGTGATACTTCCTCTCTATGTGCTTTCCCTTTTTGTGGTTCATTGGTTCTTTAGATTGTGAGACTGTACCAGTGTTGCATAATACTTCACAATCGGTTTGTCCATGTGTGGTATGACATTAAGTTCCAAAAGAAACTTTCGGAGACAGATTGCTTCATTGGATACCTCCGAAGTTGCCACATACTCAGCTTCCATGGTTGAGTCATCAATACAGGATTGCTTGATACTCATCCATGAAATGACTCCTCCAGACAAGGTAAAGATATATCCATTAGTGGATTTTCTCTCATTCTTATCCGCTTGAAAGTCTGAGTCTATGTATCCTGTAGAAACCAAGTCATCGGCTCTGTAAACTAGTATATAATCTCTCGTACTTGCAAGATACTTAAGAATATACTTTATAGCCTGCCAATGAACCTCCCCGAGGTTTGACTAATATCTGTTGACTAAGCTTATGGCAAAGCAGATACCTAGCCTAATACACAGCATGGCATACATGAGACTTCCCACAGCCGAAGTATAGGGAATTCTACTCATCCTATATTTTTCTTCTCGAGACTTCGGATAGTCTTTCGAAGAAAAAGACAACCCATATTTGCAAATGATCAATGCCCCCTTACATAAGTTCATGCTGTACTTGGCCAAAATCTTGTCAATGTATATAGCTTGGGATAAACCTAACATTCTCTACTTCCTATTTTTAAGAAGCTTTATTCTGAAAATGTAACTGGTTTCACCCAAATCCTTCATACTAAATTAACTCGATAGTCAAACCTTAGTAGATGACAATGTTCCTACATCATTTTCAATGAGTAGAATGTCATCCACATATAGGATAAGAAAAACTACATTTATATCTTTCAGTTTTCTATACACACATGGTTCATCCTCGTTTTGAATGAAACCGTAAGACTTTACAATCTCATCAAAATGAATGTTCCATACTCTAGATGCCTGCTTAAGTCCATAAATGGATTTCTTAAGCTTACAAACCATATGTTCTTGGCCTTTAGCAATAAAACCTTCTGGTTGGGACATATATATGTCTTCACTAAGAGGACCATTAAAAAATGTTGTCTTGATATCTATTTGTCATATCTTGTAGTCATAATGACATGTAATGGTAAGGAGGATACAGATGGATTTAAGCATAGCTACCAAGGAAAAGGTTTCCTCATAGTCGATCCCTTCTTTCTGAGTATACCCTTTCGCCACAAGCCTAACTTTGAAGGTTTCCACATTCTCATACACTCCCATCTTCCTCTTGTAAACCCACTTACACCCAATAGGTTTTATCCCTTCAGGTGAAGTTACAAGATCTCAAACCTAATTGAAGTATATAGACTCAAGTTAGACTTTCATTACTTCATGCTATAGGTCTGTATTGGCATTAATAATAGCCTCCTCGTATCTAGTGGAATCATATTCCTGATGGTCGGAGACCAGGTTAAAAGCCTCTCCAATCCACCTTTTTGGAACCTTAGATATCCTCCCACTACAACGAGGCTCCAATTGTATAGGCTTTTGAGGTTGTGCCTCTTCTTGTTCTATAATCGGATTAGGATAAGTTGATTCAAAAGAAAACTTCTCTTCGAATTCCAACCTTGTTGAACCTTTAGTGGATGTACTTTGTTCATCCTTCAAGTATTTAGCATTAGTACTCATGAATACTTTTTGCAAATTAGAATGATAAAAGTAACCACCCTTTGTACATTTTGGATACCTTACAAAACAACATAATTCTGATCTTGGTTCTAACTTGTTTCCCTTTATCAGTAAATAAGTTGGACAACCTCATATCTTGAAATGATTTAGACTTGGCTTATGCCCAGTCCATATCTCATAGGGAGTCCTAGATACTAACTTGGAAGGCATCAAGTTCAAAATATATACCGTTATTTCTAGGACATATCCCTAAAAAGATATTGGAAGAGTAGCATGAAACATCATACTTCAGACCATTTCCATCAATGTCCTGTTCCTTTTCTCAGCTACTCCATTTTGCTGGGGCATCCCCGACGTAGAGAGTTGGGATACTATCCTATGATGTATCATGTAGTCCTTGAATTCACTAATGAGGTATTCTCCACCATGATCCGATCGTAAGTCTTGATTAGTTTACCTATTCGATGCTCCATTTCAACCTTAAACTCTTTAAACTTATCAAAAGAGTCAGATTTACGTCTCATCAGATAAACATAACTATACCTTGTATAATCATCTATGAAAGTAATGAAGTACTCAAACCCCCCTCTTGCTGGTATAAACAAAGGACCACACACATCAGTGTAAACAAGACTCAATGCTTTTTTGGCTTTATCCGCCTTTTGGGTAAAGGGCCTTTTGGTCATTTTTCCTATATGATAGATTTCACACTGTGGCCAACTTTTCAATCTTAATAAGCCTAAAGGCCCATCATAGATTAACTTTTGAATCCTGATTGAATTAATATGGCCTAACCTTATATACCAAAGATATAAGTCATTGACATTGGTTTTTCTCTTCCTATTTAAAGGTTCTGATTGAGCATTATTTAATTGATTGTTAATAAGATTAATGAATAATAGATTTCTATATATCTGCCCAGTACATATAACTTATCCATTTCTAGTGATAGAAATACCAGAATGGAAAAAAATAAAATATCTTTGATTTATTAGTTTTACAACTGAAACCAAATTTTGTGTAAAATCAGGAATAAATAAAATATCCTTCAAAACAATTATTCTATTACAATCAAAAGTAAATTCTAATTCTCCCACAGCAAGGGCCCAAACTTGTGTTCTATTTTTCACGCGTAGTCCATATTCGCCCTTCTGAAGCCTTCTAACTTTCCTAAACCTCTACGAGGAGTTACATATATGATTAATGGCTCCTGAATCAACAATCCAAGTGGAAGTTAATCCAACCACTAACATAGACTTTAGATAGAGAACATTACCTGTAGGGTTTTTCTTGGCCTGAAGATCTGGACATTCCTTTTTCCAGTGTCCCTTCTTCCTATACTTGAAGCATTTGCCCTTTGGTTTATCTTTGAGTTGGGACTTGGGTTGATACACTGCATTTCCCTTCTTCTTCTTGAACTTTCTAGGCTTGGGCCCAATTCTCGAAGAAAAAGCCAACATCGCTCTAGCCTGTAGCTTCATGACCTTCTCTATCACCTAAAGCTCCTTCATCAACTCAGTTAAACCCATGTTTGACTTGTTCATGTTGTAATTCAACTTGAATTGAGTGAATAAGCCCGACAAAGATTCAAGAACTATGTCCACTTGGCTCTGGGGGTCAATAACAGCCCCTAAGGCTTCTGCTTCTTCGAAAGTAGCAATTATCTTAAGCATATGCTCTCTGACTGTGGCTCCCTCAGTCATCTTGGTGTTTATAATAGTTCTAAGAGCCTCCTGCCTTGCGGGTCGACTCTTATCTGCGAATATTGTTGCTAGAGATGTGCTAATATCATATGCAGTAGCCATATACTAGTGTTTGAATTGTAGAACATTTGACATGGAGGCTAACATATAGAATTGTGCCATTTCGTCAACCTTCTTCCATGCCTTTTCAACCTCACGCTCTTCTGTGGTGGAACGTTCTCTAATTATTAGGCAGGTCTCGTATAGGACATATTTATACTCTTCGGTTGTGAGTATTATGTCTAGATTCCTTTTTCTGTCCCCATAATTTGGACCCGTTAGCTTATTCTCACGGAGAATAATAGCTAAAGGACTAAAAGAATCTCCACCAATCATTTCTGAAATTTTGAAACATAAAAGAAATTCTCAGTATTTGTAAAACAAACAATAATTTGGTGCACTTTATCCTCATATTAAACTTGATAATAACTAACCCCATTACTATTATCTTTAACATGATTAATTTGGCTCTTAGGAAAACTGACATAGCTTATTGGGAAGATTAAAAGTTTCCTAAGTTAAGTATGATAACCACCACAAATTAATTTCCCTTTTAGGTAATGATCTAGAAGATAACTCCATCAAGGAATGGCCGTTTCTTCTTATTTTATATGAACATATCTCGCACTATAACCTTCAACGTGGACCGGTCGATCATAATACGTGTCCCAAGTTATCAATTACATTATTCCATTAGTTCTAGATCCTTGTGGTATCTCCATCCTATACAGGTTCACTCCTAGGGTGACACGAGGAGACCCATGATCTCTAATGAGGATCATAATAGAAGCCATGGGGCCATTAGAATTCCTCTCCAACTTAGTTTTTTAAATAAGGGTTTTTTTGAAAAAATATTATTTGAAAGATTCCAATTAAGTTCTCCTTTAATTTAAAATAAAATATCTAAAGCTATAAAAAATTCTATGTTAAGGTTTATACCCTTTGAGAAATCTTTTCTCTTGGATTAATTTTATTTAAGATAAAAATTTTCCACCAAAAAAAAAAAAAAAAATCCTAGAGATTTTGATCTCAAGACTTTATTTGACAAAAATAATTTTTCTTTGCTAAAAAAAATTAAAATGGCTTTCCATTTTAACTTATAAAAATTTCTAAATCTGTAATATTTTCTATGTTAAGGATTAAAACCTTTAAGAAAATAATCAAGGATTAATTTTTGTTCAAGTTAAAATAAAAATTTAATTAAAGAAAATTATTTTTTGTTTCAAATAAAATTTTCCAAAGACTTTGATTTTTGAGAAAAGCACACATAGGACTTAAAATAATTAGCATGCTAAAAAATTGTAAACATTTTCATGCTTTTCTATTTTTTAATCTTAAGTGCCCAAATAAAAGAATTAAACACATTAATTAAATTAATTATTGATCTTGTTTATTCTAATATCATTTACTATTATTTTTTATGCAAAATATTCAAAGAATATTAACTATTGTAATAAAAATAACTTTGTCTAGTATAGGAAAAAAAAAATTCTCTGGTTCAGTACACCTACCATACTGGATCATGGCTCATGGGAAAACCCATGAACCACGATCAATGGGGCGCGACCCAGGCGCCTGGTGCAGAGCAAGCTGCTACTTGGTTTCTGCGAGGAAACCGGGCTACCGCGAGGAAGCTTCCTCACGCACACCCTTGAGCCGAGGCCATATCGGGCCAGGCTGCGACTTCAAGCCGCGGCTGGCTTGGGCTACCTCAGCTCCCCTCTCATCAACAGCACTGGCTCAGCTCGGCTTTGGCTTGGCTTGGTCCATCTTTTCCACAATTTCGCTGCAATTTTTTTCGTTCTGCAAATTTCGTTGTCTCTTCTGCAATGCTTTGCAATCGTCCAAGGCCATTTCTTGTTACATTTTTTCACCAAAAAACATAACAACTGCTTATACCCTTTTAAATTGGGCTTACATGAAGCTAAACAAAACTGTGATAAAAAATTTATTGAAGCACCTATACCTCTACAGTGAGGTATACAGCCATTCTACCCATACCAAAACAACAAAGGATCTCATTATAATAGGTCTTGCCAGGTTTTATTAACTAGCATGCATCATCCTAACCCTTTCAAAGCCAATGCTCTGAGACCACTTTGATGGAATGAAAAACAGAGGAACTTGCATGCCAAGGAAATAAAACGGACACAGCGCAACGAAAGGATAATAATATACCTCTATGTGTCCTTTTCTAGTCTGGTTGAGAAGATGAGGCACCAACTACGAGAGAAGTTACCTGCCTTGACAACGATTCTGGCGAGAAATCAGCACTTTGTCAACTTCTTCTTGGCATGAACACAAAGCTTTTCGCTTTTCAGAATATTTCTCCGCCTATCTAAGTTGGTGAAACAACCTAGGCGAAGATGGTCGTTCTTGATTCTTTGCTATTAATTAGCGAAGACAAGAAGATTAAAAAAGAGAAAAAGAAGAAGACGTGAGAAGCAGAGAGAGAATAGAGGCTCTAGTGTTCTTTTTTTTTTTTTTTTTTTTTGTTGTGTATCCTTTTTTGGCTCTACACAACGACTCCTATTCATATTCCAGATAACCCAACCCCAGTGTTTTGATATTTCAAACATCTGAAAGTTATCAACAGAAGAGGTTTGGGTTATCCCTAACTCTTCTGTACCGTGAATAATAAAGAATCCTTTAGTCTAAACTATTGGGTCAAAATAATCTATTATTTTTTCTTAGACCTAATGAGTCCAAAAATAATAACCATTAATTATTTATTTCTTGGACCTATTAAAATAACCTAATAAATAATTAATGAGCTCAAATGAACTAAAATAATTATTAAGCCTTTTATTAACTAGTTTAAACCCAAATTAATTTTTCTAATTATTCAATTTGGACTTAGGCCCTGAATAATTAATTAACTAATCAAACTAGATAATAAAATTAAATTCTCTCATTCTTTTTATTTTATTCCAGTCCAAAAATAAATTAAACTTCTTGAATAAAATAAAATCATTTTTCCATTATGACCATTTCCTCGACTTAAAATAATTAAGACTTACGGGCTATTCTGAGGATAAAAAAGACACATCGTCTTGGCTACTAAAATGATCAAAATACCCTTGCTATATAAACAGTTGTATTTTATATTTTAAATATTTTTTAATATCACCATAAGGAAATATTGATCCCAAGGATAATGCTGCGTTAGCTATATTTTCGACCTACAAGTGAAATGACTAAAATACTCCTCTACACATCGTCGTTCATTTAGAAAGAAAAGAGTGTACTAACACATCTCTAAACAACATCTACCATTCTTAGACTTCTAGTCCAATGATCCATTACTTCTTGAATATTCCAACTTTCCAAGGGAGCTACCCTAAAGCCAATATCCAAATCATGTTTCCCAGGGCCCTGGATAATTAAATCATTCGGACAATCACAAGGGGCGATATAGTGTAGACACTATCTTGAACAAGTCTGTCTTGACTAATTAGTTACATATACCCAACAAATAAGTACATTGGTTCTTCTCAAGAACCTCAATTATAATATATTAAAGCATATATTCCCAACTTCGTCAGACTACCAACTTATACTCAAACTATAGAGTACAAGTTTACGTTGTAGCAATAGTAGTCTGGGTTTCTATCACATAGTACTTTTAGAAACCACTACTACAGGTCCAGTTCTATGTATTAGAAATAAGCTTATGTTATGAAATGAGTAGATTACTCATTGACTAAAGGTAAACCACTCCCTATTTGGAATTCATAACACAATAACCTTGCAATGATGAGATTTTCATTCTCATTATCCGGTTAAGAATAATAGTTTATGTGTTAAGTATCCCATGGTCTATACCTTACTGTGAAAGGTCTCCATTCACATGAATCATTTACTTAAACACAATATGTTTTTTTCCAATAAAATCATGTACAAATATAAAGAAAATTTCACAAATAAATTCTGAGAAAAATACTTTTATTAATATAAGTCAAAAATATATCAGAAGCCTAGTCTAAGAGGGCATACATTTCAATACTTTTTACTACAATCTCTTTTATGCATACATAAGAAAACTATCTTACAAAATAAAGCAACGCTAAATTCAATTACGGATAATTCAACAGTAAAACAAATCAAGCCAAAAGAAACAGTTATAGTAAGAAATGAAATAAAAGATTAATAAAATATGCACAAAAGATTAATAAAACTATTCTAAAATCAACTACCTAATAAAAATCAAAATAAAAAATATATATAAGATAAAAATGATTGAATCAATAAAATTCAAGTGTTTTTGGAATATTGACAACCGATCCCTGGTAACGGCAACAAAAACTTGTTTGTACTAGTTCTATATTTTAGGGAATAAATCAAATGTCAATCAAGTTTTAAATGTAAAATACCAATTTAACTCATATACACACAAAAAATTGGGCAAGTATACTCATTATATAGTATAGAATATAGTTAGTAAGTATCGAAGATCCTCAAAAATGGGATCAATTACTCCAACTTCTACTTGAATTCTATTGTTCAATCAACCAAAACAAGAAGTAAAACGACTAATTACTACTGTTAAGGATAAGAGAGTACCACACGAATATATCAATCCAATTCTCAATGCTAATACTAACATATTATAATGTAAGATTCAAGTAAGGAAAAGGGATTTGACATGTAATTAAACAAGAATTCCCTTAAGAATACTCAAATAATAAACATCATTCAATCAATTAATATCAAATTCAAGCATTGGCAAGATTTTCAAAATAAAGTAAAATTCACTCTCTTTTGAGTAACGAATCTCCTATCTTAAAATCTAACCCATAAATATCTCTATCATATAAATCAAGCCCAATGAAAATTAAAAAAATCTAATTACAATCCAAAAAGTCCTAAAATCCCATCTCTAGGTGACCATAAAACTTTATGATATGATTTTGGAGTTGTTTTCTCAATGAATTTCGTGGTTAAATTTAGGACAAAATGTAAGACCCATCAAAGAATTCAAATCAGTGAATTTAGTGAAGAAACAACATATCCAATTCAAATACTAGGACCCTAAGCCAAAATAGAGAACTTAGAACACTAGAAATAAGAATCAAGTCATCCAAATCACAACCAAAGACCCTTAATTCAAAAAGAAACCAAGAATACTTTGAAGAAGATGATTTATGCAACCAACTTTATTTCCAACAAGAACCTTAGATTATCTATAACCTAAGACCCAAATTGCAAGTTAATTAATCTATCCTAAAAGTGTTTATAGATTTAATACATAGGGAATGATTAGACCCTAAGAATGGTCTTGATGTTTATGGGATTTACTCAAGAGGATTCACTTCTAAAAATAGACTCTTTGATTTCTATCAATATTTAAAGTTATTACATTGAATGTTATAATGCCATATATATAGGCAATTAAACCTAACTAAGGTGAGATAAAATCTCAGACATTCAAACCTTTAAAATATCCAAAATAACCCTATTATATAATAAAGTAGTGAGAATTAAATTAAAAATAAAAGTAAAACAAAACAAGAAAAATCATCAAAATAGGCCTGTGCCCGAAATGACTTGGCGCCAGGTAGCCTTGTTGGTCCTGGTGCCGGGTGCACTCTGTAAAAATTTAGCCAACAAGCCGAGTAGACCTGGTTCCAGGTAGTCTTGTTGGGCCTGGCACCGAATGAGCTCTGTTCTTCATAGCCGGCTCATTTCCTTTTGTCTTCAATCTTTCTCTTATGCTACTTTGACCCTTCATATAAATTGTTGTTCAAGCCTTGATCTTTTTGGCTCTTCTTCTCCAATGCTTGACAACTTTCTTAATTCTTGTTTTGTCTTTTTGAAGATCTTTTAAGCTTCCCTTTGGTACCCATTTCTTTACTATCTTTATATTCCTTGGCTTGGTGGCTTGTTTGGCTTGAAACATTTATTGAAATCCTTCGTAATTTAAATTCTTCTGTGGCACTATGGAATGTGGTTTGAATCTTCATCCTCCTTCTTTAGCTTTAGCATATTATTTGGATGGATTCCTATAATTTCTCCCTTCTTGAAGATGATTCGTCCTCGAATTAACACCTATGTAAGATCTCCAATAAGAATTTTTTTTTGAAGATAAAAATACAAGTTTAGGATCTCCTACATAAAGCTCATTTTTCCATTCATCTTCACTTTTCTTCTTTGTAGCCTCTTTCTCATTATTTTCACTCTTCAAGTACAAAAAGGTCTCATTTGCTTTGTTTCCTTCCTCACCTTTTTCTTTTTCTCTTCTTTTGCACTCTCTTGTTTTGAATTTTCCTTAAACTCTTCTTCTTTTCTCTCTTGCTTTTACTTTTTTTTCAACTCTTTTCTCTCGTTGTCCTTCTCCCTCAAGATATTTTGATCTTTAAGCACCTCACTAGGGGATAATAGAAGTAGTGTAATCTTCTTTTTATCTTTGTTCAAAATATATGTATTCTCCCTCCCCTTGTGCGTCACATCCCTGTCAAACATCCATGGCGTTCCCAATAAAATATGTCCCACTTACATTGGGAATACATCACATAGCATCACATTTTTATAGGCCCCCATATCAAACTCAACCTCAATCTTTTTGTTTACATTTATTTCGCCACAATCACTTAACCAATAGAGTTTGTATGGTTTAGGATGTCTCAGAGTTTCTAATTCCAAGTCCTCTACTAAGGTAGCACTTATCACATTAGTGCAACTTTCTCCATCAATGATCATACTACAAGGCTTTTGTTGATACCCTCAATGTCCCTTCTCATGCCTTCCATTTTTGTTTGGAAAATTTTAAAGGCGGCTTGAATATCAAATAAAGTTCCTTGGGATATGGTATTAAGAATTTTCAAAGGTTCTCACTTAGAAAATTTGGATAAAAGTAGAAAGTAATTTCTTACAATCACTCCCTCACATGTATCTACTCAAAAATTATCATTCAACCCTCATGTTTAACTCTCCTTTGGCTTTTAACAAGAATAGTCTCACACTCTAGCCTTTTTTTTCAAGCGCTCAATTTCCTCAGTGAGTTTTTTCCACAAAAATCTCCCCAATTGCTTAGGAACTAATCCAAACTTGACAAGTTTACTAACCCTCTAGGAACAACCGACTAGACTTAGATGGAAGTTGATCAACACACAATAATGAGCCTCAAGGAGTTTATATCAATCAAGGAGATTCAATGAATTCAAGAAGCTCAACAAAATTGACTAGGGAATGGGTAAATGAACAAGATCTAACAAGAATTTTCAATGTAACACTAGAGGTTCAAGGAATATAGCATTCAAGAACATAAGTAAGAATTTTATCAACTAAGATGATCTCAAATGGACAAGTAATGTCCCCAAAATATTTGAAATGATAAATAATCAACTATAGAAAGTGTTCACAAAAGTTTTAGCCACAATTTCAAGTGAAAAGTTCACACAAGAAAAATATCAAACACTTTGTAAGTACTTTTCAGAACTCAAGATATAGCAGAAACTTTGAGCAATTTTAGCCCCTCAAAAATAAAAAAACAAAAAGAAATTTGTAATCTCCATTGATTATACTATCAATAAGGCTCAAGTTTAATATATAAAACACAAGAAAACTTAAAGAAAACTTGACATTTTTGTAGCATAATTTTGAGTTATAGGATTGACCAATTTTGAAGCCTTGTTCAATGTCTTCAAGTTTTGATGAGAATCAAAACTTCTCTTCTCTGATACTAAACTATTTAATATGATCTTGGGTTATTTTCTCAATGAATTTCATGGCTAAATTTAGGATAAAATGCAAGACCCATCAAAAAATTCAAATCAGTGAATTTAGTGAAGAAACAACACACCCAATTCAAATATTAGGACCCTAAGCCAAAATAGATAACTTAGAATACTATAAATGAAAATCAAGTCATTCAAATCACAACCAAAGACCCTTAATTCAAAAAGAAACCAAGAAAACTTTGAAGAAGATGATTTAGGCAACCAACTTTACCTATAAGAACCTTAGATTATCTATAACCTAAAATCCAAATTAGCAAGCTAATTGATCTATCTTAAAAGGGTTTATAGACTCAATACATAAAGAAAGATTAGGCCCTAAGAATGATCTTGATATTCATGGGATTTATCCAAGAGGAATCACCTCTCAAATGCTCTAAAAAAAGACTCTTTGATTTATATCAATATTTAAAGTTGTTACATTGAATGTTATAATGACATATATATAGGCAACTAAATCTAACTAAGGTGAAATGAAATCTCAGTCATTCAAACCTTTAAAAGGTTCAAAATATTCCTATTACATAATAAAATTCGTGAGAATTAAATTAAAAACAAAAGTAAAACAAAACAAGGAAAATTATCAAAACAGACATGTGACCTGGCGCCAAGTAGCATTGTTGGTCCTAGCGCCAAGCGCGCTTTGTAAAAATTTGGCCAACAGGCCGAGTAGATCTAGCGCCAAGTAGCCTTACTGGGCTTGGCATTGGGTAAGCTATGTTCTTCACCGCCGGCTCATTTTCTCTTGTCTTCAACTTTTCTCTTGTGCTACTTTGATCCTCCACACAAATTGTTGTTCAAGCCTTAATCTTTTTGATCCTTCTTTAATCCTTCATTGCTTGATAACTTTCTTGATTCTTATTTTGTCTTTTTGAAGATCTTTTAAGCTTCCCTTTAGCACCCACTTCTATACTATCTTCATATTCCTTGACTTGATGGCTTGTTTGGTTTGAATTCTCCATTGAAAACCTTCGTAATTTAAATTCTTCTTTGACACCATGGAATGTGGTTTGAATCTCCATCCCTCTTCTTTAGCTTTAGCATATTGCTTGGATGGATTCTTATCACTTTATCTATTACCAAGTTCTAAATTCTCCAAATCATTTCTCAGGTTCATCAAGGAAAAATAAATTTATTGAATTAATATAAAATAGAACCCATCTTATGAATACTTTCTCAAGCTTAACATAAGAAAATTATCCAATCAACTAATTCAATCAATCAAACTTAAGTAATAAATTACTCAAAACTGATATCAATTAATCAAATAAACATCTAATACAATAGTAAATTAAGATACAATCCTCTAATTACAACTCAAATCATATAAATCTAATAACTACAAAATCAAACCACAATGGGGAAAGAGAAAACTTATAAACAAAATTTCTCTTTTACTTTGAAATCTTCTTTTGGAGTTACTCCTTTCTCCTCAAATCTCTTATTGATCTTCTCTTTTCTTCTCTTCCTTGTGTTCCAAAGAGTTTCTTAGATGTTTTTCGTGTGTGGGCTCTCTAAACTCTCAGAAAATGGGGTATTTACTGCTTTCCTTCTAAATCCCTAAAATTCTATAAAACATGGAGTAATCTGGGAGTTAGACGACACCGTGGAAGGCAGTCTACAAGGTGCCATATATGATTTGATCCTCTAATTCTTGCTTTAAACGATGTCGTGGAATTAATTGCTGCCATATGCTGGAATGATGCTCGGTGATGTCGACAATGATTGGCATGGTGCTATGGAGATCCCAATGTTCTACATTTTCTACATCCTGATGACACACAGTGACGTGCAAGGTGATGGACACGGTGTCGTTAACTCCCAGAGTGTTAATTTCTGAAATTCTAAAACTGCACAGTGGCATGTAGAATGAGTGGCACGGTGCTATATCTCTTCAGTTTACCCTTTTCAGACTTTTTCTCTTTGAATCCTTATCTCTTCTCAAATTTTTCATCCTTCATAAAATAAGAAGAAAATAGGAGATTAAGTAGTAATTTAGAATGTATTTCTCCACAATTTAAGCACAAATGATGTATAAAATATGTGTATAACAAACACTCATCAATAACCAATTACCCTTATCTGAAATATCTAAAATTCGAGTCAAAGATTACCTAGTGAGATGGATATGGGCCTATATGACCATAGTATCAATGTGAGCAAAAGTGTCATGTTTCTTGTCAAATATGTTTGCATAGAATTTTTTTACCAAGTCAGAATAGTATAGGCCCTCTATCTTGAGAATAGGTTTCCAAGAAAGTCTGTAAAACATTTGAGAAATTTTCAAAGATCTATCCAACTCAACTTCTATAGATTTTTCAACCACAATCTTATTGGAGGCTCTCTTGGCAAACCAAGCAGCACAAGAATCATTAACAAAATGTTTGTAAGAGATGGGGTATGGTCCTCGAGAGGGGAATTACGAGAGGAAGAAGAATCTCCTCTTTTCTCTTTTTGGTTTTGAGCCCAAGACACTATAAAAACAAAACGCTTTGAATTGTGATCAACTTAAGAAAATGTAATTCTTCTCAAATTTCAACAACAAACCCCACACATTTTCTCAACTAAAAAATTCAACACAAAGCTAATTATCCTTGTTCACAAAATGTCCAAAAATCCTTTCCACAAATTCAACAAAAATCACAACTCCAACTTCACCATTTCATCATTCATCTACAATCATCATAGTACTTTCCAAAATAATCTAAATTCTAAGACATTCAACAATTTAAGCTCAATATCAACAATAACTATTCATTTCCCGATTAACATAATTTAATATTTCCAATAAAATGCAAATATTCTAATAAAAGCACAAAAATATTAAATTATAAAAATTTGGAAAACAAATCAAAATAAAGCATCAAGACTATTTAAACATTTTTCTGAACTCAAATTCTTCAAGAAAAATTAAAGATAAGGAAAAGAAGTCACGAATGTGCATTTTCACGAATTTGGAAAAACTCCTTTTCTGGAACTCTTGAAGCACTAATCTTGAAGAATTCTTGTTCATTTGCCTTGATGTGGTGTTTTTACTCTATTAAAGCACCAAATTTGTGCTAAAAATGCAAATTTTAGTAAAGTGGGTGTGGATAAAAATGGTGAAAATTCAAGAAAAAGAGAGTTTTTTGAGAAGAAAGTTGAAGGAGATGAAACTTAGTTGGAAGAATTCAAAAAATAGTGGGAAAAAGGGGTTGATTTTGTGAAGAAAACGGATAGGTAATGAAGGGGAGAAGGGGACACAAAGAGGGGGAGATATGGAAAGGAATGTGGGGCAAATGTTGAAAGAAATTATGGGGAAAAGGCTAACAATTGTTGGCTGATATTCTGGGAAGCCAAAACCAGGCTCCCCAATAGGGATGTAACGAATCGAGCTTTTATCGAACATGTTTGGGTTCGACTTGATAAGAACTCGACTCGAATTCAAAATATCGAGCTCGAATATAAACTTTATATTTTGGCTCGAATTTTAAACGAGTTAAATTCGAATATTCAAGTATTAAGCCTAAAGGCTCGAGAACATGTTCGATTAATTAGTTAACTAATATATAATTTATAATATATTATATTATAAATTATTTATTTAAATTCGAGTTCGAGTTTAAACTTAAATTTGAGCTTGCGAACTTATGATAATCGAACTCGAGCTTTAAAATATTTCAAACGAATCAAGCTCGAGCCAAAGTTTGACATTGGAATTGAACTCGAACTCGAATTCGAATTCGAGCCCTGTGTAAAAATAATAAAAGTTCGGTCCGATTATCTTAAGGTTCGACTTGATTCGATTTGAGTACACCCCTACTCCCTAGGGAGGTTCCCGTGGGTGGCTTAGGCCGGTTCTCCAAATTGGGGACCCGAGATCAGGCGGCCTAGTAAACTTCCCCTAGACTTCCTAATCTGGTTCTTCACTAATTTTGCCCCTTTTTTTTTTTTTTTATAAACATGAAATAGACTAGTTATAGGATGTAAATATCTATCTACAAGAAAGAAAAATAAAGCATGAAAAATTCTTGAAAAATGATCAAAATATGCACAAAAACAAAACGTGAAGAAAATGCATTAAATTTGTCCATGAAAATCATCTCAAGCACTTCAAAAGGTGGACATAAACCTAAGAAAAGCCAAAAATTCAAACTAAAAATAACAAGAAAGCAAAATAAAAATTGTCCAAGTATGATAGAAAATTAGAAAAAGAAATAATTGCATCCTAGGCTCATCACGTGGGTTATTCTCTGCGTTGCCAAGTAAGGATTCACTTGCCTTTCGGAGATAAGCTTTAAAAGTTGTCCAATTTGGTTCTCCAAATTGTGAATGGGGGCTCTTAATTCCTCATGGATGCTTCAGTTCCTTAGAACCTTGTGTTCGTTGAAGAGAGCAACTTAGCAACTAGATCTTCAAGAAAAGGTTTCATAGCAGGTAGTGAAGGAGCAGATATGGGAAGGTGCTTGAGGTCATGCTATTAGGCAGTCTTGAGAAGGGGGAGGTCTCACTTGATTTGAGTTGTTCCATGAAAAGTTAAGATGATTCCTCCATCCGGGATTGTAAGTGTTACTATATGGGTTACTTCCTTATTTCGCGTTTCCAACAAAATCCATTTGCTCCGTAGCTTACTTATTAGGTGACCCCATGCTTTGGCATTCATGATTTGGATAGCTTTCTCCACAAAAGTCACAATACATGACTTGGACTTGGGTTTGGACTTAAGAGGGAGCATTCATCTTTTCAATCTTCTTTGTGAGAGCTTCTATTTTTACTTCTATGGCGGCT
The DNA here is from genome assembly GCA_026120185.1 of Voacanga thouarsii. Classification (NCBI taxonomy): domain Eukaryota; kingdom Viridiplantae; phylum Streptophyta; class Magnoliopsida; order Gentianales; family Apocynaceae; genus Voacanga; species Voacanga thouarsii. The sequence continues at coordinate 3,120,672 of JANUWF010001117.1, forward strand.
ATAACATTAATATTGTGAATTCTTTGCGTATGCATCCTAAGATTTGGATTTCCCTAAGAATACTTATTCATGGCTACGTTTTCAATCAAATATCTAAGCTCTTCAGAAGTTTTTGTTAATGTAAAACCACCGAAAGATGCATCTAAAAGTTACTTTCTGGTAAAATTTAGCCCATTGTAGAAAGTGAGTATTTGAAGTCCTAAGTCCAAACCATGCAAACATTTCCTCATGAGTTTCTTCCATTTTTCCCAATTATCATAAAGAGTCTCTCCTTCGATTTGAACAAAGAAAAAGATATCAATTTTAAGATTGGTCGTCCGAGCAGGAGGAAAGTACTTTGCGAGAAATTTCTCTGCCAATTCATCCCAAGTGGTGATAGAGCTAGGCCACTACCCTGGGTTGGCACGAGCCAGGCTAGCTCATTATTTAATATATATATATATATATATATATATATATATATATATATATATATATATGGGATGGATTGGTAGTGATGGGTTTTGAACCCAGATCACTATATTAGCAATCCAAAGTCTCAACTAGTACACCAAATAATCTTGTGACAAAGGAGAGCTCCATTAAACTGATATTGCTGAATGATTGAAGGATTGGCTATTCTGTTAGCCAATTAAATTTTTAATTGTAATTTTGCAACTTATTTTTGAGTCTAGGTTGGCCATGAAATTATTTTTATTTTATAATTTTTACTATATTTTATTATTTTAATTGAATTATATTTCATTCATGTTAATATTTCATATAGTTTACATTAACACCGCTCTAGGAACTATTTAGTTATGCATAAATAAATAAATATTTTTATTATTAAATTTAAAAAAATTAAGTGTAAAATAGTTAATTTTAGTTAACCTTAGGCCTCTCCTATTTGCCCATTAGTAAAATTAACGTTTGTTTCGTACTATTTTAAATGGTCTCCATATAAAAAGGCTACGTTATATTAATTACTAGATTGGGCATCAAATTTTTTTAATAATTATTATTTTAAAGTTTAGTTCATTCATAATTACCCTATAGGTGATGTGATTGGATTGGAAACTTTATTTTAAAAAAAATTAAATATAGGGGTTATACTTAAATCAAAGATATTATAAGGATTTCCTATAAAATAACCAAATAATGTCTATGATGGCAAAAATATTAATGACACTAAAACTAATATTGCATTTAGATGAAAGATATATTAATTTTAGTGGGATGACCCAAGCCTAACTATAAGTTATATTGTTATCTCCTATAGAGGTACATATTACTTTGGGGTTTTGGGTTGTAGATCCTAGCCTAACTATAAGTTATATTATTATCTCATAAAGAGGTGCATGTTATGTAGAGTTTTAGGTTATCGTATTTTTATAGTAAGTTTTATTATTACTTAAAATATTATCATATTGATCATACATCATGCTATAATTTTTTATATTGACCATGCATCATGATATGACGAATGGCTCATATATTTTATTTTATTTCAGAGAATGCTTCCAACACTTTATCCCTAATTTTAACAAAGAACCAACTGGTTAGAGAAAATTTTATTGATTGAAAACTGAACCTCATAATTGTACTCACTGCTGAGAAACTCAAATACAAGCTAATTGAACAATGTCCTACTAAGCTTACTGAACAGTCCATGCGTGAACAAAAGGAAGCTTATGATATGTGGTTGAGTTTTGATGAGATGGCTCGTTGCTACATTTTTGGATCTATCTCAAATGTGTTGTAACAAAAATATGAGAACATGACAATTGCTACAAAAATCATGAGAAGCCTCCAGCAAATATTTGAGCACAAAGGATGCCAGGCCCGCCAAGTAACAATGAGATGCATAATGAATATGTGCATGAAACCTGGAATACCGGTGAGGGATTATATGTTAGAATTGATCGCTCAGTTTAATGAGATAGAGGTCTTAGGGGCTGAAATTAAGCCTGAGACTCAAGTTGATATGACTCTAGAAACTCTTCTAGAAATGTTCTCACAGTTCAAAGTTAATTATAACATGAATAAGATGGAGATGTCTCTTATAGAATTGATGAAGAAGCTTGAGAGTGCCGAGGCTACCCTAAAAGTGAAAAGTGGCAATGCTCTTGTTTTAACTTATGCTGGATCTTCTTCTTCCAAGACTAAGGGCAAAAGAGGAAATAAGAAGAAGCAAAATAATAAAAAATGGCCTAAACAACAGGTTTAGAAAGTAAAAGTGGATAACAAACCCAAAGGCAAATGTTTCCACTGCAAGCAAAAAGGACAATGGAAGATACAGTGTCCAGATTACTTAGCTAAACGCAAGTAAGGTATTGGTGATTTTACAAATATTTAGATAGTAGATTTTGGAGCAACTAATCATGTTTGCAATTCATTGCAGGGGTTCCAAGTAACCAGACATCTCAATGAAGGAGAGCATACTCTAAGGATTGGCACATGATCAGTTATATTTGCAAGAGCTGTTGGAGATGTTTATCTTTATTTTGATAATAAACGTTTGGTTTTAAAATATTGTTATTATGTTCCCGACATTTATTGAAATTTAATTTTAGTTTCTTTATTATTTAAACAAAAATATTCTGTTAAATTTTATAAATTATCAGTAGAGATATTTTTGAATAACTCTTTGATATGTCGTAGATATTTAAATAATGATCTGTATGTTTTGAAACCTACCAATAGTGCATTATATTATATTGAATCTAACAAACGCATTAAGTTATCTCCCACTAATGAAACTTTCTTATGGCATATTAGACTTGGTCATATTAATCTAAAGAGAATTCAAAGACTTGTTAAAGATAGTCTTTTAAGTAACTTAAAGGTGAAACATTTTTAAGTTTGTGAATCTTGTTTGGAAGGTAAAATGACCAAAAGATCATTTCCTTCCAAAAGAAATAAAGCCAATGAAATCTTAGAATTAGTGCACTCTGACGTATGTGGACCAATTAGTATCCCAGCTAGAGGTGGGTATGAGTATTTCATTACTTTTATAGATGATTACTCAAGATATAGATATGTATGTGGACCAATTAGTATCCCAGCTAGAGGTGGGTATGAGTATTTCATTACTTTTATAGATGATTACTCAAGATATAAATATGTTTACCTAATGAATAATAAGTCTGATGCCTTAGAAAAATTCAAAGAATTTAAGACTGAGGTTGAGAAGCAGTTAAGAAAGAACATTAAGACACTTCGATTAGATCGGGTTGGAAAATATCTATTCTATGACTTTAGATCTTATTTGTCAAAAAATGGGATTTTATCCCAACGAAGTGCATCTGGCACTCCTCAACAAAATGGAATTGCAGAAAAAAGAAACAGGACCTTATTAGACATGGTCAGAACAATGCTAGACTTCTCTACACTCAGAACATCCTTTTGGGAATATGCTATACAAATTGCAACATATATATTAAATATGGTTCCATCTAAGTCTATCCCTAAGACTTTATTAGAATTGTGGAATGGGCGGAAGTCTAATTTGACACATATCCGTATTTGGGGTTGTCCTGTATATATGCTAAAGGGAAAGATGGATAAAATGGAATCAATATCAAATTTATATCTTTTTGTTGGGTATCCAAAAGGAACAAGGGGATACTACTTCTATAGTCCTCAAGATAAGAAAGTATTTGTAAGTACAAATGCAATTTTCTTAGAGGATAAGTACATAGAAGAACGTGGATTCAAGAGTAGGGTTATTTTGGAAGAATCTAAGGAAGATAATCCCAAGTAAATGGTTACAGAAAACTATACTCAAGATTCACATGATGGATTTGTATCTATGCTACTTAACATGCCAGATTCCAGTAGGAGAGAAATAGATGTTACGCCTTCAATATCCACTGTCTCTTCAGTACATAGAGTGAAAGAACCTCCTGTCCCTGTTTAAATTCCAGTTATTGAGGAATCAGTAGATCTAGTTCCAGTTAACAAGGAGGAGAAAAGTCCAATCATCCAAGAACCTCCACAGCTTAGACGTAGTGGGAGAGCCATTCGACGTCCCTCTAAATACTTACTCTATGGAGAAGCTTTTTAAGTAATCTCTTTTGAGGAAAAAAAGGATCCCACTACGTATAAAGAAGCTATAAAAGATATAGATGCAAGCTATTGAAAGAGTGCAATGGATTCTGAAATGAATTCCATGTACACTAACTTTATCTGGGAACTTGTGGACTTACCTAATGGAGTAAAACCTATTGGATGCAAATAGGTCTACAAAAGAAAGAGAGGAGTAGAAGGGAAAGTGAAAATTTTCAAAGCTAGATTGGTTGCTAAGGGTTATACCCAACAAAAAGGTATTGACTATGAGGAAACCTTCTCGCTTGTGGCCATGCTAAAGTCTATACGAATCCTCTTATCCATTGTAGCTTACTTCGACTATGAAGTATGGCAAATGGACGTCAAGACAACTTTCCTTAATGGAAATCTTGATGAATGTATCTACATGGTACAGCCAGATGATTTTATCCAAGAAAGTCAAGAACATAAAGTTTACAAGTTGAATAGGTCCATTTATGGGCTTAAACAAGCGTCTAGATATTGAAATATCAGATTTGATCAAGCTGTTAAATCTTATGATTTTAATCAGCATCCTAATGAACCGTGTATCTATAAAAGAATTATAGCTGGTAAGGTGATTTTTCTCATACTGTATATTGATGACATCATTCTAATTGGAAATGATGTAGGGACATTAACATTGGTGAAAAATTTGTTAGGTAAACTGTTTGATATAAAGCACTTTGGAGAAGCAAGATATGTTCCGGGCATTCAAACCCTTTGGGATAGAAAGAATAGACAGATAGCTTTATCCCAAGCTTTATATATTGAAAAAATACTGGCGAAATTTTCAATATAAAATTTCAAGAAAGGTCAATTGCCTTTCAGACATGAAATCCAATTATCTCAGCAGCATAGTACCAAAACTCCTACTAAAGTTGAGTACATGAAACGAGTTCTTTATGCATCAGCTGTAGGAAGTCTCATGTATGTTATGCTTTGTACTCATCCAAACATTTATTATGGTATTGGGATGGTCAGTAGATATTAATCAAACTCAGGATCGGAACACTGGATAGTAGTGAAGCATATATTTAAGTATCTTCTCAAAACTTGAGGATATATGTTAGTTTACTCAACTCTAGAATTGGTACACATAAGTTACACTGATTCTAATTTTCAAGCTAATAGAGATCTTCGCAAGTCCACTTCAGGCACTATTTCACCTTAGGTGGTAGTGCAGTCATGTGGAGAAGTATCAGACAATCTTGCTGTTGGATTGTATGCCCTCTTAGATTAGGTTTCTGATGTAAAATCGAATTATTTAATAAAAGAATTTATTTTCAGAAATTGTTTGTGAATTTACTTTTTGTTTGCGCACGATTTTCGTTTGGAACAGACCCATTGTGTTTAAATAAGTGATCCATGTGAATGGTGGTCTTTCACAGTAAGGTATGGATCACGGGTTATTTAACACATAAACATTTGTTCTTAACCTATTGATGAGACTGGGAACCTCATCATGTTTAGGTTATTATGTTATGAATTCCAAATGGGGAATGGCTTACCTTTAGCCAGTGGGTAGTCCACTCACTTCATGACATAAGCGTATTTCGAATACGTAGAACATGACCTGTAGTAGTGATTTCTCAAAGTACTATATGGTAGAAACCTAGACTACTACCGCTACAGCGTGGACTAGTACTCTACGACTTGAGTATGAGTTGGTGGTCTAGCGAAGCTGGAAGTATATACTTTGATTTGCTGTAGTTGAGGTTCTATCATAGGGCCAATATACTTGCATGTTGGGTATGTGTGACTAGTTAGTTAAGACAGACTTATACAAGATAGTTTCTGCACTATATCGCCCCTTGTGGTTGTCCGAATGGTCTAAATTATCCAGAACCCTGGGAAACATAACTTGGATGTTTGCTTTAGGGTAGCTCCCTTGGAAAGCGGAAACACTCCAGGAAGTCGTGGATCATTGGACTAGAAGCCTAAGGATGGTAAATGTCATTTAGGGGGGTGTTAGTACACTTCTTCCTCTCTAAATGTACGACGATGTGTAGAGGGGTATTTTAGTCATTTCACCTGTAGGTCGGAGACTTTGCGAATGCAGCATTGTCCTTGGGGTCAATATTTCCTTATGGTGATATTAGGAAATATTTAAAATGCAAAATACAGCTATTTATATAGCAGGGGTATTTTGGTCATTTTAGCAGCCAAGGCGATGTGTCTTTTTGGTCCTCGGGATAGCCCGTAAGTCCTAACTATTTTTGGGTTGAGGAATTGGTCTCAGTTGAAGAGGATTTTATTTTATTTTGTTTTATTTTATTTTATTCAATAAGTCTAATTTATTATTGGACTGGAATAAAATAAATAAATAAATAAATAAAATAGAAGTTGAGAGAAATTAATTATCTAGTTTATTTGGTTAATTAATTATTCAGGGCCTAGGTCCAGTATGAATAATTAAGAAATTAACCTGGGCTTAAACTATGGGAAATAATTAATGTTTAATTATTTATTGGGTTATTTATGTAGGCCCAAGAAATAAATAATTAAAGATTAATTATTATGGTTCATTTGGGCTCATTAATTATTTATTGGGTTACTTATGTAAGCCCAGAAAATAAATAATTAATATTTATTATTTTGGGCATTTTTGGGTCCAAGAAAAATAATAAATATTTATCTAGCCAAATAGCTTGGACCTTAGGGTTTTTTCCAGATATGGTTAAGAGGAGTTTAAGGTTAGGCCAAACTGTTTCTCAAGATAACATCCGGATGTTTTGAAATCCCGGGGAGATGTTTATCAGAGATTGAGAGACCTAGTTTAGGCCAAATATAAACAACTCTTTGAAAAGAAAAAAAACCCTAATTTTCTTTCCCAAGCCACAAGACTCACGTCACTCACGTGAGTCTCTCTCTCTCAAGGTCTCTCTCCTTCTTGTTTTTCCCTTGTTCTTTGCTAACCAATAGCGAGCGAACCAAGGAGAATTGAGACCGTTTCTCTTTCCCATTGTATTCACCAACTAGAGGTTAGGCTAAGGAATATCCAGAGAGCTGGAGAGCTAAGCGTTAATGCAAACAAAGCGAAGTCGAAGGCTAGCGGGTGTTCAACCGGAAGCTCCTTCAAGTGTGCAAAGCGAGGCGATTCCAGCCGTTCAATCTGTTCCTACGCAACCTAGGAGGGTTAAGGAACACAAAGGTATGATCTTCACGCTTCCGCATGGCCTTTATGGTTCGCGTTTTATTTTTCTCCAATTTTTTTTCGTATGGTGCATGCTCCCCTGTTTCTGCGTTTTCCATCACTTGCATTGTTGACTCTATAATGGAAGCTGAATATGTGGCAACTTGTGAAGTAGCTAAAAAAGCAGTATGGTTAAAGAAGTTCTTGATAGAACTTGAGGTGGTTCCTTCTGTATCTCAAGCCATTAGTTTGTACTGTGACAACAGTGGTACATTGGCAAATACGAAAGAACCACGCAGCCATTAGCGTGGTAAACACATTGAACGTAAATATCACCTACTTAGGGAGATTGTTTAATGTGGAGATATAGAAGTATGCAAGATTTTTTTTGCTGAAAATCTTACTGATCCTTTTACTAAAAGTTTACCTTAGCTGTTTTTAGAAGTCATATAGAAACTATGGGTATTTCTGACATGTCCTATTTACTCTAGGACAAGTGGGAGAATTTTGTTAGATATGCCCATCGAGTAAATACAATATTTGTATTTTGAAATTAAATAAAATATGTTTTTATATATTTATATGTATGAGGTTATTTTGTCCATGAATTATTTAGATATTATAAATCAAGTATTTATTTGTTAAACACAGAAAAACTTGATTTATAATTTAATTCGGAATAAATTATCTGCGATCTAAAATAAATTTGGAGAATTTATTTTGGTGAAATCATCTTAATTTTATTAAAGTCTGTCTTTGACTTTGGTAATAAAATTAAAGATATATTTTGATATATTAGATGGACTATCAATGTTTGTTTGTAGAATAGACCATACAAATTAAATATTAAAAGATTGTCATACATAATACCTTAATCCTGAACACATAATTATTTATATTTACTAACTTAAAGTTCCTTGATTTACCAAAGAGTGAGATTAACTCTATAATCAATATCTCGGTATCTTGGGAATTAAAGTGAAATAAATATGAAATAATTATTATGCAATATGGAATCCGTCACCTTTAATAAGTAAGATCATTTCTTCATGAGTTCTTCTAAAGGACAGTTAAATCTGAGCTCAGTAATTCAATAGTGTCTATTAAATTCAAATTGTAAGTATGACGTGGTTACATGGTTCTGTTAAATTAAAGATGAGAATTGAAGATTTGAATGAGGGGCACTGTGGTCATACTGCATCATTCAAAAAATTATATTAATCGACGGGGATAATTTGTTTGATCGATCAATCATAAGGATATAATATTGACTCCAGTAATTGCAATTAGTCTAAAAGTGCAATTACATTCTTTAGTGGAATTAGTCTAAAAGTGCAATTACGTTCTTTTAGTGGAATGAAATGTAATTAATAAATTATTTTTTGTTAACAAAATAATTTATTGGAGCTTAGTCTAACTGTATCTGGTCAGATCCCTTCAGTAGCTCCTATTTATGGGATAATAATAAATTATAAATATTAATAATTTATTAATAAAAATTACAGAAAACCAAAAAATTTGAGATAGAATAGGATAAGTAGAAATAGTTATACCCAACTATACTTTTCTTAATCTATCACGATTCGTATTTTGAGGTAGAGTCAATAATACATAATGGTTTATGACTCTATTTTTCACATACGTGAGAAATAATGTTTTCTCAATTTTTGTGTGAGTCCACCATCTACAAAGAAAGAAAATTACGATTAATAATTTTCTGGTCCCGGGAGATTACATTGAAGAAGGCTTGGGGGTTTGGAGTGAAGGCTAATGGCAAAAATAATGAAAACGAAGGCATGTTAGGAAAATGAAAATTTTACCTTTGTGATGAAGTGGCTTTCTTCGGACTAGTGTGGATGTTTATATAAGGATTTTTGAGACTAGTGGCTCACATCCTTGCAAATGTCTACTGCATCTCATCTACGCGAAACTTTCGATCTTTCGAAATGGTGCCCGTAGCACAGCCGGTGAAGGCTTGAAGTTTGGGTTTTGATCAACTTTTACAAAGCTTCAAAGAAAGGGTTCGGCTTCTGTGAATGTAAAATTGAAGTATGCAGAGCTATTTTATGTGACTTGCTTCTGTGAATTGGAAGCTCACTGATAGCTCACACAACCAACTGAATTGCATGATTTCCTCTGCCTTTTCAATTCTTCACCGAGAGAGAGTACAATTGCATAAAAACAGAAAGCCTATACTTTCAGTTATCTTCACGCCAAACAACACGGGATCCATCCTGTGTTGTATTTTTTTAATTTAATTAATTAATTAAATTTTTTTTATAAATTTTATTTTACCTTGGTCTTATTCATTGGGCTAAATAAATTATTTATTCTTGGGTTTAAACACCCATAAATAATAAATCTCAATTATTTATTTTCTAGACTTTATTAAATAGCCCAATAAATAATTATAAGCCCAAATAGACTAAATAAAATTTCATACATTTTATCTAGTTCTAGATTAATTTTTTAATTATTCAATTTGGGCCTTAGGCCCTGAATAATTAATTAACCATTTAAACTAGATAAAATAAATATTCTCTCAGACCTTTTTATTTTTTTCTAGTCCAATAATAAATTATACTAATAAAATAAAAACTCATAAATATCACGACCAATTTCTTAATCCAAATCTTTTATGACTTAAGGGTCATTTTGGGGACCAAAAGACACATCACCTTAGCTACTAAAATGACCAAAATACCCATGCTATATAAATAGCTATATTTTGCATTTTAAATATTTCCTAATATCACCATAAAAAAATATTGACCCCAAGGACAATGTTGCATTAGCAAAATCTTCGACCTACAGGTGTAATGATTAAAATACCCCTCTATGCATCACCGTGCTATTAGAGAGGAATAGTGTACTAACACCTTTCTAATAGACATCTACCATCCTTAAACCTCTAGTCCAATGATCCACGACTCTTGAAATGTTTCTACTTTTCAAGAAAGCTATCCTAAAGTAAACATCCAAGTCATATTCCCCAGAGCCCTGGATAATTAGATCATTTGAATAGTTACAAGGAGCGATATAGCATAGAAGCTATCTTGTACAAGTCTCTCTTAACTAACTAGTCGCATATACCCAACATACAAGTATATTGGTTCTACAAAAGAACCTCAACTACAGTATATCAAAGTATATGCTTCTAGCTTCGCCAGACCACCAACTCATACTCAAGCGATAGAGTATTAGTTCACACTGTAACAGTAACAGTCTGGGTTTCTTTTAAATAGTATTTTTAGAAACCACTATTACAGGTCATGTTCTACGTATTCGAAGTATGCTCATGCTATGAAGCGAGTGGATTACTTACTGGCTAAAGGTAAGCCATTCCCCATTTGAAATTTATAACACAATAACTTATACATGATGAGATTTCCATTCTCATCAATCGGTTAAAAACAAATATTTATGTGTTAAGTAACCCGTGATCCATCCCTTACTATGAAAGACCACCATTCACATGGATCTCTTACTTAAACACAATGGTTCCTTTCCAAACAAAAAATCATGCATAAAGAAAATGTAAATTCACAAAAAAAATTTGAGAATAAATTTTTTTATTTATAAATTTGATAATTACATCAAATAATCTAGTCTAGAGGGCATATATTCCAATATGGAGCACTACCAGAAGGCCAAATGCTTCAAGAATCGTATTATTGAAGACAATATCTCTAAAGATATGATTCGTTTTTTCATAGAATTTAATCTAGTTGATACATAAATATATCAATTCTATAACTAACAGATTTTACCCTATCCCTTAAGAATAAAAAGAGCCTAAGCCTAATTGCATCCTCAGACGCACCATTCAACTTCAAAATATCACATATCTTGAGAAAACTAGCAATATGTGTATTGATATCCTCATCAAGCAGTCCGTCAAATTGCTTAGTTTGTCGCACCATTTAAATGAAGGACGATTTCAGTTAAAAGTTGTTTGCATCCACTCTTGGCTTTAGAATACTTAACTCAGCCCCATAAAGCGAAGGCCTAGCATAGTCTCCCATAGTTCTTCTTTCATTTCCATTTTCATTCTCACTTTGAGCTTCCTCTCCATAAACTCCCATATGAACACCAAGATTTGCCATATTCTCTAAGTTTTCTAAGTGAACAAATAACCTTTCTCCTTGTGTAATATGTATTTCTTTCCTCAATGTTCTCTCTATTTGGGATCAAAATCTTCAATAGCATCTTGCACTATCTTACTCATGTACAAGAAAAATTACCCTTCAAGCAAAACACAAAAGATCAATTACTTCTAAGATATTCAATCAACCTTACAATCTCAAATCAAAACCAAAATCAATGAAGGAGCAAAAATTCCTCAATCTACAAAGATGAACAAAATTCAAGCATAGTTCTTAAAAAAAACTCTAAAAGACTAATCCATAGATCACTACCATGCACCATAGATCATATCCAATTATCCACATACAAAAATCATATTTCCAAGTAAAATAAAAATCATTCCTATAACACCAATCATTTCTATGTTCAACACAATCAATTCATCGTAGTGAAATATAACCAAAATCTCTTAATCCACAAATTCTCCATAACCATTCTCAAGCATTCAAAGAGTAAGGTATAAGTAAATCAATATATCAATGAAATCACTCGAAATCCAAAAGAATAAACTTTACACCAAAAATTAAACAAAGAATTCTTAAGTAAAATTTGGCCAAAGTAACTATACTCACAACAAACATACAAATAACTATTTGCATTCAAGTTAGTGCTATGTACAAATATAGACATATTTACAAGATTAAATAAATCAACAAGAATTAAATTTTTTAGAATATTGACAAAGACGATTCCCCGGCAACGGCCAAAAATTTGATGCATGTGTTTGAGTATACAGAAATAAATTCAACAATGCCCACAATCATTCAAGTTTAACAATTTAAAATGCCCAGTCAATTCACATAGCACACACATATAGGCAAGTGCGCCTGTCATGTAGTATAGATAATATTGGCAAGTATCGAAGAATCTTAGAGAATGTGGCAATTACCCCTACTTTCTTCTTTTCTTATTGTTTAGCCAATTAAATATGTGAAGTAAAATTAATTAATTACACTAGAAAACCTATCAAGTTCTTTATCAACGAATTAGAAAGAGAGAAAAGCCATGTAACAAAAGGAATTTCTCCAATAAACACCTAAAAGATGAATACCCCTTCAATCTATAAATTATAACTCTAGGCACTGGCATGAGTCAAAAATCAATCTCACTCTATCTCGACTTATGATATTCATAATCTCTAGTTTTGATTAATTAGTATCTCTACCTAATTAGCCAAGCTCAAGGAGGCATTAATCACTACTCACAATCCCAATTACTCTAGAAGTTGCAAAATCCCTATCTCTATGCAATTTCATTAACCCTTTAATTATTTAGCCCTAATCCACAACCTTCCTCTCAGGTTAATCAAAAATGGCAAACATTAAATTAGTCAAGTGAGTGTTTAAAACCTAAACCCCATTTTTCAAATTCATTAAGAAGAACAATTAATTGAAAAGAATCAATTAAAACCTACATCAACCAACTTAACACAATAAACCCAAATAATCAAATGTCATAGAATAAAAATCGTAGATCCAAGTAAAATACATCAACTCAAAACATAAAATAAGATACTGATAGGGCTTAAATTAGTCATATTTTTATTAGTTATTTGAGACTCTTCTGTGATACATTCTGTTCAATAACTAGTCAAATTCCTTCATATTTAAGATTTAACCCTTGGAAAGGTATTTTGTGCATTATTTCAAGTTTGAGGGGTAAAATAAAGCAAGAACGTCACAAAATAGAATAGAGGCGGCGCCAGTTAGGGCAGAGGAACCGGCGTCGACCATGTGTTGCTTGCACGCACTTCGAGATGATAAAAAATTGTTGAAACAGAACCAAATCGGCACGACTCTAGCAGCCAAGGCGGCGCCGACTATACTCTGGAAAACATTGCGGGGAAATCAAGAAAAAAATCAGCGAACGATTGAAGAAATAGAACACAACCGGCATCGGATCCAGTAGCCAAGGTGGTGCCGGCTGTGCCCTAAAGATAAGACAGAATCTTGATTTTTGCACACGGTATTTGGTAATCTGCAGAATTTTAGTATCTTCCTACTTCTATTTGACCAAGAACCTTACACCAACGAGTTTAGGCACTTCCTAAACCTATAAATAGATGGAAAACACAAGAGAAATGAGAGAATTCAGAGAGCATAACAGAAAATCACTTAAGTCAAATGAAAATTTCTTCAATTCAAGAAAAATTGTGCAAGAGGGTCTGCAAAGGAAGAAGAAGGAGGCTTGTATATAAGTTCTTTCTTTTACTTTTGTTTTCTTTTCTTGAACAATGATGTATTAATTGTTTTATTGTAATTTGACATTGTTTTAGGTATTCATGATTTTTAGAGTTACTTTGATCTTTTGATTAATTGATTGTTATTCTTGGTGTTCAATTACTGGTGCTAATTACGAGATTAATTAGTTATTTCTCTCCATTAACTTGCTTGAAAAAGAAGTTGATGGTGGTCTCAATTCATTAATTTCATATTTGTTGTCTCTTAACTTGCTTGAAAAAGATGTTGATTGCGAAGAACTAGGTAATTGAAGGTTAATTGATGTTTGCCAGAATATGGATTCATTGGCTAATTTCGTGTTTTAAGTTTGCCAAAATATGAAAATTTAATCAAGGATTGTGTTTAATACATCTTTTAGGTGAATTAGTTGAAACAGAATATATTATGCTAATTTGTCTTGAAGATAGTGATTTCATGGATTGAAAAAGAAGTGAGTCTACCTTAATCCTTCATGAGGCCAAGAGAATAGTTAATTAGGATGATGATTAGGTTCTTTAAGATCATATTTGTCAAAATAATGGTTTAAGTTACATAATTCTCCATCCTTGTCATGTATATATTATATTATTTTATTTTATTTTATTTTGTTTTATTTTATTTTATTCTTCACTTTATTGAGTCGGTTAAACAATGAAAGAAAAGTGATTAATGCATACTTGTTACTTGAGGATCGACACGCGTTTGAACCCTATGCTATGTTAATGATGAGTACGCTTACTCATATGTGTAATTTAAGGTTGGCGTTTTAATTTAAACTTGATTGGGAATGTGCTTATTTTTATATGATTTTTATACCCAAATACATACGCATAAGATACAACCCTTTATTACAACTAAAAATCAAGGTTTAGCATAATATTACAAAGTAAGATTTACAAAGAGAAAGATAAGAATAGTTATAGACAAGTCATTCTCTTCCACTTTCTTAAAACTCTCTTGCAGTCCTCTCCTTTTTTTCCTTAAATTCAATGATCTTCCTCTTCTTCTTGTATGCAAACTTTGTATCATAGTGTTCTTGGAAAGAACTTAAGGTCTTAGGTTATCTAAGACTTGTATTTTGAGGCCATAATAATGTATTTATAGCCAAATCCTTGTGAATCTTCAAAAAGGCAAAACAAAGTCTTTTCTACGAAGATAGGTAGTCCAAGGAGGTTGAAGCTCCCTGGGTCGTCTACTTATCCAGAGATCGACGGCTGAGGGATGTTCTCCTATTTTCTATCTAGGTGGCTTTGCTTCACTTTCCAGAAACCAAGAGGCCCAAGAGGTGGCCACTACCTTGGGCTACCTCGTTTCTGGAAAAATCTTGTTTTTTGCTCATTTTGCATCCATTTTCAACCTGTCCATCTTTAATTGATCCTTTTCAATTCCTAAATAAAAACAAGACAAAAGTAGTGATTTGAGTAAGATTTTATCACAAATATTATAGAAAATATATATATGATGAGCACTCATCAACCTTATACTGTTCTCTAGGACTAACCAGATGTCCATCCAAATTCTATGAACTTTTTTGCTTGAGTTTGAAGAAGTTTTAGGGGATAGGGCTGGCTAAAAATAGTAGGAAGGCAAATATCTTTACCGCTGGAGTCAACGACACAAAAAACCAACATTTGGCAAATTTTGCTAGCTTCAACGTTGGCACACTCCCATTCCATTACCTTGGCATCCCCATTGCAGTTGATAGGTTAAGGGTGTCTTTCTATAAATCCTTACTCGATCGATTACAAGCATCTATCAGCAAGTGGAAGGCAGGCTCACTCCCTTATGCGGGAAGACTGGAACTGGCACATTCGGTATTGCAGGGTATTGAGTGTTTCTAGCTATTGATCTTTCCCACAGCGTTGGCCGTCATATCCAACTTAACAGAATTGTCAGGGAGTTCCTTTAGAACAGTAAGCAAATGGTAGCATGGAGGGATGTAACCACAACTAAAGACGAAGAAGGTCTGGACCTCAAGGATTTGGCCACCTGGAACTTAGCAGGAGATTGATATGGATGGTACAAGCGAAGAAGGACTCCAACTATTTAAGCATCTCCCCATTATTCGTGGTCGCCTACTAAATTCCTTCGGCTCTGAAGAGTAAGCATCAGGACAATTACTGCTTTGGAGCACTACGGCCAAGGCCCTCACAAGCCGAGCATATGATTTTTTCTGAATACACAGCAGACGAGTACCGTGGGCTAAGACAATATATATTGCACAACGTCTTCATCCCTTCTTTGGTTGACTATCAAAGGAAAATTGAAGACAATGGACACTTTACCATTTGTGAAAGATAACCCGTCCTATCCTTTCTGTAAGTAGGAACCAGAATCGACCATCTATCTATTTTTTGGATGCTCCTTCTGTTAGTTAATGGGATCGACATGCTTATGCGTTAACCAGATTAAACATTAAGAATACGTGAAAACGGATCATACCTTTATAGATATCGTCTTCACCAACACGATTTTTGAAATCTTTGGCCTTCTAGTAATGCTCCAAACCCCCAAGTCTTCTTCAATATAATCTCTCTGGACCAAAAAATTGTTAATCATATTTTGTTTCTCTCTTTGTTGAGGGTGGACTTACACAAAAATTGAGAGAAAAAACTCAGAGAACAACAACGATGTTTCTCACGTATATTGAAAAATAGAGTCATAAACTAATATGTATATTTGACTCTATCTCAAAATACGAATCCTAATAGAATAAGAAAAGTATAGTTGGTACAACTATTTTCACTTATCCTATTCCATCTCAAATACAATTTTTTTTTCTGCAATTTTTATTAAGAAATTATAAATAAATTATAATTTATTATTGTCCCATAATTAGGAGCCACTGAAAGGACCTGACCGGATACAATTAGACTAAGTTCCAATAAATTATTTTGTTTATAAAAATAATTTATTAATTACATTCCACTACACTAAAATAATGTAATTGCACTCTTAGTCTAATCGTAATTACTGGAGTCAATAATTATATTCAATTATTGATTGATATAACAAATTACCCCCGTCGATCAATATAATACTTTGAATGAGGCAGTATGACCACAGTGCCCCCTCATTCAAATCCTCGATTCTCATCTTCAATTTAACAGTACCATGTGACCACGTCACACATACAAATTGAATTCAATAGACACTATCGAATTACTAAGCTCAGATTTAACTGTCCCTTAGAAGAACTCATGAAGAAATGATCTTGCCTATTAAAGGTGACAGATTTCATCTTGCATAATAATTATTTCATATTTATTTCACTTTAATTTCCAAGATGCCGAAGTATTGATTATTGAGTTAATCTCACTCTTTGGCAACTCAAGAAACTTCAAGTTAGTAAATATAAATAATTGTTTGCTCAAGATTAAGGTATTATGTACGACAATCTTTTAATATTTTATTTATATGGTCTATTCCACAAATATATATTGATGGTCCATCTAATATATCAAATATATATCCTTAATTTTATTACCAAAGTTAAAGACAGATTTTAATAAAATTAAGACAATCTCTCCAAAATAAATTGCCCAAATTTATTTTAGAGCACGGATAATTTATTTCGAATTAAATTATAAATCAAGTCTTTCTGTGTTTAACAAATAAACACTTAATTTATAATATCTAAATAATTCATGGACAAACAGACTCATACATAATTCATACATATAAATATATAAAGACATAGTTTATTTAATTTTTAAAATACAAATAGTGTATTTACTCGATAGGCATATCTAACAAAAATTCTCCCACTTATCCTAGAGTAAATGGGATATGTCAGAAATACCCATACTTTTTATATGACTTCCAAAAACAGTTACAGGTAAACTTTTAATAAAGGATCAGCAAGATTTTTAGCAAAAAAAATCTTGCACACTTCTACATCTCCACGTTGAACGATCTCCCTAAGTAGGTGATATTTTTTTCAATATGTTTACTAAGTTGATGGCTGCGTGGTTCTTTTGTATTTGTCACTGCACCACTATTGTCACAATATAAACTAATGGCTTGAGATGCAGAAGGAACCACTTCAAGTTCTATCAAGAACTTCTTCAACCATACTGCCTCTTTAGCTGCTTCACAAGCTGCCACATATTCAGCTTCCATTGTAGAGTCAGCAATACAAGATTGTCTGATACTTCTTCACACAACTGCACCACCACTTAAGGTGAAAACAGAGCCTGAGGTAGACTTGCGAAGATCTCTATCAGCTTGAAAATCAGAATCAGTGTAACCTATAGGTACTAATTTTGGAGCTGAGTAAACTAGCATATATCATCGAGTTCTGCAAAGATACTTGAATATATACTTCACTGTTGTCCAGTGTTCCGATCCTGGGTTTGACTAATATCTACTGACCATTCCAACAACATGACAAATGTCTGGATGAGACAAAACATAGCATACATGAGACTTCCTATAGCTGATGCATAAGGAACCCATTTCATGTACTCAACTTTATTAGGAGTTTTAGGACTATACTTCTGAGATAACTGAATTCCATGTCTGAAAGGCAATTGACCTTTCTTGAAATTTTGCATAGAAAATCTCATCAGTATTTTGTCAATATATGAAACTTAGGATAAAGCAATCTGTCTATTCTTTCTATCCCGAAAGATCTGAATGCCCAAAACATATCTTGTTTCTCCCAAGTCCTTCATATCAAACTGTTTACCCAACCAACTTTTCACTAATATTAATGTTCTTAAATCATTTCCAATGAGAAGGATGTCATCAACATACAGTATGGGAAAAATCACCTTATCATCTATAATTCTCTTATAGACACAAGGTTCATCGGGATGCTGATTAAAATCATAGGATTTAATGGTTTGATCAAACCTAATATTCCAAGATCTAAACGCTTGTTTAAGCCCATTTATGAACCTATTCAGTTTACAAACTTTTAGTTCTTGACCTTCTTGGATAAAACCATCTGGCTGTACCATGTCAATACATTCGTCAAGATTTCCATTAAGGAAAGCTGTCTTGACGTCCATTTGCCATACTTTATAGTCGAAGTGAGCTGCAATAGATAGGAGGATTCTTATAGACTTTAGCATGACCACAGGCGAGAATGATTCCTCATAGTCAATACCTTCTCATTGGGTATAATCCTCAACAACCAATCTAGCTTTGAAAATTTTCACTTTCCTGTCTACTCCTCTCTTTCTTTTGTAGACCTATGTGCACCCAATAGGTTTTACCCCATTTGGTAAGTCCACAAGTTACAATGGCTAATGGGCCGGCCCGCATGGTTTCGAGCAGGGCCCGAGGACTGGCCCGCGTGGAGTGCGGGCCGGTCCCTGGGCCAAAGGCCCTGGGACCGGCACGGCCCAAGCCGTTGGCCCGTGAAGCCCGCGGGCCGGCCTGTGAGCTTATTCATCTTTTCTTTTTTTTTTTCTACTTAACATAATTTTTTAAAATTATAAAAAAGTCACCTTGAAGTGGTGGGGGGTTTGACTTGGATCCTTACCTGTTTTATTAATTAATAAAATAAGTATTACATAACAGGGGGACTTGATGCCTAAACATCTTAAAAATATTACAATGATTAAACTTTAAAAATATAATAAATATCTTAAAAATAAAATTAAATACATAATATTACTTATCCTAAATTCATAATTACAAAAATACTAAACTAACTACTTAGTTCACCCCATTCATCATCTGAGTCATCATCAATAATCCACGAATTAGCCATTCTATCTTCGGTTGCAAACCAACTACTATAACACATTAACATCTCCAAAGATTGAGGAGCCAATCGAGATCTTCTTTCATCAATTGTTCGAACGCTCTCACTGAAGACGATTTCCGATGGTACTGTAGAGACTGGTGGTGTCAAAAGATCACATGCCATTTTAGATAAAATTGGATATTGACTTACATGAACCTTCCACCAATCACAAATATCAAAATATTGATCCTTCATTTTCTATCAATGGTTGCATCTCATAAATTGCCATCTCGTTGTGGTGGTAGTCGATCTTTTTTTATGTTTCATAATAGCCCATGGATTAAATATTGATGAACTTGAAGAGGTAGATTTTCTCAAAGGTTGAAAGTGACTACTAGATGATGAAGCTTGCCTACTTAAACTAAGAGAACTAGAACAAGAAGACTCAAACTCATACAAATTATACATGTCAGATAAAGCTTTAGTTGTTTTATCTTTTATGTCTTTTATCATACATTGTTTAAGTGTTTGTGATTTATCAAAATCTAATGTTTCATATAAATATTCAATAATACTATGAAAACCAGACGTCTTTACTCTAGGATTCATACACAATGACATACAATAAAAAATATGAATATCTTTATAATATTTTTTATATTTTTCAAACATACTTCTCATAAAAAAACCATATTGGGGATGATACGTATATTCACAAAAAATATGTGCTACCTTAGCAAGTGTTGGAAGAATATGATGAGTAGTGGGATAATAGGATCTCGATAAAAGTTCAGTAGCTTCTTTGAAAGTAAATAAAAATGTTGAAAGTGCAGTACAATTTTCAAAATGAGTTTCAGTTAGTAGAGGTTGAAAATTATTACTATTACAAAATTCAATAAGTTGGTTTTGAAAAGGTATAACACTTTCAAACATATCTAAAGTTGAGTTTCATCTAGTTTTACAATCTAATCTAAATTTTTTAAAAGATATATCTTGTTCTCAGCATAATGCCTTAAAATTTTGTTGCCTAGTTAGGGAGGTTTTAATAAATAAAACAACATTTCTAATTATATTAACAATATCATCAATATATGTATATCCTTCTTTAACACACAAATTAAGTATATGACAAGTACACCTAGTATGAAATAAAATACCATCTAATATAGGATTCATAGTATTTTTTAAAATTGTTATGGCGGAATCATTATTTGAAGCATTATCTAAAGAAATATAAATAATTTTATTTAAAATTCTATATCCACGATATGTTTGAGTAATTATTCTAGCTATACTACTACCTATATGAGGATATTCAAATAATTTAAAACAAATAGTTCTTCTTTGTACTAACTAATCATGATCTATCCAATGACATATAATGCACAAATAAGATTAATTAGTAATTGCAGTCCAACCATCACAAGTAAGAGCAAATTTCCAATTAGAAAAATCAAACATAGCAATTAGATACTCTTTCATTTCTTTATATATCTTTATTATATCATTTTTTGATATTGTTCTAGGAATTCTTTTCCATGCTGGTTGACAATTATTTTGCATATATTATTCATAATGTAGATTTTCTGCAAAATTAAAAGATAATTTAGTTTGAACAATCATTTTAGCAAATGCACTTCTATTTTTTTTATGATCATATTGAAAATTACTAACAATTTAACCTCCTGTAGTACATATTTGTTGTTGTTTAAGTAGGTTTTCTAACCAATCATTATGTGACTTTTTTATATGTCTAACTAATGTTCCTGTCCCTCCTCCCTTCTTATGTGCATATACCGCCCTACAAATTTTACATATTGCCCTATCATTATCATTATCTTTTTCAAAAAGATTCCAAACCATAGATATTTTTACTTTAGTTGTAACATCCGTTGTTTTAATATCATTCTCACTTATATTAGATTCGTTAGGATTAATTGTTAGAATTGGTTGTGATTGTGAAACACTAACACTAGGCCTACTAGGACCTTCATCTTCATTACCTATTTTATTATTTATTAAATTCAAAGCTATATCTATATTAAAATCAAAATGTGCAGATGATTAGGATGAAGAAAAATGATAATATTGATTTGGATCCATTATTTCTTTAAAAAAAAATAAGCAATCAAAATTCAAATAAAAGTTCAAAAAAAATAAAGTATTAACAAATAATGAAATAAGAGAATTGAAAAATATAAAAAATAAATTAACTTAAAAATTAAACAAATAACTAAAACAAATAAACAATTAATAAAGCCAAAATATAAGAATGTAAGATTAAGAAATACTAACTCGTTGATGACCAAGATTCAAGAATAAAAATACTTTATGGAGCTTTTTACTTCTTGTATCCAGTATCCACTATTCTGCTACTTAACAATCTTCCAAAATATGAAGACTTTCTTGAAGAATTGAAAAAAAATAACACAAAAATAAATTCTATTCTAACACTTTTTGTAGAGAAAATAGAGAATTGGAGAGAGTTTGAGAGAATTAGAGAGTGTTTGATGAGTTTTGGGTTGAATTGGGGGGTATTTGTAGAGTTTGGGGGGTTAAAAAGAGAATATAAACGTTAGGGACTAAAATGCAAAAAATATATATATATATATTTCAGCCGTTAGGAGGGCTGAAATGCAATAAACAAAACTTGGAGAGCCTTTGGCAACGGCTATCCCCAGGCGAGCCGGCTTGTGGCGGGCCGGGGTTTTACCCTGGCCCGACCCTAGGCCCGGACCGGGTACGGTTGGCGGTTCAGCAGCACGGGGCCGGCCCGGCCGAGCGGGCCGAATCGGCTCACTAGCCATTGCTAGTCCACAAGTTCCCAAACGGAGTTAGTGTACCTAGATTTCATTTCTGAATCCATTGCACTCTTCCAATGGTCTACGTATATATCCTCTACAACTTCTTTATACGTGGTGGGATCCTCTTCTTCCTTAAAAGAGATTGCTTATAAAGCTTCTCCATAGAGTAAATATCTAGAGGGACGTTGAATAACTCTCCCACTACGTCTAAGCTGTGGAAGTTCTTGGATGATTGGACTTTCCTCCTCCTCGTTGACTGGAACTAGATCAGCTGATTCCTCAACGATTGAATTTTGAACAAGGGCATGAGGTTCTTCCACTCTATGTGCCAAAGAGCCAGTGGGTATAGAAGGTGTAACATCTATTTCTCTCTCACTGGAATCTGGCATGTTAAGTGGCATAGATACGAATCCTCCACGTGAATCTTGAGTATGAGTTTCTGTAACCATTTGCTTGGGATTATCTCCCTTGATTTCTTCCTAAATAACCCTACTCTTAGATCCTCGTTCTTCTATGTACTTGTTCTCTAAGAAAATTGTATTTGTGCTTACAAATATTTTCTTATCTTGAAGACTATAGAAATGGTATCTCCTTGTCCCTTTTGGATACCCAACAAACAAACATAAATTTGATCGTGATTCCATCTTATCCATCTTTCCTTTAGCACATATGCATGACAACCTCAAATACGAATATGGGTCAAATTAAGCTTCCGCCCATTCCACAATTCTAATGGAGTCTTAGGGATAGACTTTAATGGAACCATATTCAATATATATGTCACAGTTTGTATAGCATATTCCCAAAAGGATGTATTGAGTGTAGAGAAGCCTAGCATTATTCTGACCATGTTTAATAAGGTCCTGTTTCTCCTTTTTGCCACTCTATTTTGTTGAGGAGTGCCAGGTGCACTTAGTTGGGATAAAATCCCATTTTCTGACAAGTATGATCTAAAGTCATTAGATAGATATTCCCCACCTCGATCTGATTGAAGTGTCTTAATGTTCTTTCCTAACTGCTTCTCAGTCTCAGCCTTAAATTTTTTAAATTTTTCTAAGGCATCAAACTTATGAGTCATTAGGTAAATATAGTCATCTATTGAGTAATCATCCGTAAAAGTAATGAAATACTCATACCCACCTCTAACTTGGACACTAATTGGTCCATATACGTCAGAATGCACTAATTCTAAAACTTCCTTTACTCTATTTCCTTTGGAAGGAAATGATCTTTTGGTCATTTTACTTTCCAAACAAGATTCGCAAACTTGAAAAGGTTCCACCTTTAAGTCATTTAAAGGACCTTCTTTTACAAGTCTTTGAATCTTATTTAGATTAATATAACCAAGTCTAAGATGCCATACAAGAGTCTCATTAGTAGGAGAATGCGTTTGTTAGTTTCAGTATGATATAATGAATTGTTGGTAGGTTTCAAAACATACAGATCATTATTTAAATATCCACGACATATCAAAGAGTTATTCAAAAATATCTCTACTGATACTTTATAGAACTTAATAGAATATTTTTCTTTGAATAACAAAGAAATCGAAATCAAATTTCGATAAATGTCAAGAACATAATAACAATCTTTCAAAACCAAATGTTTATTATCAAAATAAAGATAAACATCTCCAACAGCTCTTACAAATATCACTGATCCTGTGCCAACCCTTAGAGTATGCTCTCCTTCATTGAGATGTCTGGTTACTTGGAACCCCTGCAATGTATTGCAAATATAGTTAGTGACTCCAGAGCCTACTATCCAAGTATTTGTAGAATCAACCACTAAACAAGTTTCAATGTAGGATAACTCACCAGTACCTTGTTTGCGTTTAGCTAAGTAATCTGGGCACTGTGTCTTCCAATGTCCCTTTTGCTTGCAGTGGAAACATCTGCCTTTGGGCTTTTCATCCACTTTTACTTTCTTAACTTGTTGCTTAGGCCCTTTATTATTATTCTGCTTCCTCTTATTTCCTCATTTGCCATTAGGCTTGAAAGAGGAAGATCCAGCATGAGTTAGAACAAAAGCGTTGCCACTTCCCACTTTTAGGGTAGCTTCGACGCTCTCGAGCTCCTTCATTAACTCTGTAAGAGACATCTCCATCTTGTTCATATTATAATTAACTTTGAACTATGAGAACATCTTTAGGAGAGTTTCTAGAGCCATGTCAACCTAAGTCTCAGGCTTAATTTCAGCCCCTAAGACCTCTGCCACGTTAAACTAAGCAATCAATTTTAACATATGATCCCTCACAGGCGTTCTAAGTTTCATGCGCATATTCATTATGCACTTCATTGCTGCTTGACGGGCCTGACGTCTTTTGTGCTCAAACATTTGCTGGAGGCTTCTCATGATATTTGTAGCGGTTGTTATGTTCTCATGTTTCTACTACAACACATTTGAGATATATCCCAAAATGTAGCAGCAAGTCATCTCATCAGAACTCAACCACTTATCATAAGCCTCATTTTGTTCGCGCGTAGACTATTCAGTAGGCTTAGCGAGACACAGTTCAGTTAGCACGTATTTGAATTTCTCAGCAGTGAGTACGATTATAAGGTTCCATTTCCAATCAATAAAATTTTCTCCAACCAGTTGGTTCTTTGTTAAAATTTGGGACAAAGTGTTAGAAGTCATTTTTCTGAAATTAAATAAAATAAAACATATGAGCCACTCATCATATCATGATGCACGATCACTATGATAATATTTTAAGTAGTAATAGAAACTACTATCAAAATATGACAACCTAAAACTCTACACTAACATGTATCTCTATAGGAGATAACAATGTAACTTATAGTTAGGTCAAGATCCACAACCTAAAACCCCAAAATAATATGCACCTCTATAAGAGATAACAAGATAACTTATAGTTAGACCTAGATCATCTCACTAAAATTAATATATCTTGCATCTAAATGCAATATTAGTTTTAGTGTTGTTAATATTTTGGCCATCATAGACATTATTTGGATATTTTATAGGAAGTCCTTATAATGTCTTTGATTAAAGTATAACCCCTCTATTCAATTATATATATATATATATATAAAGTTTCCAATCCAATTACATCACCTATAGGGTAATTATGAATGAATTAAAGTTTTAAAAAAATAATAATTAAAATTTTGATGTCTAATCTAATAACCAATAAAACGTAGCCTTCCTATAGGGAGACCATTTAAAATGGCACGAAGCAAACGTTAATTTTACTAATGCACTAATATAGGAGGCCTAAGGTTAATTAAAATTAACCATTTTACACTTAATTTTTTTTAATTTAATAAAAAATATTAATTTATTTATGCATAACTAAATAGTACCTAGACCGGTATTAATGCAAACTATATGACATGTTAACATGAATGATATATAATTCAACCAAATTAAATAGTAAAAACTATAAAATAAAAATAATTTTATGGCCAATTTAGACACAAGAAATAATATTGCAAAATTACAATTGAAAATAATAATTAGCTAACAATATAGCTAATTCTTCAATCTTCTACAATATCAATTAAATGGCGCAACTTCATATCACAAGATTGTTGTTGGTGTAGTGGTTTAGTCTTAGGGGGAATGGTCCAATGACCTGGGTTCGAAACCCATCATTGCCACAATTTCCCTTTCTTTTTGTTCTTAATTAAAGAAGGCACTGGCGGAATCTGCTAACCCTTACAGTTGGCCGGAACTCCTAGCGAATTTTTCCTTGGTAGTGCCCTCAATTCCTATTCAACTATCTCGGGGCTAGACTCTTCCTTGTCTGGATAGATACAGCCGATCGGCCGATCATTTCCCTTCCCCTTTCTTTTTGTTCTTAATTAAAGAAGGCACTGGCGGAATCTGCTAACCCTTACAGTTGGCCGGAACTCCTAGCGAATTTTTCCTTGGTAGTGCCCTCAATTCCTATTCAACTATCTCGTGGCTAGACTCTTCCTTGTCTGGATAGATACAGCCGATCGGCCGATCATTTCCCTTCCTCTGGAAGACTCGAAAAAAGCATATCCCTGTAAGTGGCATGTAAAAAACGAGGAATTGAGATCCCACCTATGAAGGAGGTGCTTGAGGCAGGTCCCGCCCCAAAACATTTATTAAACTCCTATTCCGACTCTTATGGATGCTGAGCACATCTTTTGTTCTTTCCACTGCTTGAAGTGATTGTTACGACCACGAAGAAACGACAAATCCCAACTAGCTGACCTAATACTCTGCCAATTGCTATGCGATTACATTTTTTTCTTTTTTTTAACATAAAAATAAAATAAATCAAAAGAAAAATCAAAAAGAAAACATGGAGACATAATCCACCCCTTTTGTTACAAGACTCGATAATACTTATACATATTCACTAAATAAAAAACTATGGCCATAAAATTATTTTGAACAGAATTAATCAAATCATTCACCATGAATATAAATGCATTATTCCTACATTGCTCAACTAAATATATGCATAAAAGATTTAATCTCAACACATAAACACATATCAAAATCGGTATCTGATACCAATTGTTAGTTAATAGGATCGACATGCTTATGTGTCAACTAGATTAAACCTTGAGAATACGTGAAAACAGACCATACCTTTGTAGATATCGTCTTCACCAATACGATTCTTGAAGTCTTTGGCCTTCTAGTAATGCTCTAGACCTCCAAATCTTCTTCAATGTAATCTCCCTGAACCAGAAAACTGTTAATCATATTTTGTTTTTCTCTTTGTTAAGGGTGGATTCACACAAAAATTGAGAGAAAAAACTCAGAGAACAACAACGATGTTTCTCACGTATATTGAAAAATAAAGTCATAAACTAATATGTATCTTTGACCCTATCTCAAAATACGAATCTTGATAGAATAAGAAAAGTATAGTTGGGTACAACTATTTTTACTTATTCTATTCCATCTCAAATACAATTTTTAGTTTCCTGCAATTTTTATTAATAAATTATAAATAAATTATAATTTATTATTGTACCATAATTAGGAGCTGCGGAAGGGACCTGATCAGATACAATTAGACTAAATTCTAATAAATTATTTTGTCAATAAAAATAATTTATTAGAGTTTAGTCTAATTGTATCTGATCAGGTCCAATAAAAATAATTTATTAATTACGTTTTATTCTACTAAAAGAATGTAACTGTACTCTTAGTATAATTGTAATTATTAAAGTCAATAATTATATCTAATGATTAATCGATCTAACGCCTTCATAAGATGCATTTGGGCTAATGTCAAATCTTGGGTCCGACTAAATTGCTCAATGTCAACAATATCCAGCACTCTAAAATGGCTCAAGAAAAAAGCGCGAGGCACTGCTTGGCCGACAAAGCTGAAGCGCTCAATGCTAGCAGCCACGGTCTGCATGATTTGGAACACGAGGAATCGTATTATTTTTGAGCATGCTACTTTCCAACTAGATCATATAATTAATAAAGTCAAAACACATGTATACTGGTTTTATTTTCTTTGTATCCTCATATTTTAACTCCATTTGAGACTTCTGGTTGAACTTTAGAGTTTATATGTGATTAGCTTTTGAGTTTGTACCTGACAATTTGCTGTTCTACTAGCAATCCTTTGTACTTCCCCTTTTGATCAATATATTTCATCTATATTTTGTTCCCCCAAAAAAAAATAATAATAATAAGGAAGTAGATGGTAGGAAGAGCAGCTTGGGAAAGATTAAAAGCATAAAGAAATAAGGGTATTTTGGGCTAATAAAAAATAATAATTAAAATGATATGAATTTAGATTGGTACAGTGTGAATTTAAATAAAATTCAAATATTATATATTATCTATGAATGCTATGCTTTTATAATTAAAATGTAATTAACTAAATTAAAACTTTTGAAATGATCGAAATATCATTTGCTCTTAAACTAACTTAAATTATTTTTGCTGCTGATGCCTGAAGGGCCTCTTTCAGTCTGATACTGTGATATGGAATGGTGATGCCTCATCCCAGGTGTGTGCGCGCTGTTTGTGGAACCATTGTATTTCTTTTCTAGTTTCAAGTCGAACAATTAAGTTTTTTTTTTTTTTTTTTTTTTTGTCCAATCTACAATTTGGTTTCTAGATATGATGGAGCAATCAAAATACATTCCCTTACAATCTTATTCCCATCATGGACAATATGATGCATCAACCCTTAACTGCATCCCGCAGTTTACATTAACCAAGAATTTGATCATTATAAATACGAGTATTCTGTCATATTAGTGTTCAAAGCATCAAATGAATTCAAAACGAACTAATAGATTTGAGTTTTTAAATAGTTTGATTTAATTTTAAAATTTTTTAATTAAAATTATTAGTTTGATTTGAGAATTAAGCAATACTATTTCAAACAAAACCTTGAAGTGGCTTCATGGAAAGACACTCGTTGACTTCTGACTAGGAAAAATTGATCAACAACAATCTAGGACAAATTTGCGGCGGTTAGAACAAAACTGGTGAACCTTTACTTAGTATTAGGAGCGACATTATTAAACACGATACGTCAACACGACACGAAAATGACACGATTATAGCGGGTTAGGGTTGGAGTTTTGCGGGTTTGGGTCGAAACAGGTCGACTCGTTTAACTTTAAATGTGTACAGGTCATAAACGGGTTCAACCCGTTTAATTTTTTTTAATATTTATATTTAATACTTTTTGTAATACTCTACAAATTTCATTATAAAAAATTAGATAATTTAATTTTTTACATGAATTAATTAAATTAAATTTTATTATATGAATTAATTGTATTGTTTGTGTGTCTATTTTGTTTAATTATATGAGACCTCTTAAGAAAAATAAATGATGTTAATGCGGCTATTTACTTGATATATAGTAAATGAATCATTCTTAATTAATTATTATTTAATGTTTATAATAATAATATTATTACAATAACTTTTAGTTAGAGAAAATAATTTTTTTAACAATCCAATTTTATTGCAAAACTACATTTGTTTAGATTTTTAAGATTAAATCTTATGAATTTATTAAGATCTCTAAATATTGAGTGTGATAGTTTGTTATTTTATTGGTTTTTTATGATTTTATGGGTTGTTTTATTAGTTTTTTTAATTTTATATGATTTGATTTAATTTTATAAATTTTTTTGTGTAATGGTGCACAGATTAGTAGGTTTAGTAAGTATTCGGATTGATGGATTTAATAATTATCTATTTAATTTTTGTGTCTAATCGTGTCAACCTATTTTATAACACGAACACGACACGAGAATAAACGGGTTGACACGACACGACACGTTTATTAAACGGGTCGTGTTCGGGTTGGCCTGTCGAGT
The DNA here is from genome assembly GCA_026120185.1 of Voacanga thouarsii. Lineage (NCBI taxonomy): Eukaryota > Viridiplantae > Streptophyta > Magnoliopsida > Gentianales > Apocynaceae > Voacanga > Voacanga thouarsii. The sequence continues at coordinate 3,150,056 of JANUWF010001117.1, forward strand.
GTAATTATCTCAAGTTGACACGACCCGCCAACTTGAACACGACACGATTGCCACCCTTACTTAGTACGATGGCAGATTTCACATGACCTAAAGTCTACAATATGAAACTGATAAACTGGTTTTTCTTTCTTTAATCCTTTTCTGGAACTCCAGTTTGCTACATGCCGAAACTTGTCCACCAAAATTGATTATTATATGTTTCTCATGATTGAATTGCAGGTACTCTCAGAATTTGCGGGAAATGGGGCTATTTTTATTCGGAATTCCGACAGTGGAGCTACCGCTATCAGAATTCCGGAAGTAGTATGGTCGCATTGTGAATGCGACCATGACAACCGGTAGAAATTAAAAACAAAAAAGCGATACAACCTAAGGTCTCATTAATTCACTACCCGGCTTCCCTGCACAGTCGTTCTTAATCAAAATTCACTTCAGAGCCCCTCTGCGCAACCGGCTTCGCCGCAGACATCCCTTCGCCGCCGACTTCCTTTCGCCGCCAACTCAAATGTCCACCTCAGGTGACCAATCAAACTTTATTATCATCTCATATTTGTTGGAGTTACTGGTAGTATACTGAAATTCTTGGCGCATTTTGTTTCTCTTCCTTTCTTTTCCACAAATAGGCATCAAGTTGAGAACAGGGGAGCATGCACGGTTTAAAAAAACGGAGAGAAAAATAAACCACAAGCCTTAGAGGCCATACGGAAGCGTGAAGATCATACATTTGCGCTCCTTAACCCTTCTAGGTTGAGTAGGAGCGGATTGAACGACTAGAATCACCTCGCTTTGCCCACTTGAAGAAGCTTCCGGTTAAACACCCGCTAGCCTTCTACTTCGCCTTGTTTGCATGAACGCCAAGTTTTCCAACTCTCGGAATATTCCTCTGCCTAACCTCTAGTTGGTGAACACAATGGTGAAGAGGAACAATCTCAAATCTCCTTGGTTCACTCCCTATTGATTAGCAAAGTCGAAGGAGAAAGAACAAGAGGAAAGCAACGTGAGAGAGCAGAGAGAGAGACGTGAGTTCTCTGTGTGTTGTGTTGGGAATTAGGGTTTTTCTCTACCAGAGACTAGTTTATTGGTTAGCCAAAACTAGGTTTCTCAATATCTGATAAACATATCCCCGGGATTTCAAAACACCCGGATGTTATCCTGAGAATCAGTTTGGCCTAACCCTAAACTCCTCTTAACCGTATCTGTAAAAAACCATAAGGTCCAAGCAATTGGGCCAAAAAAATATTTATTATTTTCCTTGGACCTAAAAAGCCCAAAATAATAAACATTAATTATTTATTTCCTGGGCTTATATAAACAACCCAATAAATAATTAATGAGCCCAAATGAACCATAATAATTAATCTTTAATTATTTATTTCTTGGGCCTATATAAATAGCCCAATAAATAATTAAACATTAATTATTTTTTCTAGTTTAAGCCCAGGTTAATTTCTTAATTATTCATACTAAACCTAGGCCTTGCAAAATTAATTAACCAATTAAACTAGATAATTAATTTCTCTCAACTCCTATTTTAATTTATTTATTTATTTTATTCCAGTCCAATAATAAATTAAACTTCCTGAATAAAATAAAATCCTCTTCAACTGAGACCAATTCCTCAACCCAAAATTGGTTAGGACTTACGGGCTATTCCGAGGACCAAAAAGACACATCGCCTTGGTTGCTAAAATGACCAAAATACCCCTGCTATATAAATAGCTTTATTTTACATTTTAAATATTTCCTAATATCACCATAAGGAAATATTGACTCCAAGGACAATGCTACATTAGCAAAGTCTCCGACCTACAGGTAATATGACTAAAATACCCCTCTACACATCGTCGTACATTTAGAGAAGAAGAAGTGTATTAACACTCCTCTAAATGACATCTACCATCCTTAGGCTTCTAGTCCAATGATCCACGACTTCCTGGAGTGTTTCCGCTTTCCAAGGGAGCTACCCTAAAGCAAACATCCAAGTTATGTTTCTCAGGGCCCTGGTCATTTTAGACCATTCGGACAACCACAAGGGGCGATATAGTACAGAAACTATCTTGTACAAGTCTGTCTTAACTAACTAGTCACACATACTCAACATGCAAATATATTAGCCCTACGATAGAACCTCAACTATAGTAAATCAAAATATATGCTTCCAGCTTCGTCAGACCACTAACTCATACTCAAGTCGTAGAGTATTAGTCCACGCTGTAGCGGTAATAGTCTAGGTTTCTATCATATAGTACTTTTAGAAACCACTACTACAGGTCATGTCCTACGTATTCGAAATACGCTTATGTCATGAAGTGAGTGGACTACTCACTGGCTAAAGGTAAGCCATTCCCCATTTGGAATTCATAACATAATAACCTAAACATGATAAGATTCTCAGTCTCATCAATAGGTTAAGAACAAATATTTATGTGTTAAATAACTCATGATCCATACCTTACTGTGAAAGACCACCATTCACATGGACCACTTATTTAAACACAATGGGCCTGTTCCAAACGAAAATCGTGCACAAACAAATAGTAAATTCACAAACAATTTCTAAAAATAAATTCTTTTATTAAAATATTCGATTTTACATCAGAAACCTAGTCTAAGAAGGCATACAATCCAACAATCTCCCACTTGCACTCTAAGACTAGGTAAGTCCATAGGTGCCCACCCCTATGGCGTCTAAGTGTCTCTTGAAGACTCTCTCAACCAAAGGCTTGGTGAATGGGTCTGCTAGATTTTTTTCTGAGGCAATATGCTCCACCACGACTTCCCGTCTCTGGATGAAATCCCGGATCAGGTGGTACTTCCTCTCGATGTGTTTCCCCTTCTTGTGGTTCCGAGGCTCCTTAGATTGCGATACTGCTCCAGTGTTGTCGCAATACATCACAATCGGTCTGTCCATATGTGGAACAACTCCAAGTTCTGAAAGAAACTTCCGGAGCCAGACTGCTTCCTTGGATGCCTCCGAAGCTGCCACATACTCAGCTTCCATGGTTGAGTCAGCAATACAAGATTACTTGATACTCCTCCATGAAATTGCTCCTTCAGACAAGGTGAAGACATATCCACTGGTGGATTTTCTCTCATCCTTATCTGCCTGGAAGTCTGAGTCTGTGTATCTTGTAGGAACCAAATCATCACCCCTGTAAACCAACATATAATCTCTCGTTTCCTTGAGGTACTTGAGAATATGCTTTACAGCTTGCTAATGAACCTCCCCTGGGTTTGACTGATATTTGCTAACTAAGCCCACGGCAAAGCAGATATCTGGCCTAGTACACAGCATGGCGTACAAGATACTTCCCACAGCCGAAGCGTAGGAAATCCTACTCATTCTGTCCTTTTCTTCTTGAGACTTAGGACAGTCCTTCGAAGAAAATGACAACCAAGGGATTAGAGTTCCCTTGCATGAGTCCATGCTATACTTGGCCAGCATCTTGTCAATGTATGTCGCTTGGGATAACCCTAACATTCTCTGCTTCCTATTTCTAAGAAGCCTAATCCCGACAATGTAGTTGGCTTCTCCCAAGTCCTTCATACTGAATTGACTAGACAGCCAAACCTTTGTAGATGACAATGTCCTTACATCATTTCCAATGAGTAGAATGTCATCCACATACAGGACAAGAAAAATCACATTAATGCCTTCAAGTTTCCTGTACACGCATGGTTCATCTTCGTTTTGAATAAAACCATAAGACTTTACAGTCTCATCAAAACGAATGTTCCATGCTCTCGATGCCTACTTAAGTCCATAAATGGACTTCTTAAGCTTGCAAACCATGTGTTCCTGGCCTTCAGCAATGAAGCCTTCCGGTTGGGACATATAGATGTCTTCGCTAAGATGGCCATTTAAGAATGCCGCCTTGACATCCATTTACCATATCTCGTAGTCATAGTGACATGCGATGGCAAGAAGGATGCGGATGGATTTAAGCATAGCTACCGGGGAAAAGGTTTCCTCATAGTCGATTCTCTTTTTCTGAGTATACCCTTTCACCACAAGCCTAGCTTTGAAGGTTTCCACCTTCCCATCCGCTCCCCTCTTTCTCTTGTACACCCACTTGCACCCAATGGGTTTTATCCCTTCAGGTGAAGCTACAAGATCCCAAACCTGATTGAGGTACATAGACTCAATCTCGGCTTTCATTGCTTAATGCCACAGATTTACATCGGCATCAGTAATAGCCTCCTCGTATCTAGTGGGGTCTTGTTCCTGATGGTCGGAGACCAGCTCAAAGGCTTCTCCAGTCCATCTATCCGGAACCCTAGACACTCTCCCACTATGACGAGGCTCCATTTGCACAGCCTCTTGAGGCTATGCCTCTTCTTGTCCCAGAATCGGGTCAGAAGAAGTTGATTCCGCAGATAACTTCTCCTCAAGTTCCAACCTCGTTGAACCTTTAGTGGAAGTACTTTGATCATCTTCCAAGTATCTAGCATTGGTACTAACTAGTACCTTCTGCTCCTTAGGATGATAAAAATAACCTCCTTTTGTCCCTTTTGGATACCCAACAAAATAGCATAATTCTGATCTTAGTTTCAACTTGTCTCCCTTGACCAGTACATAAGTTGGACAACCCCAAATCCTAAGATGATTCAAACTTGGCTTACGCCCAGTCCACATCTCATAGGGAGTCCTAGGTACTAACTTGGAAGGCACCAAGTTCAAAATATATGCCGCCGTTTCCAGGGCATATCCCCAAAAGAACACTGGAAGAGTAGCATGAGATATTATGCTTCGGACCATTTGCATCAATATCCTGTTCCTTCTCTCAGCTACTCCATTCTGCTGGGGTGTTCCCGGCGTAGAGAGCTAGGATACTATTCCATGATGTACCATGTAGTCCTTGAATTCACCTAGGAGGTACTCTCCACCACGATCCGATCGTAAGGTTTTGATTAATTTACATGTCTGACGCTCCACTTCAACCTTAAACTCCTTGAACTTGTCAAAAGAGTCAAACTTGCGTCTCATCAGGTAAATGTAACCATACCTTATACAATCATCCGTGAACGTGATGAAGTACTCAAAACCTCATCTAGCTGGTGTAGACAACGGACCACACACATCAGTGTGAACAAGACTCAACACCTCCTTGGCTCTATCCGCCTTTAGTGTAAATGACCTCTTGGTCATCTTTCCCATCAGGCAGGATTTACACTGAGGCCAACATTCCAATCTCAATGAGCCCAAAGGCCCATCATGGATTAGCCTCTGAATCCTGGTTGGGTTAATATGACCCAACTTTAGATGCCAATTGTATGAATCATTGATATTGGTCTTTCTTTTCCTAGTTAAAGGTTCAGACTGAGCATTATTTGATTGGTTATTAATAGGGTTTAAAAAGAACAGATTTCCATACATGTGCCTACTACATAAAATTTCTCCATCTCTACTGATAGAAATACCAGAATGGAAAGATACAGAATATCCTTGATTAATAAGTTTTGCAACTGAAATCAAATTCTGACGAAAACCAGGTACATATAAAATATCCTTTAAAACCACTATCTTATTACAATAAAAAATAAGATCCAGCTCTCCCACTGCAAGGGCCCAGACTTATGCTCCATTACCTACTCGAAGCCCATGTTCGCCATTCTTGAGTCTTCTTATCTTCCTAAACCCCTACAAGGAGTTACAGATATGATCAGTGGCTCCTGAATCAACAATCTAAGTGGAAATTAATCCTACTATTGATATGGACTCTAGATAGTAAACATTACCTGTGGGGTTTTTCTTGGCCTGAAGATCTGGACACTCTTTTTTCCAGTGTCCCTTCTTCCCATACTTGAAGCACCTGCCCTTTGGTTTGTCCTTGGGCTGGTTCTTGGGCTGGGCTGCTGCATTCCCCTTCTTCCTCTTGAACTTTCTGGGTTTAGGCCCAGTTCTTGAAGAAGAAGCCTTTGCAATCATGGCCTTAGATTGCGGCTTCATGACCTTCTCCGCCATCTGGAACTCTTTCATCAGTTTAGTTAAACTCATGTTCAACTTATTCATGTTATAGTTTAACTTAAACTGAGTAAAAGAGCCCAATAGAAATTCGAGAACCATATCCACTTGGCTCTCGGGGTCAATGACGGCCCATAAGATTTTCACCTCCTCAAAAGTAGCAATCATCTTGAGCATATGCTCTCGGACTGATGCTCCCTCAGCCATCTTAGTGTTCACAATAGTTTGAAGAGCCTCCTGCCTTGCGGGCCGGCTCTTGTCTGCGAACATAGTTTCCAATGATTGACTTATGTCATATGCAGAAGACATGTGCTCGTATTTTGATTGGAGCACATTAGACATGGAAGCTAACATATAACAACGTGCCATTTCGTCAGCTTTCTTCCATGCCTTCTCAGCCTCTCACTCTTCAGCGGTGGAACTTTCCCCGATAATATGGTAGGTCTCGTAAAGGACATACTTATACTCCTCAGCTGTGAGTATTATGTCCAGGTTCCTTTTTCAGTCCACATAGTTTGGACCCGTTAACTTATTCTCCCTGAGAATAACGACCAATGGACTAAAAGAACCTCCCACCATTTCTGAAAATCAAAAATAAAAGAAAGAATTTAGTTTGTGAAAATAAAATAAAATTTGTGCACTGAAAATAATTTGGCTCTTAGGAAAACTGACATAGCTTCTTGGGAAGATTAACAGTTTCCTAAGCTAAGTGTATTAACCACCACAAATTAATTTTCCTTCTAGATAATGGTCTAGAGAATAACTCCATCGTGGGATGGTCGTTTCCTCTTATTTCCTATGGACATACCTCGCACTATAACCTCCAACGTGGGCTGGCTGATCATAGTACATGCCCCGGGTTATTAATTACATCCTTCCATTAGATCTAGATCCTTGTGGTATCCCCATCCTATACGGGTTCACTATCAGGGTGATGCGAGGAGATCCACGATCTCTAATGAGGACCGTGATGGAAGCCGTGGGTACGTTGGAACCCCTCTCCCACTTAGTCTTTTAAAATAAAGGTTTACTGGAAAATATCCTTTTGAAATTTCCATTAAGTTTTTCCTTAACTCAAAAATAAAATATCTAAGTCCAATAAAATCTCTATGTGAGAGATTTTCTCCATGGACTAATTTTATTTAAGTTAAAACTTAATGATTTCAAAAATTTTCCAATTAAAACTTTCTAGTCCAAAACAAAACAAAATGGCTCTCCATTTTAATTTACAAAAATATCTAAATCCAATATATTTTCTATGTCAAGGATTAAATCCTTTGAGAAAATATTCAAGGATTAATTTTTGTACCAATTAAAATAACCATTTAGTTTTTGAAGAAAAATATTTTTCTTGCCAAAACAAAAAGTTCCCAAAGACTTTGGTCTTTGAGAAAAAGCACACATAGGTACATAAAAAAAAATAGCATGCTAGAAAACAATAAACGTTTTCATACTTTTCTATTTTTTAAACCTAAGTGCCCAAATAATAGAATTAAACACATTAATTAATTAATTATCTTGTTTAATCCTAAAATCCCTTACTAATATTTTTCATGCAAATATATTCCAAGAATATAAATATTGTAAAAATATTAACTTCGCCTGGTATGGGACCCAAAACGAAAAAGGAAAAAGAAATAAAAAAAATTGCAAAAAAAAAGCTGCCAGTCCACGTGCACCTGATGCACCAGATCAGGGCCCAATTGCTCTGTCGGCTCACAGCACCCCAGTGCACCAGCCGCACCAGATCCACACCCACATGCCCTGCGATCCACCGCGGCCGCTGTGCATCGCGCCGCACCGGATCGCCAGCAACCACGACCCGCGAAGCCGATCCACCCGCCCGAGAACCCGCGCCCACGACCCACCGCCACTCTGCTGCATGACCCGCGTGTTGATCCGTTTTCCGCTCCACGACCCGCGAAGCTGTTGCAATTGAATTGCAACTTTCAATTGAATTCGGCTTAGATTGCTACAGTACGACTCGGCTTCGCGGCTCTACAAACGCGGCTCCAGACACACGCACAGAGTCGGCTCGGCTCGGTCGCGGCTTAGGAACAATACCTTTCTTCTTCATTTTTCTTCTGTCCGCGCGCGAAAGTTCAGAAACTTCTTCTTTTCAATTTTTCCAGCCTTCTTTGTCTTCTTTGGACATATTTACTTACAAAAAACATCCAAAACAAAAACACAATCGCCTATACCCATTTAAATTAGGTTTACATGATTAAACTTCAAAGCCAAAAAATTTTACAGAGGGCTCCTATGCTTCAACGGTGAAGCTTACATCAAGCATATCCCATACCAAAACAGCGAAGGATCATAGGTATAATCATCTTCTCCATTTTTATTAACTACCATGCTTCCTATATTGATAAAAAACCAGTGGCTTTGATACCACATTGAGGGAGACGAAAACAGGGGAGCATGCACGGTTTAAAAAAAACGGAGAGAAAAATAAACCGCAAGCCTTAGAGGCCATACGGAAGCGTGAAGATCATACATTTGCGCTCCTTAACCCTTCTAGGTTGAGTAGGAGCGGATTGAACGACTGGAATCGCCTCGCTTCGCCTACTTGAAGAAGCTTCCGGTTGAACACCCGCTAGCCTTCTACTTTGCCTTGTTTGCATGAACGCCAAGCTTTCCAGCTCTCGGAATATTCCTCTGCATAACCTCTAGTTGGTGAACACAATGGTGAAGAGGAACAATCTCAAATCTCCTTGGTTCAATCGCTATTGATTAGCAAAGTCCAAGGAGAAAGAACAAGAGGAAAGCAACGTGAGAGAGCAGAGAGAGAGACGTGAGTTCTCTGTGTGTTGTGTTGGGAATTAGAGCTTTTCTCTACCAGAGACTAGTTTATTGGTTAACCAAAACTAGGTTTCTCAATATCTGATAAACATATCCCCGAGATTTCAAAACACCCGGATGTTATCCTGAGAATCAGTTTGGTCTAACTCTAAACTCATCTTAACCGTATCTGGAAAAAACTCTAAGGTCCAAGCCATTGGGCCAGAAAAATATTTATTATTTTCCTTGGACCCAAAAAGCTCAAAACAATAAACATTAATTATTTATTTCTTGGGCTTATATAAATAACCCAATAAATAATTAATGAGCCCAAATTAACCATAATAATTAATCTTTAATTATTTATTTCTTGGGCCTATATAAATAACCCAATAAATAATTAAACATTAATTATTTCCCCTAGTTTAAGCACAGGTTAATTTCTTAATTATTCATACTGGACCTAGGCCCTGAATAATTAATTAACCAATTAAACTAGATAATTAATTTCTCTCAACTCCTATTTTAATTTATTTATTTATTTTATTCCAGTCCAATAATAAATTAGACTTCCTGAATAAAATAAAATAAAATAAAATAAAATCCTCTTCAACTGAGACCAATTCCTCAACCCAAAATTGGTTAGGACTTACGGGCTATTCTGAGGACCAAAAAGACACATCGCCTTGGCTGCTAAAATGACCAAAATACCCCTGCTATATAAATAGCTGTATTTTGTATTTTAAATATTTCTTAATATCACCATAAGGAAATATTGACCCCAAGGACAATGCTGCATTAGCAAAGTCTCCGACCTATAGGTAATATGACTAAAATACCCCTCTACACATCGCCGTATATTTAGAGAGGAAGAAGTGTATTAACACTCCTCTAAATGACATCTACCATCCTTAGGTTTCTAGTCCAATGATCCACGACTTCCTGGAGTGTTTCCGCTTTCCAAAGGAGCTACCCTAAAGCAAACATCCAAGTCATGTTTCCAAGGGCCTTGGTCATTTTAAACCATTCGAACAACCACAAGGGGCGATATAGTGCAGAAACTATCTTGTACAAGTATGTCTTAACTAACTAATCACACATACCCAACATACAAGTATATTGGCCCTACGATAGAACCTCAACTATAGCAAATCAAAGTATATGCTTCCAGTTTCGCCAGACCACCAACTCATACTCAAGTCGTAGAGTACTAGTCCACGCTGTAGCGATAGTAGTCTAGGTTTTTATCATATAGTACTTTTAGAAACCACTACTACAGGTCCTGTCCTACGTATTCGAAATACGCTTATGTCATGAAGTGAGTGGACTACTCACTGGCTAAAGGTAAGCCATTCCCCATTTGGAATTCATAACATAACAATCTAAACATGATGAGGTTCCCAGTCTCATCAATAGGTTAAAAACAAATGTTTATGTGTTAAATAACCCGTGATCTATACCTTACTGTGAAAGACCACCATTCACATAGACCACTTATTTAAACACAATGGGTTTGTTCCAAATGAAAATCGTGCACAAACAAATAGTAAATTCACAAACAATTTCTAAAAATAAATTCTTTTATTAAAATATTCGATTTTACATCAGAAACCTAGTCTAAGAGGACATATAATCCAACACAAGTCCTACTGCCATCAGAGTCATATAAATTCCCTTCAGATAGTTTTTATTCATAGAAAAAGAAACAAAATGAACAAGTATCAATCCTAATGGTACAAACACAAAAGACTACTGTTTAAAAAGAAAAAAAAAAGAACAATAAATCAATGTGCGGGAATGAAGATTCCTTTCGTCTTGGTCATTCATTTGCCAAAAGCAAATCTGCCATCAGATTTCAAATGTCACCTGTAAAAGCTTAAAAAAATCAAGTTTCTCAGTACTGTAGTTGTTGTGCTCATGTGGCTGGGAATGATTAGACGAATTAGTCATCTAATAATTCAATTTTTCTCCCCTGTAGAATCATTTTTGTAGTTTTTTTAAGTCAGTAGGAGTTGGGATTTAGAAATATAGTGTTGTTTCTCAATCAATGTTTCCTGATTTTCATCTTTAAAACAGAAGATTCTATACCAAGAAATAAGAATAATGTTTTTGTAGTTACTATTTTCTCATTACATTTAGGTGAAAAATCAGATGTCTGCAATCATATTGGTATCCCCCCCCCCCCAAACAACCTCCTCTGAGATTTTCAGTTCTATGCAGGTAAATGAAGTCATTTACTCAATAGTTGCATATTTACTTAAAAGAAGTCCATACTTTAATTCTCTTTTAAATACAAAAATATACCAAAAGAAAAAATATAAATTGAAAATGTTTTATAGATCTAAGTTGGGGAATATGTATCTTTTAGAGAAGTGTTAGCAAAAAGATGTAATGCAGGAAACTGAATAAAATGATTTGTGCGAAGCTTTGTTCTTTGCTCTCTATATTTTTTTTTATCAGGGATTGATAAACTATACTTCATTGAAACTATAGCATAGTATGAAGCACAAACAATTTAAGATCTTTAACCTTTAAGTGTCTATCATGCGCATAGATACAATCGTAGTTTAATTATATGATTCTAATTTAAATAGGTACAATGGATCACATGTACATAGATATCCATCCGGGGCCTCTCGTCAACAGTTTACTATCTCTTCAGTCGAGTCATCGTTCGTCTTTGGTATGATCTAGTAATCAGCGTACTTGTGAGATTCCATTGGTGTATAGACGATACGATTCTGCATTTTGGGAGCATACGCCCCTTTTCGGTAGAGTTGCAGAATTAACGGATAGAGCTGGTTTTGGTAGAGTCAGGCGAGCTAGACATATCCAAGTTGATCATGCTCTCGTAACCGCACTGGTAGAGCGATGGCGTCAGGAGACCCATACATTTCATTTCCCTTTAGAAGAGGTTACAGTGACACTGGAGGATGTTGCGATATTATGGGGTCTTAGGGTAGATGAGGATGCGGTGATAGGGCCTCCTTATCACTATAGCAAAGGCGATTGGATTAACCTTTGCAATAGACTGCTTGGCATTAGGCCACAGGGCGAGGACATACGGGGAAATAGGATTAGGAAGGGTCCTATTGAGGAGGCCTTGGATTTTCCTTTGACCGATGATATGACTGATAACATTGTCCTGCAGCGTGCTCGATACCTTATCTTCCTATTGATTAGGGGTCTACTGTTCTTTGATAAGTCAGGGAACCTGCTACACTTGAGATACCTACCTCTCCTCGAGGATTTGGAGGCATGAGGAACGTTCAGTTAGGGTAGTACTGTTCTAGCATTCCTCTATAGATGTCTATGTCACGCTTCTATCGGGTCTGCGTAGGAGATTTTTGGACCGATGGTCTTACTCTAGGTACGAGTTCAAATATGTTTTATATTTTATTTTTATCTTATAAATATGTGTGCTATGAATCTAACACATTTGTGACTACGTTGTAGCTATAGGCATGGGAGTATGTTTGGGTTGTACAGCCAGAGCAGAGTATACCTCGCGATGATCTCCCACCCCTTACACCCTACGGTGCTCGATGGGATGAACCGGTACAGCTTTATCGGACATCTACGCATGTTCTCGTGATATATTGCTCCCAACTAGATGCCCTCTCAGACGAGGATGTGAGTATATATAAATACTTTATTTAGAACTCTTTATTTGTTTGACACTAACAATCCCGAACAATGGTATGACAGTTTGTCTGGCGACCTTATCAGATTGATTTGGTTATTCTCTTTCCCCCTAGTTATTTGGAGGGACCTGATATCTAGAGGTCACACACAATGTTAATCAGTTGGGAGGTCATCGAGCTATATTTTTCGAACCGAGTAATGTGGCAGTTTGGGATGCTTCAGTCTATTCCGATGGATTGCAATACGAGGATTAACCTGCATGAGGTTGATAGGCGAAGCAATCCATCTAGAGATTATAGAATATATCACGGGTCGTATCTTCATATGTGAGCTAATTGAGTAGACCTTATCCAGACCAATATGATAGGCGTTTCGGTCACATTGGATTATATGCAATGGTATAAGGACTGTACTCGTCTTCGGATCAGAAACCCCATTACCCATGCTTCTTTAACCTCAAGGTATCATCCTACCGGGTCTAGTACAGTGGCCATGGTATGTAATTCATTTGGTAATGTAGGAGTTAATAACTTAAGAAGTTTTTTAATTATTCACTAATTTTTTCGAATGCTGATTTCAGGCTGATATTATGCATCGAGCTATGACAGTGGCTGAACGTCACATACACAGTGTCAACTCAGTGTCCCAAAGGGCATTTATTGACATTCGAGATATGTGTGCCCGAGGACTTATAGCATGCCATCAGGAACACGATCGGTATGCTAGACCAATACCAGTCGATGCAGGCGAGCCGACCATCGCAGTGAGTCAGCCTACGTCAAGGCTCCGGGATCCTGTTGATGGACGTAAGCACCCAGGAGTGAGGCGTGGGGGCAAAAGACCTCGAGTTCGAGCACACCCTCCACCTCCCGAGGCTGTTCCGGAGGTACACTAGGAGCCTGAGATTCAGGAGGAGACGGGAGGTGGCACGTAAATCGAGATTGGGTGAGATAATTTCAGCATCCAGTGGGATGATTTTCACACTGATGTTGCACCAGATGATCTGATTGATCACGACTTCGTTGTCATTTCGGTTCACACTCCGCGTATGACAACGGGCGTGTTTGATGACGGGGATGCGGGGCCATCATTTCAGGACCGAGTGACAGGCATTTCTCGTATTGAGGAGCTTCCAGTACGTCCCTTTCGTGGTATAGTCTATCACCGGTGACGCAGATCGGGTGCACTTGAAGTAGGCCAGATTCCCGATCCCGAGCCAGCTCCTGTGCAAGCAGCAGACCAGCTTCCTGATCCCGTGCCAACTCCCTCCCAGTTGCTAGATCCCGCACCAGCTCCACACCAGCTTCTAGATCCCGTGCCAGCAGGCCAACAGGTCCGGGATCCGAATCATAGGCATGACCAAGGCGATGAGCCAGCAGGTGGTGGGAGACCAAGGCAAAAGATTAAACCTCGCCGTCCTTGTATACTCTCACCACATTAGGTGCACTTGATGTTAGGAGATACTCTGCACTTCATATACCTTTTGCGAGCTATCTATATTGATTTTAGATGATTAAAAGGCTATATTCATTTGTTTTTTGTATCCTTGCTTTTGGACTTTTTTTAAATTTGTATACAGGTTGATAAGGAGGTTTGTGTGTATTGAAAAAAAAAATATCAAGGTCGCATTCATACAGGTCACATTTGATGAATGCGACGTTGATTTGCATCTAAACATGAAGTTACAAGAAGTTAGTCTGATACTGACATTGATTTTCATCTAAACATGAGATTTCAAAACAAGAAGGATGCTATATATGCAGTAAGAAAGTGGCCTATTCAAGTAGGTTGGGAATTCAGAGTCTTGGAGAGTAAGAAAGACTGCTAATATGCTAAGTGTAAGCATTCAAGTGCGACAATCCTTATTCTTGGCATATTCGTATTATACATAAGAAGACTCATGGACAGTGGCAGATAACAGTTTTGAACAAATAACACAGATGCATCATTACAATTTTGAACAATGTGCATAGGAACATAGATCATCGGTTCATAACCCGTAATATGACACATTTAGTATTAAATAACCCTAAATGCCATGTGAGTGATGTTATTGCTGAAGTTCAGAAACTATGGAGGACGGGTTGTTCTTATAAGAAAACTTGGGAAGCCTAAAAGGTTGCTATAGAACTTGTATATGGTAATTGGCCCTCAACATGGATTGTCCTACCAAAATACATGCTTGCCTTGCAGGATTCCAATCCTGAGACTATTGTGAGGTGGAGATACCATTAGACTAGTGTGGGTGATTTGAAAGCTTTTGGTTTCCTTTTCTGGTCATTCAAACCTTCTATTGTTGGTTTCAAATATTGTCGTCCAGTGGTATCAATTGATGGAACCCATTTAAGGGAACTTTATCAAGGCAAACTATTGGTAGCGTCCACTTGGGATGCGAATAGTCACCTCTTCCCTCTTGCATTTGCCATCGTGGATGAGGAATCATTGGAGAGTTGAAGTTGGTTCTTAAAACTCCTACGTCAACATATCATTTTGGACAAACATATATGTCTTATTTCTGATAGACATAAAGACATTATCAATGCTATGTGCCATATGAATGAGTGGCAAAAACCTTTGACTTTTCATCAATATTGCCTTGGGCACGTAAAGGAAAATTTCCATGCCAAGTTTAAGGACACTAATTTGACAAGTTTGATGTGCACTGCTAGTTTAGAACGCAAAAGGACCAAGTGTCAATCATATTTGGATGAAATCAGGATTTGAAAAGAAAATGCATTTAAGTATTTAATGGATATTCATTTGGAGAAATGGACTTTGTCATATGATGAAGGGCACAGATATGGTTCAATGACTACTAGTTTGTCTGAATGTATGAATAGTGTGCTAAAGAAAGCAATATCTCTTCCGCTAAAAGTTTTAGTTGAAACTTCATTTCAGAAGTTAGTTAAATATTTTAATGAACATAGAGATGAGGCATCTAATTTGAGACACCCTTTACCATCTGAAATGTGAAAATTGTATTCTTATTTTGAGGACAAATCTAAAGGGCATGTTGTGACTGAATTTAATGTATAGGTTAGTATATATGGGATCAAATCGTCTATTCAACAAGGGGGTAGAAGTCTAAATGTTTACAGTGTCAACTTAACGGAGAGATCATGCACGTGCCAAAAATAGAGTATATATGGTATTCCTTGTTCACATGGGTTTGTAGCATGTCGTCACAGAGGTTGGAATCCAATTAACTTTGTTTTGGAGTTCTATACTAGAAGGAATTATGAGTTGATATATGAGGGTCAGTTTTTTCCTGTGACGGATAAACAATATTAGAGGCCTTCTAATTTTAAGCTTGCACCAGTGGAAAAAATTATGCGAAATGAAGTTCTTGGCCGTCCGCGAACATCGAGGATACCTTGTGATATGGATTATCGGACACCCAACTCTCTTCCAAGATGTAACAACTGTCATAGGAGTAGACATACTAAAAAGAATTGTAATAATAATAATTTTACTGTTTCGAAAGACTAGCCCTTGTCATTATTTATTAGTTCGTTTTCTGTTTAGTTGTATTTTCAACACAGTTTCTCTATATATTTGCGATATTGTTCTTGTTATTTTAAATGCTTCAGTCATATATACTATTATATTGAATGTTATTCATGTGAGAAATGTTGACTTCAATCGCCACAGGAGGATGTGAGTCTTTTGAATGTGATTTTTACTTGGAGAACAAATGAATACTATATTGCTATTTTTGGTAATAGCATTTAGCTTGGATTTGTGATGTTTTAGTGAAGTTTTGATGATGTTTGGAGGAGATTTTTGATGGCTGAAAATTGAATAAGTTGATGAAGATATGATTCCAGAAATTGAGGAAAAGGGGGTGTTGCTCAGAGGCTTAAGGTCGCATTCCATGAATGCAACCTTAGGTCGCATCGCTTTTTTTTTTATTTAATTTCTATCGGTTGTCATGGTCGCATTCTGTCGCATTCACAGAATGCGACCTCATTTTATGCGACCACACTACTTCCGGAATTCCAGTAGCAGCAGCCCCATTGTCGAAATTCCGAATAAAAACAACCCCATTTTCCGGAAATTCCGAGGTACTCTCCAACTATTCAAAAATTCATAGCCATTAGTTCTCCTTTGACTGATTATTTGTTTATATCTACATCTTTATCCAACAGAAGCATTCTTTAGGATGCCGAGTAGTCATAGAAAAAATATTTCATGAAGAAATGAAATAAGTCAATAAGTAGAGAAGACACATCAGTGTCGTTCTCATGAGTCACAGTTATTCTCAATTTAGTATCTACCGATAGACGTTATTTCAGTTATTGCTTTTGGGGCATTCTTCTTTCAAGTGATATTCAGATAGGTTTGTTACGCCGATGGCCAGGGTGTGAGCGTTTCAACTAGTGATGTTGCAGCTCTGCTTGACTTCAAAAATGGCCTCAAGGATCCTAAGAATCGGCTTTCATCATGGCGTGGTATCAATTATTGTTCTTGGAGGGGGATTGGCTGCGATAACCATGTCAAACAAAGCAGATCTTGCCGATAATCAAGAGTGTAAATCTCTCCTAATATTTTGGGATCCTTATTTTCTCTTTGTAATTCTTTGATTAGTTAGGTTTACTATATATAGTCTCGAGTGTTGTTGCATATAACGAGGTCTATATCTCTGTGTAAAGTATCGAATATAAGCTTTCATTCTCTGTTCCATACTTTATCATGGTATCAGAGCTTTGAGAATTTTTTTCCTAGCTTTGTTCTTTTGAGAATTTTCTTTCCCTACGCTTATCCTTTAGAGGATTTGTTCCAGTCGATCATTATAGATACAAACAAATTCGAAACTATATTTGTCAAATTCAACGGCAGAAATTTTTCACTTTGGGAGTTTCACTTTCGAATCTTTGTTGAAGGAAAAGGTTTGTCCAACATTCTTGATGGATCTAACACCGAAGCCGGTGATGAAAAGGCCAAGAGCACTTGGAAAACAAAGAATGCACAGGTTATCAGTTGGATGCTTAACTCAGTCGAACCTAACATTGCCCTGAGTCTCCGATCTTTCAACACTACTGTTGCGATCATCTCAATGGGATTTATTCTCAGGTGAATTAGTCAAGAAATATTGAATCAGCAGTATTATTCTATGTGTCCAGTTGAGCTTGTGTTTTTAAGCATGTTTCATCACGAATAAGTTCGCCCAAAACAGACTCTATAGTCAAATTACCACAATTGATCAAAGTCCCTCTTGCTGTCTCAAATTCAGGTCGAAGCTTCATGAGGAATTGCATCACTCTTCCATGATCTCGTTCTTTCTTGATTTCAGCATATGCAGTATATGAGATCGTTGAAGAGGATATCATATCTTGTTCTGTCCAGAGTTGCAGCATTGTAACATAAAAACTGCGAATATCCCTATCCTCTTGACTAATATTTGCTATTTTATATTCAAGTGCAAATTGTCTTGACTGATTCACCTGAGAATAAATCCCATTGAGATGATCCCATATCACAGCAGCAGTGTTGAAAGGTCGGAGACTCAGGGCAATGTCAGGTTCAATACTGCTGATTCAATATTTCTTGCCTCTCGTGGACAATTTCAATCGAAACCTAAGACTGGCAACAAAGGAGATATTCAGTGTAACTATTGCAAAGAATTTGGGCATGTGTAATCTCATTGTCGGAAGCGAAATACATGCAATTACTGTAAAAAACTAGGCCATATTATTTTGGAGTGTCGAACTTTGAAGAACAAGCAAAGTCAACCTACCTTTGTTACTATGAATTGTGATCAGAATACAACGACCACAACAACAGAAAATACTGATGCAATTTCCCTTACACGACAAGCTATTCAAAAGATGATTCAAGACTCAATGCAAGCGACACTTCCAGGTGTTATTTCTTCTGTCTTTTCTATTGCTGGGTTATCAGGTACACGAAATAAATCCACTCCTTGGTTTCTAGATTCGGCTGCCGTTAATCATATGACAAATCAAAAACATGTGTTTACTACTTTAAAATCTTGTCCCTTCAATCAATCTGTCACTATTGCCAATGGTAGAAAATTACCAATTGAAGGGGTTGGAACTGCTTGCTTATCAAATTCTTCAAAATCCATTTGCCTTCGAAATACCTTTTATGTTCCTCGATTGATAGCCAATTTGATTTCTGTTGGTCAATTGACTGATCAAAATTGTTTAGTTAATTTTTCCCCTCATGGTTGTCATGTGCAGGACCTTCAAACGAAGCAAGTGATCATGAAAGGGCATAAACATGGGCGTTTGTTTCACCTTGATCTTGATCTAAAACATAGTTCTCCATTTTGTCTCACTGTCACCCACTCTACTTCCCATCTGACACATACTTGGGATATTTGGCACCATCGTTTAGGTCATCCACATGCACGTAGATTAGAGTTTATGTTCATATCTCAACTTCTTCCAGATAGATTGAAGGATAAGTATAATGTTCCACCTAGTTGTCCAACTTGTGTTATTAGCAAATTTGCTAAATTACCTTTTGTTTCTAGTACTACTAAAGTTAATGCACCTTTTGATCTTATTCATTGTGATTTATGGGGACCCTCACCTATTTTATCTAGACTTGGTTATAGATACTTTATTTTATTTATTGATCATTTTACACGTTTTACTTAGGTATACTTCTTGCGTGCTAAATCTGAATTAGCGCATGTTGCCAAAACATTTGTCACTATGATTGAAACCCAATTTGGGAAGACAATTAAAATCTTTCGGTCTGATCTTAGTAGGGAGTTTTGTGCTTCCAAACTTGTTCAATTCTTTGCTGAAAAAGGCATCTTAGCTCAACAATCTTGTCCTGGGACACCCAAGCAAAATGGGGTGGTGGAACGAAAAAATCGTCATGTGGTGGAAATTGCAAGAACTCTTCCCCTTGAGTCTAGTGTCCCGTCTCAATTTTGGGTGGAAGCCATACACACCTCTGTTCATCTTATCAATCGGCAACCTACTCCTATCCTTGGTAATCAATCTCCATATTTTTTACTTTTTCATAAAACACCAACTTACATGCATCTCCGTGTTTTTGGCTGTGTTTGCTTTATTTTGCTTCCACCCCATAAACGCCATAAGTTGTCCGCTAAGGCATCTAAATGTGTTTTTATTGGGTACAGTGATAAACAAAAATGGTACATTTGTTATGATCCTCAATCTTGTCGCATACGGGTTTCTCGTACTGTCTTTTTTTTTAAAACTTATATTTTTATGTCTCACCTTCCAATGCATCTGTTCCACATTCTTCCATTTCCATGTTATATAATTTTTTAGATCTTTCTATTTCTAGTTCCTCTAGTGCAGTCTCTGTCTCACCCAATTTGTCACTTTTTGATCTCACGCTTGAAGATCCTCCCCCTGTTGTCCCAAGTTTTGCACCACCAATCATCTCATCTCCTTTAAAACGATCCACACGCCTCAATTTTGGTAAACCACCTGATCGTTTAACTCTTTTTACTAACCTTACTTCTGTTCAGATTCCTTCTACTTATAAACAGGCAATGGTGCACGAATGTTGGAACAAGGCTATGGCAGAGGAAATTGAGGCCTTGATAAAGAATCATACTTGGGATTTAGTTCCCCGGCCATCTCATACTTCTGTCCTAGGCAGCAAATGGGTCTATACTATTAACATTAAGTCTGATGGTACTCTCGACCGTTATAAAGCTCGTCTGGTTGCTCAAGGATACAAGCAGGAATATAGGATTGATTACGAAGAAACATTTGCTCCAGTTGCCAAAATGATCACAGTCAAAACTCTTCTTGCTATTGCATCTTATCACCACTGGCTCTTGTATTAATTAGATGTTAAAAATGCTTTTCTTCATGGCCATTTGAAGGAAACTGTTTACATGGAATGCCCCCCTGGTTATTCTCTTGGTGATACTAATCTAGTTTGCACACTAAACAGATCCCTTTTATGGCCTGAAACAAGAACTGCGAGGTTGGTTTGAAAAATTTCACACTACCATTTGTTCGGTTGGTTTTCAGCAAAGTTCTAATGATCCATCTTTATTCACTTGTCAATCCTATCATGGCATTGTCGCTTTGCTTCTTTATATAGATGATATGGTTGTCACGGGTAGTGATCAACCAGGAATTGCCGACTTTAAAAAGTTTCTTCATAATTCCTTTCATATGAAGGATCTTGGTTCTCTCACTTATTTTTTGGGATTAGAAGTATCATACTCCTCTCACGGTCTCTATCTTACGCAACAAAAATACATAGCAGCTCTTATCAAGCTCGCCAACTTGACTGATGATAAAGTCTGTTTCACTCCGATGGAGCAAAGTCTCAAATTGAAACGTGATGATGGTCCACTTATTTCTGATCCTACCTTGTATCAACGCTTGGTGAGTAGCTTTATTTATCTTACCATCACCTGTCCTGATATCTCATTTGCTGTTTAAGTAGTCAGTCATTTTGTTTCTCAGCCTCGACAACATCATCTTTCTGCCCTTTATTTGGTGATAATACTAGTGCTCTTAGCATTGCCACCAATCCAGTTCTTCATGAGCACACCAAACGCATTGAAGTGGATTGTCATTACATTCAAGAATTGGTTCAAGATAAAGTTCTTTCCCTTGTCCATGTTTCATCCCATGATCAGATTGCCGACTTGTTTACTAAACCTATGTCCTTTGCTCGCCATAAGTATCTAGTGGGCAAATTAATGCTTGTTAACACCAGTCATCAATTTGAGGGAGGATGTCAAACAGAGCAGATCTTGCCGATAATCAAGAGTGTAAATCTCTCCTAATATTCTGGGATCCTTATTTCCTCTTTGTAATTCCTTGATTAGTTAGGCTTACCATATATAGTCTCTAGTGTTGTTGTATATAACGAGGTCTGTATCTCTGTGTAAAGTATCGAATATAAGCTTTCATTCTCTATTCCATACTTTATCAAACCTGACTAGTGCTGTTTTCAAGATTGATCTCCACAACCCATATCCAGGTAGCTCTGGTTATGCCACTAGCTATGGTTTCTGGAACTTGAGTGGAGAGATTTTGCCTTCATTGCTAAAACTAAAGTCCTTGAGGTACTTGGACTTGAGCTTCAACACATTTGGTGGCATCTCAATTCTTGAATTTTTTGGTTCTTTAAAGAATTTGCAGTATCTGAACCTATCGAAAGCTAGATTTAATGGTACAATCCCTGCAAATTTGGGAAATCTTTCCAACTTGCAGCTTCTTGATGTTTCTTCTAAGTTCTCTGATTTAGCTGTTGATGACTTCGGGTAAGTAATCTTGTTTCTCGGAAACATCTTGCTATGAACCTGGTTGACCTTTCTTTGGTGAAATCAGATTGGCTGGAAAGTCTTAACAGGCTTCCATATTCAATTGAGCTGCATCTTTCAACATGTGGTTTGCCTAGTTTGGTTTCATCTCTGAATCCTGTTAACTTCACTTCACTTGTTGTTCTTGACCTTAGCATGAACATATTTGATTCTATGTTTCCATATTGGCTTGTCAATATCAGCAGCCTTGAATATGTTGGTTTAAACAGCTGTGGGCTCAAAGGAAGATTCCCACTTGGTCTTGGTGAGCTTCCAAGGCTACGATTCTTGAACCTTGCTCTAAACTATAATCTCAGTGCCAGCTCCCTTGGCACTGCTAAAGAGAAGCTGGAAAATTATCGAGTTTCTTGATTTATCTTCAAACGAAGTACACGGCAAGCTTCCTGCTAACATAGGGAACATGGCATTTCTCTCTCATCTTGATCTATCTTACAATAATATTTTAGGGGGACTACCACGTACTATTGGCAGACTTTGCAACTTAGTATTTCTTGATATTTCTAGCAATAATCTAACAGATAGTTTACCTGAGGTATTGGATGGAAGTGGAAGTTGTGTTTCCAGGAGTACATTGCCTAATCTGATGTACTTCAAATTGAGCAATAATAAAATGGCAGGTAAATTACCAGAGTGGTTAGGTCAGCTCAAAAAGCTCACAGATGTTGACTTGGATTTCAATTTGCTGGAAGGCACTGTAACTGCTTCTTTAGGGACACTGCGGAATCTAACCAATCTAGGACTAGCAGGGAACAAATTAAATGGGGCTTTGCCAGAGAGTCTTGGCCTTCTTTCACTGCTGTCTGTTCTTGATCTTTCTTCCAATCACTTGACTGGTATTCTCTCTGAAGCTCATTTTGCTCAGCTGAGGAAGCTCAAAATCTTACGCCTATCTGCGGATTCCTTCACATTAAATGTTAGTTCAGCTTGGCTGCCTCCGTTCCAATTACGCAATCTGGACATGGGATCATGCAAATTAGGCCCTTTATTTCCTGCCTGGCTTCAATCCCAGAAGGGGCTTCAGTTTTTTGATATTTCAAATGCAGGCATCTCAGACTCTGTTCCCGACTGGTTTTGGGATATTTCATCTAATTTGTCATTGTTAAATGTTTCTTTCAATCAGTTAAAAGGTCAGCTACCAACCCAGCTAAAAGTAGCTCCTTTTGCAGATGTTGATTTCAGTTCTAACCTCCTTGCAGGATCGATCTCTCTTCCTGCTGCCCCAGTTGAGTTACTTGATCTGTCAAACAACCATTTTCTGGGTCCTATTCCTCAGAATATCAGTGAAGCAATGCCCTATGTGATCTTCCTCACTCTTTCAAGTAACCAACTATCTGGTGAAATACCAGGCACCATAGGAGAAATGACATTGATTCAAGTGATTGATCTCTCAATGAACAATCTAACGGGCAGTATTCCTTCAAGCATAGGGAACTGCTCTTATCTGAAAGCTTTAGACCTGGGTAATAATAACCTTTCTGGTGCAATTCCGAAATCTTTGGGGAAGTTGAACCAGCTTCAGTCATTGCATTTGAACGACAACATGCTCTCAAGTGAACTTCCCCCTTCTCTGAAGAATTTGTCAACTTTAGAGACCCTTGATCTTGGAAATAACATACTATCTGGCAGCATCGCATCATGGTTCGCTGATGGTTTTACGAACATCAGAATCCTCAGCTTAAGGTCAAACTCATTTTTTGGGAAATTTCCGGCTGAGATATCAAATTTAAGTTCACTGCAGGTTCTTGATCTTGCAGAAAACAATTTGACTGGCACAATTCCAGCAAGCTTGGGAAACCTAAAAGCCATGGCAGAAGTGCAAAAGATAAATGAATATATTCTATACGGGGCATACAGAGGTGTTTACTATGAGGAAAGGCTGGTTGTCAATCTGAAGAATCAAACTCAGAAGTATACCAAAACTCTTTCTCTTCTGACATCCATAAACCTTGCTGGCAACCATTTCCGTGGAGATTTTCCTGCAGAACTGACAAAATTATCCGGCCTGATGGTTTTAAACCTGTCAAGAAACCAAATCAGTGGCCAAATCCCAGAAAGCATTTCAAATTTGCATGAATTGTCATCCCTTGATCTCTCAAGTAACAAGTTCAATGGGGTCATCCCACCAAGCATGGCCGCATTATCATTCTTGAGCTATTTCGATATATCCAACAATAATTTATCAGGGATGATTCCTTACAGAGGGCAGCTTTCAACTTTTACTGAGTCTTCGTTTGCTGGAAACCCTGGTCTTTGTGGAGCTCCACTGATGCTGAGATGCCAGAGTAAAGATTCAGGCAATGGAGCAAAGGTTGACGATAGGAATAACAATGGTGAAGTCATTGAACAATGGTTCTTTTTGAGTGTTGGATTGGGATTTGCTGCAGGAATCATAATCCCTTACATGACTTTGGCTGTTAGAAAACCTTGGCGAGATGCATACTTCCGATTTGTGGATGAAGTCGTTCATAGGTTGCCATTGATGAACGGCAGGAAGACAAGAAGGACATCATTGCACACAAGGACAATATCCTCCTGGCGATAGCATTCCATCTCCACTTCTTATCCCTGTTAAATTGTGGGGGAATGAATGTAGAGATGAAAGATTTTTTCCTGCAACCTTTCAATTTGGTTCTGTTCTCAGATACTTTAATGCAACTGATTTTTGCTTTTGGGAAAAGTTACCACGAGTTTTTCAATATTTTAACTTTCAACCTAAGCGGGTAAAAGAAATGATTAAAGGGGGAAAAAACCTTCTATTAGGCGAGTATATTTATCATTAAAGAGCTAAGAAATGATAAACCACCTAAAGAAGGAATAGGAAAATTCCCGAAAGACAATTGGAATTTCTGTATGATAAAAAGGAAAATGACAGAATGAGGTCTTGCCAAACCAATTTACATTTTAGGTTATGGGGTAAAATGTCCTCATCACAATACGAGTATCAGTTCAAATTCGAACAAACTGCACAGCTTTTGATTATCCATACAAATAATAGATCTAGTAACAAGTATAACAATGGCACACCCGAAATTTCAGCTAAAACCAAGAAAGAACAGCAAAATCAAAATACACTTCTTTTCAGTTGCAGTCTTTGTTTCTCACATGTATCCTATCTGTAAGATTCACTATACACCTTTATGCTTGTGATTCTTTTGCATACCAGCTAAAATGGGTTCAATCTCAATCAGCTAACAGAACTTGAATGTTAGGAGTCAAGATGATCTACTTGTCAATCCTCCTTTTCAAGGTGACGACTTAAAGACAAGTATAATCCCAAAAGCAGATTGAGAATTGCACATGATGATCGGTCCCTCATATCCGAGTCTAAATACCCTCAGGCTATGAGAATGAATTCAACTTTTCCTCAGTACCACTTATTGCTCCACCCTGATCTCAGCTCCAAACCTTTGCAGAAACAGGCTGCTGGCACCATTTGGTATCACTGTAAACTCGGAAACAAAACTTCCATTGGACACAAACTCAAAACTGCGAACTACTTAGAAATGTAAACATGCATCTGGCGCCCTGGAACAACTTGTCTACTCTTTGCCATACTTCAGATTGGATTTCTAGAAGCTTTTTTGCTTTCTCCTGTAGCTTTGACTGGCACCGAATTGCTTCACCATGAATCTGGGTAGCATCAGAAAAGAGGGTCATAAAAGGAACCAACAAACACTTAATCTATTAAAGATGGTGGAGATTCCTCAGCAAATTATTTTTTCCAGTATAGAATCCTCTAATGACTACTGGATTAACATAAGAATCCAGCCTTTTAATGCAAAACATAAGAGAATATGTGATACCTTCAAGAACAATCTGATCACAGCTTGTATAAATTCAAAATTGTTTCTGCATGAAGTCTCATGCACGAAATAATCCAATAGTAGTTCAATATAGTATAGCTCTGGCCTTTTTTCTGGTTCTTGCCCATCCACATCATCAATTACTTGAAGCATTCTAAGCTCCATATCCAGTGCCGAAGGAGATAAGCTTTTGATATAATCAGTGAATGCTGTAACTGCAAAATGCATGACAAATGAAGGTAAAGAGCAAAAAATGGGTTACAGGTTCATTCTCATTTGCTTTGAAGTAATAACTGAAAAGACTTTGAAAAGGACATTTTCATCTCAACAAGTAACAGAGGTTTAACAAATCACCTCCTGTGCACTTTACTACTACATACATTCAGAAAATATTTTGGTTTCGAAAGGAGAAATTGACTCAGCCTACCTAAGCCAATTAGACAGGCATTACATGTGTTCAACAATATTTAGCACTAAATGACACAGTCAAATTTATCAGAAATCATATAAAACACACAAATCTATGGACTCACAATTTTTAGTTTCCACTGAAGATCGGAGGAATTGCAAGAACTCAGATGATGGCAGATCTGATGGTTTTCTATGTTTAACTGTTTCACCAGCCTGTGTTCCTCCCTCCGCATCGGCAGATTTACCCTGATTAAATAAAATTTCCCCAGATAGAGATGGAATGGAAGGCAGGAAAAAGGGAGCCTTTTCAGGTTTCTTTGGAGGCTCAACTGGTTTATTCCGGGCCCTTATAATGTCCAAATTGATCAAGCTTTGCCACTGGCTCTTAGGCAATAGTGAAAGTGTAACTAAATCAGGAATTTGCTTTTCTGAATTGGGTAAGCAAGGAGTGCCTACAAAATGTGGAGGGTTTGAAGTTCCCTTCTCATAATCGTTCTCTTGAGAGCCTTCTGCTGAAGCAACAGACAGCAACTTCACTCTCAAAACTTCGTTTCCACTAGCATATGACTTAATATCAGTAGATCCAGAAAACATTGCCTGATTGACCCAGAGACAGACCCCATATTGATCAACATGAGCTGTTGCTAGGACATCCATATTGGGTGACAAAGACAAGGCAGTTACAGGCACATCAACCTGTATGCCATCTATCTGTCTAGCCAGGATTACATCCCAAATCCTAAGAGTCCCATCCATGCTGGACGTCAAAAGCCATTTTCCATCCTCACTAAAGCACACATCTGTTATACGGTCAGTGTGGCCTTCAAATTTACGAACCATCCTCAATGCAATTACATCAAACAAACGAATGACTAAGTCATCTGCTACAGTAGCGAGGAGACCATTTGATCGGTGGTAAACAATCTTAACCAGTGAAAAACCTATTTCCCATCTGGACTTTAATACCCGTCCCTTAAAATCCCAAACTTTTACGTCACCATGATATCCTGCACTTACCATGATGGTATTCGTTGAATCACATGCAAGGCCAACAATTTCACCTTCATGAGCACAGTTTTTTCCTTCTGAAATGTCAATGTAACTGCCTCGGCTAATTCCTGACTGAAGATTAAATCTCTCAATCCAGCCACCTGCGGTACCTAACACTGCAAAATTGCCACATGCACTGATAGCACAGGCTTTAACTGGTGTCTGATTTTCTGGACATGGAGTGAGGATGTGGTCACCAAGAACAAAATTTTGAAGCCTCCATATGAATGCTTGAGAGGTATCTACGTGACAAGTAACCACATTGCACCAATCACGTTCCCTAATTTCAGCTACATCAAATGCAATAACAGGCTTCAACTTTATTTCTTCTTCTTTCAGCTTGAGCTTTTTTGCTCTTTTAGATACATGACGCTGAGAAAGCTCTCTACTTTGCTGATCCTGGACAACAGAAAAAAGTCGAAATGCACGATCTTGGCCAGCAGATAAAATGTGCCTCCCATTAGCATAGAACTTGATGCATAGAGGAGGAGCACTGTGCCCACTTCTAAACCGCAGTAGACGAGGATCACCATCACTTGTATCAAAAATCCACATCTTAACTGAGTTGTCTGCAGATGAGCTCATCAGCACAGGCTCATTAGCTAAGAAATGAAGTGAAACTATAGAGCTATCATGGGCATCCCTAATAACAGACTGAAGCCTTTTCTTCTCAAGGTTCCATAAGCTTATTACACCAGAACTACCTCCAGAAGCTAAAAGGGGCTGCCCATCAGTGCTGAAGGATAACGCAGCGACAACACCTCGAGTGGAATGACTAAAGGATACTACTTCTTTATCATAACGTATGTTATGGACATGAATCTTTCCATCACCACAACCAATTGCAATAACATCTAGAGCAGGAGATGAAACACAACAACATATGGGTGACTTCCACCCTTTAAACTCATAAAGCTTTTGCTTCGTGCTAATGTTCCAAAGTTGAAGAGCACCCTCCTGACTCCCAAGAATAACCTATTAAAAAGCTTCTCATTAGAAGAAAATTTATAAGAAAATATTACAGAGAAAGCAGCACATATATTTCCCATGTAGTCCTTAACCATTGTAATACTGCACAGACAAAGAAGATACCTTGTTTAAATAAGTATCAGGGTGCATTATGCAGCTAGGACTGAATTTCTCATCCAGCACAATGTGTCCAACTGGAGAAGCATTGTGCTCTATTTCTTTGAATGCCCATATGAAGATATTGCCTTCAACATCAATGCTTAAGATGTGTTCACCAAAAAGAAGCAGGTGGTTGACCCTGGCACTATGCCTGCTCCATGTTGCCACCTATTCATTTATAAAGCAGATACTTAGATTCCATCAGAAATATCTTAGACAAATTCATTGTATCAAGCAATAAAAGGCCAGAAAATTCCAGGATGGAAAGGCAGTTACAAAAGTTCCCAAGCTCTTACCCCCCCCCTCCTTCTTCTCTAAAGGTCTTACCACTAAGGGAAGTAATAAGAAATCGTGGGAAATATTTCAAGAAAATATTATAATCCTGGCCAGGGAGAAAATTTTCGCCTGCATTAGGTGAATGCCAGCAAACTGACCCAATGATGAGGGAGAAACAAATAGTAATTTGGCAAGAACAAAGAATTCCACATGTCATTTAGCAAATAATGCTTATTAGAGAAGCTTTTTTTTTTTCCAATTTAAAAAAAAAAAAAGGCATCTATCCAGTCTGATATTTTTGAATCCCTAAAGACTAATAAAACAAGTTCATTGGAAACTTATTAATTTCACAAGTGAGTTGAACCAAAAAAAAGTTATTCATTAATAATCTAGATCGTATAGAATTACTGAAAACAGATCTAATTAAATGAAGGGAAAGAAGAAACATCGAACATTCAGAAAGAAACATTTTTCTCAGTTTCCTTATTTTTGCATTTTTATTCCCCTTTCCTTCACTTGTTGCATCATGTTTCTCCCTCCTTCCTTCCAAAGCCAATGTTCCATTAACCTACTTCCCCGGCCATAGCCATGTTGGACAAAACATGATATTTGTCTCTGGCGTGAAGTGTGGGAAAAGAAATTTGGGAACTTTGACTTTGAAGAGGAAGGAAGAAAAGACAATCTTGCATGTTTAAGAGACAAGAAAAAAGACTTAAAAATGCTGAAGGAAAGTAGACAAGTAAAAGGAACCACCCCAAAAAAAAAAAAAAAAAAGGTGCACAAGACAAAGGAAGGTAGAATAGGGTGAAGAGGAGAAAATAAATGAAAGAGCACAGAAAATATGAGAGTATACAAGACCTTCTTTATATAATATCATAGTTTGACTGAAGAACAAAACTACTTTCAAGTTTTAGGCATGGTTTGATTGGTGTGAAATATGGAAGTACAAGAGGAGAGGAAGTGAATGTGAAAGTGAATGACTCATTTACCTCAATCGGTTAGGATAGAAAGGTGTGGCAAAGTAAAATCAGGAAGATCCACCTCCCCCTCCACATTAGCATTTCTCCCCCTCCCAAACTAGATAGGTGGGGACAGAGAATATGTTTTGCAGAATTAAAAGGCAGTAACAACAAGATTAATCTCATTTCTTTAGTTTTAAAAATTAATTAAGAGAGAGAATTAGGGTTTAAAAAAGTAAACTAAATATATATTTCCCTCTCCTCCCCTCTCCCCCTAATACCAAATAAGAACAAGGTAAAAGAAAGTACTTCCCTTAAGTGACATATTTGTCCCTCTTCTCTCTCCCTTTCAATCGTGAACCAAAATATACCTAAAAGCATGAAAGATGTGGTGCAGACTGCACACTTTACCCCCCTTTTCCGTGTTTAAGCTTTTTCGTCTTGCTCCCAAATCCTGGTTTCAAAGCAATTGACAAATCTGACACCTAGAACCCAAAACCAACCCCAACATGAAAGTGTGAAGATGAAAGCTTCTCATCACCTCATGCTCCCACCCACTTTCGTATGCCAACATGGCCTGGTGTCTACCCCTCCAGTTGAACTTACTTGTCATATTTGGAGAAAACACACAAGTTAAGAAAATTTTAAAATCTATGAACTTTTGAAGAAAAATGACTACACTAGCCTTCTTGATTCTCTAAAATAACTTGTAAAACAATTAATGTCAAGTTTTAATGGGATAATAATGACTAGAGTAGAATTGAAAAATAATAATAATAAATGTGCCCTTGAATCTCTGACATGATATTTAATTTGAAACCCACACCAACCCCCCCCCCAAAAAAAAAAAAGGCTTCAAATGTGAAAAGTAAATTCAACTGAAGATAGTAATTCCTAACTTGTATCTCGCTACTGCTTGCAACAATAACACAACTTATGATGATATTTTGTTATTTACCAGCATTGCATGTAAAACATGTACTCATCTGCATATGCATAAATGAAGTTCACATATGTGCCTGAGCCAGATAGTTTCTTTGCAAAAGATATCTAATGGTGTACAGCTGCTGCAAAAGCAAACAATATTAATTTTGTAACCTTAACAATTTCTTAAACCTAGTAGATTAACTAAGTTCAACTACTGATAGAAACACGGTGCAGATGTACTAAATGAAGAGTTATTTAATCAATGACCAAGTCCAGATAAGTATAGAGAGCCTCATTTTGAGTTCCTGAAGTGGAACAAATGACATTAAATTGAAAGCATAATAGTTCTTGACTAGGTAAGGATCATTGCTTTCTTCCAAGACTAGCTGTTTTATAGGGAGATGGAATTCAGGAAAAGATATCAAAATCTCACAGAAAAGATACAGGCTAGTCAAATTAACTCCCAAGAGACTCTTTCAACAAGAACAAGTACCTCTTCTAATAAGAGAATTCATTCGAGAAGCATCAGGAAGATGTAGACCATACACATTATCAGATAATCATCACAAAAGAATACCAGAAATCTGTTACAAAAATATGTAGGATACTTAGCACAAACCTGATGAACACGCTTAAAAACCACAATGTTACTCCCATATGCAGCAAATGTGTAGTCACGGTAAGAAGCAAGAGCTCGTATCTTCTTTGGAAGTTCAGGACCTTTTAAAGGACGTTTCAATATGTAACTATGTTAAACAGAGAGCTTCACCGGCAATCTTTCTACATTTATTCAAGTTTGTCGGATCCAAGTCACCAGCAAACATACTTTTGGGTATAAGGTGTAGCAATTTTACAATGACTTGTTTCATTTGTTCACATTTGCAATATAAGATTGAAAACTAGCAACTCGCAAGTGATCAAAAGTATACTTAACATCAAAAGAAAATTACAGATATTAGGATATAAAAGGCACAAAACAAAAATTAAACAAATATAACGTAACACAAAACTTGCTTCCTGACTTCTCATGTTGCAAATATGAACAAGTGAAACAAGTCATTGTAAAGATTCCACCGCCTGAAAACTTCTACTTTTCTTTTAAAGAAAAAAAAAATTGCTGATAGTTCAAACACAAAAATGAATTATCACATTCAACCAAAAAAAAAGGAAAAGACAGGGAAAAAATCTCAAAAAAAGAGTAAAGCAATTAGACTTACTAACAAGCACCAAATTAAGCTTAGCACACTGCAAAAAAAAAAAAAAAATCAGAATATAGACAATGGTTAGGTTCTCAATATTCAAACAAAAAAAATGCTCCTACAAAAATGATTTTAAAATAGAAATACACATATATTTCTACGTAAATTGAATTACGTTGTAAATTTGCCAGGCCTTGCCGACGCTGACGGTGACGAAGGTCTCAGTTCCGAGTCTCTGCACAGAGAAGGGTACGCTGCTTGTAATGTATCCTATAGCCCTGAACGGCTCAAAAATTCCCATTCTTCTTTACCAACACGCAGAGACACAAAGAGAAGGGAGCACAGCTTAAGAATGGTGTTTGGGTTAAAGAGCAGCTTCTGCTTTCTAGGGTTTTTGTCATAATTGAAATGCCGGGGAAGGGTTTAAGGATGGAGGATATTTTTTTCCCCGGAACGACAGCGTTTTCAAGTGGTCTAGTTTTCTTTTGGGAAAATATGTATACGTCCTAAACTATTTGGATAATCCCAATTTGGCCCATAAACTATTTTTTTTTTTCACTTTAACAATTTTGGTTGGAGGACTATGAAAAGCCTTTGAGAATGAAGATAATATTACAAAATTAAAGTCTAATAGAATAATAATTGTATTTTTCTCTATTATCTGTCTTTGTAATTTTTCTATTTTGATAGAAATAAAAAAAATTAAAAATATCGAATATTCTTACCTTATTTTATTTAATTAGTAACGTAATTTCAATGAATGAAATCTTGATTGTGAGTCAAGATTACAAAATATGATAAAGCCATTTGTTTCTTTATATTTTTATCATTGGGATCATACAAACTTAATATGGATGCTTTAGAATGGAATAGACAAAGAGGCATTAGTGTTCAACCAGGCACACTATGTGTAAAAATTTACATGGTGCAAGTTTAATAATTCATGTTAAAAAATGTCCTCGAGTATATGGTATTTGTAAATGACCTTAGATATTCTATATTCATAAACTACAACAAAACCTAAATTTTATTACTTCTGCATTTATACTACTATTCTCCCATTTTCTCTAGCACTATCTTGACTGAATTTTGTCATTTTATTGCTTTCCCGTTAGGTTTTCACTCCTTCTTTTGTCCCCAAACCTCACCTCCATTGGCTTCTCTCCTTGCTCTGACTTTTTTTGCTTTGGTGTCTGTGCAACTCCCCTTCTTCAAACCCAATGTTTGTTTGGCTCTTCTCCTAGGGAAATTCTTAGGTGAATCCGGTGCACGGCCCCACCTGTGCATCAGATTCACTAAAAGCCGACAAGTGTCTCGATACATTAAAATATTCTAAATTAAAAATTTTTTTTTTCATTTTTTGGGTTATTCTTATT
The DNA here is from genome assembly GCA_026120185.1 of Voacanga thouarsii. Lineage (NCBI taxonomy): Eukaryota > Viridiplantae > Streptophyta > Magnoliopsida > Gentianales > Apocynaceae > Voacanga > Voacanga thouarsii. The sequence continues at coordinate 3,182,880 of JANUWF010001117.1, forward strand.
AATTTGTCTAACCATGGTTACCATGGTTAGTGATATCTATTTAAAATTTTTGATTGAATTGCCCAAGAGGCCTACCAAATTTTCGAAACACCATTATATCAAATTCCTCTGCCTTCTCCCTCTCTCCCTCTATCTCACTGCTCAAAACCAAGCAAACAATCTGTCAGCTAATTCATTAATGACTCACAACCACTGCCACCACACCCACCACCATCACTGTTGCCACTTTACATACTTCTCCTCCTCTCAACAGCCCTCACTCCTCCACCCCAACAAAAAATTGGAGGATTTTGCAAAGCTTCATTGATACAGAGCAAAAGAACTAGCCCAAAAACTCATAGCAGTAGAAATGAGAAACCCCTCTTTATCAATTTTCATCCTTTTTATCTCCACCATCATCTTCTCTACTGTATTAGCAGCTGATGTTCAACTGGGTTCAACTCTCTTTGCCTCTGACCAGCATTCGAAGTAGATTTCTCCCAATAAAACTTTATCCTTGTCCTTCATTAAAGACCCAAGTAAAGCGATCTGGGTGGCCAACGGCGGATGGATGTATTCAAAAATTACATTAATTTTAATTGTTGCTTTGTGATTTTTTTTTTTTTTTTTTGTGTTTACTTTGACTGTTTTATCTTTTTTTTTCTTTTAATTTCAGTTATTCTTGTTTTTGTAAGTCCTGCTATTATTTGGTGGTCATTATTCAAACAAAATATTATATATCAAGATGCTTGAAGTAGCCATGGGGGTTCAAGTTGCCGCTTTCATTGTCATGCCAAGGATGCTCAAAAACTTATCTAAATGTTGTAGTTGTTTTACTTTTTCTTTTCATTTAATGTAATGGATTAATGAGGCACATTTGTTCTTCCATTTTTAATGTAATTTAATAGACTGAAACATGGTTTGGCTTGATGTATCTTGCAGTTCCTTGTGATGAATAAGAATTTAATAGAAGAGTGTTTAGTCTTTTTGGCATTCAAATCTGGTGGATGTATTGCAATTTCTTACTTTCAATTCTTGTTGGGCAGAGATTTCATTCCAACTACAGTTACTAAAAAGCAAAAACATCTCTTCAAAAGATTTAGTTAGTATTGAAATTTCTAATTTTTGGGATTGAAGGATTCATGTATGAAGAAGTATAAAGAATCAAACTTTACAGTTGTTTGTATAAATTAAAGTAGCAAACTTAGAGTGAATTTGATAAGCTAAGCACAAAAATTTCATACTAGAAAATACACAAGACTATAAAATTTGTTCATAACAACCTCACAGAATTTTACATCAATGAACTTTACAGTATTTAAAGACTATTTTGCATAAGTGCCACTAGATTAAAGATTTTATAGAAACAACCATCATGTAGCTACGAATATCATTCCCAGATTAAGGTTGCTTAGCTTGCACTTTTGTATGATAATCAAACTTGCTCAATTTCTTCAAAAGGTGAAAATGACTGGAAACATTTCTTGCTCAGTTTCTTCAAGAGGTAAAAATGATTGAAAACATTTCCTTGATAGTTACCACAAGCAACCAACCCCTCCACTGCAAACCATATTCCATCGGTATAACAAATTCCCCAGCTACCAGTCATGTGAGCAATCAAATCTTCAAATTAATCTTTATGGCCAATATTCAGAAATGAATATTGATGAATAAGACCACTTGAAATCAGAAATCATCATTGATGATCATGAGCCATCTGTTCTTGTGAATCTTCAATGTATTTTATTGATCTAGAAATGCAACTTTCTATTTCCCTTCTCCGGTAGTTTGGATGCCACTTCTTGAAGAGTGCTAGGCCTTGAATTGCTGAAGAAGTGCATTCCATATACCTGGAATATAAAATCAAATTCAGTGATCTATAATTTTCTACAATGTAAAAGGGTACTCTTTGGGATGTGAAATGGAAAGAAAGAGAGGAATATCTTACTCATCTTCAAAAAACTCAGTAGGGCTAAATTTCTGAAATAAATGAGGATCATGTTAAGAGATTAGCTATTGAATGTGAAATTGAGCAATTCATGGGCTAAAATCAACTTTACCTCCACCCATTGAAATGCTCATTGAGGCTCTCATGTTGGAAACCCACCATTTGGACTCTGTATTTGATTTCAAAAAAGCAAGTTAAATGCTGGTTTCTAAGACAATGGAAATATGCAAGAATTGGGATCCTAGAAATTGATTTTCAAATTTGATTGAGATGAGCAGGAATGATCAGAAATTTTGTTAATGCTTTTTGTCATACATTTCATGAGCAATTCAAATTCATTTCTACAATACCTTTTCGACACATCCAATGCACATATATCTGCTGTCTTCGTCCTCATAATGAACATGTTCCATTGCTTTCTTCAATGCCTTTTCTCTCAATGATTTAAATGTCCATCACTCTAGAATCGACTCAGCAAAATGATGAAGGAATCCCCATAGCATATCTTGAGCTAAGGGATGAGGGTAATATAGATCCTCTTGATATCAACAACAGAAAAACAACACAAATTACAGGCTAGCCATTTATCCAATAACTCATATATGGAATGCTTGAAAATATTCAAAATTGACCTTTGTAGTAATAAAAGAAAAAGCAGAAAAATTAAACTAGAATGATCAATTTAGCTAACCTTGGCACAGGTGTTTCTTACTTTGTTCCAATTGATTTCTTGATAATGTTGCAACACATACAATTCTTGTCTTAGAGATTGCACCAGCCCTGTTATCGGTCCAACGAATCTCGTCCCCTCCTTCAAAGTTAATCCCTACGTGTTTCAATAAGGAAAAAAGGGAAAAGGGGGAAAAATAAAAGCCAATCATGAGCATGAATTTAGTTGTTCTGTAATAAAAATTCAATTATGATAAATGTAAATTTTCCAAATTGGTGCCTCTTAAGAATATATACCAAGCAGTTCATAGAAGCCTTTTATTGAACAAAATACAGACAATCACACCAACCTTGAAAGAGAAGTGCAATAAATCTAGCATTTTAGTCCTTTCAGGAAATAGAAATCATCACAATAAATCTTTACCCACTAAGATGAAAGCTGAAATTTTGAAAGAATTTGGCACAAAATGAAATATCGATTAGTACCTTGCATCATTCCCTAAAGAGAGCAAACCGTTTTCAAATAAAACAAAAACTTAAAAAACACCTCTCAAATATGGAAAAGAAGAAGATTATCTACTCTGCTAACCCCAAATTTACACCCAAAAAAAATATATATTACCGTTAGAGGACCTCAAATTGTAAAACTCTTAACACCTCCAGATTGTGGGAATTTAGACAAGAATGTAAGCATCCAACAAGCCCAACTGTGGATTCAGATAGATAGAAGTCTATGAGTTTTGAATTTTTTTGATAGAAAAAAGAAAGAAGAGCTAGAGGTAGAGAGAGAAAGTGACGAGAGTATTTGTATGCTTTAGCTAACCATGGTTAGAGTAATAATAAGACTGAAAAGAAAAATGAAAAAAGATTGAATTTGATATATTTTAATGCATTGTGACACATGTCAGACTTTTGGTGTGCATAGGTGGAACTGTGCATCGGATTCACCTAAGAATTTTCCCTTCTCCTAGTCTTCCTTCAGCAAATCTTAAGACTGTTGATTCGCCCATGATTTTTTAGTTTGTTGCTATTCAGTAGAAAGTTGGAATCTTTGCCTGTTTTTTTTTTTTTTGTCAAGATTAGTAATAGCTTGGGACGTGACGCTTTAGATGGTGATTGGTGTGTGTTTGTTTTATTTCTTTGTATATTATACTTTATCCATTTAGATTAGAAATGTAGTTCTATTATATTATTATGGACCATTTTAGTTCAACCATGTAACTTATTCTTCTTATTAATAACTAATTCAAATTTAGTAAAAAAATATTACTTGAGAGATTGTGCTGAGACTTGGCCTCGCATAGCAGCATAGCGTTTTCTTCATATTCATATTCGGAATCACTTTGAGATATTTCAAGAGAAGTCCAACCGCAAACATCTTCTCTACCCTCTCTTTCTATATGGGACAAAATGATTGAAGGTGACAAATGGGTCTACAAAGCCTTTTTCATTTGAAAGCGACACAATTGAGTTGACTGGAGATGGCCAAGTTCCCTTTAATTTTCAATTGCACACAATAACTAAGATGTATCAGATAAGATTAATGCAAAACGGAAGTTTCCTTCGAGCCATCCTCAAAATAGGATATTAATGTAATGAGTATGTTAGGATTGAAGTGTTTGAATGGAATAGAAAGGAAAAGTGAGAGAATTCAATTCAATTAAAAATGTCCAAAATGTTATGAATTATTGGAATCTCCATTAATTAATGGAGACTCTACCAATTATGAATTTATGTGAATTATTAAAGAAGATTTTTATGGATGTCCACCATTTAGTGGAGACACTCCTAATTGAGATTAGTGGAAGATGATGTATGCCATGATGTATTCCACTAATTAGAGCTCTATAAATAGAGCTATTCTCTAAGCTTGTAATACACCATCATTTTGTGAAAGAAATATTAGAGAAAATTGAGAGAGAAATTCTTGTGCAAAATAGTTAGAGTTTTATTAGTGTGTAGTGTGAAGATTTTATTCTAACACTATCCTAATTTTATAACACAAAAATAATTTTATCAAAAAGTGAATAAAAATATAGAAAAAGAAAATTAATTGTAATAAATATTTTTGCATTTATTAAATTATCTTATTTACAGTTTATTTGGATTGAGAGAAATGAATAGAGAGGAGAGGAAAATAAATAGAAGATTTGAGTTTTAGGTATTTAAATTAATTTTTTATAAAGGAAAGAAAAAAAAATAGGAGGGGAATATAGGGATTAAATTTAGTATAAAAATTTTAACTTTCAAAAATGGACAAAAATAGAATGAAAAAAAAAACCTCATCTAATGAATATTTAGTAAACGGACTAAAATATTATAATAAATAAATTAAATTAGTGAAAAAATATAAAATTAAATAATATTATTTCTTTTCTTTTCCCTCCTTCATACGCTATATTTAACCATGTATTTCTTTTCTCTTTATATCTAATAAAATACCTTAAGTAATTATTGATCTTTTTTATTCTCATTTTCTTTCGTTACTCTTCTCCTTTCATTTCTTTTTCCTCAATCCGCATATTTATACTTATATTAAAATATATAAAAAGATATAAATTAATATTTTATTTGTCTATTAGTTTCTATCACTTATGCAAATGAAATAAACATTCAATCTTCTCATTCACTTTCCCGTATAACCACACACACTCTCTCTCTCTCTCTATTAAATATAGCCTAAAAGAAGTTACAGTGTCCTCACAATTGACAATTATGGCAATCGATATTGTTAAAAGGAGACCCGCATCCGTAACTAAATTTTATTGTTAAAGTGCCCATTGATACTGGGATTTTAATATTTTAGAACACTAATAAAAAGTATTTAAAAAAAATTAAAAATAATATAAAAATTACTCCAACTAATCACAATGAAATAATAATAATAATAATAATAATAATAATAATAATAATAATAATAATAATAATAATAATAATAATAATTTAGTTACAAAAGCAGGGGCCACTCATTTTCAAATTTAAAAATACTTTTATGACATATTTAGATTGGAATTATATTGAAATCTTTTTTTAAGAAAAATATAAGTATATTTTTTAATTTTATAAAAAAATTATGAAATTAAAAATCAACATTATGATTTAGTCGACATGAATAATAATTGTCAATATTTTATCAACAAAATTCATTTTCGTTAAATCTATTTTTTAGTTTAAAAAAATAAAACAGTATTCATTTGAAAAAAGTTGCAAAAATAATTCATCCTTAGTCATTCGCCCAATAGAGATAATCATAGAGAAGTAAAAGATTTGGCAGCACTTGAATTTCTCTTGAAAAATCTGTAAATTCTTACGCAAATTTTTGTTTTAAAATCCTCAAGAAAGTAATCAAAATACCATCTTCTTATTGGGATTATCTTTCCCAATATTTTAGACTACTTTCTTTTCCTTAAACAAAAATAATTACCAAATGCCAGAATTTAATAACAATTGAGTACTTAAGTCTATTCGTTATCAAACACATTTAATTAACATGAATACTTAATTAATTAATTTTAAATATTTAATTAAGAAACCATTTGATAAAGTATGAATATTGAATTAAAGTGTTGAATTTTGAAATTTGAAAATCGGATTTTGAGATATGAAATTTGAATATTAAATTTTAAGAGCCCGTTTTATAATACTAAAATTTATAAATCTCAAAATTGAAGTGTGAATTTGAAAATTAAATTAATTACGGTCTATTTTATTATATTTTTGAATAAATAAAAATAATATTAATAATTAAATTAGTATTTAATATATTCATATTTTAAATTTAAGTAACTCTCATTTTATTCAAAATTTATAATAAGATTTTAATATGTTTAAATCTTTTTTTTTAATTAGTGGAAAGAGGATTCCATTAGGTAGGCAAATCAGCTATAACGGCCAAGCAAACATCTGGTGGGAAATTAGACGCTCATTCCAAAGAATAAAAAGACTCTACCCCAAGCAGGCTAGCAAATGGGTAGACCTATTGCCTTCCCATCGAACAAAAGGAACAGAACATGACTCAAACATATGTAACAAGTCTTTAATAAAACCTTATTAAGTAAATTACAGAAAAAAGATCTGACTTATAAAAGTTTATTTCCTAATTACATTAAGAAAATCACCCTCCAAAAACACATATTGAAAATGATGTCTCGTTGCAAATGGGACCCTTCAGTGCAGCATCACAATTAGTCTTGGGGGGGATGCCAATAGCCCTACAAAGGGGCCAAAGTCGGTTGCACACAGCACCGATCAATAGTTTGAGAGTAGTCTGTTTCAAGGGCAGTACCAATGGAAGCAATGTGATCAGCAGCAAGAGATGTTTGTTCAAAAACAAAAACATTTCATGCTCTCCATAAAGACCAAAGGAGCACACATAATAGGGCAAAATTAGTAGAACTCAAAGACTGGGAAAGATAATAGAACAAATCCGCAAAGGCCATCATACACACATTTAAAACCTGCTGCCCGAAAGGAATTAGTCGTCAGGTTTGCCGAGCTATAGGACAAGAGAATAATGCATGAGACGCATCCTCCAAATGGAAACCCCATCGAGTGCAGGTCGGGGAAAATGCAAGTCATTTGGAGAGGTTACTAGCAGTTGGCAAAATATCATGACACAGGCGCCAAATATAATGCTGCACCTTAGGTGGAATATTCAAACTCCATACACAAAAATAATTAAGTATTTGATATTATTATTGATAATAAGAATTTGTTATTCAATACACTTAAAATAATTAAGTATTTATTATTATCGTTATTAAATATAATTAATTAATTTTATATACTTAATTTAGTTATCAAATTACCTTAAATATATAATTAATTATATTTTATTTTAAATTATATTTTATTATAATTTAAATTAAATAAAAAATAATTCTTAGATAAGTATTTAAAATATTATACTTTTTAATTTACATAACTTTTATTTTACTTAAAATTCATAATAAGATTTCAGTATATTTTAATAAATTAATTAATAATTTATTATTAAATTTATTAAATACTTACTATTATTTATTATTAAATATTTAATTAAATTATCAAATAAATTCTTATTAAAATTTTTAATTTTTAATTAATAAAAAAGATAATATTATTCTTAATAAAATATTCTTCTAAATTTTATTATCCGACTTAAAATATTACTTGGGCAAAGTATCTCCCACATCACGTGCATCATTTTTTTGTTTTTATTTTTCTTATTTTTAATGATTGGAACAAAATTATAATAACGTTAAAATGTCCCGCCAAATCCAACTAACGGACAATTCAATGGGCCCGCAGTCACATTAGCCCGTCAAAATGATCATCACAGACTCTGCTTTCAGTTCAAATCCAACATCAGTCCCCCCTCCGCCCTCCTCCTCCTGCTCCGCCTATCACCGCCTGCACGACCTCCCCGCAATGGCACTCTTAGCTCCAGTTCCGGTTACTTCTCTACCGCTTTCCACGATTACTTATCATAGACCAAGAATTTACAGTAGACGCCTGCCACTGCCCTTGTCTTCCCTTGGCTCTTCTCCATCATCATCACCTCTTTCTCACGAATCATCTTCATCATCGACACTGCCGCCCAAAAAAGCACCATTTGTTGAGTCACCTAAGCCTAATTTGGAGAAGGATTTCGATTATGCATTGGCAAATGCAAACGGGAACCCGATTGTGAGATTTGTTCGGTTCACCGAATCGAATATTGAAAAGGTAAAATGAACTTAAAAATTTCAAGACCGCCCCTTTTGAAAAAGAAAAAGAAAAAGAAAAAATCTAGTAGTACAGGACTTGAATTGCGTGTGAAATAGGTATGCTTGATCGAGTCTGTTCAATTCACTGATTTATTTTTAATGTAATTCTCCTTTCGATTAGCACATGTTTCATGGATTATAATGTGATGGGGTGTATTTTGTTGTTTGATGCTCTATAATGAGTTGACACTAAAAAATGCCTCCAAGAATAACCCAAAAACAAAAAGAAAATGCTGATTAGGGTCTAAAAGTTGGTACGTGGAATTTGATGCCTTCCCAGATTAGGCAAATTTTCAATTTGCTAGCGTTTCCTGTGTATTTGTTGAAATACCTTCCTAGCTCCTTTAACATGGTGATCATTTATGGATCCTGATGGTAAAATATGTTTACTTCCATCAGTCTCTGTGATCGAATTTGTTTCAATTATTCTATGGTATATAAGAGAAGCTGGATATACTATTCCATGATATACTTGGAAATAAGTACATTTCTATTGTGCCATGTATATCATCTATGAATTCTTTTCAGAAGATGAATCATGCATTTATCTAGACTTATGTCTTGAAAAGCTGAGCTAGAAATTCTCACATCCAGTCATGGTGATTTCATTTCTAGGATAGTGCAGGAGTACAGAAAAAAGTAACTTCCATATTGCCAACCCAAAGTAGTTAAAAGAAGGAATTACTAAACAACTTTAACAAAATAATTTATGAAATTGGTGTACATATTGGTAATGTTGTTTTAATTATTCAGATATTAGTACTAGCAAATGACTTAGATACTTTTGGAAAAGGATTTGAAAATTGAGAAGATCTAAAGAAGATTAAAGCCTAATGGAACTAGCTCAATGAAATTCTACTCAATCCTAGAGCTGCTGCCACAAAATCTATATAGGGGGTGAAATCTGCATTTCTTCATTTGTGAATAGGATCGCTGAAACCATTACCATTAAGAAGTTCTCCCATAGGAAATTGGATGAAATTTTGGTAAACTAGTTCATGAGCTGCTTCTTTTTGTTTCTACTGCAGAATATCGCTGCAATGACTAATATACAGGATAGTTTTCATATTCTCTCTGATAGTAATTACCCCAATTACTGCCATATGCAATTTTTGGCACTAAGTAATGTAGACAATTTGTTCAATGCAACTTTTGGCTGTGCACACAGAAAGAGAGAGAGAGAGAAGGTGGGCCTCTAACACTGATTTTATTTGATGTTGATATCATCTCAAGCCATTGTTTCAATTTCTACATTGGATGAGTAAATTATCATATATCCTTGTAGCATCTTTTGCATGATTTAAGTCACACTTGTATTTGCACTTCTTTCCCTGAAAAGTTCAATGCATTTTCAATCAACTGAATTGCTTGTCCCTCAATATGCAGGTAATATTTGACTTTCGCTTTTTGGCACTTCTAGCTATTGGGGGTTCTTTGGCAGGTTCAGTGCTCTGCTTTCTCAATGTAATTTCCCTTTCATGTACCTTTTAAATTTTGAAGTTGAAAGATGTATTATTGGAGTTGATACTTTTTTCAATCCTTAAACATGAAAATTTTACTTTAGTCTTTCTCTAGCTAATACATGTCTACTATGTTTTTTAGTAAATGTTGTTGTTGTTTCATCGCAGTTTATTTTGAATTACTATTAATTCAAGAGTTTTGAGTTATTCATTGGCCTCGTAATCATGTAATGGACATGCATGATGTTGCGAATGAGTAGATCTAGATAAACAGCTAAAGATGGACAATACCAGTCTAATTTTGATAAATTAGCTTAAGCTCTTCAGCTGTAAGCTATAGTTGTATGGATTAAGCAATCAACCTTCCATTTCAAACAGCATCTGGCAGATAATTAAGATACAGAGTTAAATGAAGGTATATTACCTTTTGATTTCTAAAAATAGTTTCAGGAATATTTACTCACCAATACCCTTCCAATGGCATGTTTTTTGCAAGTGGCCCTGTGGAGTTTTCATAATTACAACAGCTAATCTCAAGACAAGTGAAAAAAATTTGGCTCTCTAGTATGTGTTTATGTGTCAGACTTCTCTGAGTTTTGAAAAAGTAGAACATTTAAGAAAGTTTGTTTCAGACTTACCTCAAGTTTCACTCAATCAGTATGCAGATTACTTATAATTTACACTAACTAATAATATTTTGTGCCAGATGTAGTAAAAGATATAATATGTGATGCTTGACGTACATTGCATGTAAAAGTAACATGAAATGGAAAACATATGAACTAGATGTGGGACTGGAAAATATGATCTAGATATGGGTCTGGAAAAGAGTTTGTTTTTCCCAGGAATAGAGGAGACATAATATCTTTCTTCCTTGAGGTGTAGAATGTGCAAAATATCTCATAGGGAGTAAAGTTCTAAACTGATTGTGGTCTTTATTGGAAATTTTGGTAAAACTAAAATTACAATTTTTTATCTTTTTCAGTTAAGTTACATTTGGTTCTTTGTAAAGTGACTATTGATTTTATTTTTCTTTGTCTACTTAAGAAAATGAAAAATGTTTGCTTATAGTGCAAGCATCTATGGTCCATGAAAAGAAGAAAATTAACCATTCAAAAGATTTTATGCCATTAAGATAGTTTGTTGACATTGTAAACTGGTCTGAATCTTGTTATTACTGGCTTACATCATCATTGTAGGGATGTGTTTATATCTTTGATGCCTATAAAGTTTATTGGACATGCTGCGTGAAAGGAATTCATACCGGACAGATGGTTCTGCGACTGGTTGAAGCTATTGGTGAGCTTGTGAACCTTTTTCTTTAGGGGATGCCAGTCTCAATAATGGCATGTATATCTTTTACTTACTGTTGTAGGCTTAGTAAGAGGCAACTGCTTATATCGGATTATTTTCGAGTCTTATGCTTGTCAGTGTGCATGCATAACTTGCATACTAATGATTTTAAGTGTTCTCAAATTGAATCTTTTGTTTTGCTTCCAAGTTGCAGAATTTCCACACTTTATCACAGACTAAAATAGTTTGTTGGCCCCATCATTGATGTTCATATCATCAACTGTAAGTTAGGCAACCAATTTTACATGCACGTCTATGTATTCTCGAAATGCCATATGTCTAAACTGTCTTCTAAACTATTGCGTTAAAATATGAATTTAGATTTTGAGCTTTGGGCATGTTATTCCATTTGTTTTCTGATTGTAGCTGTTGTTCATACTGTAGGTTGTTCCTCAACCTGTGTCTCTTGTTGGATTTTGTCAAAAGCTTTCTTTACCTGCGTTCCTGGTTTCTTGTTGCTTACATATGGACATCCACTGGTTTCCTGTTGTTTACATATGGACATCCTTTGTGACTATCCTTCTTGGAATTCATAAAAGAACATATGTTGATAACCATTCAAACAGTAGAGAACTCTATTGCTTAGCATCTTTTATGTAGTAGTTTGACAAATGACACTTTATTCTGCAATTTCCCTCATGGACCAGTACCAAGACCTTCCTCACTTACCATCTCAAACTGAATAAATGGTAAATTTGAGTTAGACACATTGAAACTAAAGCATAACTTAATTGTAGGTGAAAGCATATCGTACTTGTAACTGACACCTTCCTGGAAAATGTTGAAGAAATTATTTTTAACTTAGGCTTCTTATCGAAGTAAATATTTATCATTTCAAGAAGGCTAGCTAAAATTGTCCCACTAGTGGGCTGATAATTTTTCGTATGTACGGACTTTTTTGTCATCAGCCAAAATCTTTAGTTGTCAGAATGAAATGAACAATCAGCTTATCTTCCCAGTCTAAGTCCCCTTACTTTAGAGGCAGAAGTCACTTGGTGAATAAAAATTACTAGACAATGCTTCTTCCAGATCCGAAGTGCAATCTTATTTCAGAATAAGATTAGAGTAGGATAGCCTATTTTTTCCCCCTAAGGGAATCTGCACCTAAATGTTTCCACTTCAACTTGTATCCTCTAGCCCCTCCTTGAAATAAAAATGTCTGAATTGCTTGTTCCCATTGACGCATTGTTTTGGGCTAACGTGTATCCCTTCTTTCCTTTGTCCTTTCTTTCTTCTTAATGCATTGAATTTGCATCTGAAGTAGCAAAAATGACAACATAGTCCATTGATCAACACAAGAGTACTCTCACTTATGAATCCAATACCAGATATTTCTTACTGCTATTGATGTTTATGTTTCATTTCAGATGTCTATCTTGCTGGAACTGTGATGTTAATATTTGGGATGGGCTTGTATGGACTATTTATCAGTAATGTATCGCCTGGTGTAGACCCTGATTCTGATCGTGCCCTCAAAGGTTCTTCCCTCTTTGGGATGTTTGCTTTAAAGGTACTGTGGCTCTTTCACAATCATTTTCCTCTCCTCTACATGCATTTTTTTGGAATTTCTTTCTTTCTTAAATTCCTTAAGTCGGTGCACCCTGATAGATACATAATACATTTATGCCTTTCTAAGAATCTCCAGCATACTCTTGTTTCAAGTTGACGTTCAGGAAGATAAAGAATTAATAATTACATGTAATCTCACTACTTTTATGCGAGAATTTTGCAATGATACAGTAGAAATTACTTGCATGCCTGTCTCATTTTAAAGAAAATGGAGTTTTACTGTAGCAGTTTATTTCCTCGCTTCCTTTTCCTTAATATCCTACTATTTGAGCTGTAGCCCAAATATAGCGGGGAATAACTGAATAGCAAAACAATCAGAAAAAGAAATTAAAATACACTTGCAAAGAGAGTGGCAACAAAATTTGCAACCTAGAAAATTAGGCACACCCATCTGTTTACTTTTTGGGGCTTTGTGAGAAGGAAGGCATGTGAATTCAATGGAGACGATCAAAGTTTCAGATTTGATCACATTTTCCATCATCCGAGCTTCCTGTTGCCACCAGGGTACATTTAGCTCTCATGACATTTCATTTTCCAATGTCCATGTGTTGCTTCACCACAAAATAACTTTTGAATAAACTATATGAGGTTTATATATGCATCTGCCAATTGGTATCAGTATGCACCTCTGCTTTCTTCTCTCTTGCCATGAAACCTATAAACACATTTTCATTGGTTTGCAGGAAAGGCCAAAATGGATGAAAATTAGTTCACTTGATGAGTTGAAAACCAAAGTAGGACATGTTATTGTCATGATCCTTCTAGTAAAAATGTTTGAAAGAAGCAAGATGGTAAGCATAGCAACCGGCATGGATTTATTAAGCTATTCCATTTGTATTTTCTTGTCTTCAGCTTCCTTATACATACTTCACAATTTGCACAAGTCAGAATAGAAGTTGACTATAGACGGCATCTGATGTTATATACAGTGCTGAAGTATGTATGTACAATCATGTAATACAGTATAGCTCAGTGCTAAACGTTGGAAATGGCTCAGTCACGAGCAACGTTTTCTTGTACTATCATTTTTGGCCCTTTCATTTGTATATAGATATCTCAGTGAAGTTCTCTGAAAACTTGTTGCTCTTATGTTTGATATCTGTATATTCAATATATTATGTAAATGGAACATATCTTTTATTTGGTTCCAGCTAGTTTATTCTATATTTTTACATAATAGAATTCACTCTCGTTGATAACTATGCAAGAAGCTTCATACGATGTTTGATGTGGAGATGCAATTTTGTTGAAGGATACAATTGGAAAGAGTACAAGTACCCTCTTTTGATTACTCAAAACTTCATATACGACGATTCATTGGTACTATATTATGAAATTTTAGTATATTTAAATAAAGAAAATGAATATAAAGTTAATTATAGATTAGTTTATACTCAAAAGAATAATTTTTAGAAAAGAGAAAGAAAATACGCGATAATTTATTAGTACTATATGATGAAATTATGATCTTCTTCAACAAAGAGAAAAATAAATGAGGAATGAATATGAAGTTAATTGTGAATTGATTTATATTCAAAGAATAATTGTGAATTGATTTATGTTCAAAGAAACAATTTTAAGTAAAAAGAAGAAATATAAAGTTAATTGTGGATTGTTTTATATCTAAGGGAAAAAATTTAAGTAAAAAGAAAGAATAAAATAGTTAAATGATTAGTTTATATTCAAGGAAACAATTTTAAGTGGAAAGAAAAATAAAATAATTAAACAAGTTTAAGAAAAAAAAAAGAAGAAAATAGTTAAATGATTAGTTTATATTCAAAGAAACAATTTTCTTTAATGATTGTTTGTGGATTGTGAATGGTAGAATTAGTTAGTTGAAATTTGTTATGAAGATTAGTTACAGTTAAGTTACATTCGTAGCTCTGTTGATAGTTTGACACAGTTAATCTTACACACAATCAAAGTTATCAAAAAATTGTCCTGAATTGTCGGAATATTTTTACCTCTATTTGTAGATACATGTGGCGTAGATGATGATGTGGATGAATGTGGAGAAGAGTAGGTTATCTACCTTTCGTGTTTGACAGCAATGGCAAAAGCATGATTGAAACACTATCGGGTGGCATAACTGGTAAAGTAGGATAAAGATTGACCATCATATTAAGGGTAATCTTGACCTGGACATCAAGTATTTGCTTTATTTGAGTGCGATCACACTCAAAGTCCTATGGGTATGGGTATGGGTATGAGATATGAGCTTATAGTCCTAGGTTATATTGACAAGTGGGTCAATTCAGCCAGTTGGTTTGATGGGTCAATCAGTGTCAGTTCGAGACTGATAGCCGAACCAATGCCATTGTAGCAGGCCGATCCATGCCCTGTCATGGAGTAAAATCCCTGGTCCGTCTGGGACTGTGGGCTGGCACTCCAAAGAGTCGTTACCCAATGGCTATCAACTTTTTTTTAAAAAAAAAATTGTCCCCCAAATTAGCCCTCCAACCGCTATTTCACCTCCAACCTCCAAAATTCTATAAGTATTCCTCAATTCACCTCAAAAATCACCAAATACTCTTCAACTCTCTCCAATTCTCTCACATTCTCTATTTTCATTCTTCTTACTTTCATAATTCATAATTCAATCTATTTCCTCTACAAAAAGTATTAGAATATAATTTCTTTTATATATATTTTTTGAATTCTTCAAACAAATTCTTCACATTTTTTAAGATCATTAAGTGGTAGAATAGTAGATAGTTTAAATCTTGAAGAAAATAAGTAGTAAAGCTCAACAGAGTGTTCTTATATTTTTGCTATTAACTAGTTAGTGTTTCTTAATCTTATATTTTTATTTTTTAACTTTATTAATTGTTTATTTATTTTAGTTATTTGTTTAATTTTAAGTTAATTTATAAGTTAATTATATTTTTCAATTCACTTATTTCATTATTTGTTAATATTTTATTTCATTTTATTTAAACTATTATTTATATGTTTAAACTTTTATTTGAATTTTAATTGATTGTTCTTATTTAGTTTACATAATAAATATTTGAAAAATGGACTCATATCAACATCATCATTTTTCTTCATAATTATTTGCACATTTTGACTTCAGTATAAATCCAGCATTGAATTTATTATATAACGAAATAGGTGATAAAGGTAAAGACCCTAGTGTATAACAACAAAGTATTAATCCTGAATCTAATATAGGTGTGCCTTAGTCTAATGATGAATCTCTGAAAGCTGTAGTTAGACCAAAAACATCTATAATTTGGAATCTTTTTGAAAATGATAATGATATGGTAATATGTAAAATTTATAAGGTGGTATATGCACGTAAGAAGTGAGGAGGAATGAGAATATTAGCTAGACATATAAAAATATCACATAATAATTGGTTAGAAAATTTACTTAAATAACAACAAATCCAAATTACAGGAGGTCTAGTTGTAGGTAATTTTTAATACGATCATAAAAGAATTAGAAATGAGATAGCTAAAATGATTGTTAAAATTAGATTACCTTTTAATTTTCTAAAAATCCACATTATGAAAAATTATGTAACACCATTGCCAACCTAATTTGAAAAGATTCCTAAAATAACATTAAAAAGTGATATAATAAATATATACAAAGAGATAAAAGAGTGTCTTATTACCATATTTGATTTTTGTATTTAGAAATCTACTCTTACTTGTGATAATTGGAGTGCAATTACTAAAAAGACTTATTTGTGCATTATATGTTATTGGACCGATCCTGATTGGTTAGTATAAAAAAATTATTTATTTTAAATTATTTGAATATCTTCACTCACAGAGTGATATTGCTAGAATGATTATTCAAACATGACGTACATAAAGGATATTAAATAAAATTATTTCTATTTCTTTAGATAATATTACAAATAATTATTCTACCATAACAATTTTGAAAAATAATTTAAATCTTATTTTAGATAATATTTTATTTAATACTAAGTGTGATTGTCCTACACTTAATTTGTATTTTAAGAAAGGATATAAATATATTGATGATACTATTAATATAATTGGAAATGTTATTTTATTTATTAAAATCAACTAGACTTCAAAGTTTTAAAGATTATACCGAGAATAAGGTATTTCTTTTAAAAATTTTAGATTAGATTGTCAAAGTAGATAGAATTCAACTTATTGAATTTTGTAATAGTAACAATTTTCAACCTCAACTAACTGATGTTCATTTTCAAAATTGTATTATCCTTTTATCATTTTTAATTACTCTTAAACAACTAACTGAACTTTTATCGGGATTTTTATTATCCTACTATTCATCATATTCTTCATATATTTGCTAAGGTAGCACATATTCTTAGTGAGTATAATGAACATCCCTAATATGGTTCTTTTATGAAAAGTATGTTTGAAAAATATAATAAATGTTATGAAGATATTCTTATTTTATATTGTATAGTATTATGTTTAGATTATCGAGTAAAAACTCACGGATTTCATAGTATTATTGAATATCTTTACAAACCATTAAACTTTGATGAGTCTAGTGTATTTAACCAACTTATGATAAAAGATATAAAAGATAAAATAATTAAAACTCTATCCGATATATGTAATTTATATGAGTTTTACTTTTCTTGTTCTAGTTTTAGTACTATAAGTAGAGAAGTTTTATCATTATCATCTAATAGTTTCAACTATCACGAAGATATACCTCTTCGATTTAATCAAGATTTAATCCATGGAATATCATGAAGTATCAAAGAAGATCAACTACTACCCATAATGAGATAACAATTTACAAGATGTAACCTCTGGTAGAAAATGAAGATTAATCTTTTAATATTTAGGGATGGTAGAAGGATTATGTAAAAGAATATCTAATTTTATCCAAAATAACACATGATTTTGTGATACCATCTCTCTCCACAGTGCTATCGGAAAGTATCTTTAGTGCTCGAATAATTAATGAAAGAAGAGCTCGATTGGTTTCTCATGCTTTGGAGATATTAAAGTACAGCCTAAGTTAGTTTGTAGTTGAGAATATGATGATCAATTCATGGATTGTTGATGAAGATTTAGATCTAGAATGGAGTGAGCTAAGTAGTTAGTATTTCAAATAATTAGGTTAAATAATATTATGTAATTGTTTAATTTTATTAGTAATTTATTTTTAAGATATTTATTATATATTTAAATTTTAATCATTGTAATACTTTTTAAGAGTTATATGTATTAAATCTCGATTTTATATAATTTTTATTTTGTTAATTAATAAAATCGATAGAGATTTAAGTCAAACCCTCCACGAGGTGAATTTTTTTTCTAAGTTTAAATAATCATGTTACTTAAGTAATAAAAATTAAAAAAAAAACTCATTAGAGAAAAAAAAAAAAAAAGAGGAGGCCCACAGGACAGCGGGTCTTGTTGTAGGGGTAGGCCGTGCCGGGTCCAAGATCTGGCCTTTGTCTTGGATCAGAACAGCCCACAGAGCCCAAAGGCTGATTCTTGATATCGGCCCAATATAGATCGAAATCACACAGATTGGCCATTTACTTAGATAGTCAAATAAAATTTGAATATTTATTTTTTCACAACAAATAAAGTTCCATATCTGCACGTGACTCACATCTATACATTAAGAATTTATCTTACATGCATTACTTCGTCACCCGGACACCTAGTTTTTTCACAATGGATGAAGTTCCATCCACAGTTGCACTGTGACATCTATACATTTGGAAGTGGTCTTACATGCATCACTTCGTCCCATAAAATTTTCGGATTGGATTAGTAAAACAGTTTGTCATAGACAAATTTCCTTGCTTAGGACCACGTAAATTTTCCAAAATATCCTGCAATTGAAAGAAATCACTATGTGCAAATATGTTATATAAATTGTTTTATATCTCTTTTATTATATTTAATCATGTAACACTCTCACCGATTAAGTAAATGAAAAATTAAATTAAGCAGCCAAAACAACACCATATTATTTTTTGCACATTTCCTATTTAAATTTAAGGAAAAATTTTGAGGGAAAAGGAAGAAGGAAATGGTTAAATGATTAGTTTATATTCAAGGAAACAATTTTAAGTGGAAAGAAAGAGAAAGTAATTAAACAATTTTAAGTGAAAAAGAAGAAGGAAATAGTTAAATGATTAGTTTAAAAGTGAAGGAACTATTTTAAGTGGAAAACTTTTAATTGCGTTTGCCGGGAGTCGAACCCGGGTCTATTGCTTGGAAGGCAATTATCCTAACCGTTGGACTACAAACGCTAGACGCTCTAATCTTGCGCTATGGAAACATAAAAAGATAACAGTTGCTGCAAAATGTTTGGAACATTGCTGCAAATCTTGAAAGTGGCATAGACAGGTTTCTAGGGAGTAAATCTTCTTATAGGACAAAATCACACCACTTTCGCTTGATTTCCCTCTAACACAACAAGCAACGTTGAATTTAACCCTGGTAAAAATTACCATGATTGTGAACTTTCCTTGGTCAGCTAAAAGTAACTTCAAATTATCTCCCTCATAACAGAGGTGAAATCAAATGTCCATTCTTCATTTGCAAAATCACTGCAATGCTCAATTAATGTTCAATATATGTACTAAAAGTTAAAAAAACGAACAGCATCAAATCTTTAAAGAATGACTACAGAATCAAAAACTTGTGTGGATAATCCCTTTCTTATTATGTTCTCTAACCCTTCTTTCTATATTGACATATCCGTTATGCTATAAACACTTTGAGATCATTGACCACGCTATTCTGACGTAGTTTCGATAATGCAGTCCAACTAATCTGCCGAACTCTTTCTCTTGAGAGCTTGAAGTGTCTTCCTATCTCCTCGAATGATTTAGGTGTTTCGCCATCTAAGCCGAAATGCAGTTTGAGTATGTTTAGTTCCCTATCACACAGTCCACGGAGAAGTTTCTCTATGTCCCTCTTCATGAACTGTTTCTTTACCATTACTTCCGGCGTTGTTTCTTCTGGCCCTGGTGTAATTTCCTGCAAGATTCGTAATTCAAAGTGTTATGAAAACTTGCCACCATCCAATGCCTCAAATGGACATTCATTCTTGAATATTAACTGCGTTCTGTTCAGAAAACCGTTGGAAAATCTTGAAGTTTCAAATAAAGAATGAAGATTTCTCTTTTGGGGAAGTCTTGAACTTTATGAAAGATATCTCAATGAGTTGGTTGATGTTTTGATTCCTCAAACTCAAGTTGGATTCTACACTGTACATCACTTTTTCAAGAAGATTCACTAGTCACATTAGGCTATATCGTTCTCTGAGGCATTGAACTACTAAAATTTTGAGCCATTGCCACTCAAAACTTTTGATTGGTCGCGAGCCATGAATCAGATTTCCAAACTTCCACTACAATTTGGCGACACTGAAGAAATTAGCTTACTGCAAGTTCTTTTGCTTAACTATCATACCAGCAGCATTTAGAGGGGATAAAACACAACAGCTTTCAACCCAAGAAATAGTAAGTAGGCACTTATTTTCAGTACGAACATACAGAGAAAATCAAGACTTTAAAGGATCAGAACCTGCAATGACATCCGGCTTCCACCATTTATTTCTATATCTAGGGAGATTGGTTCTCTGTTTCTTTCAAGAGCAACTCCTACGGTTAAGACGTTCTTGTTAACTTCTGCTGCAATTTCTGCACAGGTAGGGAATCTCCCCAGTCTCCTGCCTAAGACAGCATTTGCCTCGCAAATCCTCGGAACCAGCTCACTTATGCTTCCCTGTACAAGACAGGCTAAGCATGCATTCACCAATTACAAGTTTTCCTTTCAATTTGTCTTACATTAAGATAACTAAACCGAAAGGGGAAAGCATAGAAATCATATTCTCATCTCCAGTTTTCAGTAGAAAATTCATGGGTAAACATTGCCTGAAATAAAAATCTCGGTGGAGAAAACAGACAGGTTGTATTTGTTCTGCATAAATTTCTCAAATTTTTGTGATAAGTTCTCTCGAAACAGAAGGATATTGATGCATTTTCTTACCGGTATTCGAGTTATTTTGGACTTCTTTGCTACTGCTCTGCTAATAGCTTGTTTAATCCACCAGTAAACATATGTTGATAGCTTATACCCCTTTTGTGGATTAAACTTTTTTGCGCCATGGAGAAGTCCAAGGATTCCTTCCTTCAGTAATGTAAACAAAAATTCAACAACGAAAGACAAATTACCGAGAACCAATTTTAGATGAACCATAAATGTAATGGAAAACCTGAATCAGATCTTGCTTGCTTAATCCTTTGCCTTGATAAGATGCAGCAACAGAAACAACTAGTCTTCTATAGCATCTAATGATTCTTTCCTGGGCTTCTCTACCATTACACAAGATCCTATCCAGGCTAATTCTACTCATCCCTGCAGCTTTAGCCCACTGAGACAAGGTAAGCAGACGCCCATTGGCATTTTCGACCTTCTTTCTCAGAGCTTCAACCCTTGCTTCTTCCTGCAAATACAGAAAATTTGTCAAGAATTCCAAATTACTGGACTTTTACACAGCTCAAGGGGTTAAGGCAAGCGAACCATTTGAGAGTCATACCTTAAGGCAAAATGAATATTCTGCTTCTGCTCTAGCTGTCAAGTATTGTCCAGGTTTCCGAGGTTTTGAAGTGAGATCCTTCATTGCTCTTCTCTCTCCAGTCTCCAAATGTTCTGATTCCAGCTTTCTCCTTTTTCTCCTCCTCCTCCTCCTTACTAATATCCCATCTCTCCCATCCATCATCCCCTCATTATCACTCTCTCTAAAAGCCAAGAACTTTTCCATTTCAAAGGGCAACGATACAGCGGCTGATGCAGACTGAATAGCAGCAGAATAGGTTAGTGCCACACCCTCATCGGCTGCAGTAGCAGTTGCCAATGCAGCAACTGAAACTAATTTAATTGTATTCCTTGAGGGGGAAGGAAGACATGGAGGAGGATAAGTGTGAATGTTAAAACCTTTTGGAAACGACTTAGTTGGATAATAGGATAGTGATACAGAGGAATACGCAGTAGTAGCCATGAAAGTGCAAAAAGAGCTGTGTTTTTTGGATAGACCCAGAGAGGCAGAAAAACGCAATCCAAGGTATCGGAAGGTTTTGTTTTCCGTGCTGTGGGCTTGCTAGATATTTTCTGTTATAATTCAGCAAAAAAGATAGTATTTCCTCCGTGTCATGACAATTGTCAGTATTATATCAATTATACATATGTTTAAAAAATTCTACTAATATTTATTAAGTATTTAAAATAAAAGATTAAAATATTCTAACTAAAACTATAAAATTATCTTAAAATTTTATGAATAAATTAATATTATTATTTAATAAAATAATAAATTATAAGAGTATAATTAAAAGAAATTATAAATATATTTTTGATTTAAAAATAGATAATTTAAAACAAAAAAGTCTCTAAATCTGATAGTTATTTTAAAATTGAGAATATTGTATTTTTACTTTTAAAGTTATATATATAATATATATATATATATATATATTTATATTAGTCTTATTATATTAGAATAATTATATTTATGTATAATATTATAAATTGTGCTCGTAATTTATTGTACAATTTGAGGATTTAAATTGCACAACCCTGAACATTGCGTGGATTTGGGCCGTCCCAGCTTTCCATTCTGCAGCAGTTCAACACAGTAACTAATGAATTTTTCCTGAAAGGAAAAATAAGAAAGTTATTTACTCTCCTTTTCTTCTATAAGAAAATCTGAAAATGTCTTGCCGATTATTTTCAGAATAAGCTTGGCAAGTTTTGTAACTGCATCTATGCACACACACATGCATATGTTATAAAGTGGAGATAAATCATTTCGGTGCTGACACGCCTCTAATGTGAATTAATTTTGCTCCTTCCACATGATATGATATAGGGATGAAAAATATAAATAGTATATAAAAATGAATTTAAATATTTATTGTTAATTTGAGATATTTATTTTAATCCAATAAAGATGACAATCAAGTAATTTATCGTAAGTACTATTAGGTCTATTGTCACCAAGGTTTTTGGGACCAGATCGGACCGTGAACCGGTCCAGTTCAATCAAATAAATCAGACAACTCAAAAACCGTGCTGGATAATTCAGACTGATTTGGATCGACCGATCGAACCGATTGGACCGTGAACCGGCCAGTCAGACCGGTCATTTATTAAAAAAAAAATTGGATAAAATTTTATAATTTGGGGATAAATTAAATTATATAATTCAATAAATTACTTTAATGTGTTAGATTGTTAGTTATAAATTAAAAATGATTACTTTTAATCATGAATTTGAATATTTATATCTTTATGAACTTAAATTATACTATATTATTGCTCAATTTTTTTAAAATAATTATATTTTTAATTTTTAAATTATAATATTACCGGTTCAATTACAGTCTAATTACGATTGGACCATTAAATCGTGAACCAATAACTTTTTCGGTTCGATGACTGGTCCGATTCTGAAAACATTGATTGTCACGTTCATGAGCCCTGAGAGATTACAGTTTTCTTGTGTTGCTGTCACCATTTTTATCTCTTCTCCACCGCCTTGATTTTTATCCCGCTGCTACTTTTTTTCATCTTTGTTTGTCACAGTTGCTTTTTGGTCCCTGCATGCCGCCACTGCTTTTTGGTCCCTACTTGCTGTCGCCGCCTATTCTTGTTCTGCAGATGCTGCTTCTTTCTAACCTGCCTCCTATCAATAAGTGTCATATTGGCTATATATTTTTCTCTTTTTAAGAAAAAAAGACATTGTCTATGTTCTTGGTGCTACTAGCAGTATGTTTGTTTCCTTAAATGTAGTTTTATGTTTTGTTAGTAATGGCTTTTTGTTGCTTAATTCTTAAAATCTTGATCATTGTACTAGATGTTATCAATGGCTTACTTGTTAGCTTCTTGTTTTGAATGCAATTGCTATCAATATTTTATGATTGGTTGTAACTTGGTTTATGAATCAATTAGATATACAAATAGCTGTGAATATCTTTTGAAAGACTTGTTTAATAACCAATCTGATTAACCGCATGTTCTATTAATTAATGCAGAATTTTCATTAAATAGGCTTATTTTTAACAAAATTTTGAAAATGGGGCGGCCACAGGGAAAATTCATTCTAAAAATATATTTTTAAAAAAGAAGATCGTATTCTTAGAATAGGACCTTGTTTTGCTATATGCATTTTCTATAACAGAAAAACGGGAAGTTCAAAATTTAAAAATAAAAACTCAGAATGTGACCTTTTAGAAGGTCACATTCTGAGTTGTATTCTGAGGAGGTCGCATTCTTTGCACTAAATATTTTTTAAATTTTAAAAAGATTCCTCAAGGTCGCCGAAAGATCATATTTTTTAACGCAGATCACATTTTTATCTTGCTCTATTCTTTCTCTCATTTTCTTCGATCTTCTTCTAGCAACGTACCCATCTTCTTCTTGAGTTTGCAGCCTTCTTCTAGCGACCATACCCATCTTTCTTCCTCTCCACTTCTCTGAGTTCGTGACCTTCTTCTGTGGTAATGCTATTAACTTTAGCTATGATTTCGTGTTGATTTTTGCATTAGTTTCTTCCTTATTTGATTTTGAATTCATAGTATTGAATGATGAGCCATCTAGGTTTGCTTTGTCCTGATTTTTTAAGGCTTGGTGTTGGCCAGTGATATGAGCTTGGGAGGGTCACTTCTTCAAAGTTTTTGAGGCTTGTAGCATTCACACAAGATCAAATTTTTAAGTGAATCAAACAATGAAAAGATGGAAAATTTAATGCACACACAAAGAAATACCTAGTCCATTAACTATGAACCTATGTAAATCTGAGCAACAAGGACTCTTATAGTAGATTGGATCTTCTACAATAACATCCAAGCACTCCTAATCTAAAAAGAGGTCGAGATCAAATGGATAAAATTATAGGCATTCAACTTGAATCCAAGAAAAACTTTAAAAGAAATACTTCTTTAAGACTTCATATAAGAGATCAAGTTGAACTATTTTTTAAAATTTAAAGTCACAACATTAGGTTAGACTAATCCCGAAGATTGGTCTTGGATTTCAATGAACAAGGAGGAACTCTCCTTGCAAGATGTTCAAAACCTTTCTCATGTTTATACATACAACATATTCTAGCTAATGTATGAGGTACATAAGCACATATGAGGCCTACACTTTAGAGAATACCAAGACATAAATTAGGCTTGCAAAATAGTAGCTAATTCTCGGCCAACCAGCAAGGGGATGGTGCTGCCTAAGCTTTCTTGGGCAGCACTAATATCTCTCTATGTTGCTCGGAGTTGGTGTCGGTCAAACCAGGTAGCACTGGTTGGTGCAAGGGAGTTGGCGCTAGGTTCTTTTTGGTGCTATAATGACTCATTGGCCCAATAAACTTCCTTCCTTCATTTTCTTGAACTCCCTTTTGATTCTCCTTGATCCTCTATGTGAATTGTGGGATATGATTGTCTTTCTTTGTTGTTCTTTTTTGCAACCCATTTCTTCATATTCCTTTTAGCCATAGGTTTGTGGGCTTGGTTGGCCTGGAAACCTTTTGGATAGCTCCTAGTTCTTACCATTTCCCAGGAAACCTTGATAGGAAATCTTGGCATCCATCCTCTTTCTTTGATTTTGCCTTGGAGTTTGGAAAGATTCCTATCAGTGAGATTGAACTCAATAATAAGAGTGAGTGTTTAGGGTGTGTTATATTGGATTTGATTGGTTTAAAGTTGATAACATATTGATAGGATCATCCAAAGCATCATGACTTATCCAAAAAAATGGATGGATGGCTAAGGTAATATTCAAGGCTTCTTGGAATAAAATAAGTTTCAAGAGGTTTCAAGGGAAATTTCAAGCCAACAAAACAAGGACCAAGAAAATTGTCAAAAAATGAGTTGTGAAAGGAAGCTTAAATGAGCACAAAGTAATCAACAATTCTTACGGAGTATCAAGGAATCCCATAAGAAGGCATTAGAGATCAAAGAAAACAATTTTAAAAGAGTGCAAAAAAGGTTGCACGGCTTAGTGCATAGGTATGCCACAAGCCGTGCAATTTGCATAAACAAGCACAACTCTCCAAAGTTGTGCATAGCTGTGCACATGTACTGGAAGTTCTGCCAACTTCTGCACGACCGTGCAATTGGTGTGCATGGTCGTGCAACAACCTTAAAGCTATTTTAATGTTTTGCTTGATTTGTTTTGATTTTGTTTCGATTTTTTTTACATTTGATCACATATTATAATATTTTTAAAGGTTAATTTAGCTTATTTTTAGGCCTCTTTTGACTAGATTAGGATAGGGGTTCTATATATACTTATTACAATTCTTATAAACATAACTTTGAAAATTAGACATTTCTTCCTGAAATGAAGAGTCTCTCTTAAGAGAGTTTGAGAGGTGATTCCTCTTGGGTTTACCCAAATCAATCAAGACAGAATCTAGTCTCTAATCTTTCTTTGGATAGATCAATTCTCTTTTTAAAGTGAGTCTTAGGTTCTAGCTTAAGTAGAGTTCTTTTAGGAAATCAATTGATTTCCCAAATTCACCTTGTCCAAGTTGTTCTTGGCTCCTATCTCGGATGAGGGTGATTGGGGTTAATTTGGAAGGTTCAATTCATAATTCTTAAAGTTCTAAGGTCATTGTTTTTCCTAGGATTCTTGTCTTTGTATCGAATATTGTTTGAACAACATTTCTCAAGCATAAAATCACTTATTTGAATGCCATTTGTCTTCTTGAATTTTATTCTTATTTGATTCACAAGTTTTGCATCAAGAAGGAACACCCGTGCTTGCATCACATACTATAGCAATAAAGCTAATGTGGTGGAATTGCAAAATTGATCATCTGAATTTTAAGTACAAGCTTTATATTGTGCAGAACTTGTATTTTCTATGTTCAATTCCTGATTGGATTATATATTCTATATATTCTGATTTAAATTGAATGAGATTTCAGGTATTTAAGATCAATTAAATTGATTTTCTAAAACTTGAACTTAAAACACTGAGGTTGCTAGGCAAAACCAAAACCCATTTGTAATATTACTTTGAAAATTGAGATTTGTATACATAAACATTACCTTTTTAATTTTGAAATCAATTTAAATACTTAGCTGAAGGTATTGTCTAGAGGGTTGAGGTATTGGTTGGAAGTTTTGAACTTGAATTATGTTCAAATTGAAGTAATTTTTTTACTCATGCAAAACTAGATGTGTTTTAATAGGTTAATATATAAAATTAAATTATAATCAGTATGGTCTCTGTCTTTTTATAATTTTGCATAATTGAGAAGTCATGCTTGTGGAGAATTAACCTAATTCATGTAATGGTTGTTTTAAGTAGCGTAAACATGGAGTTGGAATTGAACACCGAGGAAAGGTTGCCACTGAACAATAAAATGAACATCCACTTGTTTTCTCCTATTTGGATTAATTTTGTATGCTCTACCATTTGGTGGTTAAATTGTTGCAAAATAGTTAATATATGGTGCAGTGATGTTTTAGAATGATTTTGGACAGGTTTGAGTGATTGGAATGAGGAGAATGAAATTCTATTAGAATTTAGTGTATGTACTTCTTATGGAATCATAAGAGGAATATAATAGATGATAATTGAAAATTTTCTTGTAATTTTTTGCTATAAAGTTGGGTAAATTAAAAACACAACTAGTAAAGTTATTTTTCCTAGATATAAAATAAATTAATTAGATAAAAAAGAATTAGTCATAATAAATGCGATGTGTCTTTAAATCTTATAAATTTTGGGACCATGTCTATAAACTTCGATGTCTTGAATATTTTCTCATGTAGAGCTATAAAAAGTTAGTAAACGTGATGAAGGAACAAAAATTGTTTATTGAATGGGGACTACTTGATTTGTAAATATACATATTTATATGGAAGGGTTATTCTTGTAAATAACTACATTATCTTTGTTAGTTATTGTAAAACAGAAAAATAAATTTCAAGTATAGTTTTATACATTTTTGTTTGCAATATTTCTTGTTTGTCTTGTCTTTCAATGCTGCTTGAATACATTCAGTATATTGTGAAGAATACATTTGAATGTTGACATATCTAGTTATGCTTGATGTATGCACATTTCTTATAGGACTTGATCTCATTTTTATAATTTTGCATAATTGAGAGGCAAAACTAATAGCATAAATCTTTGTAGACTATTGTTTCTTTCTCTTATGCAAATGCTGAAATAGGCAGTTCTTATGTGAAAAATGATGTTCAATTGGAAATGTCTTAGAAGATATTTTGGTTATACTTTTTCACAAAACTTACATTTATTATATGAAATGCTTTTGTGTCTAACTTTCTTGTCTAAGTTCTTAGTTTCTAGTAAATTGATGATCATAAAATCCGCATATAGGTACTTGGAAAAAAGTTGAAATAGATAACATTTTTCTTATGTACTTTCTTGATAAGATGTAACAACTTTGTATCATTTTTCCTCCTTATTATCTAGTTTAAGCATGTGTAAACATTCCCTTTAAATTGTTTAGTTTAAACATTATATTAGTTTAATTATTCAAACTTAGTTTGAATAGGTACGATGGATCACATGCACATATATAGCCCTAAGGATATTCTCCTATATTTGATTTATGACAAATATTAATGAAGACTAACTTGTGTGATCTATATGTAATAGGATATGTTTGACTCAGTTCTTCCAAGGCATACAAATAAGGTTGCTAAGAAACTCTTAAGGAAATGGAATCTAAAGTGGTGATTGATCAAGTACAACTTTAACCTAAGAGCTTGCAAGATCATAAAGTCCTTGTGAAAGAACTTTAGATTAGAAATCATTTTGTTAAGGTATTTTATGTAAATTCCCATATCTTCTTTACCTTATGATTTAGTTTATTTCTACCTTGAAGCACACAAGTAAAAAGATTTCAAAGTATTAAATCTTTAGAATTTTGGATTGAGTAGTTTATATGACTCTGCATCCAAAAGCTTCGTCTAAAACTTTGTGAACAGTGTCAAAATATTTCTGTCTAGAAAAGTGTCATTTTGGACTCACTTTTGGGACGCACCATCGTTCGATCTTTGAGTCCAAAACTTGAGAAAATCTAACAGTGTGAAACTAGCCGTTTCTAGCCATTGAAGCTTTACTTTTTGCTTTTATAAAAGGTTTCAAAACTCGATTTTAAAGTAAATTTGTGTCCTATTCTTCTAAGAAACACTCTTACTCTCTAGAATACAAAAATCTCCATTTTAAATAGTGTTTTAAAGTGAAATCTGATTGTTTCAAAAGGTAAAGGTTGTTGGTGCTCATTTGTTTGCACATTTGCTCAAAAGTGGAATACAAAAATATCCCCCTTCAATAGCGCTTCAAAGTGAAATCTGATTATTTCAAAAGGTAAAGGTTGTTGGTGCTCATTTGTTTGTACATTTGCTCAAAAGTGTGAGCTATCGCTGTTTTTTAATTACAATCCTTTTTATATATCAGGGTTGTAGTATAAAACCCATTTGGGGGTGAGTCTTGATTTGTAGTTGATTGAGAGGATTGGTTAAAACCAAGTGTGGTGACCTCTCTTGTAATTGGTGTAGGCAAACACTATTGTGGTGGCTTGAGTGTGAGCTTAAGGTGAATTTAAGGTAGTGGATGTAAATCTTGATAGATTAAACCACTATAAATCTCGTATTCATTCTCTTTGCATTTAATCTTGTACTTCCTTACTCAAATGTTTTCAATCATTCAAAACAAATCTTTATTCTTGTATTAATTGCACATTTCTTGTCTTATCTCATTCAGATCATAGTTGATTTTTTAAGACGGCTCAAAAGCTCTTCTTTGTATCTCTAACAAACTCTTCGATTTGAAATACAAAAGGAGAATTTAAAAATAGATTTTTAAAGAGTGTTTTAAATTTACTAAAAACCTTTTTTACCTCCTTTAAGGTTTTTCATTTGATATTAGAGAGTTGGTCTACTCTTCTTCAGCTAAACAACCTTGTAGAAAAAATCCTTATGACAAATATCTCCTCTCTTCCCTATGTCTAGGGATCCTCGACAAATAGACCTACTTTGTTCACTGAAAGTAATTACACATTCTGAAAAAATTACATGAAGATCTATGTTTGCTTGATTAATTTTGACCTACGGAACTTGATTGAAAGAGGACTATATGTTCCTTCTAGAAGTGTTGCAGATCGAATAGTTCCAAAACAGAGTGATGAATATGATGCTGAAGATAATGCCAAAATGACATTGAATTTTCAAGTTGTGAACATTTTATGTTGTGCCCTTGATGCCACTAAATATAACTGAGTAAGTGGTTGTTATTTAGATCATGACATGTGGAGATTTCTTGAAGTCATCCATGAGGGGACAAATCAAGTGAATGAATATAAGTTGAGACTTTTGATTCATGACTATGAATTATTCACTATGAAGCCAAATGAAAGCATAACTGATATATTTACTAGATTCACAAACATTGCAAATGGACTTAAGGCTTATGGGAAACGTTATTCCATTTACGAACAAAATAGAAAAATTCTGGATGCTTTTCTAAAAAGTTGGCAACCTAAAGCTCTATCTGTGGAGGAATCAAAAGATTTGAAAACTTTCCCGATTGAAGAGCTAATTGGATTTCTTTTAACTCATGAAATGAAACTTAAAAAGTTTCAAGAGTCCGAAGACCATGACAAAGGCAAAAGAGGAATAGCACTGAAAGCTGCTGATAAGGACGCTGACAGTAGCCAATATGATAGTGATGATGGAACTGAAATGGATATCGAAGAATTGGCTATGATTGCAAAGAAATTCAGAAAAATGTTCAAAAAGGAAAACTTCAAAAGAGGAAAGAAATTCGTGAAAAAGGAAGGGGCAGACCTCATCTTTTAAACCTCAATGTTATGAATGTAAGAGTACGGAATATTTCATTACTGACTGCTCAATAGCCAAAGAGAAAGAAGGCAAAATTCTTAAGAAGAAAAAAAAGGATCTAAAAACAAAATAGGAAAAATGACTAATAGGAACTTGGGATCAAAATAAGTCTGGATATGAGGAAAATGGAGATTCTGAAAATGAAACTACTAACATATGTTTTATGGCAGTGGAGGATAAGGTATATTTATCCTCATCTAACCTTATAGTTGAATTGCATGATTCTACTTGCAATAATATTGATGATCTAAATGCTCTTCTTATTGATATGTTCCGTGAACTAAAAAGACTGTAAAAAAGGAACAAGGAGATGAGGGTGAAAATTGATTCACTATCAATTGAAAATGACAATCTGATAAGTGAGAACAAAACTCTTTTTGACTTCATGTACTGCCTGAATGTTGAAAAAAAAATCATTTCTACTTTCTTGAACTGTTCTACTCTTGAGAATAAATGTTTGTATGATAGAGTCTTATCTCTTGAAGTCAAGACATGTGAATTTAATAATATGAAAATGAAAGTTGATGATCTCACTATTTATATTGAAAAATTCACTGATGGCCGATGTAACCTAAATAAACTTCTTGGAGCTCAACGGATGGCTGGAAATAGAAATGGCCTTGGCTATAGTAATATGCACAAAATAGGAAAACACAAGTCTTATTTTGTAAAAGCAAGCTCCTCAAATAGAAATTATATATGTTATACTTATTGTGGTAAAAATGGCACATTGCATCTAGGTGTTACATTAGGAAAAGCATTGGTTTAGAAATGAAAACTGATTGGAGAATTAAAAGAATCGCAACAAACTCCTATGGACCCAAGAAAATATGGGTATAAAAAATTACTCGCCCATTCATGTATAAGTACGTTCATTGGAAAAAATGAGCTTTACAAAGTGGTTTTTGGA
Organism: Voacanga thouarsii; assembly: GCA_026120185.1. Lineage (NCBI taxonomy): Eukaryota > Viridiplantae > Streptophyta > Magnoliopsida > Gentianales > Apocynaceae > Voacanga > Voacanga thouarsii. Next base: position 3,214,390 of record JANUWF010001117.1, read on the forward strand.
TAGTGGATGCTGAAGACACATGAACGGAAATGTAGCCCTATTAGAAGATATTCAAGCAACAAATGATGTATTCATTATATTTGAAGACAAAAAGAAAGAAAAGATACTTGGCACAGGTAACAGCGATAAATGATCTTCAACCATTATCAAACAAGTATTATTGATTGATGAGCTGAAATACAACTTGCTTAACATTAATCAATTATGTGACAATAGTTGCAAAGTTAGTTTTGAGAAAGATTCTTACTTTATTATGGACAACTCAAGTAATGAATCAATTTTTGTAGCTAACTGTGTTGGAAATGTATATATATTCTATCTTGATGATCTTATGGCTCATGATATTAGATGTATTTTCGTGCATGATAATGATGGTTATCTATAGCATAGAAGGCTAGGTCATGTATCATTTGATTTGCTAATCAAATTATCTTCAAAAGAGCTTGTTAGGGGACTGCCTAAAATGAAGTTTGATAAAAGCAGAATATGTGATGCATGCCAATTTGGAAAACAGATCAAAACTTCCTTCAAGCCTAAGAAAATGATTTTCATATCAAAACCTCTTGAATTAATACATATGGATTTGTTTGGACCGATGAGGTCCACTGGCTTTGGTGGTAAGAGGTATACTTATATTCTAGTAGATGATTTTTTAAAATTTACTTACACATTATTTTTTGGACAAAAAGATGAGGTATTCTTTGAATTTTTTAGATTATTCAAGCGTGCCCAAAACTCTCTTATATGCAAATTGATTTCTATTAGGAGTGACAATGATAGAGAATTTTGCAATAATGAGTTTACCCATTTTTGTAATGAGAATGGAGTTTTTCACAACTTTTTAGCCGCTAAAACTCCTCAACAAAATAGTATTGTTGAAAGGAAAACTAGAACTTTGTAAGAAATGACTAGATCCATGATTTGTGAAATCTTCCTTCCAAAATACTTTTGAGCTGAAGTTGTCAATATCGCATGTTATATTGTTAACCGAGTCATACTGAGATATTTTCTAAGAAAAACACCCTTTGAGCTTATGTTTGACAAAGCTCTATTAATTTTCAATTTTAAAGTATTTGACTGTAAATGTTTTGTTCTTAATACCCAAGACAATCTTGAAAAATTGATAGGAAATCCGATGAGACTATATTCCTTAGATACTCTTCAAATAAAAAAGTATATAGAGTGTACAATAAGAAAACTCTTTGTGTGAAAGAATCCGTACATGTTGTCTTTGATGAATCTAACATTTATATATCAATAGAAGATGGTGATGATGTAGGGATTTCAAAAGAAAAAGGCAAAGAACAGCTCAAAGCACAATCGCTAGACATTCATGCTAAAGAAGAGGAATTGGAAAAGTAACAAGTTGAACAAAGCAAGTAAGAAACTAAAGAGTTCACTGATCAAGGGCTATCAAAAGATTAGACGTACAAAATTGGTCATCCAAAAGAGTAAATTATTGGTGATCCTAGTTGTGGAGTCAAAACTAGACGGTATTTTGTAGATAATTTTGCTTTACTCTCTAGTATTAAATCTAACTATATTGATATGGCCTTGCATGATGATTTTTGGACATTAGCTATACAAGAAGAGCTGAACTAATTTGAGAGAAATCAAATTTGAAAATTCGTCCCTAAACCACTTGATTATCCGATTATTGGTACCAAGTGGGTTTTCAGAAACAAGCTTGATGAACATGGAGTCGTGATTAGAAATAAAGCTAAATTTGTTGTCCAAGGATTCAATCAAGAAGAGAGCATTGAATATGACGGGACATTTGCTGCCATTGTTAGATTAGAGTCCATAAGAATACTACTTGTATTTACATCTTTCAAAAATTTCATACTTTATTAAATGGATATTAAAAATGCATTTTTGAATGATTTTATTGAAGAGGAGGTACATGTAGAACAACCTCCGAGTTTTATTCATGAACACTTTTCAAATCATATTTTCAAACTCTAAAAGGCTCTTTATGGTTTAAAATAAGCCCCAAGAGCTTGATATGAAAGGTTTAGTGGATTCTTACTCTTAAAAGGTTTTTCAAGAAGCCTGATTGATATTGCACTGTTTATTAAGTCAGAAAATTTTGATGACCTTTTTATTATCCAAATCTACGTTGATGATATCATTTTTTGCGCTACTAATGAATCTTTGTGTAAGATGTTTACCAATACTGTGAAACAAGAATTCAATATGAGTATGATGGGAGAACTCAACTTCTTCCTCAAATTCCAAATTAAACAAATCAAAGATGGAATCTTTCTAAATCAAGTTAAGTATGCTAAGGAACTACTCAAAAGGTTCGATATGAATGAAGCCAAAGAAATTAGTATACCTATGAACACTTCTCTAAAGTTTGACAAGAATGAAAAGGGTAAGAAAGTAGACGAATCAAAATATAGAAGTATGATTAGAAGTTTGTTAAATCTTACTGCTAGCCGACTAGACATTATGTTTTCAGTTTGTCTGTGTACCAGATTTCAATCGTATCCAAAGGAATTCCACTTATGTGCCATGAAACGCATCCTTAAATATTTGGTTAAAACATATAATTATGATTTGTAGTATCCTCGTACTAATACTTTTGATCTTATAGGTTACACTAATGTAGACTATACAGGCTGTAAAGTTGAACGAAAAAGCATTAGCGGACACTGTCAATTTCTCAAACATTCTCTAGTGTCATGGCAGTAAGAAACAGACTTGTGTATCCTTATCCACAACCGAGGCTGAATACATTGCAACAAGAAGCCGTTGCGTACAAATCTTGTGGATGAAAAACACATTGCTTGATTTTGGTCTTAATTTCAATTGTATACTTATATTGTGTGAAAATACGAGTGCAATTAACTTAACAAAAAATCCTGTTCAACATTCTAGAACTAAGCATATTGAGATTAATCATCATTTCATCAGGGATTATGTTCTTAAAGGAGAAGTACGTGTTGAATATATCTCAATCGATGAACAGCTTATAGATATTTTTACAAAACTTCTAGCCGAAGAAAGATTCAATCATCTGAGAAGAGGTTTAGGCATTACTAAGATTATGTAACAGATAGTTTTTTTGTTGCCAAAGATTTGTTAGTTTTGTTTGCAGAACAACTGAAGACACAACTTTTGGAAAAAAGCTTTTGGACGCACTATTTGAAAAACATGACTCCAAAATCACCTTAGCTGAACTATTTTTATTCCATCTTTTACACGAATGATTTTAGACTCAGTCAAAGTTCAAAATATTAACAGCTCAAAATTTATAAAAAGCCAAATATTTTTGTTATCCATGAAAGAAAATGAAAGCTTAGAAATGACTTTTAAAATTTTCAAATGTCCGCGCTTTTTTTTTAAAAAAAAAAAAAAATCAATACCTCTAGTGAAAAGTCTCTGATGAAAAGTACTTAATTGTACTTATCCTATCTAGAACCTAGGAAATCTAAAAAAAAAAAAGGGTCTTCAGTCTCTCTCTCTTGGAAATAAAAAATCGACATTGCTCTCTGTCACTCTCAACTTTATCTTCTCTAAAACGAAATTGAAAATTCTTCACATTCTCCTCATTTTTGCTATAACGAAAATAGCACAATCTATCAAAGGAGCTATAATAAGGATCAAGATAGAGAAAGTAGCAGCTAAGACAAAAGCTGCTACACTGCTGGACACCAAGCAGAAAGAAAAGAAAATTATTGAGGAAGCCTCATGATCCAACTCATCTGTTGAGCATACTGCACCAGAAAGTTTTGAGACCCAGGTACCCCATTTTCTTGATAAAAAATACAAGTTTGATTTCAATGATTGGCTATCTAGGAATAGAACTGTGATTTCGGGATATCGGATCGAGGCTAGGGGATTCTTAAATTTTTCTGATTTTCTGGATATGTTCAAAAATTTGGGTTGGGGAGCGTTGCTGACAGATGATGAGAAGTTATAGATCCCGTTAGTTTGGGAGTTTTATGCTAATTTGAAAAAGGGATGACCTAAGGAGACTGGAGAAGGTTAATTATCAATTGCTAAACCGAATTTTTGGAGTGAGAGATGGGGGTATTCAATTTTTCGAGATGAACATGTTTTCTGAAGGGACATATATTTTTGATTTGGGTAGATTTGAGGAAAGATTCTCCGGTGGGAAGAGTTTCAAGAACTCGGGTGATAGAAATACAAAATGGCTGAATGGTCCTGAAAGAATCTTACACTATATGATGTCTACCATGGTTGCCCCAAGCTTTGGGCATAAAACTTCAATAAGTATCACGTAAATAATACTAATACTAGCTCTTTCTGAGAGACGACAAATCAGCTTTGGATTTTTGGCAATAAAATTGATTATGCAGTCAAGAAACACTTCACATAAGGCACTTCCATATGGTAATCTTTTGACCAAAGTATTTAGGTACTTTAATGTGGGTTTAGATAAGTTTGGGCCTGATTGGATGAAAACAAATGTGTATAACATAGAATCATTCAAAAGAATGGGCTTTGTTCAAGTGAATCGGGAATAGATTTTGCTCAGAGATCTATCGGATGAAGAGAAAGAAAAGGTGTTAAAAATCAAGAGGGAAGGAAAAGGAACTGCTTAATCTGCAGGAACTAAAAGAAAGGCTGAAACAGAAACTCAAGATGAGTCCTTTAGCAAAGGAAAATAGAAAATTCAGGACATAGGCATCAATCAGAGCATTTTGGAAGCCATCATTTTGTTGGCTGCTAAGGTAGACAAGCTCAGTTCAGACATCCAGACTTTTGGATATAGACTATCTGCTTTTGAAAAGAAGGATCATAAGGCTGCCTAAGAGAAAGAACATGCTAGAGGAGCCACTTCTCTATATGTTGAAGAACGAGCTGGTCAACAGCCTGAACAAGAAAAACAGCTAAGTCCGGGAAAGAAATTTGGATAAACCGTAGCTAGTCCAAAGGATAAGGAACTGAAGGTTGATGTTCCTATCTCAGTTGCCCCTACTGAAGTCCTTGTCTTATCTGGACAAAGGCAGAAGCATATGGTGGTAAAGAGAAAGTCCAGCCGTATTGCTGGATAGCATTCCAAAAAGGGTGCCGGGTCCAAGACAGAAACCACCCATATTTCCTAAATGACCACTTCTGCGGATTGCTTACCAGAAGTCCTCTGCCGGAATATTGTTTACTATTTTTTCATTGATACTTACTTTTATCATTTCTGCACTCGTCTTTGAACAATTTATAGATGCACTTCTCCTACTCTATATTTTAAATATATATATCATCTATCTGCATTCTGCACAATTTATTTGATATCGTTTTTCTCCTTATTCTCATTTTGCTTTTTGACTGATGACAAAGGGGAGAAAACTACAGAAGGTGAGATTGTGAGTGTGGATATATAGTTGGTTGCTGGTGATTATTGATGACTATTGTTGATTGTTGTTGATGATGATTATGGAATTGTGAGCGATTGTGTGATGATGTGAATTTTGAACATACTGGTTGTATATAATGAGTATAGTTATGGAATGTGAATATGTCCATTTATGATCTTAGTTTAAAATTGTGGAATGTGAAGATATATGAGTTTTAATGGAGTCTATATTGAAATATCATTGTTGTTAAGGACAAAGGAGATTGAAATATGTGAATGAGTCCATTGTGCATTCTAACAATTTGATTTTTAGCTAATCGAATAATCTGTTTTGAAAATAATTATAATATCCTCTATGTTAAAAATCTCAGATGATAAGGATACTTATACTTATATCTTTGATTGCTTAGAAAATTTCCTTGAAGTCTGAAATATCTTGAGAAAATTAGGCTAGATCAAAATCTCTAAAAATTCGTTTTTACCTGCACATGCACAGGGAGAGTTTTGGACTCATATTTCTTCGATCCAAAAGTCTAGTCCAAAAACGGGTTCTAAAAATGCTAGCTTTTGTTTAAGTTTATCCTATTTTGGACACATATTTTGGGCATCCAAAACCTTAAGTCGAAAAGTTCCTTTTTACTTTCAAAACGCACTTTATGGCTTTACATCCTGTGTTCATATATGCACATATTAAGAAGGAGCATCTCATCTTATGATTTATATTCCATACCTCCTCACATATACATCTATACATTTTTTACTAATTGCGGCTATTCTCATAAGAAATAGTCTTGTGATGGAAGGAAGGAGGATATGGAGGTAGGTTGGGCCATAGACTCATTGAGTCATGTTTGTGAGTATATGCTTAAATGTTCTTATTTTAATCTCATAAGAACTCTTTGAGTCCTATAATGAGAGATTGTATTTCAATAAAAAATATTCTCATTTCTCTTGGTCTAACATATCTGTACTGTTCATATTGTTTTTATATCACAATCCCATTAAATTTGTCATCACTCAAAAAGGGGGAAGATTGTTAGCCCTAAGGGCGTTCTCCTGATTTTTGACTTATACAAATATTAATGAGGATTAACTTGTATGATCTATATGTGATAGGATATATTTGACTCAATTCTTCCAAGGTATGCAAATATGGTTATTAAGTAGCTCTTAAGGAAATAGAATCTAAAGTGGTGATTGATCAAGTGCAACTTCAACCTAAGTGCTCGCAAGATCATAAAATCCTTGTGAAAGAACTTTAGATTAAGAATCATTTTGTTAAGGTATTTTGTATAAATTCCTATATTTTCTTTACCTTATGATTCAGTTTATTTCTACCTTGAAGCACACAAGCAAAAAGATTTCAAAGTGTTAAGTCTTTAGAATTTTGGATTGAGTAGTTTGAATACTCTACATCCAAAAGTTTCGTCCAAAACTCTGTGAACAGTGTCAAAATATTTCTACCTAGAAAAGTACCATTTTGAACTCACATTTTGGACGCACCATCGTCCGATCTTTGAGTATAAAACTTAGGAAAATCTTACAGCGTGAAACTAGTCATTTCTAGCCATTGGAGCTTTACTTTTTACTTTTATAAAAGGTTTTAAAACTCGATTTTAAAGTAGATTTGTATCCTATCATTTTAAGAAACACTCTTACTCTCTAGAATGCAAAAATCTCCTTTTTCAATAGTACCTCAAAGTAAAATCTGATTGTTTAAAAAGGTTAAGATTGTTGGTGCTCATTTGTTTGCACATTTGCTCAAAAATGTGAGCTATCACTGTTTCTTTATTACAATCATTTTTGTATATTTAGGTTGTGGTGTAAAACCCATTTGGGGGTGAGTCTTGATTTGCAGTTGATTGAGATATTTGGTTAAAACCAAGTGTGGTGATCCTTTCTTGTAATTGGTGTAGGCAAATACCATTGTGGTGGCTTGAGTGTGAGCTTAAGGTAGTAGATGTAGATCTTGGTAAATCGAACCACTATAAATCTCGTGTTCATTCTTTTTTTATTTAATCTTGTCAGGTTGTGAATTTCCTTGCTCAAATGTTTTCAATTATTCAAAACAAATCTTTATGATTCTCACCAACCCATCTTCATTCTTGTATTAATTACACATCTCTTGTCTCATCTCATTCAGATCATAATTGATTCTTTAAGATGGCTCAAAAGCTCTTCTTTATATCTCTAGCAAACACCTCGATTTGAAATACAAAAAGAGAATTTCAAAAACAGATTTTTAAAGAGTGATTTAATTTTGCCAAAATCCTTCTTTACCCCCCTTTAAGGTTTTTTAACATAGATATCCATCTCGACCCTCTCCTAGATGGTTTATTGACTCTTCAGTCGAGTCATCATTCTTCTTTAGTATGGTCTGGCAATCAGCGTACTTATGAGGTTCCATTACTGTATAGACGATACGATTCTATATTTTGGGAATATATTTTCCTTTTTAGTAGAATAATGGAGTTAGCGAATAGGGATGATTTTGATAGAGCTAGAGGAGTTAAACATATCCAAATTGATCATACCTTCATTACATCATAATTAATGTTATACGCTAAATGAATTAATATATGTAGTACACATGAGGTTTAATAATAAGAATGAGGCTATATATACAGGAAGAAAGTGTTATATTCAAGTTGGGTGGGAATTTAGCGTATCAAAGTGTAAGAGTAACTACTGATATGCCTACTATTAACATTTAAGTGCTAACAATCCACACTTTTGGTATATTCATATTATACATAAGAAAACTCATAGGGAGTGGGAGATAACGATTTTGAACAAAGAACATACATACATTATTACAGTTGTGAATAATATACATAGAAACATAGATCATCGTTTTATAGCACAAAATGTGACATATTTGGTTTTAAATGACCCTGAATGCCATGTAAGTGATGTTATTGCTAAAGTTCAAAAATTGTGGAAGATGGGTTGCTTTTACAAGAAAATTTAAGAAGTATAAAGAGTAGCTATGGAACTTGTATATGGTAATTAACCATCTACATGGACTGTTTTTCCAAAATACGTACTTGTATTGTAGGATTGCAATCTTAAGACTATTGTGAAATGGAAACACCATTGGACTAGTGTGGATGATTTGAAGGCTTTTCATTTCCCTTTTTTGGGCATTCAAGCCATCAATTGTTGTTTTCAAATATGATCATTCAGTGGTATCCATTGATGGAATCCATCTTAGAGGACTTTATTGGAAAAAAATTATTAATGGCATTCACTTAGGATGCAAATAACCACTTCTTCCCGTTTATATTTGTCATCGTGGATGAGGAGTCATTAGAGAGTTAAGTTGGTTTTTAAAACTCCTATGCCACCATGTTGTTTTTTAAAGTTTAAGGACATTAATTTAATAAATTTGATGTATGCCGTTGGTTTGGAGCGCAAAAAGACCAAGTGTCAATTATATTTGGATGAAATCAAGATACGAGAGGAAGATGCATTCAACTATTTAGATGGAAATTTGTTTGAAAAAATAGGTTTTGTCATATGATAAAAGACATAGATATGGTTCAATGACTACTAGTTTGTCTGAATGCATGAACAATGTACTCAAGAAAGCAAGATCGCTCCTACTAAAAGTTTTATTGAAACTTCATTTATGAAATTAGTTAATTATTTTAATGAGTATAGAAATGAGACATCTAATTTTAGATACCATTTAATGTAAATCTAAAATGTGGCAGTTATATTCTTAGTTTGAAAAAAAAAAAAAAATCTAAAAGACATGTTGTGGCTAAATTTAATGCATAAGTCGGTATATTCAGGATCAAATCATCAATGAAACAAGGTGATAGAGCTCCTAATGCTTATAATGTCAATTTGAGGGAGAGATTATTCAATTGCCAAAAGTGAAGTATATATGATATACCTTACTGATACGAGCTTGAGAGCACCAAATTTTGGAAATTAGACTCAAGCATAAGACTTAAGAATTGGTCACCAATCCTCTTCCAAAATACCCACAAAATAAGAAACTTAGGTGATTTAACAACTAGAATCCAAATTCTAATAGGATTTGGCCAACTATTTCAATACCCAAACACCCTTGAATCTACAAAGAATTCAATAATAAGTGAGATGGAGAAAAGTAGGTACCCTTCTAAGTTTCCTAATAAGAACATTAGGTAAGAATAAATCCACTCAATACCTAAGCTGAAGAAACAAGTAGAATTAACCCAAGGATTTTAGAGACTCTAAACAAAAGTGGATCTAATTCATTTGCTTGGTCTTGAAAGGAAGAATTAAGGAGAAATTCTCCTCTCCAAGAGTTCAACATTCTATTATCTCTTTGAAATTTGAAATCTTAATACGATTACAAAAGAGGCTATAATTGGATATTTATAGGTCCCAAGTTATCCTAACTAATTAGCAAACAAACATAGAAATTAGATAGCCTTAATATAAGTTTTTAGGCCCTATTACATGCTTTAAAATAAGTTAAAACATAATAAAAGTTGTGAAAATTAAATTACAAGCGAAAAGGCTAAAAATACGAAAAAAGAGTCAAAAATTCGGGACGGTCCCAACTAGACCCGGCGCCAGGTCCTTCATTCTCGACCGGTATCGAGTAGGCTTTGGGTGTCCTCCCTTATTTTGTTGCACTTCAAAACTTACTCTTTAGACCTCCATTCCATTTCTCTGTGTTTTTTTTATCTTCCAAATGAAACGTTGGTTGTCTTGAGCCCTTCTTGATACTCCTTTGGCCTTCAATCCTTATTTAAAAGTTGGCTTGATCCTCCACATGGATTGTTACTTTTATTGTGCGTCTTTTGGCCCTTTTTTTTCCATCCATCTCTTCACAATCTTCTTGGACCTGGGTTTGTTGAATTTGTTGCCTTGAAAACTCTCTTGATTCCTCTTGAATGTTGCTCTTACCCATGGCAACATGGAGTGTGATTTTGTCCTTCTTCCCCTTTCTTGAACATGACTTTCATGCTTAATTTGATTTCTATCACTTATTCACATAGGTTTGCAGCATGTCATAACAGAGATTGAAACCCCATTTATTTTGTTTTGGAATTCTATATTAGAAGAAATTACGAGCTGATATATGAGGATTAGTTTTTTCGGTAGCAAATGAATAATTTTGGAGATCTTTAATTTTTACACTTACACCTCTAGAAGAAATGATAGATTATTGCACACCAACTTTCCCCCTACAATGTAGAAATTGTCATAGTGGACATAGTTGAAGAAATTGTACTAATAATAACTTTAGTATTTCAAGAAATTAGCTCATTTCTTCTTATATTTTATTTATTTTAGTCATTTATCATCCCTTCTATTATATATTTGAATATGGTTTCTTTGTTGTGCTTGTGATCTTGGAATATATATTTTGAATGGTTCAATAAACTATATATACTAGTGTGCTGCCCGTGCGTTGCACGGGGTGTTGGCATATTGTGTGTTGTTGTTGTTGTGTAAATAATTTATGTTGAATTTTATTAAAATTAGAATATTATAGTTTTGAGAAATAGAATATTATTTTCTGAAATAAAAAATCTATGGTAATATAAGAAATGATAATTATTTAAAGTATCTTAAATATCAAAACGAAGGCAAAATTACAGGTTAATTTTGGAGAATGAATTTGTGGAATTCAAACTATGGTAAATTATCAAATCCTGATCTAAATGGACTAAATATGCATTTGTAAATATTAAATTGGTTGAATGAACAGAAATTGTTTACTTTATATTTGAATATGATAATAAATAAATAGTAGGATCAATAGATAACTTAGGAATATTAGATTCATTGATTTATCGATCTTCAGTGATGCCAGTGTTTAGCTCAAGTTGTGAATGTTCATAAATGTCTTGATACCTTTGAACAATTCAAATAATGTGTTATTGCTTTTTTTGTAAAGACACATCTTATTATTTTTCATATGGTGAATAGATTCATGTATTTGTGTGGTTCTTTGAATTGTTAAGTATGTATATTGTTGGTTCTTTGAATTGTTTTTCATGTTCAATGTTTATTTTGCCTGTGTTTATCTATATATTGGTTTTGGTTTTTGTTGTATTTTCATAGTTTTCTTGTATCTCATTTTTTTTTAATTGGGCTATTATTGAAAATGGAGTTTTATAATTCGAAATTATTGAAGTATCAACTTGTTGGAAAGCCCAAGATGTATCCTTTTCTTTCTGAGACGGTTGTTCTTAATTCTGTTGATTTACAGGGTGATCGAGTTCATTATCTTATTCCAGATAGAAGGGCTGATGCTGTGCGCATTATTTTACGTGAAAGTGATGAGGAATTTCCAGAGTATGTTGAGATATTTGTTCCTCCTTCAAATTGTACGGGTTTAGATGCTAAATTCTGTACGCTGTGTTAGCTATAATGGAGTAATGTTTATTTTGTTTTTGCTTTGTTGTTGAGAGGGTATGTCATGAATTCAATACTTAGGGTTGGTTAGAAGTCATGAACGAAGTCTTAAACAAAAGCATGCTTGTGTGCTAAGTATATTGGGCGTCAATATAAGTATGATTGAGCAACCATTCGGTGTTTTGCGACGATGGTTTACCATCAGAAGCCCACGTATGATGCATAATTCATAGACATGCATATTGGGTTGTCTAGTAAACACATAATTAAGTACAGAATTTTGGGCTATAGTTTGGTTGAAATTGTAGCTTTTCTTATGAAATGTTGTTGTTTGACTTTGTCACTGTAAGTGACATTGTAACATAAAGTATACTAAGAATGAATTCATGAAGAGAGATTTTGTATGGGAAATAGGTATGTAATATCTAACAGGAATTGAATTAGGTTTGAAAATGGAATTAACTGTATGTTTTTGCTGCCGCTTTGTGGTCAAAGTCATGAACAAAGCCATGATTGTGTGATAAGTATATTGGACATCAATATAAGCATGATTGGGGAACCATTCGGTGTTTTACGACGGTGATTTACTACCAGAAGTCCACGTATGATGCACAATTTCATGAAAACGTTAATAGAATTGAATATGTAAATGTGTTTTTAATTGTAGAGTATGAAAGTCATGAACGAAGTCTTAAACAAAAGCAAGTTTGTGTGCTAAGTATATTGGGCGTCAATATAAGCATGATTGGGCAACTATTCGATATTTTGCGATGATGGTTTACCATCAGAAGCCCATGTATGATGCACAGTTCATGGACATTCATATTGGGTTGTCTAGTAAACACATAATTAAGTGCAGAATTTTGGATTATAGTTTGGTTGAAATTGTGGCTTTTCTTATGAAATGTTCTTGTTTGACTTTGTCATTGTAAGTGACATTGTAACATAGAGTATACTAAGGATGAATTCATGAAAAGAGATTTTGTATGGCAAATAGGTATGTAATATCTAGCAGAATTTGAATTAGGTTTGAAAATGGAATTAACTGTATGTTTTTGCTGCTGCTGTGTGGTCGAAGTCATGAACAAAGCCATGATTGTGTGCTAAGTATATTGGGCGTTAATATAAGCATGATTGGGGAACCATTCGGTGTTTTGCGACGATAGTTTACCATCAGAAGCCCACGTATGATGCACAATTCATGGACTTGCATATTTGGTTGTTTAGTAAACACATAATTAAATGCAGAATTTTGGACTGTAGTTTGGTTGAGATTTGTGGCCTTTGTTATGAAATGTTGTTGTTTGAGTTGGTCATTGTAAGTGGCATTGTAACATAAAATATAACATATAATTAATTGCAGAAACGTTGAAAACGGAATTAAGTGTATGTTTTTGCTGCAGCTTTGTGATCAAAGTCATGAACAAAGCAATGATTGTGTGCTAAATATATTCCTTGTGGGTGTAAAACAACTATAATTGTTCACTTGTGGCCTGTTTTGTATGAAATATATTGTATACATTTTAAAATTGAGTTTTGTCCTTTACAAGTGGTATATTCTGATGTTTACATGCTGGAAAATGATATGGAATGGAAGTTCTTACCTGTCATGTTAAAGCCAGATTCACATATAGAATTTCCTTGGGTGATTTTTAATAATTCTATTGTAATTGTTGAGGCCACAACAGAGGAGCATCCAGGAATTGGCACTAAAGAAGGGAAGTATTCTTCATCTTGTTAAGGAATTTTGAGGAATTGCTTGTGAAGTATTCTTCAGCTTCATAAGAAATTGTTGAGGAATTGGTTGTGTTTTTTGGAAAATATCTTTACAGTACCTTAATTGTGGTCTGTAATAGTCTTTGCATTGGCTAATATGTCTATAGAAATAGAGGCTGAATTTTGGACTGTAGTTTGGTTGAGATTTATGGCTTTTCTTATGAAATGTTATTGTTTGACTTGGTTAATATAAACATGATTGGGCAACCATTTGGTATTTTACAATGATGGTTTACCATCAGAAGCCCACGTATGATGCACAATTCATGGACATGCATATTGGGTTATCTAGTAAACACATAGTTAAGTGTAGAATTTTGGGCTGTAGTTTGATTGAAATTGTGGCTTTTTTATGAAATGTTGTTGTTTGACTTTGTCATTATAAGTGACATTATAACATAGAGTATACTAAGGATGAATTCATGAAGAGAGATTTTGTATAGGAAATAGGTCTGTAGTATCTAGTAGGAATTGAATTAGGTTTAAGAATGGAATTAACTGTATGTTTTTGCTACCGCTTTGTGGTCAAAGTCATGAACAAAGCCATGATTGTGTGCTAAGTATATTGGGCGTCAATATAAGTATGATTGAGGAACCATTCGGTGTTTTGCGACGATGGTTTACCATCAGAAGCCCACGTATGATGCACAATTTCATGAAAACATTAATAGAATTGAATATGTAAATGTGTTTTTAATTGTAGACTATGAAAGTCATGAATGAAGTCTTAAACAAAATCATGTTTATGTGCTAAGTATATTGGACGTCAATATAAGCATAATTGGGCAACCATTCGGTGTTTACAACGGTGGTTTACCATCAGAAGCCCACGTATGATGCACAATTCATGGACATGCATATTGAGTTGTCTAGTAAACACAAAATTAAGTGCAGAATTTTGGGCTGTAGTTTGGTTGAAATTATGGCTTTTCTTATGAAATGTTCTTTTGACTTTGTCATTGTAAGTGACATTGTAACATAGAGTATACTAAGAATGAATTCATGAAGAGAGATTTTGTATGGGAAATAGGTCTGTAATATCTAGCAGGAATTGAATTAGGTTTGAAAATGGAATTAATTGTATGTTTTTGCTGCCGCTTTGTGGTCAAAGTAATGAACAAAGCCATAATTGTGTGCTAAGTATATTGGGCGTAAATATAAGCATGATTGGGAAACCATTCGGTGTTTTGCGACGATGGCTTACCATCAAAAGCCCACGTATGATGCACAATTTCATGAAAACATTAATAGAATTAAATATGTAAATGTGTTTTTAATTGTAGAATATGAAAGTCATGAACAAAGTATTAAACAAAAGCATGTTTGTGTGCCAAGTATATTGGACGCCAATATAAGCACGATTGGGCAACCATTAGAGGGTATGTGACGAATTTAATACTTAGAGTTAGTTGGTTAGAAGTCATGAACAAAGTCTTAAACAAAAGCATGATTGTGTGTTAAGTATATTGGGCGTTAATATAAGCATGATTGGGGAACCATACGGTGTTTTGCGATGATGGTTTATCATCAGAAACCCACGTATGATGCATAATTTCATGAAAAAATGAATAGAATTCAATATGTAAATTTATTTTTAGTTGTAGTTTACGAAATGATAACATATATTAAGGATATACTTAGAAACCAAGGGTTCGTAGGGCAGATGGCTATGTAACATCCAGCAGAAATTCAATTGCCTTTGACTTTAATAGTTACAGATTGTTTTTTATACTTCTATCTGACTAACATTAAATATTGAGGCTGTTGGGGAAAACCTCGTCTGCCATGGTACCGGTGTAGAATTGGTCTTCTTTGTATCCTACATTATAGACATAATTAGATAATGAATGCTTTATTATGGCATGCATAGTATTTGAATATTTATCTGGAATGTGAGATTTAAGTTAACTTACAATTGCAAGTTTTGTAAAGATTTCATGGTAGACAATATTCTTTGTATAAAATTTGAACTGTGGATCCTGCTTAATGATTAATATTTTCAACCCCTGTGGTGTTTTCACTCTTGAAAGTGCGACATAAAGTTGACCATGGCTGAAAACTGGTTTAGGTAGGTATAGTCCAACTGTAGATAGTGTTTGTCCCTGGCTTTTATTTATTGTCATTGCATAACAGACTTTGATTGGAAATTGTCTCCTTATCAAGGTGAATGGCAGTTTTGTATCAGCTGTGGACACATCTATTCTAGGAATAAGCACTTTTTCCCCTATGTTCGAACTGGAAATGATTTTGCCTTCAATTACTCTGCTACCTGTCTGTGTTACTATCAGTCTTGTTCCATTGCACATGCCTTTACCTGGACTAACGTTTCTTAAAAGCATGATCGAAATACCTTTTTTTATTCTCAATTTATGTTCTGGAATTCTCAGGAAGCTCAGACTATTTAAAAACTCCACTGGATACAACATATCTTCATCCAGCAACTTTCCTGATGCTTTGTCCATTCTGTCTGCACTTATGTATTCTATTGGCTCACCTTGTACATTATATAGAATAAAGTCATTCATTTCATTTACTGTTTCATTTCGAGGTGTAAGAATTGCTCTTTCCGTCAAATAGTTTGTAGCTATTCTTTTGTCTTCGAAGTCTGGGTAAGTGGCCTCAAAAATTGCCTTGACTGGATGTTCAGTAACATCAATCATATATTCTCTTAGGATTTTGATCCAAGTTGCTTCAGTGTCATCTCCCCGTGTCTTTGCATGTTGCAGAGCATTTCCTATTTCCAATAGCCAATTGGCAAATGTTTCTATCTTTTTTGCTTCTTCAGTACTGCAATCATTAAGTTGTTGAAGTCTCATATTTTGAGTAAGTGTCAACAGTTCACACTCATACCAAAGATACGAAAAATTGATTGAAGCATGTACTATATCTGCTCGTCCACCTTTTGAAATTACAGGGAGAATTTGTCAAAAATCTCCACCCAAGAGAACAGTTTTCCCTCCAAAAGCTTTGTTTTCATTAAATCCTTCTGATCCTCTGAGTATATCTTTCAATGTTCTATCAACTGTTTCAAAGACATACCTATTTTTCGAGTGTTTTAAGGTTGTATGAGAAAAATGGTTGTGTTTCATGCATTGATATGTATGTTTTGAATTTGGCATGGTGCTTTGTTGTACGTACTCTGGAAACAATAATGAATTTTAGAGTATATACATACTTGGAATTCATAGGTGCCTCGTTCCATATTATTAGAACAGCTCTTTTAATTAGCTCAACTAGTTGTGTATTGGCTTTGATTGAGCACGTCGTCTCATCATCAGTTGTTATTGGTATTTTGAATGTGCTATGTGCATTTTTTCCTCCAGGTAACAACGATGAAGCAATGCCAGTGATGACATTTGATAAGAATGACATAAGAATATGTTCATAATACAGATAATAGAAAATCAAATTAAGGATATTAGTAATTACCTGATGAAGCTACAGCAAGTACTATTTTTAAATCTGATCTCAACTTATTGATGATTGCTCTGTAAACAAAAGTCTTTCCAGTTCCTCCATATCAATATAAGAAGAACAATTTTCCAAGTTTATTTTCTACTGCATTTAGCACAACATCATATGCATTTAGTTGCTCTGCATTCAGCTTTTGACCATTGATTCGTGCTCTGTCTTCAAAAGCTCTATGCCATACATCATTTCTTCACAAATGTAATTGTTCTCCAGATCCTTCAACATTTCATTTTTTGCAACTGGCATACCTTCTATTTGTTCCAAACTTTTTCCATGCTTCATGAGGAGAACTTCAATTCCATTTAATGTATAGTTTTTTATTTGTTCTGTGGACAAAGTTAAACTTGGGAACTGTAGAAGTTTTCTTTGCCGATGTTGAATATCATCACTAATGGACTCCCAGTTGACTTCCCAAAAATTCTTCACATCTGAAACATTGCAAAATAAAAGTATTGTCACAAATAGTTCCCTTAGTTGAGGGCCGGTTGCCCATTGTGAAGGCTCATCTATGGACTCATGCCATTCTTTGTCATCTTGTAAAAGTCCTCTTGCATAATAGGCTGCTTTAAAGGATAGATATATTTTGTCTTTGTAGATTCGTATATCTTCATATGATGTTGGGCCACGAACATGATTCAATAACATTCTCATGTAATATCTCTTTGCTGAAGCTGGATGTGCAAATGTAACACGTCCAATACATCTACCCTTTTTTCTCCTTGTCCAAAGCCTTTCTTTCTTTTTCCAAGTATAATGCTGAGGGAATTCAAAATATGTATATTTTCTTACTTCTGGATCCCTTTTATTTGTTTCAAACCACTCCGTAAACATCGTACGCTTTGCATCTTCATTCTCTGCAATAGTAGGTAGGGAGCTACTATCTCTAAAAATAATACTTTGCTCATTTTCTAAATGGAATCCCAATCTTTCTATAGCAGGTATTCTGAAATGTACTTCAAATTCATATATTCTCCAGCATGCTTCACATGCTGAAATGTATCTACAGTCTAAAAAAGTTTTCACTTCATTTGCATTTGAATTTTCCTGTGTAGAGTTTATGGTAGAAGCACCTTGCACTTGTTCTATGATTACAGTTGTTCTATCAGGGCCTTTATTTATATACTTGAACAAATATTTTATGGCTCTTGATTTATTGCACGCTTCAACATTGATATGGCTTCTGTACTTAACCAAAAGATATTGATTATATGGAACAACGAACCTATTGTCAAGTTTGAAACCATTTTTGTCGACAAATATTGGTGTGTCTCTTCGTCGGTAGATGCAAAATCCATTTTCATCCAGTGTGGTCATGTTTTGGACTTTCTTTGGAAAATGCTTAGAGCATTGGCTTACAATACAGTTCTCATAATCTTATGTTAGGTAACATTGTTAAAAGCTTTTTGCAGTAGTATATTTTACGGTGTTAGGTCAAAATGAATTTACCTTGTATCATGCAAGGTGATGTCTGATACCCAGGTCCACATGGTCCATGCATCATAAATTCAGCTACAACTTTATATCCAATTGGGTCTTTAGCTGCATCTGGTATTTCTGCAGATATAACTTCATCTATTTCTTCAGATGTCTGTCTCTTTGAAGATTGATTAATCCATATGATGATATGTGCATGTGGAAGGCCTTTTTTTTGAAATTCAATGGTGTATGCTACTGCAACCAAAGTGATAGGTAGATGAGATATTTGTAGTATTGCAAATAGAAAATGTATTCTGAAGCTATGAAAATATACCTGCATCAACTTCTCCAAATATTTTATTCTTTGTAATGTCTTCAATCATTTCTTCGAGTTTTATTTTAAAGACACGGACTACAATATCTGGTCTATTTTCTGCTCTTTGTTGAGGTAGCTCTTGTAGCATTTCTTGAATTTCTAGCCAGTTTGGATTTGCTGTAAATGTAATGAAGAAATCTGGATTTCCAAAAATTCTGCACAATGCCATTGCATCTTGATAGTTTTGAGCTATGTATCGAGGACCACCAGTGAAAGAAGAAGGTAAAATAGTTCTTTGGCCCACTTGTGTAGAATCTGTATCTCCCATTTGAACTGCATCAAATACATTTCTGTATAATTCCGTTCGTAACTTTCCCTGGTGGTTTTTGATCTATTGAAGTCATGCTTGCTCAATTCCTGTATAAGCATCAACAATAAACTGTTGAAAGAATCTTCTAGACAGCAATAATGTAGTTCCTTTTGTTATTCTATATTGTAATATGTACGCATAGTACTCCCACATTGTCATATATTATCTTTTACCATGACGTTGGCCAGTAGATTTGACATATGGAATCTGAGGATGAAATCCGTCTTCACCATAAGGAAATAACAAAGGATATTGTAATGCCATGAAGCACGGATGAAGGTAACTAATTCTTTGTAGTGTACCTGACGTCATTTCAACAATAATGTCTCTGTCCTTGGTTACATGATTTATATCTCCAACTATGAGAGCTGCTATTTCTAATGCTGTTGGTGGTTGGTACTGCCTGCTGTTTAAAGTCCTACTATGGAAGAGCCTGATTTTGAACTCACCTATGTTGGAATTCTTATGCCTGTCTCGAGCAATTCTGAACACTTTGACCAATTCATTGTGTTCATCAAGCATATGAATCAATTGCTGGATAATTGCTGCATTCAAGTTGCTGTTTGTATTTTTTTGATTCACTGCTTTTAATCTGTTATGCACTTCATGTACAGTATCATAAAAATACAACTGGATAAAGTGTGCATTGTTTCCACTTTCTGGAATCAAAGAACCAAGCCTATGATAATTTTCTCCATTTGTCCAATAGATGTATGGTCCAGAGTGTTGATTGATTTGCTCATCAACTTTTGCACCCATAAATGTTATTGAGAACATTGAGTTATATGCTCTGATATTTTCCAAGAAAGGTAGGGAATGATTAAGTACATTATGAGAGAGCAGGGAATTAAGGGGTTCTGGAGCAAATCTTCTTACTGGCAAATGAATTTTGCCCTGTCTACAACATAATTTATATCTTGGATGTGTTCTTTTCGAATTGTCTTTTATTTTTTCGCGCTCCTAAAATACTGCTTGACAAAATTGACATTGATATTAAGATTTTCCATAGTAAGTGTTCAGTTCAGAATCTGTGAACAATGGAAATTATTTAATGTTAGGAAATAGTGCTACATACATGAACTATGAACCTAAAGAATGATAAGTTAGAATTCGTACCTGACACGGGTATGGTAGGTTTTTTCCGTGAAACTTTGTTATTTTTAGCAGAACATTTTCTCTTCGAATTTATGATGTTTTTGCGTTCTTTTCTTATTCTCCTTGCATATTCTGTTATATGGAAAAACACCCGCAAAAAGGAATCAGTTATATGTCATATAAATCATGTAACAAAATGAAATTGCTAATTCATACTAACTATGGATTCAGAATTATTATTAATTTTTTTTGATTGTTCTGAAATGAGAACTTGTGAAATGAGTAACATATATTACCTGCTGAAATAATGTTAGAATTGCTGTTTGAATTGCTATTAATTGTTGAACCAAGATGTTTTTCAATGCGCCTTTTTCTCTTGTTTTTTAGACTTTGAGCACGTTCCTTTCTTTTTGTCCTTGCCATTTCTGTGAGAATCATTCATTGTATGTAAATTGTGAATGATATATGATAAATAATACACCTGAAAAATGAATTATGAAATGCTTTAGGACCACTTCAATTACCTTTTTGGATATTATGACTGACAGCATAATTGTAATTATCAATGTTCATTATTGAATGCTGTTGGTTGCTGGTATGGATAGTTGTGCTGTGGTCCATTGGCGTATGATCTACTGTAGCTGATTCAATATTGGTGTTAGTCTGCAGATGTTCAACTACAAAGATATTGAAATAACATGTAAGCACATTTCGAAACAATCAATTGAAAAGTATTTTGAAACGATGCTCCAAATTCCATCATATTTCTTCCCAAACCCCAAGTTATGCTATAAAGGACATGCATCAGAGTCTGTGGAAACTCTGATACATAACAAATTGCATGCAAATATGTCAATGGTAGTATTTCTCATGATAATTTACCAACCATATTTCTCATGTTCAGAATGTTCATCCATTTTTTTAAAAATTGAATGGTAAATAGTCATCAGTGCACAACATTTATTTTTTAGAACTTTTCATTGTTGTTAACTATATGGACTTTGATTGTTTCAGTTGGCTCTTTTTGATTCTTTGAAGGGATGATACTAATATTATCGTTTTCTATGTATCAGTTTGTGTTACAATGAGCGCAATATTGACGCTGGGTTTTGTTAAGGGTCAGGAATATAGGAACATTACTAATCACAGGATGCAAGTTCGAGGCAGTTGTTGTGGAATCCTATGTCTTCGAATCACAGGCTGCAAGTTTAAGGCAGTTGTTCTGGAATCCTATGTCTTTGATTCAATAGTAACCATAATGTCATTTTTGCTTTTTTGGTAAAATTTCATTTACAGATATGTATTTATTGCTGAATTACCGTAAGTATTATCTGGATATTGAACAAATACTTTTTACAATAATGTGACTTCAAAATCAGCAGATGCTTTTTATGTTTTGGAGTTGGTGGAGGGAGTTACCTGCTGTAAGAATTGAACATGTTCTTTTTGAACTGCTGTGACTTGCTGAAACAATTTTTTGTTCAATTGGAGCCGATGGCTTTCTTTTTCTTCTTGTCATATCTTTGTATGATGTTCTAGGGACAAAGTTAACAAAATCATCAGAAACTGCTCACAAAAATGTGGTTTTGTTGTGCACCCTTTTTCCAACATTTATATGGTTTGAAAGAAGTTTTCCGGTATTTATGGCGGTTTTATTCTTGGCTTTTTCGTTAATAAAAAAACTACCATAATTGGTTGTAATTGTTTTTATTCCCGACCACTATTAGTTTTCTAATGGAAGGGTTCAATGCTACGGTTGTTCATTAAAAGGCCACCAATGCAACGAAACATATTATTCTTTTTATTTCCCTTCAAAAAAATGAATTGGAAACCATTTTGGCGTCTCTGTTAGCAGATTTGATTGATATATATTTCATTACTTAATATAGGTAATAAGTTGAATTATACAGTAGAGAAGATTCATCGTCTCCTCTTTGTGATGCTGAAATACATATTTAACTGAATGAACTTGCCCCACATAGAGCAAATGCAAGGAATCACTTAATATCAAGATGGCCAATTTCCAGATGGCATTTCACTACCCAAACTACACCAATGACTATGACAGAATGGCTGAATATATGGATGACTCTTGGCAGTTGGATCAATTTTGTCATACGAATATGCTAATGAGTCATTGGAAAAAATTATAGGCAAAGCATATGTCTGCTGGATTATGTTCAATGAGCAAAGTAGAGGTATTCTAAAGGAGTGTTTTATAGTACACCGATCATATGACCCAGACGGGATAGTTGAAAATGCATTGGACGAAGGAACCGTATGTGATTTTTCAAAGTCCAACTTCTGCATAGTCATACAAAAAAAAAAAAAAAAACCATTCAAATTGCTCCAATGTCTCTCTATTATGTAGGTGTCATCTACAAATGAAGTCCCAACAAATGTCCAGGAAACTGATTTTGAAGAACTAATGTCCTTATAAAAACACCCGTGGTAGCTAGAAAAAGAGGCTGAAATAGAACTCAGTATGCATTTGCCAATGTTTATGCTAACTTTACTGGAAAAACAAAGGAAAATAATTTAATGATTTTGGCCTTTGTTTATGCTGTTGTAGGTTGCATAGCATACATCATGAATGATGAACTGGTCGATAGGATAGAATTTGGTTTTGTAAATATCCATGTCTATGAAAATATCACATATACAGATTTCAGTTTTCATTCAAATGTTTTCTTCGCTAGGGTAGCTCTGATGTATCAAGGAATTGAATATTAGTTACACAATCTGTACAGGATTCTAAGGCTGCTGTAGCTGTCTTATGTGCTTCTGTCTTCATTATTTGTCATGTCTTCAGTTGTCCTTGTTTCCAGTATCAAACAAAGCCTTCTTGCTGTTAACATTCCCCTTTTTCGCCATTCCTACCATGCCATATCTAGGAAAAGAAATAAAACATCTTTAGTTGGGCAAAAATTGTGCAGGTAGTAAAATTGGCTATTTTGGTAGATTGTTACTGGATTTGCCATTTTTTCTTCTGCTCATGTTGTGCAGGAGTTTCAATTTCATCTATGCTTAATGGTTGGACCAAATCCTCCTTCTTTTGTACCTCCTGCTATTTTTTTAGATATATATATATATATATATATATATATATATATATGACCACATGTTATTTTCTCTCAATGTTCAAATATTCAGACTGACAAAATTCAGACAGCAATGTAAAATACCTTCAATGCTTGTACATCTGTATCAACAATATCCAATGCTTCATATGTTCGGAAAACAGTAAAGCATTCTTTGTCTGTCCCATGGCTTTGTTCATTGAATTTCACTTGGCAAATATATTCTTTTCCCATTAGGTTTTTTAAAGGCGTAGGAACTGCATCATCTATGCCTTCCTAATAATACCATCAGAATACCTACTCAGTTCATGCTATCTGTTGCAAACATTGATATTCCTATTATTATAGATGTCATGGAAACTTACCACTGCTATTTTTTGAGCCAATTTTTCAGCAGCCATGTGAACCATTTTCTCAACCTCTCTATCGAATAAGACAAAGCGAGCTTCTCCGGTATTGTCACCGACAATTGCTTCTATACAATATCTGTTTTGCAATATCAAGAGATGGTGTTAATATGCTAGGTGAGATGCATATGTAAGAAGTTACATGCTAAATTACCTGATTTCTAGATACTCTTCAATTTTCCCACATACTTCACACCCTAACTGTCTTCCTAGTACTTTCAGTTTCTTCCTGCATATACTACATGAACTGTATCTCCAACCGTTGTATGTGTCAATGTCAAGAACAGTAATACTGGAGTAATAGGTTGTACCCTATTGTATCATCAAGTGCAAGCAATTCATTGTTCATTTTCATGGCTATCCAAAACTCCAGCTAAAAAATTCACCACAAAAACTCCATATAAGGACTACAGCATAAGTTATGGTTCTACAGCATATTTGGCTGATTTATCCATTCAGTATTTTGTTAGTTATCGCAGGATCAAACAGTAATTCTTGGATAGTCTCAAATATGATTCATCCAAAGCAATTATTTACATTTCGAACAAAATAGTGGTTTCTTCTGTGCAATGTGTAGTATGTTATACTTTGAACAAATTATCATACCAAGTCATCTCCATTACGGACCATGTCCCCGAGTTGTCCTAATGTTCGCTTGTTCTGTTCATAATTCTTCCTTGTCAGTATAACAGAAGGAAGATTCATTGCAATAGGATGCTGTGCTATATTTGTTGCTTCACACCTGATCAAGTGTGTCGTTAGATATCCATGGTCAATGCAAATTCCAGTCAAAACCTTCAATTGTGTTTTGCTTACATTTTCTTGAAGTTTTCTACTATATGGATATGCAAATTGACATATATCTTTGTCGCACTGCTGCTTGATAATGTGGCAGATCCATTGTCATTTTTTATAATCATCGATGTGAAAATTGCTACTTGGATATGATCACTGGCCATTTCTTTGTTTCCCTTGATGATATCTATTGTTGCTCCCCATAATGTGACTTGTAACTGTCTTTCACTAATAGAAACAGCAATGTCATGGTCATTTCTTTGTCAGTAATGTAAATTATGTAAACCACAAACAAATTATTAGCCATGTGGTTGCTTTACCTTCCATCTTTGATAATCACTGTCTGCAACTTGACACGGTGGCTAAATCTATTTTTCTCCTTAACATTTGAAACTACTGTGATCATTCCAATCACATCTATACATTGTATGCAATAGTAAGATTAACCAACAACAAATAATTTAAGAAGCAAGTTAATTCATACTTGTGACTAATTGTTTCAAGCAACAGACACACAAATACAACGGACAAATCAGGGAGATACAAAGGAAAACGATAATGGATATATAGCAGATATATCAAATTCAGGGGGTTTTTGGTAGCCCAAAATTAGAGGAAGGAAAATCTATCTAATCGAAGTCCAGGTCCTAATCTTTGTATTGGTTCTTGACTTTCTGTGTAACAACCCCGCACAGAAGCCCCATCAAGCAAATGCTGTCCATATGGTTTTCAGTTGAACAAAGGCAATGTGCCAATTCACTGAATAACGGATGAACGAAGAAAGGTTATTGTGCCTTACCAACTAACAAAGAGATATCTTTGGCGCGTGAATGAACATCGTCAAAAGACAGCAATTGGAATTTATGTCGGGGAATTTTGGGCAGCTCCTCTTCAATTTCTTGTAGGTAAGTACTACCGTCAATAACAATTAGCAGCTCCTCATTCACAATTCTGTAATTCGATTTCGCCATTTGCAGTGAGAAATTCTTCATTATGTAGAAATTCCTTTCTTCAAGATAGTCATGAAATTGTGCCATGAATCGACTATGGATTACACAATGCTTCATATTTTCCTGCAATAGACAAAATCCATGTCAATACAATTGTTTACTCCAGTTAATGATCATGTCCAATTGTAAAATGGAATCCACAAATAACAAAGGACAACAACGGATTTCAACAATTCAAGGAGAGTACCTTTTCGTCCATAACCAAGAAATCAAAGCTTATGACTTCCGTTGGTTTTTGTGCATGATATGTCTCCCATAATCTTAAAATTCTGAAACGCACGTGCTTTTGTTGCTTACCTTCGGACAATTGATTTAACATAACAAAGCCCCTTTGTTCCATTGTAGAATGCTTATAGGTTATGTTTTGTAAAGTCTTCACATGAGACTATTTATTATGTGATTGAAGATGAACGGTGCAATGAATCCTCCTATGTTCAATGTACCGAAGTGAATTTGAGGAGGTTTGAAGGGATTAGGTGTATGGATTTATTTTTTAAGACATTCAGATGTAGCCAACATAATGCAAAGAACAATGAAGGGGTGAATGTGAAGAGGTTTCAAGGGATTAGGCGTATGGATTTATTGAAGGGACGTTTCATGGGTTTGGGAAGGTTTACAGAGATTAGGAGATTCATTAGGTTTCAAATTGACAGCTGGTGGCGAAGGACAACGCCACGTGGCTCTCTCAAGAGTTTCTGCAGCTCCTATTATATATATATATATAGATTTGTTTCAATATTTTTGTCATATTAGTGTTCGTAGCTATTAAATCTTATCAAAATTTGAGATGATTAGTTTGTTATAATTTTAATCTTGTTACATAATTTTTTGTATTACAAGTGGTTTAAGGTGATATCAGAAGGACTTTAAATTATTTACAAGTTTTCCATTCTAGCATTTGGCATTCTGGAGGAGTGGAAGGTCTCGTGCTTATTTCAAAATTTTCATTTTTTCTATTACAAAAGTGTATTTAGGGCATTGTTTTTGTATGTCGCATTTTCAACATACAACCTCCCCATATTACGAATTTCCCTTATTGTCGCCCCATTTTCGGAATTTTGTTAAAAAAGAAACCCATTTAACAAAAATTCCGTAATTTATTATTAGATTTTTCTTTTTTGTGCGTCTTTTGGGGGTGGGGGGTGGATTGAAAAAAATAGAGATATCTATAGAGTCTTCTAATTTCTATGCATACTAAATTAAATTATTAATTTTGTTTTTACTTTTTTTAGTATTTTCTTCATTAGTTCTATTTCCTTTTATTTAGATAAATTGAAAACTCACGTGTTTTTTTGAGATTAAAAAGAAAAAGAAAGGACAAAATTGTACCCAAAAAGATATATATTGTTAAATTCAAATTTTGCCTTAACAAAAGTCTGAGAAAATAATTTCACCAATGCTGTCCTAAAAAACTTGTCAGAAACCATCACCAATATCGTTTGTCGTAAAAGGTTTCCAAAGTCGAGCTTCAAACCGAAAGGTCAGCATACTCTGTTAACCTATTCGAAAACTATTGACCAACACATTTGTTGGAAAGGTGTATAGGATACTTAAATTCAAAATTTAATATATACTTCATGGATAGAATACTTAAATTCAAATTTTAATATTTATTTTAAAAAATTCAATCCAAAGTACATGTTAATGAATATATAAGCTAACTAAATAAAAGTAAAATTTAGTGATTAATAATTATTAGATGATGAATAATTAAAAGATTAAAAGTTTAATTGAAATAATTTTAAAAAATAATAAATTATTATGACGGTTAATAATTTAAAGTTTACTTGATGATTAAAAATTAAAAATTTGTTTAACTTTATTTTAAAAATAATTAACAATTATTATGAATAATTGATAATTAAAGTTTTATTTGACGAGTAATAATTATTATGATGACTAGTAATTTAAAATAAAAATTAATTTGAAATTATTTTAAAATAACTTCAAGTTAAATAAAAAATAAAAAATAATCATTTTATTTATTTGAGATGGAAGGATGAAGGTCGACAATATGACGTCTCCAAGAAAATGAAGACATTAGAAGGGGCGCAAGAGGTACAAATAAGAAAGATAATTATTTTTTTATCTAATATATATACCCCTTAGACAAATTAATTTGATAGGACCTAATATAATATTTCGAGCATTAGTATTTTTTTTATATCTAAATTTAAATTTAGCTATTTTGAATTAAAATATTTAAATTTGGATGATATGTTAGTTTTCTACCCATGTTATTTTATACTATTTTGGATTTGATGTTATGTTAATTATTTGATTATTTTTATCTTGGGTACTATCCTATTGCACAAATTAATTCCTTGTTATTGTATAGAGAATAATTAAATTCCTTATTTGTTATAAATAAGCATTTTCCTTTTTTTGTTTAATACTATTTAGATAAAATTTTTAATAATTAATTAATGTGTATACTTGTATTATATATGTATTTTTTTAATGAGAAATTTACAATATGAAGGTAGGCACAATATTGTTAAAGTAGCCTTTAAAATTACATTTATATTGAGATTGTAAGATTTAAAGTGACGCACATAAATAATCTTTAAAATTGGTTTCGCTCTCTCAACATTTCAAAAATCGTATCAAAGTCATATGAAGACATTGTGGATCAGAAATGAGACGCATAATTACAATTCCAATTCATCACCTTAATGTGAAAACTTTCATCATAGTAGACATAATAAGAGAAATTATAATATAGATGGGGAGGAGTTCAAAGAATAGTTAGGCATTCGTTGTTGAATTTATTTAACTGAAATTAGTTCTTTTTTTTTTTAATTTGTAATGTTGCTCAATTTGACTAGTGGGAAACATCTATATATTTATTTAATTTACATTTTAAATCTGACTTGTTGGAAAGATTCTTAATGTTTGTCCCCCTATTTCACTCATGAACATAGCACATGGAGGTATAACACATCTCTCATTTATTGAGAAACATTAGAATTATATAGTCCAAATAGGGTCATGAGACAATTTAAGTTAATGCAAATAATCCTTATTGTAGTTGATATATTTGTAAATTGGTAAATTCAATGTTATACTTTTTTTTTGGGGGGAGGGGGTGGTCACGAAAGTGTGGTAGATGTTAATATAGTTATTATCGTTTTACCATTAGCCAATTGTTATAGGCTTTAAGTACAGTATTACCTCTCACCATCATTTCAACTTAAGTAGGAATAGTAAGAAAAGTTTAAATTAAATATATATTTATTTTTTTAAAAAAATTGATAGTACTATTTATTTTTAAATAGTTTAAATAGAAAAAAAATATGATAGTGATTTTTTTAAAGATATAATAGTAGTGTAAACTATAATAAAATAATAGTGAGCATGAGAAAATAGTAGATTTATTAAGAAAATAATAAAAGATATTTAGCCAAATAACAAAAAAACAAAAAAACAAAAAAACAAAAGAGATAAAGAGAGATGAAAATGAAAATGGTAGCCATGCATTCGTTACTTTGTAAATGCCTTTAACAATAAGATATATATAGCTATGAGATATCAAAGTAGCAAGTACCAAGGAACTACAAGAGTAAAACAAACAAAATTAATTATTTGAGAGTTGGAGCCATCCCACTTTTATCCCTCTAACAATTTGCAAATGATAAAATAGTTCACTAATACTAATATTCAATACTACTGTTACTATTTTTCATATAACTAATGAAAGTATAAAGTTATGTTACGAATATAGATCCTGAAATTAACTACTTATGATATTTGTATATTTATTGCATTTATATTATAAACAATTATTAACAATTGAATAATGTAAGGAAACATTTTTTTTTTTTTTTTTGGTTTAATACTCATGAAATCATTTGAAGAAAGAACATTGAAATTGAGAAGCAAGAATTCTGTTCTATCAAAGAGAGATGCAAAATATTAATATTTTAAATTGTTAGAAAAAATGAATAAAATTACGTACAAATTTAATGAATATTCAATATCTATTATTGGTAACAATTAATTAAAACCCGTACTTGAGTTGAGCTTTTTCCAAAAGTTCAAGTACTGTGAAAAATTACAATTCGAAATGCTAAATGTTTAAATCGTTTTGATTGTTAAATGACTTGAAAATAACGTTTAGACCTTAAACACTCATTTGAACACTGCAAATGCTCCTTAAACTTGTACTAAACTTAACTAAAAGAGTATGTTTGTTAATAGAGACTTAATAGAGAGCAATTGTGTTATTTATTTAGTAATTTTATATATGAGATGATAGGATGTGAATCTAATTTAAAATTTATCACTTAATAAAATTACATATGATTGTTGAAAGGTGAAAATTTTGAGAACAGAAATACCACATTGCACATATAATTTTACTTTTTTTACTTGTTGAAGTCTAAATAATATTTAATTTGGTTACCATTTATCTTATCATTAAATTCAAATTAACGTATAACATATATTTTGTAACACCCCACTACCTAAGCCCGCCAAGGCCGGGGATGTCGCACCATCTAAAGAATAAGGGGTCTTTATAATTAGGTCACACCAATAAAATAGCGGAATAAAAATAATACTTTAACTTAAAATTTATTACATACCAAGAATAAATCTAAGAATAAATCCATGAATTTCCAAAACAAATCCATAAGTAAAATTATCCACTCTCAACTCCCCAAAGCAACACATAAAAATAAATGACAACATTCTCTTCCAAGGCAGATAACACTAGCTACTCATCCCCACAGCAGGAAGGACCTAAAATCATGGTAAAAATGTGATGAGACAGAAATCTCAATAAGTCCGTGTGTGCTTCGAGTGTCCAGTGAAAATAGTTCGTGAATGCAAAGTATTAAACCCTTATAAGAGAAATATTAGCAAGCAATAAACATGAATCAAAAGCAAGAGTGGTGCTTTGGCTTTTTCAACCATACATAATCAATAAAATCAACCACTCAAAAGAAATGATCATGGGTTACCACACGTTGGGCCCCATAACCAGTCAGAATGCCGACACTTTGTGCAAACTGACAAAAAGGTAGGTGATCGGCCTACCGGGCAAGATACTCCTCCTTCTCTATATCCAAATAACAACCGGGTGTCCATTCCGGCAAAACACAGTCGCTTGACTGAAAAATAAACAACTGCTAGCTCGGACCGGCACGACCTACTGGACTGACATATTATCCGGGGAGGACTCACCCCTCAGAGGTGGCCATCTACTGAGAGACTCACATTAACCCTTCAAATATTAGTCCTAATAGTCCACCCTTATTGAGTACTCAACATAACGTAACCCACTTGGGAAAATGAACAAACCATAGTTCCACACGAAAACATCAATTAAGGGTCTCCAAAGTCTTTGTCAAAATCAGTTTTGAAAAGAGTTTTGAGTTTGAGTAAATCTGCTTATAAATTTTCAAATAATTTGTTTGACTGAAATAAGGAAGGAGTCAATCCTCAATTGCCTTACAGAAATGAGTGTCCATGCACTCTACATTTGGCTTGCCATAATAAACATTTTACATCAATCAGGTTTTATGCAGGACCTTACCTGATCCTTGCTCACAATAAAAGGTCTCCAACAGCTGACCTAACCCCGCATGGGCAAATACAAACCACAATCAAACTCAAGCCAAAATCCACTTTCTCAATTTAAAACAACTCAACTCACTATTACCATGATCCTAGTGTCCCAGGCTTTAAGGCCAAACAATAAATAAATAGGTTTATAAGCTAAGCCTAATTTGATATTTAAAATAATTAAGGTTTTGGGAAATAAGTACTAATAAGTTGAAAGTTTAAATCTTGCTAAGAAAAATCTAGAGTTTATTTGATGAAGAATCCTAGGTGGTATTAGGTAAAATAATGATTTATTAATAATTTAGTTGTTAGAAAATAATTGATAACTAAAATTAGTCGAAAATAAATTTAATGAGTCTTGCTTGAAAAATAATAAATAAAATTTTAATGGGTTTTGATTAAAAGATAATAATTAAATTTTTAGTAATAAATATTTTACTAATTATGATTATTTTCATAAAAGACTTTAGTTGATTTCATTATTTTATATAATATCTACAGATATATATATATATATATATATTTTTTTTCTAACAAAAGCTATTATTTATTTGACTAAAATATCCTTATAATAATCCAAATCTACCCCTCCTAGGGTTTTTTCGAAATTATTAGCAAAATCATATTATGAAATATTTTATTCATGAAATAAAAATTAGCTTAGGGACAACTAGGTCATGATCATATTTCTATGGCTAAACACAATCATGAACATATACAATCCTTCAATTCATCAACTCATCCAAATCATGCATATAATCATAGATCTAGACTTACTAAGACATGATCTAACATTTACTAGCATAAATATAATAATGGCTTTAATAATCACACAAGAATATAAATCCTATTCATCATAGATGACATAATCTCTAACATACTTGATCATGGAGACATGCATTAAACCTCAAAACATCATACAATCAACCAAGATAATCCCTTCATGCATAAATCCCATTTCCATTATATTCATACATATATTCATACTTCAATCTCAACTCATCACAACAATATATACTCAACCCTATTCATGATTCATCTTTTATCAACATCATCCTAGAGACATGAATCTAGAATTTAAAAGAATGGTTAAAAAGACTTACTTGATTGATGAAAACCTTGAAGGAGGTTCGAATGAATCTCAACTCTTAGATGACTAGATCCGTCCAAGGAAGATGAAGGAAGTATGGCCATGGAGAAGAAGCCATTCGGCCAAGAGAGAGGGAGGTTCGGCCGAGAGAGAGAGAGAGAGAGAGAGAGAGAGAGAGAGAGAGAGAGAGAGAGAGAGAGAGAGAGAGAGAGAGAGACCATTAGCATGTTTATTCATATATATATATTCATTAGAGATCAAGATTAGAGAAGATGAAGTTATTAGAACAACCCTACCTTGAAGGTGTTCTTGAGCTTTCACAAAACTTCTGGTTTTTTATCCAAAAGAACAAGTTGAATTTGGGAGTTTGATATTAAAAATGGTGTGGATGGACTCACAGTAGTGAATAAATGAAATATGAAATTTTTAGAAGAAGTTTGGAGTGATTTGGAGAGGTATTAAGTGAAAGGAAGGAGTAGGTGTTCTTAGTGTGCTATGTGTTCTTGAAGGTTGAAGAGAATAGATAGGTTTTGTTCAAGGCTGGCCGAATTTCTGAAGGGATTAGGACTGTCGATTTGTTTGTAGGGTTTTGGAAGATGATTTTTTGGTTTGGAAGGGAAAAGGAAAGGCTAGTTGTTGAAATTCTTGAAGAATATTTTTGGAAAGCAAATTTGGAAACTAAATATTCAAGAGTATCTTTGATTATTGGAGAGCTTTTGGAATGCTGCCATGGCCGAATTGTTGAGCAGAGTTTCGGCTGGATGAAAGCTAGTTGAAGGAGGCTAAGGGTGGCCGAAAATAAGGAGTATAATGGTGAAGGGAAGGTCTGGTTGTTTGAGGGATATTTTATGGAAGGTTGCTAAATTATGATAGCTGGAATTTTAGTATCCAAATCAAGGCATGATTGCAGAAATTTGTTTGAGAGATTTTTGGGCAGCCATGTCTGAATTTCGTGCAGAAGTTTGGGGAAGACAATGGAGCTCTGATCATGGCTGTTTAAGGAGGGTTTGTGCAGAAAAAAGCTAGGGATTCGGTAAGGGATGAATTAGGAAACAAAGCTGGAAAAATTACTGCACAGAATTTCGCAAGGCTGGAATTTTTCTGGGCAGTTTTCGGCTGCCATTTTCCAGTCAGCTTGCAGGGAGTTTGAAAGGGATTTTAGGGGTCTTTCAAAGCTGGTTTATAGCCTTCTTTATGGAGGAAAAACTTGGCTAAGATACTGAACAAAAATTGAAAGAAAACAACTTGGTTTCGGACCTCGGACCTCCAAAGCTGCGATTTTGCCTATGGATTTTTTTGGTTTTGCACAGCTTTTGTGCAGTCCGAAAATGGCCAGAAATATTCAGGTTTCAAGCTGATCAAAAGGGCTATTTTCTGGTAGTATTTGGGATGGAATAATGGCTAAGAATTTCGTTACCTTAAAGGCACAAGAAGCTGAAAAAATTTCAGTTCAATGCATGAAGGAAAATGAACCTAATTAGAGTGAAGTTTTAGAGAGTTCACTACACAAAAGAGTAGGATTATGATACTCCTATTATGTCTCTCTTAGGACAACATCTCTACTCTATTCCAAAGCACATAAGGCCGAAAATTCCACTTTCCAAGCAAAAATAAAATTTAATCATTCTAAAGCTCTCATGAGGAAATTTGAACCCAAGACCTCAATATTTAATTTCAAAGCTCTAACCACTAAACCACAACAACTCTTATTCTTATTTTCTCTCTAAAAATATTTTCCTATTCAATCCTCAAGCTATCACCCTTTTTTCACCTCAAGCAAAAATTACCATTTTGCCCTTCTCACTCAATAATCATAATCAAGCCCTCTAGACTATAAAACTCAAATTCAATGCACATAAAATCATATAAAAATATATTTAAACATGCAATGAAATATGATATGCATCCCAACCCCCTTACTCTAATGTTGGTTTTGACTGGAGTTTCACATATTTGTATATACACATTAAAAAAAATCGATTATATTATGAGTCATGCCAATTATTGAGTTAGTAAAATATTTATTATCTGATCTAAAAAATTCATGTTCGATAAAACAAATATTATTCAATAAATTTTCAAATATAGAACTCATTAAAAATTACAATGGTCATGATTTACCTTTAGGTAAACAACATAATATAAAAACAACGACTCTGTCCCCTTCAAAGGAGTTCAATAAAGTTCCAAAACCAACCTTGTGGCGCAAGCGAATAGATCAACAAGTTGTTGGCCTACAATTGGCTGTGACCACTGATTTATTAGCACAGTGAATGGCTACTAGCATTCCAGAATCTAGATTAACAAGAATTTTCATTCCTTCAACTTCAAGATTGAAGTGTAGAAGATGGATCTTCTACATAAATTGAAGGCTTAGAAGGGCGTGCAAGAAAAGCTCTGATCATAGGCTTAGCCTTCTCCACGGTTTTGATGATTGCCAAGAACATTAGCCGATATAGAATTACCATACCAAAAACAATTGCAACATCAACCCATTTAGAGTATCCCATCTGCACTTGCCAGAAGTTTCTCAAGATATAATCACCGGTGATTGTTGCAGGTCCATTTACTTGCTCATTTGGGAATGTTAATCCTTCAAACTCATTTTTGTAGAATCCCTGATTTGCATACTTGTGGAAGGCGATATAGTACATTGGATATTTCCAGAATGGCTTCGGAAGATCATCCGGCAACCGGAAGAAGCCACCGTTCAACATCATGACCCCTTGAATTCCAGCGCCTGTGATGATTCCCATGAGAAAGTCCGGGACAATGCTTGCTACGATCATCATTAGGCTTTCGACCAACATCATGCACGCGAAAAGTATCAGCGAGAAGTAGAAGAAATGATCGATTCCCTTCTGAAGGCCAACAAGATAATATGCTATTGCTCCAGGGACTAGAGAGATCAGTACCAAGTAAGGAACGGACGAAATTGTATTTCCAACCACAAATGCTCCCACACCATAGTGTCCATTCAATCTTTCTCGTGTAAAAATCTGATTTTACATGAAAAATGATATGAATATTAATGCAAAGTTGGATTGCTAAAACAAATCATAACAGATAGATTGAGATCATAATAATCAAATGATACAATAGATACCTTCATGTCCTCTACAAATGAAGGAAATCCACCAATTGCCATAAAGGTCAAGAATGCAGCAACGAACATGAGCATTGAACCCCTCGCCTGCCAGGCAAAAAAGCAAAACCAATTGGCATGTTAGACTGTTAATAATATGCCTTGATTTAAAAAAAAAAAAGAAATAATCAATTGGATTGGTTTTTTTACTTGCGGGTCTTCATTAGTATATGTTGAAATTTCTCACCTGAATGGAACCATAGCTAGACCCAATATCGTGGTAGATGGTTCCTACGCACAAGCACAGGGCAATGTATATAGCAAATCGAAGCCAATAGTAGCCTAGATCGCGATACATGTTTACGAAGGATCTCCTTGTAAGAACTAGGCATTGGGTAAAGAAGCTTGCTTGGCTTCCTTTCTTTTCCAGGGATCCACCATTCTGCAAAGGGTACGCATATATACGGTGTCAGAGATCACCGTTACAAATGGCCTCGAGTGCTATTTATGATGGTAGAGTCATATATACCTGTTGACATATTTGAAGCACTCGTTGTTGAACTTGCTGGGAAACCTCTGATGATTTATATGATTTAACTAGGATGTCAATAGCTTGTGCAGCAGTTCTGTTTCCACCTCGTCCTTGTTCAATGTCCTGAAGATAATATACAACAATTTCAAGTTCGGCATTTCTCTTCTGGTCTTGTACAATAAGACTAAGAGTGAAAGTTCAAAACTCTTACAGCATCAAAGTCCTTGTTGATTGTCCGAAGAAAGTGATCAGATGGATTCCTCATAGGTGGACAAGGGAAGCCATTCAAAGCAAAATACTGGTGCAAATAGCAAGCATAATTTGTCAGTGACTTCAAAAATTTCCAAGCTATATATTAGCAAATATTAGTGCTATGGATCTTGAAAAATGTAATATACCTCATTTGCCGCATAAGTTGGACCAAAGTAAATAGTTCTTCCGGAGGATAAAAGGCAGAGATTGTGGAAAAGCTCGAAGACTTCACTGCTTGGCTGGTGGATGGATGCAATAACAGTCCTCCTATCTTGTTCTGCCAGTATGATAATTCGATTCATAACATGATAAGAAGCTGCACTGTCCAGCCCACTTGTAGGTTCATCGAGGAAAAGAAGTTTTGGACGAGTCAAGAGTTCAATGCAGATGCTGACTCTTCTCTTTTGTCCACCACTAAGCCCTTTGACACTCCACCCTCCAATTCTTGTATTCATGGCATCTTGCAATCCCATGTCTTTGATTGTACTTTCAGCTCTTTCCTTCTTCTCAGATTTGGACATGGAATCAGGAAGTTGAAGTTGAGCTGAGTAGTACACAGCTTCTCTTACAGTAAGTGTAGTCATCAGAGTGTCATCTTGAGTCACATAGGCCTAATCACAAAGAAAGATAGAATATGATGGTGAGAAATATTCCATCTTCTATTGACGATTAAGTATGGAAATTTCAGTTGAATAAATTGAAGCCTACCGAAGTGCCAAATGCCAGTGATTGCTTTCGTCCATTTACAAGAATTTCTCCTGTCTGCCTCGTGTTGGAATCTAGCCTCCCTGTAATTATTTTTCCAAAAGAGGACTCTAGTTAATCACAGATTCTCCACCTCAGTTACAGATATTAATTACTGTTATACACTTAAAATTGAAAGAAAATTAAAGGTAACAAGAAGCACGTTAACTGATTATTAGTAAGACTGTCTTTCGTTCTGAAAAGGAAAGCTGATCTTTTACCTGCTAATGTATCAAGAAGGGTTGATTTGCCACAGCCAGATGGGCCCATGATTGCCAAGACCTGACCTGGTCCAACATAACCGGTGAGCCCCTGCAAGATTGCACGACGTCCTCCATTCTTCTTGTCTGGAACATTCACCCACAAGTCCCTCCATGTCAGGTGAATACCATTTCCATTTGATTTCATATGAGCATCGTCAGACGAGGCAATATTGTTGTCTACCATTCTTGGTAGCACTGCAGTTTGTTCCATCAAGTATCTGTTTATACCATTTCCATCTGTTGTCGCCATATGAACATTGTTATATGCAATCTCCTCGTTCTCTTCCTCTATCGGTAGTGCAGCAACACTTTCCATCTCTGAGAATCTAGTCATGCCAGAATCAATCCTTAGAGATGGAGCTTCAATAGCTCCAAGAAAAGCAATCGGTGGAGGAACACTAGTCGTTTTGAGGCCAACACGACTAGTAATGCTTCCCTGGTTAGAGTAATTTCGAAAGGGAAGATCATTTTCTTCAGAGACGATGCTGTCTGTCTCTGCATCCTGATACCTCCTTGGCTCTCTGAGTGGTGAGCTTGGAGGACTAGGGCTAAGAGTCCATCGCGGGACGTGATGTGAAGATTCCATGGCAAGAACTTAGAAATGGCAGCTGAAAGATTAAAAGGTCGAGTTTGTACTCTTCTCTTGGTCAAGGATATGAGAAGTGAATGTGCATTATGAGGTTTTATATATTCTGGAGAAGAAGAAGTCCTTGAAGCAGACGAAGGAGGAAGGAATTCAACTTTCAACACACTGCTTGATCAAGTCTAGCACATACTTGTTAAAGTAATTAATATTTCCAAACTAAGGTGCATCAAGTTGATCTTTTAATTAGTAGTAGTATATTATGAGGTTTATATAGGCTGCATAAGATGTTCATTTGACGTGGAAGAAAAAGAAAGAAGAGCTTTTTATATAGATTCGGTGGCGTGCAGTTTCTGTATTTATATATGTTAGTTATAATTATATACATAAATTTAAAATAATAATATTCTATTAAAAATTAATTAATATATAATTTATTCTAAATAACCCCAATCTTCTTTCTCAACGACTATATGCAAGTACCAACAGGGTCCTAAATCTCTTTGTTTGATCAAGTCTAGCACATATACATTAGTGTAAGATTTCTAAGCTAAGACACATCACGTTGATGCTTTAATTAGTTTATTTTGACGGATTCTTGCTGTTTAAATTCTGCAAGGGAACACAGTAGAAGGAAACTAACAAAGAAACAGAGAATGAAAGAGTAGAAACTTACTAGTTGCCCAAAACGTACATTACTTTAAAGCATATATATTAATTTATATGCATGTACTTTAATGTTCCCCAAAACGTAGATTGATGTGGAATATAATAATAACGAAACGTCATAGGACTTTTGACCAAGCTTGTGATATTAAAGCGGGGCAAGAGTAGACTTGACTTCTCCGACAAAATTAAATGTAATATCCATCTCCCTTTTCCTGCCGGAAGGAGCAACAACCCTTTATTATTAGAATAAGTTATTATCGATCAAGAAAAATGATTAAATATGCACATGATGAGTATTGTGCTTAAACTTTTCTTCTATTTAGTAAGAAATCCTTTCCTAATTCTCAACTCACTATTTATTAATGAAATTAGTAAGACATGAAACTTGTTGAATTGATCAAAGATGTTGTAGCAATACGAGAACATGTCAGGAAATTGATTGGTTTTTAATGCATAGCAAAGCGCAATTGGCCTTTTTTATTGTGACATTGGATTGGATTCTAAAATCAAAGAAGTGGAAACTTTTTCATTCTATAAATATTAAGTTTAATTTAAATAATTCACTATTTTTAAAAGCTGATATTTATTCATAAACATCACATTCTTTCTTTGTGACCTTATATTTCCCCCTCAAATTAAAAAAAAAAAAAACTTCGATCCAAAAACATAATTCAGCAAGATAAAGACTGCCGAATTTTGATTTTAAAATAAAAAATAAATTTTCATCCAAATGTCCACACCCACAGAATTAAGGAATCATTGAATAACTAACCAAGCGTTTGATTTAGTCAAAATAATAAAACTAAAATGTTTCTTCCAAAAAAACAAAAAAAGAATAAAAATAAAATGGGAAAGATTCCATGTAAGAATGGGAACGCCGTATTTGATAAAAAAATGATTGGTTTAGGCTGGGGAATGGGTTCTCATGTAAATTTATTTTTTTTTTCGTTTTCTTTGATTCTCCATCTCCTTACTAATTAAAATTATAGGAAGGCTGCTACCATCCATGGTCGCTGTCACCTTAATTAATTATTTTGGCATTTTTCAATTAAAATTTATAGTTTAGCTTCTTCATCGTACATAGAATTCATGTTTAGAGTTAAAATAGTTAGAATTTTATTTCTAATAAGAAGAGGATCAGTCTGGATAAATGATAATTTTATCAATTATATAAACTAGCTTCTTTAAAATCACACGTAACACTAAATCAATTGGTGAAAGCATTAGCTTAATAAATCCACAGTTTTTGCAGTTCAATTGTGTAAATTTTTGAAACTCATCCACCATATTCTACCTACAAGGGTGAGGCAGGAGTGGGATAGAGAAGCCGAATGTGGATGATGGAATGAAGGGCAAAGAGATGGATGGTGGGAGGATAAGGGAGAAGAGGGGTAGGGAGGAGTGAGGGAATTTCTGTTTTTTTTTTTAATTTTTATAATTCATTTGACAAAATTTAAAATTAAATTGAAGTTAGAAGTTTGAATGTTGAAATTTTTAAATAACTAGATTTCTAAAGAATGAAAATTACTTTGTATAGTTTGAATTTAAACACTGAATTTGATTAGAGGTTTTGATAATAAATTCTGCCGCATTTTGAATCATTTCAATTATATTATCTTTGCCTTTTTTGGGGGCTTGTAATATTCATTATTTTATTTTTGCATTATTGGTAATTACTCTCTTTATTCTACTTTGACTTTATATAAAGACTAGGTTGATATCCATGCGTTACACATGATAGTTTCTATAATTTTCTATTTTTTCTTACATTCTTCTAGATCAAAATCAATATGCACTTGAATCATTTTATCATCAATAAAAATAGGCTTCCTTTCTCATTCATCTTTATAATTAGACATAGCAACAGTACTTTTCCATCGATAAAAACTAAATAATTTATTCTGATCAGTGCAAGAAATCATGATTTAAAAACTCCAATGCAATAAGATATAGAAATTGACTCTTAAAAAATTAAATATATCATTTATCATGTGAAAAAAACCAAATTTGATAGCCATTCCCTTATTAAACATGTTAGGAAAAGAAAAAATGAGGGACATAGTTGGATGTGGATGCATGGCATTAAATAGCTGGCGTAACGAAGTGGATAGAATAAACACGGAAATTGCATTCATATTTTGTAATAAAACTTAGTTTTGGTGTGAAGAACCATGTTGTGGAATGGTAGAAAGAGAGTTACCTAAATTGGGGAGAGGTCCTTATATATGGAATGGGCTGACAATTTTTCACATTGTCATATGCAAACAAACGAAGTTCTCTCTAGTTGGGGATAATGGTGCTTCAATGATCTTTCATTCTATTTTGTATAGTAAATCAATCAAGATTAGAATTAGGGGAAAATATATATAAAGATACAATAGAAAGTAATATGATAAATTTAAATATTTTTTTTAGAAAATAAAATTTTATTTTATTAAATTCTTCATCTGAGATTTTAACGGACAAATTCTTTCACAAGGGTGACAATTGCAGGAGCCGTTCAAGAATTGATCAAATGTATACAATGGAAGCCAACATCATCAAATCTAGCATCAACTTAGATACCTTGCAATATCAATATTCGCACTAAACTTGTTGTCTATCAATCAAAGGGCCACCACCAAAACTGATCACCAAAGTCTTTATTGTCCCTCCTGAAAATTATTTTACTACTCCAATGTCATTTCTTGCTGAAATTATAACACACACAATTAGAAATAGACCAAAAAAAAAAAAAAAACACTGAATTTAGTAGCTTGTAATTCCCAAAATCTATATATTTTTTATAATTTCTTTATCTTTATGTTGTTCAGGCAACTTAATAATAATAATAATAATAATAATAATAATAATAATAATAATAATAATAATAATAATAATAATTTTTCTGCATCTAAAGATATATTTTTTCTGCATCTTGCGAAAAGCCGTGGTGTGCTCCGATCCGAAAGGAAAAAAGTCCATAGGTGAGATGAAGTTAAAAATTTTAGACCCAGAAACCAAAAGCTCATGGATCATATAATCAAAGACGAAACCACGTTGAAATTTTGTGCACTTCAACTGCTTCTATTCTTAAATCACATATATTTCAAGAGCATGGCTTTGTTTGTAGGGATGGCATCTGAAAATAAAGCTTAAATCAATTTCCAAAGTTCTTTCTCTTACCAAGCAATTCTTTTCTTCCTCTGCTTGTACTTCCATTGCCATACATATTTGTTTGAAACCTCCATGCTTTCCCTCGAACGTTGCCCAGGAACTCAAAGTCTTAGGAAGAACAACCTCCATGCTTTCCCTGGAACATTGCCCAAGAACTTAAGTGAGTAAAACAACCCCGAACAACCCTTTTAAGTATCAATTATGCTATGATCGTCAAAAGGGCCGAAGTGAAAAATCTTCAATTTCTTCTTATCAAATGCTACTCCATTCGAGGATAGCAAGTGAACTAATAAAGCATTTTTAATATACAGATGTAAAATCTCCTTATAAATGTCTTACCATTTCCAACCCAGATGGCTTCTGTGCTGTCCGAAATTCAATTTTCTTGGCAAATTAACAAATTTAGAAATTAGTTATGAAATTGTCCACAAAAGAAGGAATGTAATTAAATCATAAAAATCTAAATAACCCAATAATTAAACTAAGCAAACCCACTAAAATCAAAGACGTAAAAAATCTTCCCACTCACCGTACCATCAATTAGAAGCACCAAGATTGATGAACCAATC
The DNA here is from genome assembly GCA_026120185.1 of Voacanga thouarsii. Classification (NCBI taxonomy): domain Eukaryota; kingdom Viridiplantae; phylum Streptophyta; class Magnoliopsida; order Gentianales; family Apocynaceae; genus Voacanga; species Voacanga thouarsii. Next base: position 3,256,326 of record JANUWF010001117.1, read on the forward strand.
CTATTTTGCAGTTCTCAAAAGCATAGCCATAAATCAGAATGAAAGAAATGAAGAAAATTTTGATGCCCATTGGAAGATTTTGGTAAGACGATTAGTCATGGGGTTTGGAAATAACCTTTTGAGATGGGTTGGTGGGGCAATGGAAGTGGTCGGTAGCTGAAGGTTTAAAATTCTGCATTAGCTTCATTTTAATTTAGTTGGATTCTTTGAATTAAGGTAATATTGACATTTCTTTAAAAAAAATTATTGAATTTAGATAATCAATGAATCCAAATACTCTTGACATTTCTTTAAAAAAAAAAAATACATTCATTTGATTTATTTGAATTCATTTGAATGTTGTGAATGAAGATAATTTTTACATTTTTTTAAAATAATATGAATTAATTATTCAGATAAAGGTTTGAATTCAATGAATCCAGATACTCTTAACATTTCCTTTAAAAAAAATATTCATTTGATTTATTTGAATTTAGTGAATGAAGATAACTTTTACATTTTTTTTAAAAAATAATATGAATTCAATTAATTCAGATAAATTTTATATTTTTTTTAAAATAATATTTATTTCAATTCAATAATGCCATGTGTCAATTCAAGACATTGTCACATGTTACAATGGGAGAGCTGCGGACACTGCCACATGTCACAACGGAAATTTTTTGCAGCTCCTTATATATATATATATATATATATATATATATATATATATAGATTTAAAAACATATTTGACGATGGATACAATTTTTATTATCCTTATTAATTAAATAAGTTAATTATTAAATATATACAACAACAACAACAACAAATTAAGCCTTAATCCCAAGTAACTTGGGGTCGGCTACATGAACCAACGTCAGGCAACGTGTGGTCATCCACATGAATCCTCTCTTGCCACTTTCTTCTATCGAACGACATACTTTCATCCAAATCTAACAAAGACATATCTCTCTTAATTACCTCTATCCATGTCGTTTTAGGCCTACCTCTACCTTTCCCTCTGTCTAACCTATCCTGCCTCACTCTCTCCATCGCCCTAACAAGAGCATCCCTCGGTCTTCTCTGAACGTGTCCAAACCAACGCAGACGACTTTCTCTCATCTTTTCCTCAATAGATGCCACACCACCTTTTCCCTAATGATCTCATTTCTAACTCTATCCTTCCTAATATATCCACACATCCACCATAACATACGCATCTCAGCTACTTTCATTTTTTGAATATGACACCTTTTAGCTGTCCAACATTCCATACCATATAACAAAGCAGGTCGTACGACTGCCTTGTAAAACTTTCCCTTTAAATTCAACGGTGCATTACGATCACAAAGAATACCAGTCGCACTCCTCCATTTCAACCAACCCGCCTTAACTCGATGTGCAACGTCGCTATCGAGCTCTCCATCTTTCTAAATAATAGATCCTAGATAGCGAAAACAATCAGTTAACGGTATATCTCTACCTTCCAAAGTTACACTCTGGGCTATGTTTCTGCTACCACTAAACTTGCATCCCATATACTCTGTTTTACTCATACTAATTCTGAAACCTTTGGATTCCAATGTCTGCTGCCATAACTCCAATTTAGCATTTACACCAGCTCTAATCTAATCAATTAATACAATATCATCCGCAAACAACATACACCATGGCACAGCCTCCTGTATAGTGCTTAATTATAAAATATATAAATTAGTAAAAATTTTCTCTCTCAATTATATGCTACGAAATTAGACATTTATTTTTTAACATTTTAAAATAGAAAATATAGATATCTCAGTCTAAACAAAGAGATTTACCACATGGTCAAACTCAAGTATTGAAAACAAAGGTTACATTTTTCTTGGGGGAGGAAAAAAAGGCTACATTGCGATTAGGAATCAAGCTATTGGTATCATTCAAGAAACACCAAAACGCATACCTCTCAATCAAACAAGCTGGGATTTCAATCAATTCACATCCAAACAAATTTATTGAAATTGAAAGAAAAAAAATTAAATTATTTGGGGGGGGGTGGAATATGGAGCCAAGATAAGAAAATATAATAATTTATGAGTAAAAAACAATTTTCCAGAAACTACGAATTATTTCGATTGATTTTTTTAGTTAAATTGAAATTTTCAATAGAATTGAATTGTAATCTAAGTTCGCAATAAATAAACCTCCCCTTACCACTAGTGTTGGACCCAGCCAAATGTTTCATTGCTATTCCATGCAGCTAAGGTCAAGATGGTTAATATAATTCCTTCCGCTAATGTTTTCATTTTAGGCACTTGTGCAAAGTCAGCAAATGGTAACTCAAGAACAACTAATACGAGTCCAGTAAACAAATGAGTGCTTATAAGCATGAAAGCAGTCACTCCTAATTGACTGGGATTCCGAAAATGGTGCCAATTTTTAAAGGAATTCCAACAGTGGGGTGGATGGATAGGAAATTCTGAATATAATGAGGTCACATTTGTACTCCTAGAATGAGGTCGCATTCGATGATTGAGTTGAGAAAACTTCTGGATAGGTATCCTACATCTAAACCGAATTCTTTCTGGTTAAAGAATCTCTTTCTAGTTGCTTTGGAACAATTAAGAGATTCTCTAGAAGAAATACGGGGTTCTACTTTTGGCGGCAATATGCTTGGTCCCGCTTATAGGGTCAAATCAATACTCTCTAAGAAGAAATATTTGAATATCAATCTTATCGATATTGTCGATCTCCTACCAAATCCCATCAATCAAATCACTTTTTCGAGAATGCGACCAAGTGGATTTTTTTTTAACTTTACGCAAATGACAAATGGGCAAAATTGGGCAAGGTCGCATTCCAGTTGTCTTCATGTTGTCCTCCTCTTCATTATCTTCGGGGCCTTCATACAAGCCCATCAACACCCTCCTTAAGCGCACCCATCAACAACGGCTTCGAGGATTTCACCCTTGAAGGGCCGAAAAACAACGTATTTATTGTTGGGTATCTCAGGCTCGTATCCTATACGGCGCAGCGGAAAATAAATAAGATACCATCCCAGGACCCATCTATATGTGGAAAATAAGGCATAATGATAATAAATGTAACAACTTTTTACCTTTGTTTGATCGTCCGAAGAATAAAATTTTTTCTTCAAGTCGAGGCACGATCTAACAATCTTCTTGTGTAAACTCCACGTGGGTTGAACGTCTAACCACTATAATCACAGTGTGTGATTATCTCTAACAGTAATCCACACAGAGGAATACTCAAGCACCAAAATTTCCTGTGCTAGTAGAAAAAAAATGGTGGTTAGGGCTGTTTTCGTTTTCAGCAAAACGAGAGAGAGAGAGAGAGAGAGAGAGAGAGAGAGAGAGAGAGAGAGAGAGAGAGACGTTTGTTTTATGGCTCCTATTTTCGTGTGAATCACCCTTGGATTAGGGTTTTGAGCATATCCAATATATGTTCCAAAATCCACTGAAAATCTGAAGTTCTAAAACAATTAGAATTTCCTAATTGTAATTGAAAACATCAAGTTTCCACATTTATAACTTGGACCACAAATTATAACTAATTATAATTTATCCACAACAACTTCTCTTTCTCGCAATTAACCCCACTATGTTATCAAATAACATCTTGAGTATATAATCCTCTATTGTGTGTGACCTATTAGGTTTCCTAGTCAATTGGTAGAGAATATGAATTAATTCAAATGTCTTTGAGATTAATAATTCATATTTAATTAGAATTAATCCTATTAATTCTAATCAGGATTGGTTTATTAATTCATCAATTAATAAACTCATATTTCCAGATCATGAACGGTATCTAGCAACACATCATAACCACCCAAGAGTCCAGAAAGTCAAGTGGCTTGACATGAACCCTTCAATAACAAACTTTAGTGCAATTAACTCCTTTCACCATACAATATCTCATTCGATTTAGAGTACGGAATTAGTGCCAACTCTCTCCAGAATTAATTTTAGCCCGAATACAATGGTACTTGTACTAGGAACCCACTACTCTAAATGTGTATCAATTGGAACTGTTTCCAATACATAATCGCCTTGGCCAAGGACTTTCCGAGTATTAATTCCTACAAGTGGCCGTGAAATATTTGCCCATACTATTAGGAGTGGTGAATCCTTTATTAACCCTCTCAACTATTTTCATTTACCTCACAATGTACCCAATATCCATCCCATAGGCGGCCCTCGATCGAGCTCCAGAGATTGGAATCAAAGTACAAAACTCAGCAAACAAAGCACCTTAGAGATCTCAAGTCTAAAGATACTTGCATGTTTGCTATATTGAGATTATATCATTAGCACTAAATAGTTATACATATGATTATCTCAAAACTAGGTCATCCAATGACCTTGTTCCATTAACAAGCATCCATGTGTTAACTTTGAATATCTCAATACTCACGAATATGAGAACCACCGCCTGATCAAATTAGGAAGTCTAACACATGCTAGTCTTAACGCATTAATGATGTACTGTCTCATTAATACTACGACTAGGGACTATTTAAGTACTAACACCATCTAATGTAGTAGGAATCTCATATCATGATTTCTATCATGATTTCCTTAATATAGTGTTGTACTAGGGACTTTATCGAACAGTTATATTACTTAAAGTAAACAAAAGAAACTGTAAGATAAATAATGCATTTTTATTAAAATAAAATGTGTCATATACAATGTACAAGTGATTGCCTCTATGGCACAACACTAACATTTATACTTGACCGAAAAAGTCACAAAGCTAGTGCCTTCTCAAATTAAGCCTTTGCCTACGTTTTCAATGCCCGTGATTGTTACAATAAAGCCATGTTGACCGCTACAATTTCAAGAAGGAAAAAGACAAATCCAATCTTGTAAGGTTTTCGCTTTTGAATCAAACTCACACCTAATAAAAATCTTCTAGGCATCCTAAAATCCAATTAGCAAAAAGAAAGGGGTAGGTCACAGAGAGACAGAGACAAAAAAATGGGAAGGCAGAGTATAGAAGGACAAGAGACCTGCAAGTGCCCTCAACGTCTTTCATAAGCTTGAGAAGGGTGTTGATGGGCTATGAAGGCCGCAAAGATGATGAAAAGGAAGACAACAGGGTCGCATTCCTTGCCCAAATTTACATATTTATCATTTGCGTAAAGTTAAAAAAAAAATCTACTTGGTCGCATTCACGTAATGCGACCTCATTTTAGGAGGTCGCAATTTACAAATGTGACCTCATTATATTCGGAATTTCATCCCAATCTGCCCCACTGTTAGAATTCTTTTGAAAATTTGCACCATTTTTCAAAATTCCCGCCTAACTGAAGCCACCCAGCATAAGAGGCAAGGTGGGATTTGCTTGGAGGCATCTGTATATTAGTGCTAAACCACCACCTATATTAGTATTCAGTTATATGGTCAATGAAATCCCTAAGAAAATTTCCTGGCTTTTTTCTTTTGACTATTGTTATTAGGGTTTTGGTTCTCAGGTTTAAGTTTTACCCCAGCTTGTTTTGTCTTTAGTGTTTTAGCCTTTCGGGCTATTATTTTGGCTTGAGAACATTCTAAGAAACCAGAGTATTACAATAATAATAACAAACTAAGTTTTAATCGTAAGTAATTTGAGGTCGGTGATATGAACTAATACAAGACCACGTGTGGTCTTCCAAATGAATCATTTCCTTCTACTACTTTTTATCCATTATCATATTCTCATTCAAATCTAACAAAGATATATCTCTCATAATCACCCCCATCCATATCTTCTTAGGCTTGCTTCTACTTCTATCCAACCTATCTTACCTCCATCCTTTAATTCTCCTAATAGGGACATCCATCGGTTTTCTTTGTATATGTCCACATCATTACAAGCGGTTTTCTCTCATTGTGTTTTTAATGGATGTCATTTCTACTTTTTTCCGAATGATCTTATTGCTTACTTTATCTTTTCTAGTATATCCGTACATCTACCTTAATATACGCATCTCGACTATCTTTAATTTCTGAATATGACACATTTTAACTATCCAACATTCTATACCATATAGTAAAGCCGGTTTAATGGCTGTTCTGTAGAACTTTCTCTTTAGGCTCAAAGGCATATTACGATCACGCAAATACTACTTGTACTTCCACATTTCAACTAACCAACCTTAATTTGATGTGCAGCGTCACTATCAAGCTCTCTATCTTTCTAGATAATAGCTCCTAGATATTATAAGCAATTATTCACTGGGATACTTTTGCCATTCAAAGTTACATTTTGATTCATAGTTTTACCAATACTGAACTTACATTCCATATACTCAGTTTTATTTCTACTGGTTCTGAAACTCCTATATTCCAATATTTGTCACCACAACTCTAATTTAGTATTCACACTAGCTCAAATCTCATTAATCAGAATAATATCATCAGCAAGCAACATACACAATGGTACAGGCTCCTGTATAACATAAGTCAACTCATCCATAACGGTCGCGAAGAGAAAATGACTAAATGCGGATCCCTGATGTACTCCTATAGTGTTGGGGAGCTCTGAAGTTATTCTAGTGCAACTTCTTACACTTGTACATGCTCCATCATACATATTTTTAATAAGGATAATATACTTATGTGATATACCTTTCTTTACAAGCACCCACTAAAGTACTTCTCTAAGCACCTTATCATAGGCTATCTCCAAATTAATAAATACCATATATAATTCCAATAGATACCAGATTATTCTTGGAATATATTTTCTTTGGGATACCAGATTTGCTTTCCTGGAGGCCTTGATAAGAAGTAGCTTTCTTAGATTTCATACTATTTCCCTGACTAGAAAATTGATGTGTAAATTTTGGATGCATAAAAATCAACAAATTTAAATCTATCCCTTAGTCAAATTTTAATTAAAACATTAATTCCAAAATATACATACGAGCAAGTATACTCATGGCAAATATAGCATAGGGAATTAACGAGTATCGACCTTTAAAGGAACAAGTACACACCAATCATTTTTCTTTCATTATTTAACCAACCCAATAAAGTGATAAAATAATTAAAAAAAATAAAGAAATACATACAATTCAAGGATGTATGAATATGCAATTTAGACAATTATCCTAAAAAATATAATAATGAACCATTTAACAACTATCTCAATTAATATCATCTTGACATTATGAAGGAATATAAAGTAAAGTTTAATTATTTTCCAAGTCATGAATTCACTTATATAGACTCCACTTCTTTCCCAATCCATGAAATCACTACCCCTTGATTAAATTAGCAGATTTGCCAATCAAACCAACATAACCAAAAGATACATTAAACACAATTCCTTATAGACATGAAATTAGCTAACAACCCTATACTCTAGGCAAAATTAACTAACATTTGATTACTTAAATTCTTTAATATTAACGTCATTTCCCAAGTCCGTTAAGCAATAAAAAATATGAAATCAATAAAATTAAATCAACTCCTAACATCGTTTTCCAAGTCAATTAAAAGCAAATCTAACTTCATTAATTCCTCCATAATCACAAGTAATCAAACACCAAGAATGATAGAAAATTGATCAAGTAGTCAAATCGATACATAATTCATGAATCCCAAAATATTGTCAAATTATAATAAAAATATTGAATACCTAATTGTTTAAAAAAAGACAACAAAGGTAAAAGAAAGTACTCATAGACAAGTCTCTTTCTTCTCCCTTAGAGACTCTCTTGAACAATCTTTCTTAATCGGGTGAATCTCTCATTCAATGAGTGATTGAGGAATTTTGCTTTTGAATCCACTTCCACATGTGTATAACACTTCTTGTGTTTTCTTGTACTTTTATAGGCCTCTTGGATGCTAAATTTATTGTTTAGGAAGTCTTGGCCAAATAGGATTCGAAAAATATTAAAATCTTTAGAAAATTCATAATTTCGTGCATAAAATATTTGCCTTCTAGAGCATTCCTGGCGCCAGGTACCTTCGATCCACCTGGCACCAGGCGCACTATGCTCTTCCCTTATTTTTGCTCTGTTTTTGGTCTATTCTCATCCGCAGACATAATGGGCCCGACGCCAGGTACACTTGCCAGACCTAGCGCCAAGTCTGATTTATTTTTATACTGAGAGTTGCTCGAATTCTTCTGTTGGACCAGAATAGACCCGACACCAGATCCCTTGGCTGGGCCTAGCACCATGCACATTTTGGAATTGTTCACTTTCTGCTCGAATTTAACTTAAATCTGCACAAATTTGCCAAAATACTTTTTACAAGAAAAATGTCAAATAGGAAGAAATATGCTTAGTTATTACAACAAATATATAACAAAACAACATCAAATAACTAGAAAAATAATGGTGATTTCAGTCTCTATCACATACCCCCACACTTGAACTTTTGCTTGCCCTCAAACAAAATACTATAGTTAAGAAAAATTATTAAGAAAACACAAGTTCTTTCTTATTCAAAAATTTCTTTTCCATAGCAAAGATTATGTCTTCCCTTCAAATTTTAGGTACAACTCTTGTCATTCATACCATTTGAAAATAATATAAACTTTGAAACTTTTGACAAGATACCACAAAACTCTTGAAGTCAAATTAATCAAGTGTATACTTTAGTCTAAGAAACTTATTTCAATCTTCAAGTACAAATATAGATAACATAAATTATACAAGTCAAGCTATCTACCAACTCAAGCATTATAAATTCAAAAATTGCACAACTCAAGTTATGATGTAAGAAAAGCACTATAATCTTTTTCTCTCTAATTTTTAATGACTTAGGGAATTAATAGCTTCAAGTGTATAGATTTCTCTTCACACACCGTATTGGCCCCCTTTTAGTCATCACTCATTATTTTTTTCAACAAATTTCCGCTTAAACAATTCTTTCTTTCTTTTGCTTTAGGGAATTCATAGCCTCAAGAAAGTGAATTTCTCTTCACTATCCGTATTAGCCTCCATAATCAAGCAAAAATAATATTTTCTCATCTTCAAAGAGGAAGCAACACTCAAATCATTTTTTCAATCTTCACCTCAAGAATTTTTCACAATTTTTCCTCTCGAAAATCTTTTATCAACTCATATTCCTTATCACAACTCAAAGCTAAGCAAAATTTAAACTCATAATACAGGAGTTAGCCAATAAACTTTTTTCATATTCATCATACCCTCCATATTCAAATTAGATGAGTCAAATAATATTCAAACACCAATGCATACCCAAGATTAATCAAAATTCTCAAGTCTTGCAAAATATCCTATCCAATAAAATCAATTTCATCAAAATCCACCTAATGAATGACAAAACTCATATCTAAGTAAGAAAAAGAATGAAAACTTTGCTAATCAATGAAAACCACTAAAATTTTTGAAAAATTTCACAAAAATGATAAATGGAAAAATATTTCTTCAACCTCATTCTTTTCCCACACTTAAACTGGACATTGTCTTCAATGGTCAAAGATATAACGATAAAAGTATAGCCAAGAAGACCAAAATTAATAAAGAAGAAGAAAGTGAAGATATTTCCATTACATCGTAGTGTCTTCAGGCTTGAATCCACCACAAGGAAGAGTCATTATAAGAGTACCTACTTAAAAAGAAACAAAACAAAGAAAAGCATAACGCTAGAAAAAGAAAGCGAAAAGAAAATAAAAGAAAAGGTACCTAAACGCTAGTAAAAGTTATTAAAAATCAAAAGAAAATAAATAACAGAAAATAAAATAAAACACAAGAGAGTAAGTCAAGAGTCATCCTCATCATCATCGTCAGCTACGCGACTGGAAGATGCACCAGTATATTGTTGGATCAAAGTGGCCAACTTTTGATCTTGAATATCCTAGCAGTGACGAATGTCTGCAATAGAATCGTGAAGCTGAAGGAAGATAGTCATTTGGCTCTCCAAGTGAGCCTCCGCTCGTGCCTTAAAATTAGTACGCGAATGAGAGCTAGTGGCACGAGGGGCGGATCTAGTAGGTGGCTCATCTTCCTTCTCCTCATCAGGGGGAAGCTCCTCCCTTCCGGAGTGCTACACCTCATATAGCTTCTTCCACCTCTTTGCCCTTTCATCATAATAATACCCACACTAAACCAAAGTATACTCTATCACTAGGTCACGGTCAGTAGTAGACTTACTTAACTCTCCATCCATCTGCACTCCAAAGTCTCGCAGAATATGCATAATAACCAAAAGGAATTTGAGCGCTTTGGCTGCAATATTAGAGGAAACAACCTCTCACATAGAGTGGACGATAATTAGAGCAAGGGGAATATGCTCACTTTTCCTCATCTTATCTAGAATATAAAGGTCAAGAACCCTAGACTCATTGAAGCCATTAGCCTTAGGATAGACGTTGAAAGCAAAGATGTAGACTATGGCACGCCATTGGGCCTCAAGGTCATTGTTTGAGTAATAGCTGGTTTGACCTATTTGCCATTTCCTCCGCATGTGAAAACTATCCCTTACAGCCCTCACATCCCATATAGGCTCACAAATGACTTTTTGGTTATTATGGTTCACAACAATTCACTGCTCCGCATCAGGGACTCCTAAAATTCTTACTAGTCTAGTCCTGTCAAACTCAATGGAAATCCCTTTTGCCATGGTGGAGATGATTTGAAGGTTATTTTTCTTTTTGTCTTGCATGTTGGCATAAAACTCTCTCATGCGCACAGAACAATAAGCACCTTCCATTCTAATGATGGGTTCCCACCCTAGGCACCTAAACATAGTAGAAAGCTCTAGAGAATTGTCCAAAGAAGGCTTGTATTATTGTTTTTCTACTATAATCTTATTGTGTTGGTGCCTATCATACCAGATTTGACACATAGGATTAGAGAATTGGATAGGTTGGGTAGGTAAAGGCTTGAAGGAAGGTGTGGATGAAGATGCATCTCGAGCTCTCTTAGCCCTCGGTGCTAATCCCCTAGGTCTCCTAGACATGATGGAATGATGAAGAAAAATGGTAGAATAGAAAAATATAATACTCTCAACTCGCTCTTTACAACAAAATCAATGTTCAACTCTAAACTATCTCACTATTGTAGGATTTCTAAATTAATTAATCAAATTAAATGCAGTGGAAAATAGCAAGAAATCCAAGCCATGGATCACGAGTTTGCAGTAGAAACGGGAAAAAGAGAAGATCACACTTATTACTTCTTGAAGCCGGAATTTAAATTTTTTTTCTTGTTCCAAGAACGCAGGCGTGATCTAGATCACAAAACCAGTTCACAGCAGCTCAACTGAAGTCCAAGAAAGAACTCCCTCTAATGATAATCCACACAAGGTCGAACGCTCACAATCTCACAATTCTATGCTAGTAGAATTTAGGAGGCTAGGGTTTGATTAATAAGAGAGAGACGGCTAGGGTTTGATCAAGAGAGAGGCAGAGAAACGGTTTCTCTGTTATTGTGTGAATAGTCTGTGTCTCTTACCCTAATGAAACCGTTTCCTTATATTTATAGATTTATAATTACCGTAAATTGCAACTTAGTCCTTCAACGTCCAATTGTCAACAAATTGGTCTTTGAAGTTTACTTAATTACAATTAGGTCTCATGAATTATAACAAACTTATAATTCACCTATAAATATATTCCCTTCTCTTAATTAACCCCACAATATTATCAAATAATATATTTGAGCATTCAAACCTTTATTATGTGTGACCCATTAAGTTTCCTAGTCTTATTGATAGCATAATATGAATTAATTCTAACAATATTAGAATTAATAATCCTTAATAAAATAAAGGATTAAATTTATTAATTCTCTAATTAATAAATCCATATTTAGCATATCAAGAGCGACATCTAGCAATGACTCTTGACCACCCAAATGTCCAGAAAGTCAAGTGGCTTGACATGAACCTTTCAATAGCAAATTATCAGTACAATAAACTCCTTTCCCTATACAATATCTCATTCGGTCTAGAGTATGGAATTAGTGCCAACTCCCTCCAGAATATTATTAATTCTGGCCCGAATATTTTAGTATTTGTTCAAGAAATCCATTACTCGATATGTGTATCAATTGGAACCATTTCCATCACATAGTCGCATTGGCCAAGGACTTCATGAGTAATGATTTCTACAAGTGGCCTTAAGATATACTCTCCTACTATTAGGAGTGGTGAATCCTTTATTGACTTTCTCAACTACTTTCATTTACTTTACATTGTACCCAATATCCATCCCATAGGCAGTCCTAGATAAGACTCCAAAGATTAGAATCAAAGTACAACGCTCGTTAAACAAAGTACCTTGGAGATCTCAAGTTTAAGGATACTTGCACAGTTGCTATAATGAGATTTTATCACTGGCACTAAATAGTTATCCAAGTGATTATCTCGTAGCTAGGTCATCCAATGAACTTGTTCCAAAACAAGCATCCACACGTTAATCCTGAGTATCCCAATACTCATGGATATGAGAACCACCGCTTGATCTAATCAAGAGATATAACATGTGTCAATCTTGGCGTATTAATAATGTCCCATCTTATTAATACTATGACTGGGGATTATTTAAGTACAAACACTGCATAGTGTAGTAGGAATCTCACATCATGATCTCTATCATGATTTCCTTAACACTGTGTTGTACTAGGGACTTTATCTAATGGTTTGTACACATATTTAGATATAACAATCAAATTGAAAGATAAAGAATACCTCTTATTAATTTAATATGCAATATACAAGGTACAAGTGATTGCCTCTAGAGCACAACACTAACAGCTATTACAAAACCATTTAACACTACCACTAACTCAACACAAAACACCACAAGATAATCAATAAAACACCACTCAACCCCATCCAACAAACCTGCAAAAAAGATAGCCATATGCCATTCCAAACACAATATCAATATTTTTTTATCAAATCCACCATGCTCAATATTGATCAATGAGTCAATGTACAATTCAGAATCAGAATGCTCAATTAGCCATGCCATTTATAACGGAAAGTTCCTAATCACGAGGTTAAGTTAAACATGAACAACTATCTTTTATAAAAATTGCTTATGAAGAATGCATACTCAATAACATCCAAAAAGATGTAGAACCTTAATGGCATTATCCATAAAGCATTATTAATTACATTCTTATGCCAAGGAAAGCTCAAAGAAAGCAATATTACCAATCAAATCCTGTACCCAAAACATATTCAAGAATTTTTGCCCAAAAAATGTATAGCAAAATACCCAAAATTCATAAGAAAAAAAATTAAATCGTAGAAAGTGTAGAAAAATCATACCACAATGATCTCCATGTATGGGCAATGATGCAATGCAAAAAGATTGAAAAAATTGTGCCCCAAATGGAAGGATTGAAAAATGGGTTTTGGATAAAAAGTTTAAAATTTTCTTTGTTTTGATCCAAACTTTCAAGAACAAAGTGAGGATTTTGTATTTGGGAAGTGTTTTGGAGGTGTAGAAAGTGACCTAGCAATGTTCCAGAGTTGAACTCGGCGATGGGTTGAGAGAAAATTTGAGAGGGATGTGATAACTAATTCAGAGCACTAGCAAGTGTATTAGAACTCGTTTATAGTATCAAGATCATCCTACAGAGATTAGAATTAAAACTCCTTCCAATGAAATTAATCCTAACTTGAATTAAAAGAAAACAAAGATTCTAATGATTTAGTTTAGAGAATTAAATTTTAATAACTAAACTAGCACTTTCTCCCGGATAAAGATTGTAATGAGATGATCTAAGGCACATGACTTCACTAGATTAACTCTTATATTACCAACGTGACCCATTATTCTAGAGTGTACTTTATCAGTTAATCAATGTCCAAAATTAACCAATATCATTTTTCAAGGTATATTAATTCTATTCCTCCAAATAATCCAACTATATTTCTATGTTGAATTCAATTCAAAGGAACGCATTCAAGAATATGACATTATAATGATCACACAAACCATGCAAATATATTTCTATTTCACATGTAACTTGTGGTCTGATTACCTGTCCTAATTAACTAAGTCATCTTTTAAATTTTTTTAATTAATGATAAATCAATCTGAATAGTGATTAGGCATTCAATTACCTTGAGTACAATAATCAGGCAAAGACTTAGTAACACCCTTCAAATAACAGAATCACAAGATAATATAATAATCAATACTAGCTACATTATGGCCTTAGAATAAGAACTTAATACATAATTGAAGAGAAATTCAAGAACAAATTAAAAGAGAAAGTATGAGAAAACATCATAGTATACTAATACAATCTCCAAGTTTGTCCATGAGTAGCCTCCAAAATGTGTCCAACAATGGAAAATCCTCTCAAAATTACAACCAAAAAACCCTAGGAAGATAATACCTAAAGCTAATGTCAAAAGAAACTGAACAAAATTCATCCCTAATGACTTCCCCCTCCAAAATTCGCTCTTTTCGACTTTTATCTTCACAGGAGCCCGTTGGAGAGTTCAATCTGGCCCCTGATTGATGAATCCGGCGCCGAATTTAACTCTCCTCAGGAGATCTTCCAAAAATTACTTCTTCAACCTCGCAATTTGTATGTTTTTTCATTCAAGTCTCTAGAAAAATCAAATAATTACAAAAAAGAGTAAATTGTTCAAATAAACCTCATATTGCATTAAATTATAATATAATCTATCCAAAAGTCACCCAAAATATTCAATGTAATATTACTACATTAGGATGAAAGAAATTTTGAACAAAATGGCCAAGAGGGCCGGTTTTCATGTTGCGGCCGAATGGGCCTGGCGCTGGTCCTATTTTGTCCTTGGTTACTGTTGGGCTATGCTTGCCCGGCGCCCAGGCCAAAGGTTGGGCCCAGTGCCAGGTCAGCTCTAGCAAAAAATCACATTTTTTTTTTAATTTAATAGAATTGCAAGATAAGAACACAAACACATGAAAAGAATACAGTCTAACAATTAAAACGAACAGCCAAAAAAATGAAAACAAATGAGAATTAAAAAGATGTCCAAAAACCAAATTCATTCAAAATCATCTTTTTCCACGGTCTTGGTCACATGGATTGGTCTCCATGTTGCATGGACGTGATCCCATTTGATGATCATCAAGGAGTTTGGCTAGCTGTCCAATTTGACCTTCAAGGTTGCACACGGAAGCCTCTACTTTCTCGTGGTTGCATCAACTCTTTGAAACTATATTTTCGTTCCACTTACTATTAGTTAACCAGCTCTTCTAAGAATGGTTTAGTCGGTGGCGCATTGTATGGCAGTGGCGATTGAATCTTTTGCAGCCCAAAATTCGAAGAAGCTTGCCAAGGTTGGTTTTGATTATTTCATGAAAAGTTAGGGTGATTCTTCCAACCCGAGTTGTAAGTATTGCTATAAGGATTATTACCTTGCTGACCATTTTCTACAAATGCCGATTGTTCGAATGCTTCTTGTGAAGACCCCATATTTTGGCACTTATGGTTTGGATGCCTTTTCCCACAAAAATCACAACTTACATTCATTACCTGCCTTTGGGAAGGAGGCAACACCAATTGATCTATTTTCTGCGTAATTGCTTCTACATTTACCTCTAATACAGCCATTGTATCCACCTTGTGTACTCCATGTACACGAGTTTTAGATCGTGAACTACCTCAGACATCGTTATTCATAGCCAGATTTTCAATCAAATTAAATACCTCTTCCGAGGTTTTGAAATTGATGGAGCGTCCTACATATGCATCAACTAACTGCCTCGTAGCAAAGCTCAACTCACTGTGAAAGATTTGCATTTGCATTCCCAATTCAAATCCATGGTGAGGATATTTTCTCAGTATTTCTTTAAACCTCTCCCAACACTCATAAAGATTTTTTTGCCTCTAATTGTTGGAAGGAAAAAATGTCAGTCCTAAGTATGGATGTTCTAGATAGTGGAAAATATTTGGCCAATAATTTTTCAGCTAGCATATTCCAAATAGTAATGGATCCTGTGGGCAAAGATTTTAACCATGATTTTGCTCGATCTCTCAGGGAAAAGGGAAAAAGTCTTAGTTTGATGGCATTCTCAAAAACACCATTCATTTTAAATATGTCACAAATCTTTAGAAAGCTCGCAAGGTGGGCAGTGGAATCCTTCTCAGGTAACTCATCAAATTGGACCATATTCTAGATTATTTGAATTACGTTGGATTTTATCTCAAAATTGTTGGCCTCTATCCTAGGCCTTGTGATACTGGAGCCCAAACCTGAGATTGCAGGTTTGACAAAGTCATTCATAATCTACCTATTAACTTTACCGTTACCACCATTGTTGGGTTGATTTACCTCCATTTCTTTCCTTACCTTTTCGCTTACAACCTTGCGGACCCTGGTGAGAGTTCTCTCAATTTCTGGATCAAGATCGACTATATCGGCATTGCATTGTTGAGTCATAAACTAAGAGCAAGATCTACACGAGACAGAAAATTGTGAGATTATAGAATTTACAAGTTAGACAATTTACAACTGAAGTTATAAGAAATTACAACGTATAGGGACATTAAAGTATAAGTATACAAGAAAACAAAATATAGCACCTAGTTATACAAGGAACATATATACATATAGACATATTAACATATAAACATGGTTAAATCAACAAAATCCAAACTTTCATAATATTGTTCCCCAGCAATGGAAAAAAATTTGATGCGTAAATTTTGGGTACATAAAAATTATCAAATTTAAATCCATTCCTTAGTCAAGTTTTAATTAAAACATTAATCCCAAAATATACATACGAGCAAGTATATTCATCGCAAGCATAGTATAGGGAATTAACGAGTATCGATTTTCAAATGAACAAGTACACACTAATCACTTTTTCTTCATTATTTAACCGACCCAATAAAGTAATACAATAATAAAAAAATAAAGAAATATATGTTGGGTATCTCTCACGTATATCATATATGGCACAGCAGAAGAATAAAACGAAATATCATCCTAAGATCTGCATATGTGTGGAAAACAAGATATAAAAAGATCAAAGGTAATAGCTTTTTACCTTTCTATGATCGTCCGAAGAACAAAAATTTTCTTCTTCAAGTCGAGGCACAATCTAGCAATCCTCCTGATCAAACTCCACGAGAGTTGAACGTCCAACTACTATAATCACAATGTGTGATTATCTCTAATAGCAATCTACACAGAGAATACACTCAAGCATGAAGTTTTTCTGTGCTAGCAGAAAATCTAAGTGGCGGCTAGGATTATTTGCTTCAAGAGCAATGAGAGAGAGAAGAGAGTTTTTGGCGGCTACTCCTTTCGTTGTATGAATCACCCTCCTAGGGTTTCGGTTATATCATCATATAAACCAAAAAATTCACTAAAAAAACTAAAATCCTAAAACAATTAGAATTTCCTAATTGTAATTGGAAATATTAAGTTCTCACAATTACAATTTAGACTACAAATTATAACTAATTATAATTTGTCCACAACAACTTCTTTTTCTTGCAATTAACCCTACTATGTTATCAAATAACATCTTGAGTATATAATCCTCTATTGTGTGTGACTTATTAGGTTTCCCAGTCAATTGGTAGCAAACATGAATTAATCCAAATGTCTTTGAGATTTATAATCCATAATTAATTAGAATTAATCATATTGATTCTAATCAGGATTGGTTTATTAATTCATCAATTAATAAACCTATTAATCCATCAATTAATAAACCAATATTCACATATCATGAGCGGTATCTAGCAACACATCAGGACCACCCAAGAGTCCAAGAAGTCAAGTGGCTTCATATGAACCCTTCAATAACAAACTACAGTGTAATTAACTCTTTTCACCATACAATATCTCATTCAGTTTGGAATACGGAATTAGTGCCAACTCCCTCCAGAATTAATTCTGACCTGAATACAATAGTACTTGTACCAGGAACCCACTACTCTAGATGTGTATCAATTGGAACTATTTCCAATACACAATCGCCTTGGCCAAGGACTTCTTGAGTAGTAATTCCTACAAGTAGCCGTGAGATATTCGCCCCTACTATTAGGAATGGTGAATCCTTTATTGACCTTCTCAACTACTTTCATTTACCTTACAATGTACCCAATATCCATCCCATAGGCGGCTCTCGATCGAGCTCCAGATATTGGAATCAAAGTACAATACTTAGCAAACAAAGTACCTTGGAGATCTCAAGTCTAATGATACTTGCACGTTTGCTATATAGAGATTATATCACTGACACTAAATAGTTATCCATGTGATTATCTCATAGTTAGGTCATCCAATGAACTTGTTTCATTAACAAGCATCCATGTGTTAACTTTGGGTATCTCAATACTTACGGATATAAGAACCACCGTCTGATCAAATCAGAAAGTCTAACACATGCTAGTCTTAATGCATTAATGATGTCCTGTCTTATTAATATTATAACTGGGATTATGTAAGTACTAACACTATACAGTGTAGTAGGAATCTCATATCATGATCTCTATCATGATTTCCTTAATACAGTGTTGTGCTAGAGACTTTATCGAACAGTTATATTACTTAAAAGTAAACAAAAGAAACTGTAAAATAAATAATGCCTTTTATTAAAATAAAATGTGTCATATACAATGTACAAGTGATTGTCTCTAAGTCACAACACTAACAATATATACAACTCAACGATGTATGAATATGCAATTTAGACAATTATTCTAGAAAACATAACAATGAACTACTTAACAACGATCTCAGTTAATCATTATCTTAACATTATGAAAGAATATAAAGTAAAGTTTAATAATTTTCCAAGTCATGAATTCACTTATATAGACTCCACTTCTTTCACAATTCATAGAATCACTACCCCTTAATTAAATTAGTAGATTTCCTAATCAAACTAACATAATCAAAAGATGTATTAAACATAATTCCTTATAGATATGAAATTAACCAACAACCCTATACTCTAGGCAAAATTAACTAACCTTTGATTATATAAGTTCTTTGATCTTAACTTCGTTTTCCAAGTCCGTTAAGCAATATCGAATATGAAATCAATAAAATTAAATCTACTCCTAACGTTGTTTTCCAAGTCGATTAGAAGCAAATCTAACTTCATTAATTCTCCCATAATCACGAGTAATCAAATACTAAGAATGATAGAAAATTGATCAAGTAGTCAAATCGCTACATAAGTCATGAATCCCAAAATATTGTTAAATTACAATAAAAATATTGAATACATAATTGTTTAAGAAAAATACAACAAAGGTAAAAGAAAGTACTCATAGACAAGTCTCATTTTTCTCCCTTGAAGACTCTCTTGAACAATCCTCTTTGATTGGGTGAATCTCTCCTTCAATGAGTGATTAAGAATTTTTACTTTTGAATCCACCTCCACATCTTCTCTTGTATTTTCTTGTACTTTTATAGGCCTCTTGGATGCTAAATTCGTGATTTAGGAAGTTTTGGCCGAGTATGATTCGAAAAATACCAAAATCCTTAAAAAATTCTTAATTTCATGCGCAAAATATTCACCTTGCAGAGCATACTTGGCGTCAGGTACCTTCGACCCACTTGGCACCAGGTGCACTCTGCTCTTCCCCTATTTTTGCTATGTTTTTGGTTTGTTCTCAGCAGCAGACAGAATGGGCCCGGTGCCAGGCATACTTGCTAGACTTAGCGTCAGGTCTGTTCTGCTTTTGTACTGAGAGTTGCTCGAATTCTTTTGCTGGACCAGAATGGACTTGGCGCCAGGTCCCTTAGTTGGGCCTGGCACTAGGTACATTCTAGAATTGTTTACTTTCTGCTCAAATTTAACTTAAATCTGCATAAATTTGTCAAAAATACTTTTTACAAGTAAAATATCAAATAAGAAGGAATATGCCTAGTTATTACAACAAATGTATCACAAAATAACCTCAAATAATTAAGAAAATAATAGTGATGTCAGCCCCTATAAAAAATCTAGCTTCTACTCCAAACTCTTTTGGCAGAAGACTTATTTATCTCTCTGGTGGTAATGGGCTTTTCCTCTTGGATGGAGTAGCATTTGCTATGGGCATGTGCAAGCCTCAACTCATTATCCCGAAGCTTCAAGTTAGCTTTTATAACAACCAAATTTGTTGCATCCTACATGCCCAACAAGGAGTATCTAATGAAGTGTAGATGAAAGAAATAAAGACGGAAAGAAAAACTTGGACTTGAAAAGATATACAAGCGATTTTAACTAAATGCTGAAGGCTTAAAATGACAAAAATCATCAAAACGAAAGCATGTTAGGAAAATGGAAAATTTACCTTTGTGATTGAATGACCCTCTTCGCACTGGTGTAGATGTCTGTATAAGGATATTTGAAGCTAGTGGCTTATGTCTTTGGAAACGTCTACTATGTCTCATCCACGTAAAGCTTTTAATCTTCCAAAATGGTACCCGTAACATAGCCAGTGAAGGCTTAAAGGTTGGGTTTTAATAAGCTTTGAAGGCTTGGTCGAAATGGGTTTGTTTTCTGTGAATCAAAATGAACTACGAAGAGCTGTTTTTTTTCTTTGATTTTCTTCTGTCAATGAAAACTCATAGAATTGCCAAAAACTTTAGATCCACTTCAATTCATTTTCATCCTTTTGAATTCATCCCCGAGAGAGAAGACATTTGCATGCAAAAAGAAAACATCCATACTTTCTATTATTCTGCACGCGAAACAACATGAGTTCCATGCTGTATTATTTTTTTATTTTATTTAATTAATTAACTAAATTAATAATTTATTTATTTATTTTTAAATTTTATTTTACCTTTGGTCTTATTCATTGCGCTAGATAAAATTATTTATTCTTGGGCTTGAACACCCATAAATAATAAATCTCAATTATTTATTTTCTGGGCTTTATTAAATAGCCCAATAAATAATTAACAAGTCTAAATAGACCAATATAAAATTTTATACCTTTTATGTAGTTTAAATCCAGATTAAATTTTTAATTATTCAATTTGGGCCTTGGGCCCTAAATAATTAATTAATCAATTAAACTAGATAAAATAAATACTCTCTCGAACCTTTTATTTTATTCTAGTCCAATAATAAATTAGACTAATAAAATAAAAATTCATAATTATCAAGACCAATTTCTTAACCCAAATCTTTCATAACTTAAGGGTCATTTCGGAGACCAAAAGTCACATCGTCTTGGCCACTAAAATAACCAAAATACCCGTGTTATATAAATAGTTATATTTTACATTTTAAATATTTTTAATATCACCATAAGAAAATATTGACTCCAAGGACAATGATGCATTAGCAAAGTATTCGACCTACAGGTGTACTGACTAAAATACCCCTCTACGTATCACCGTGCAATTAGAGAGGAAGAGTGTACTAACACCTCTCTAATAGATATCTACCATCCTTAGACCTTTAGTCTAATAATTCACGACTCCTAGAATGTTTCCACTTTCTAAGGGTGCTACCCTAAAGTAAGCATTCAAGTCATGTTCCCCAGGGCCCTTGATAATTAGATCATTTGAACAGTCACAATGGGTAATATAATGTAAAAGCTATCTTGTACAAGTTTGTCTTAACTAACTAGTCACATAAACCAAACATATAAATATATTGGTTCTACGAAAGAACCTCAACTACAGTATATCAAAGTATATACTTCTAGCTTCGTCATACTATCAATTCATACTCAAGCGGTAGAGTATTAGACCATGCTGTAGCAGTAATAGTCTGGGTAGCAATGGCCAGTGGGCCGGTTCGGCCCGACCCGCATGGCCGAACCGCCCACTGTGCACCGGTTCGGGCCTAGGTCCCGGGTCGGTCCGGGCTAGGGGGTAAAACCCCGGGCCCGCCTAGAGAGAGCCGTTGCCAACGGCTCTCCAATTTTTATTTATTGCATTTCAGCCCCCCTAACAACTGATTTTTTTTTTTGCATTTTAGTCCCTAACAATTATATTCTCTTTTTTAACCCCCAAAACTCTATAAATACCCCCTAATTCAACCCAAATCTCTCAAACTCTCTCCAATTCTCCATTTTCTCTACAAAAGTATTAGAATAGAATTTATTTTTGTGTTATATTTTTTCAATTCTTCAAGAAAGTCTTCATATTTTGGAAGATTGTTGAGTAGCAGAATAGTGAATACAAGAAGTAAAAAGCTCCACAAAGTATTGTTATTCTTGAATCTTGGTCATCAATGAGTTAGTATTTCTTAATCTTACATTCTTATATTTTGGCTTTATTAATTGTTTATTTGTTTTAGTTATTTGTTTAATTTTTAAGTTAATTTATTTTTTATATTTTTTAATTCTCTTATTTCATTATTTGTTAATACTTTATTTTTTTGAACTTTTATTTGATTTTTGATTGTTTTTTTTTTAAAGAAATAATGGATTCAAATCAATATCATCATTTTTCTTCATCCCAATCATCTACACATTTTGATTTTAATATAGATCCAACTTTGAATTTAATAAATAATGAAATAGGTAATGAAGATAAATGTCCTAGTAGGCCTAGTATTAGTGCTTCACAATCACAACCAACTCTAACAATTAATCTTGACGAATCTAATATATGTGAGGATGATGTTGAAACAACGGATGTTACAACTAAAGCAAAAATATCTATGGTTTGGAATCTTTTTGAAAAAGATAATAATAATGATAGAGCAATATGTAAAATTTGTAGGGTGGTCTATGCACATAAGAAGGGAGGAGGGACGGGAACATTAGTTAGACATATGAAAATGTCACATAATGATTGGTTAAAAAACCTATTTAAACAACAACAAATACGTACTACAGGAGGTCAAATTGTTGGTAATTTTTAATATGATCATAAAAAAAATAGAAGTGCATTTGCTAAAATGATTGTTTAAACTAAATTACCTTTTAATTTTGTAGAAAATCCACATTATGAACAATATATGCAAAATAATTGTCAACCAGCATGGAAAAGAATTCCTAGAACAACATTAAAAAATGATATAATAAAGATATATAAAGAAATGAAAGAGCATCTAACTGATATGTTTGATTCTTATAATTGGAAATTTGCTCTTACTTGTAATAGTTGGACTGCAATTACTAATAAATCTTATTTGTGCATTACATGTCATTGAATAGATCATGATTGGTTAGTACAAAAAAAATTATTTGTTTTAAATTATTTGAATATCCTCATGTAGGTAGTAGTATAGCTAGAATGATTACTCAAATATGTCGTGAATATAAGATTTTAAATAAAATTATTTCTATTTCTTTAGATAATGCTTCAAATAATGATTCCGCGATAACAATTTTAAAAAATACTATGAATCCTATGTTAGATGGTATTTTATTTCATACTAGGTGTGCTTGTCATATACTTAATTTGTGTGTTAAAAAAAGATATAAATATATTGATGATATTGTTAATATAATTAGAAATGTTGTTTTATTTATTAAAATCTCCCCAACTAGGCAACAAAATTTTAAAGCATTATGCCGAGAACAAGGTGTATCTTTTAAAAAATTTAGATTGAATTGTAAAACTAGATGGAACTCAACTTTAGATATGTTTGAAAGTGTTATACCTTTTCAAAACCAACTTATTGAATTTTGTAATAGTAATAATTTTCAACCTCCACTAACTGAAACTCATTTTGAAAATTGTACTGTACTTTCAACATTTTTATTTACTTTCAAATAAGCTACTGAACTTTTATCGGGATCCTATTATCCCACTACTCATCATATTCTTCCAACAGTTGCTAAGGTAGCATAGATTTTTTGTGAATATATGTATTATCCCCAATATGGTTTTTTTATGAGAAGCATGTTTGAAAAATATAAAAAATATTATAAAGATATTCCTATTTTTTATTGTATGTCATTGTGTATGAATCCTAGAGTAAAGACGCCTGGTTTTCATAGTATTATTAAATATTTATATGAAACATTAGATTTTGATAAATCACAAACACTTAAACAATGTATGATAAAAGACATAAAAGATAAAACAGCTAAAGCTTTATCTGACATGTATAATTTGTATGAGTTTGAGTCTTCTTGTTCTAGTTCTCCTAGTTTAAGTAGGCAAGCTTCATCATCTAGTAGTCACTTTCAACCTTTGCTAAAATCTACCTCTTCAAGTTCATCAGTATTTAATCCATGGGCTATTATGAAACGTAAAAAAAGATCGACTACCACCTACAACGAGATGTCAATTTATAAGATGCAGCCATTGATAGAAAATGAAGGATCAATAATTTGATATTTGTGATTGGTGGAAGGCTCATGTAAGTCAATACCCAATTTTATCTAAAATGGCATGTGATCTTTTGACACCACCAATCTCTACAGTACCATCGGAAAACGTCTTCAGTGATGAAAGAAGATCTCGATTGGCTCCTCAATCTTTGGAGATGTTAATGTGTTGTAGTAGTTGGTTTGCAACCGAAGATAGGACGGCTAATTCGTGGATTATTGCTGATGACTCAGATGATGAATGGGGTGAACCAAGTAGTTAGTTTAGTATTTTTGTAATTAGAAATTTAGGATAAGTAATATTATGTATTTAATTTTATTTTTAGGATATTTATTATATTTTTAAATTTTAATCATTGTAATATTTTTAAGATGTTTAGGCATCAAGTCCCCCTCTTATGTAATACTTATTTTATTAATTAATAAAACATGTAAGGATCCAAGACAAACCCCCGACCACTTCAAGGTGGCTTTTTTATAATTTTAAAAAATTTTGTTAAGTAGGAGAAAAAAAAAAAGAATAAGCCCACGGGCCAAGGGCCCGGGCCGTACCGGTCCCAGGGCCTCTACGGACCGACCAGCACTTCACACTGCACGGCCTGAAACCGTGCGGGCCGGCCCATTAGCCATTGCTAAGTTTGGGTTTCTTTTAAATAGTATTTTTAAAAACTACTATTACAGATCATGTTCTACGTATTCGAAATACACTTATACTATGAAGTGAGTGGACTACTCACGTGCTAAAGGTAAGTCATTTCCCATTTGAAATTCATAATACAATAACCTATACATGATGAGATTCCTATTCTCATCAATCGGTTAAGAACAAACATTTATGTGTTAAGTAACTTGTGATCCATAACTTACTGTGAAAGACCACCATTCACATAGATCACTTACTCAAACACAATGGGTCCTTTCCAAATAAAATGTAAATTCACAAAAAAATTTTGAGAATAAATTCTTTTATTAATATATTCGATAATTTCATAAGATAAACTAGTTTAGAGGGCATATATTCCAACAATCTCCCACTTGTACTCTAAGATTAAGAAAGTCCGTAGGTGCCCACCCCTCTGGCGTCTAAGTGTCTCTTAAAGACTCTCTCAGCCAAAGGCTTGGTGAAGGGATATGCAAGGTTGTTCTCCGAGGCTATCTGTTCCACCACGATTTTTCATCTCTGAATGAAATCCCGAATCAGATGGTACTTCCTCTGGATGTGTTTCCCCTTCTTGTGGTTCCTGGGTTTTTTGGATTGCGAGACTGCTCCAGAGTTGTCGCAATACACGAGAATCGGTCTGTCCATGTGTGGCACAACTCTAAGTTCTGAAAGGAACTTTTGGAGCCAGACTGTTTCCTTGGATGCTTCCGAAGCTGCCACATACTCAATTTCCATGGTCGAGTCAGTAATGCAAAAATACTTGATACTCCTCCATGAAATAGCTCATCTAGATAAGGTGAAGACATATCCATTAGTGGATTTTCTCTCATCCTTATCTGCCTGAAAATCTGAGTATGTGTATCCAGTAAGAACCAAGTCGTCAGCCCTCTAAACCAACATATAATCTTTCATACTATTGAGGTACTTAAGAATATACTTTATAGCTTGTCAATGAACCTCCCAGGGTTTGACTGATATATACTAACTAAGCCTACAGCAAAACAGATATCTGGCCTAGTGCACAACATGGGGTACATGAGACTTCTCACAGCTGAAGCGTAGGGAATCCTACTCATCCTATCTTTTTTCTCTTGAGACTTAGGACAGTCTTTAGAACAAAAAGACAACCCATGTCTAGAAGGGATTAGAACTCATTTGCATGAGTCCATACTAAACTTAACCAGTATCTTGTCAATGTATGTCACTTGGGATAATCCTAACATTCTCTGCTTCCTATTTTGAAGAAGCTTAATCCCGAGAATGTAACTGGCTTCTCCCAAGTCTTCCATACTAAATTGACTAGACAGTCAAACCTTAGTAGATGATAATATCCCTACATCATTCCTAATGAATAGAATTTCATTCGCATATAGGATAAGAAAAATCACATTTATGCCTTCCAATTTCGTGTACACGCATGGTTCATCCTTGTTTTGAATGAAACCGTAAAACTTTACAGTCTCATCAAAACGAATATTCCATGTTCTAGATGCCTGCTTAAGTCCATCAATAGACTTCTTAAGCTTGCAAACCATATGTTCCTGGCCTTTAGTAATAAAACCTTCTGGTTGGGACATATAGATGTCTTCGTTAAGATAATCATTAAGAAATTCCGTCTTGACATCCATTTGTCATATCTTATAGTTGTAATGACATGCAATGGTAAGGAGGATACGGATAGATTTAAGCACGTCTACTAGGGAAAAGATTTCATCATAATCGATTCTCTCTTTCTGAGTATACCCTTTCGCCACAAGCCTAGCTTTGAAGGTTTCCATCTTCCCATCCGCTCCTCTTTTCCTCTTGTATAGCCACTTACACCCAATGGATTTTATCCCTTCAGGTGAAGCTACAAGATCCAAAACCTGATTAAAGTACATAGACTCAAGCCCAGCTTATACATCCGCTCCCCTTTTCCTCTTGTATAGCCACTTACACCTAATGGGTTTTATCCCTTCCGGTGAAGCTACAAGATCCCAAACCTGATTGAAGTACATAGACTCAATCTCAGCTTTCATTACTTCATGCCATAGATATGCATCAACATCAGCAATAGCTTTTTCGTATCTAGTGGGATCTTGTTCCTGATAGTCAGAGACCAACTCAAAAGTCTCTCCTGTCAACCTTTTTAGAACTCTAGATATCCTCCCACTACGACAAAGCTCTGTTTGTACAGGTTCTTGAGGATGTGCCTCTTCTTGTTCCATAATTGGGTCTGAAGAAGTTGATTCCAAAGATAACTTCTTCTCGAGTTCCAATCTTATTGAACCTTTAGTAGATGTATTTTGATCATCCTCCAAGTATCTAGCATTGGTACTTACCAGTACTTTCTACTCCTTGGGATGATAAAAGTAACCTCCTTTTGTCCCTTTTGGATACCCAACAAAGTAACATAATTCTGATCTTGGTTCTAACTTGTCTTCCTTGATCAGTACATAAGTTGAACAGCTCCATATTCTGAGATAATTTAGACTTGACTTACGCCCAACCCACATCTCATAGGGTGTCCTAGGTACTGACTTGGAAGGTACTAAGTTTAGAATGCATGTCGCTGTTTCTAAGACATATCCCCAAAAAGATACCGAAAGAGTAGCATGAGATATAATGCTTCGTACTTTTTCCATTAATGTCATATTCCTTCTCTCAGCTACTCCATTCTGTTGGAGTGTACCCGGCGCAGAGAGCTAGGATACTATTTCATGATGTACCATGTAATCCTTAAACTCACCGAAAAGGTATTCTCTACCACATCTGATCGTTAGATTTTGATTAGTTTACCTGTCCGACACTCCACTTTAGCCTTAAACTCTTTGAACTTGTCAAAAGAATCAGACTTGCACCTCATCAGGCAGACATAACCAAACCTTGCACAATCATCTGTGAAAGTGATGAAATACTCAAAGCCCCCTCTAACTTAAGTAGGCAAAGGACCACACACATCAGTATGAACAAGACCCAATACTTCTTTGGCTCTATCAGCCTTTTAGGTGAACAACCTCTTAGTTATTTTTCCCATAAGGCAGGATTCACACAAAGGCCAACTTTTCAATCTTAATAAGCCCAATGGCCCATAATGGATTAACCTTTGAATCCTTTTTGAGTTAATATAACCCAACCTTAGATGCCAAATATATGAGTCATTGACATTGATCTTTCTTTTCTTACTTAAAGGTTCAGATTGAGTGTTATTTATTTGATTATTTGTAGGATTTAAAAAGAATAAATTTTCATATATGTGCCCTGTACATAAAACTTCTCCATTTCTACTGATAGTAATACCGGAATGGAAAGAACAGAATATCCATGATTTATTAGTTTTGCAACTGAAATCAAATATTGTCTAAAACTGGGTACATATAAATATTCTTTAATACAACTACTTTATTACAATAAAAAATAAGATCCAGCTCTCCCACTGCAAGAGCCCATACTCGTGCTCCATTTCCTACTCGTAGTCCATACTTACCCTTTTGGAGTCTTCTTGTCTTTCTAAACCCCTGTAAAGAGTTATTAATATGATCAGTGGCACCAGCACCAAAATCAACAATCCAAGTGAAAGTTGATCCAACCATTGAAATAAACTCCAGATAGAGAACAATACCTATAGGGTTTTTCTTGACCTGAAGTTCTGGACACTCCTTTTTTCAGTGTCCCTTCTGCCCGCATTTGAAGTATTTGCCTTTGAGCTTGTTGGGCTGGTTCTTGGGCTGGGCCTGTGCGTTTCCCTTCTTCTTTTTGAACTTCCTGAGCTTGGGCCCAATTCTAGAAGAAAAAGTCATAACAATCATAGCCTTGGTCTGTGGCTTCATGACCTTCTCCACTATTTAGAGCTCTCTTATTAACTCAGTTAAAGTCATGTTCAATTTGTTCATGTTGTAGTTCAACTTGAACTGAGTAAAAAAGCCCGACAAAGATTCAAGAACCATGTCCACTTACCTCTCGGGGTCAATAACTGCCCCTAAGACTTCCGCTTCCTCGAAAGCAGCAATTATTTTAAGCATATACTCCCCGACTGATGCTCCCTCAACCATCTTAGTGTTTATGATTGTCCTAAGAGCTTCCTACCTTGCGGACCGGCTCTTATCGGTGAACATCGTGGCTAATGATTGGCTAATGTCATATGCAGTAGCCATGTGCTCATGTTTTGACTAGAGCACATTAGACATGGAGGCCAACATGTAGCATCGAGCCATTTCATTGGTCTTCTTCCATGCTTTTTCAGCCTCATACTTCTCCGCGGTAGAACTCTCCCCGATAACATGACAGGTTTCAAAGAAGACATAGTTATACTTCTCAGTAATGAGTATTATATCCAAGTTCCTTTTCCAGTCTATATTATTTGGACCCGTTAGCTTATTCTCACAGAGAATAACGGCCAAAGGACTAAAAGAATCTCCACCAACCATTTCTGAAATATCTAAAATAAAAGAAAATTCAATTTGTGAAAAAATAAAATAATTTGTGACTTTATCCTCATATTAAATTCGATAATAGTTAACCCTATCACTATTATCATTAATATAATTAATTTGGCGCTTAGAAAAAATTGACATAGCTTTTTTGAAAGATTAACAGTTTTCTAAGCTAAGTATATTAACCACTACAAATTAATTTCCCTTCTAGGTAATAATCTAGAAAATAACTCCATCGTAGGATGATCGTTTCTTATCATTTCTATGGATATTCCTCGCACTATAACCTCCAATGTGGGCTGACCGATTATAGCACGTGTCTCGGGTTTTTAATTACATCCATCCATTAGTTCTAGATCCTTGTGGTATCCCCATCCTTTATGAGTTTACTCTCAGTGTGACACGAGGGGACCCACGATCTCTAATGAGGATCGTGATGGAAGCCATGGGGCCGTTGGAACCCTTTTTCCACTTAGTATTTTAAAATAAAGGTTTTTCTTAAAAAATATATTTTAAAATTTTCAATTAAGTTTTCTTTTAATTCAAAATAAAATATCTAAACCCATAAAAATTTCAATATCAAGGTCTATACCCTTTGAAAAAAAATTTCATGGATTAATTTTATTTAAATTAATACACTTGATAGTTTCAAAAATTTTCAATAAAATCGAGAGATTTTGATCTCAAGTTTAATTTGACAAAAACAAATTTTCTTGTTAAAATTCAATCAAAATGGTTTTCTATTTTAATTCACAAAAATATCTAAATTCAATATATTTTCTATGTCAAGGATAAAATCCTTTGAGAAAATATCCAAGAACTAATTTTTGTTCGAATTAAAATTAATCATTTGATTTAAGAAAAATATTTTTCTTTGTCAAAATTCCTAAAGACTTTGGTTTTTGAGAAAACAAGCACATAGGGTACAAAAAGAAATAAGCATGCTAAAAAATTGTAAACATTTTTATACTTTTCTATTCTTTTAACCTAAGTGTTCAAAAAATAGAATTAAACACATTAATTAATTAATGATCTTATTTAATTCTAAATTTCCTTTACTATTATTTTTCATGCAAAATATTCAAAGAATATTAACTATTGCAATCAAAATAATTTCGCCTAGTATGAGACCAAAAATCCAAAATTTTTTTAAAAAAAAATCGGGGTCGGGTCCAGTACACCCACCACACTAGATCACGGCCCATGAGAAAACCCATGGGCCGAATCCGGGTAGGTGCCCACGACCAAAATTTCTAACCGCAACTTCAATTTGCAAATTGAAAAGCTTCCTCACGCGCGGAGCGGCTCGGCTACTTACTGCAGCTTGCGGCTCCTCTCACAGCATTTGGCAGCTCGGCTCAACTGGCTCGGCTGGGTTGCACAATTCCTTCTTTTCCAGAATTTCTTTTGCGATTCTGAAGCCACTGTGCACACGGTTTTCCTTCCATTTTTTTTTATTATCAAAACTCATCCAAACAAGCATCTATGCCATTAAAAACACTAGGTTTACATGATATCTATGAAAGCAAGTAAAATATATTGTTCATATGCTTCTACTCGCGAAACTTACAGTGAAACTACCTATACCAGTAAATACGAAAGATCACAGATTTCAACCAAAACAAATATTTTCTTATTTTAGTTATGCTTAACATGCTTTTTACATTTGCCAAACCATAGTTCTGATACCAATTGAAGGCTTAAAATGGCAAAAATATTCAAAACAAAAGTATGTTAGGAAAATGAAAAATTTACCTCTGTGATTGAATGACCATTTTCGCATTGGTGTAAATATTTGTATAAGAATATTTGAGGTTAGTGGCTTACGTCCTTACAAATGTCTGTTGCGTCTTATTCACATAAAGCTTTTAATCTTCCAAAATGGTACCCATAGCACAGTCGGTGTAGGCTTAAAGGTTGGGTTTTGATAAGCCTTGAAGGCTTGGTCGAAATGGGTTTGCTTTTTGTGAATCAAAATGAACTACGAAGAGCTGTTTTTTTCTTTGCTTTTCTTCTGTCAATGAAAGCTCACATAATTGCCAAAAACTTTAGTTCCACTTCAATTCACTTTCATCCATTTGAATCCATCCCCGAGAGAGAAGACATTTGCATGCAAACAGAAAGCATCCATGCTTTCTATTATCTTGCACACGAAACAACACGGGTTCCATCTCGTGTTTTTTTAATTAATTTATTTATTTATTTATAATTTTATTTTACCCTTGGTCTTATTTATTGGGCCAGATAATATTATTTATTTTTGGATTTGAACACCTATAAATAATAAATCTCAATTATTTATTTTTTGAGTTTTGTTAAATAGCTCAATAAATAATTAACAAGTCCAAATAGACCAATATAAAATTTCATACCTTTTATCCAGTTTATATCCAGATTAATTTTTTAATTGTTTAATCTGGACCTTGAGCCCTGAATAATTAATTAACCAATTAAATTAGATAAAATAAATACTCTCTCTCGAACCTTTTATTTTATTCTAGTCCAATAATAAATTAGATTAATAAAATAAAATTCCATAATTATCAAGACCAATTTTTTAACCCAAATCTTTTATAATTTAAGGGTCATTCTGGAGACCAAAAAACACATTGCCTTGTCTACTAAAATGATCAAAATGCTCATACTGTATAAATAACTATATTTTGTATTTTAAATATTTTCTAATATCACCATAAGAAAATATTAACCCCAAGGACAATGCTGTGTTAGTAAAGTCTTCGGCCTACAGATGTAATGACTAAAATACCCCTCTACGCATCGCCGTGCAATTAGAGAGGAAGAGTGTACTAACACCTCTCTAATAGACATCTACCATCCTTAGACCTTTAGTCCAATGATCCACGACTCCTAGAATGTTTCCACTTTCTAAGAGAGCTACCCTAAAGTAAACATCTAAGTCAGGTTCCCCAGGGCCCTAGATAATTAGATCATTTGAACAGTCACAAGGGGTGATATAGAGTAGAAGCTATCTTGTACAAGTCTATCTTAACTAACTAGTCACACATATCCAACATATAAGTATATTGGTTTTACAAATGAACCTCAATTACAGTACATTAAAGTATATGCTTCTAGTTTCGTCAGACTACCAACTCATACTCAAGCAGTAGAGTATTAGTCCACGTTGTAGCATTAATAGTCTGGGTTTCTTTTAAATAGTACTTTTAGAAACCACTATTATAGGTCATGTTCTACGTATTCGAAATACGCTTATGCTATAAAGTCAGTGGACTACTCACTGGCTAAAGGTAAGCCATTATCCATTTGAAATTCATACCACAATAATCTATACATGATGAGATTCTCATTCTCATCAATCGGTTAATAACAAATATTTATGTGTTAAGTAAACCGTGAACCATACCTTACTGTAAAAGACCACCATTCACATGGATCACTTACTTAAACACAATGGGTCATTTCCAAATGAAAATCGTGCACAAATAAAATGTAAATTCACAAACAAATTTTGAGAATAAATTTTTTTATTAATAAATTCGATAATTACATCAGATAAACTAGTCTAGATGGCATATATTCCAACAAATGCAAGCAGCTTGATACAACTTTTAAAAACTAACTCTGGTCTAAAATGGTCTCTTTTTGTTCAGAAACACAAAAGCGTCTAGTAGGATCCCAAGGAATCAAGACTAATATATTTAGCATAATTTTCTTCTCTCTAATTTTTTTTACATTTTATTTTCAGGATAACCTGCTATTGCCTTGTCGAATTGAAATACAATTTAAAACTTTGAAACAAGGTCTGAACTAGAAGGCAATCAAGACAACATGAACTGTACAAAATCCATTATCCTATACCATCTGAAGCTACTACACTTTATCTTTATCAAGGAGCATGTATAGTATCATATCAATATCTTACTTTTTAATACTTAACCCATCTTGATTTTTGTTGAAAATGGCAACTTTAGGAGTTCATATTTTTTGAGCTCACGATTGGTTAGCTTAAAACAACTTTTGGGAGTTATTTTTGACATATTGGAGATTGTCTTTGACTACAGTAGAACCATTTTAGTGGTGAGAAACCATAATTAAAGGACATTAAAGTTGAGTATTTAACCATTTAAAAACTCATGTTCTATATGAATCTCACATGAAAAAAGTTGAGGATTGTTGGAGCCTTTATATGTTGAAAGGTTTTCCATGGACTTGAAACAAAGCCCAAGGTAGTAGTCTATACTATCACACACGCATGCCACCCAGCCCCACTCTGGTTAGACATGTTTCACACTCTTCTTCTTTTTTTTGTTCCAATTAATTCTAACTTGTACAGGAAATTGAGAGAAAGGACGAAGCAATTAACTAATTAGATTAAGTCTCCTAGTCTGCATCAGTTTTGAGTTTCCTGAGGCTATTTCACACTCTTTTTTTATTTTGTCCAAATTAATTCTAACTTGTACAGGAAATTAAGAGAGAGGGGGAAGTAATTAATTGATTAGCTTACGTTTCCTAGTTTGGATCAATTTCAGGTTTCCTGGGCCTATTCAACATATCTCTTCTTTTATTTTGTCCCAATTAAATCTAACTTGTGCAGGAAATTGAAAGAGAGGAGGAAGAAATTAACTGATTGGTTTAGGTCTCCTAATCCGGATCAATTTTAGGTTTCCTAGGTCTATATATATATATTTTTTTGCTGACAAGAAATATACAGTGGCCTCTCTAATTTTCACAACTCTTTCTCCCTCTCTGCTCTATATTTTTTCTGACTTGGGAAACCGGTGAACTAATGAGGCTTTCGAGGTGATCGTTGTTGGTATGCATCAACGGCGATCTAAGACCGTCTTATCCTGTAAGAAAAGTTGTTGTACCTATCGCATCTGTAAGTGGGATGAATAACTTCTCAAAGGCAAATCAGTATTAAACTGGTGACTAGTTCTACATTTTCAGAGATAAGTTTTTGGTTTACGTATCAAATTCGTTTATTGATTTGTTTATCTCTGGTTGGTTGTTTCATACTTAAACTATTTGGCCTTGCCGACATATAATAGTTGTGTTTGTTAGAGTCCTGGTTGGATATAGGTAGTGCTTGTTTAATTTTGTTGAATTGCCTGTCTATGCTCTTCGTTGTTGTTTTCTAACAATTTTGTATCCTTTACTATGTTTTTCTCGGGTTACACTACAAAAAACGGACAAATACGATGGAACTGTGAGGATTGGAAAAAATAGAGAGCATGCACGGGAGACAAAAATGGAGGAAATAACAACATGAACAAATAACAGCAATAGCATGGAAGCCTTAAAACCATACCTCTCAGTGCTTTAAACCTTGAAGACTGTGGGAAAAGCATTGAATCATAGGAACAGCTTCCTCCTTCCCATTTGATGAAGCCTCCGGTGCAAAAACTGTCAACCTTCCACTTCACCTCCAGTGCAATGAATGCTAGGCTCTTCAGTTCTCAGAATATTCCATAGCCTAACCTTGTTGGTGAATACAGAATTTGGGTGAGGAAAAGCCATAGACTCTATCATCCCGGTTGGCTTTGTTTGCTTCTTATGTAAACAAAACAAAACCAAGAAATAGAGAACCAAGAAACAGAGAACCAAGAGTCACGAGTGGCAGAGGGTCACAAGAGGGAAATGAAGCCTGGTATTTCAAAGGTTATTTTCCCACACAGAGAGCCGTGAGTGAAGCCAAAAATATTTATTTTTTAATTTCTTTATTTTTAATTAATTACTCTGATAACAATATCCCCCGGGATATAATATTTCAAATCCCTGAATATTATTAACCGAGTAAGATTTAGCTTCACCCTAAACTCTTCTGAACTATGTCTAGAAAAATTCTATGATCCAAGCTATTGGGCCAAAATAATATTTATTATTTTTCTTGGACCCGAAAATTCCAAAATAATAAACATTAATTATTTATTCCTTGGGCCAATAAATAATTAATGTGCCCAAATGAACTAAAATAATTAAAATTTAATTATTTATTTCTTGGGATTAAATAAATAACCCAATAAATAATTAAGTATTACTTATTTCCCACTAGTTTAAGCCCAGGTTAATTTTTCTAATTATTCAAACTGGACCTAGGCCTTGAATAATTAATTAACCAATTAAACCAGATAATAAACTTCTCTCAATTTATTTTATTCCAGTTTAATAATAAATTAGACTTCCTGAATAAAATAAAACCTTTTTTAACTGAGACCAATTCCTCAATCCAAAAATAATTAGGACTTGCATGCTATTCCGAGGACCAAAAAGACACATCGCCTTGGCTACTAAAATGACCAAAATACCCCTACTATATAAATAGCTGTATTTTGCATTTTAAATATTTCCTAATATCACCATAAGGAAATATTAACCTCAAGGACAATGCTGCATTAGCAAAGTCTCCGACCTACAGGTGACATGACTAAAATACCCCTCTACACATCGCCGTACATTTAGAGAGGAAGAAGTGTACTAACACCCCTCTAAATGACATCTACCATCCTTAGGCTTCTAGTCTAATGATTCACGACTTCTTGGAGTGTTTTTGCTTTCTAAGGGAGCTATTCTAAAGCAAACATACAAGTCATGTTTCCCAAGGTCTTAGATATTTAGATCATTTAGACAACCACAAGGGGCGATATAGTGTAGAAACTATCTTGTACAAGTCTGTCTTAACTAATTAGTCACACATACCCAACATGCAAGTATATTAACCTTACGATAGAACCTCAACTATAGCATATCAAAGCATATGCTTCCAGCTTCGTCAGACTACCAACTTATGCTCAAGTCGTAGAGTACTAGTCCACATTGTAGTGATAGTAGTCTAGGTTTCTACCATATAGTACTTTTTAAGAAACCACTACTACAGGTCCTGTTCTACGTATTTGAAATACGCTTATGTCATGAAGTGAGTGGACTACTCACTAGATAAAGGTAAGCCATTCCCCATTTGGAATTCATAACATAATAACCTAAATATAATGAGATTCTCATTCTCATCAATCGGTTAAGAACAAATGTTTATATGTTCAAATAACTCATAATCCATACCTTACTGTGAAAGACCACCATTCACATGGATCACTTATTTAAACACAATGGGT
This sequence comes from Voacanga thouarsii, assembly GCA_026120185.1. Classification (NCBI taxonomy): domain Eukaryota; kingdom Viridiplantae; phylum Streptophyta; class Magnoliopsida; order Gentianales; family Apocynaceae; genus Voacanga; species Voacanga thouarsii. The sequence continues at coordinate 3,292,647 of JANUWF010001117.1, forward strand.
TTTTTTCAAACGAAATTGTGCACAAATAAAAAGTAAATTCAGAAACGATTTCTGAAATAAATTCTTTTATTAAAACATTAGATTTTTGTATATCAAAAACCTAGTTTAAGAGGACATATTCCCAATAATCTCCTACTTGCACTCTAAGACTAGGTAAGTCCATAGGTGCCCATCCCTATGGCGTCTAAGTGTCTCTTGAAGACCCTCTCAGCCAAAGGCTTGGTGAATGGATCTGCTAGATTGTTATTTGAGGTAATTTGTTCCACCACGACTTCCCGTCTTTGGATGAAATCCCGGATTATGTGGTACTACCTCTTAATTTGCTTCCCCTTCTTGTGGTTCTGAGGTTCCTTGGATTGCGATACTACGCCAGTGTTGTCGCAATACATCACAATTAGTTTGTCCATACGTAGCACGACTCCAAATTCTAAAAGGAACTTCCAGAGCCAGACTGCTTCCTTGGATGCCTCTGAAGCTGCCATATACTCAGCTTCCATGGTTGAGTCAGCAATGTAAGATTGCTTGATACTCCTCCATGAAATTACTCCTCCAAACAAGGTGAAGACATATCTACTAGTGAATTTTCTCTCATCCTTATCCACCTGGAAGTCTGAGTCTGAGTCTGTGTATTCTGTAGGAACCAAGTCATCAGCCCTGTAAACCAGCATATAATCTCTCGTTCCCTTGAGGTACTTGAGAATATGCTATACAGCTTGCCAATGAACCTCCCCAGGGTTTGACTGATATCTGCTAACTAAGCCTACGGAAAAGCAGATATCTGTCCTAGTATACAGTATGCTTGGAGTTTTCTTCTAGAAATCGTTTCTAGAAGACGAAGGAGAACATAAAAAAAAAAAAAAAAGTTTTCTTTTGCCCCAAGTCGTGGCTTATTAGGAGCCAAACTGCGGCTTAAGGCACCAAAAATTCCTAAGCCGTAGCTCGCATAGGCCATCGCGGCTCACATGAGCTTTTTCCATGATCATGGGGAGGATGTATATCCAGGATGAAATTTTGTCTGATTGTATGTTTGATATAAAAAAAAATTCTTCTCCTTTCCATTTCATTGGTTTTTTCTTTCGGTTGCCCGCGCAAGTTGTTTTTTTTCTTTTTCCACTCAACGCCTAAAGACTCCTAGAAATTATGTTTTGGTACTAACCAATATTAATTTCTAAAATTGGTTTTGGAAATTAATATATATTATCTAAAACAGTGGTTTTAGATATGTAAAAAAAAATGCTTTTTTTTTATCTTTTCTAATTTTGAGAATCAGTTCTAATAATGATTAGAGTTTGTTTGGAACCTATGATTTGTGATAAAATTATATTTTGAAAATTAATATATTTTCTAAAATTTGATTTTAGATTATATATTATTATTTAATTCATAAAATATGATTTTAGCAATTAATAAATTTTCTAAGATATTGATTTTAGATTTTATCCTAATTAAATTTCTAGAATTAGATTTTAGAAATTAAATCTAAAAATATTGATTTTATATTTTATCTTAATTTAATTTATAGAATTTAATTTTAGAAATTAAATCTAAATTTGTTTTATTTCTTCCAAATAGAGATTTTAGAATAATAAAATTATATGTTTAATTTTATTTAAGCATAATTAATGGCATGGTGGATGGTTATGGACTAAAACTCGAATTATATTTGTACATGTATTTTTACAGTTTTGGTTTAATTAAATAAGACCTACAAGTCCTGCCTTCTCTAAAACTCTTGTATAATTCTCTTATCATCTAACTCCTCTCGAATGTAACTCAAGGTTTCTCAATTTAGGAAATTTATGTAATTAGAGTATATAGGTTAGATAGGGATAGAATTATGTTAATTTTAGAGATGACGACCAAAACAAGGCGAGATGGTAAGATCTTCTACTTAAAGCATGCATGAACACATAGGATTAACCATATTAATTTCCTCTTTGGCTCAAATAAATTAATTTAGGAAAAGTCCATAACCATTTCATGCAATCGCTTTATTACTATGATTATTAATTTGTGTGATTTATTGATATATTTATGCATGTCATTTGATGAAATCACTAAAAGGAATAAATCTCTCAATTAATATATTAAACTTAGTTCATTTTAATATAGTAAGAACGAGATCCGTTTTTCGAGACCATGTTGTTGGGCTAACCCAAGCCTGCTCGACATCGGACATGTTCAAGTTATGGAATTAAATTCTTGATTAATGGGTCGGATTTAACTAATTTTCTTATCCTGATTGGGCTAACTCAAGTATAAAAAAATTTAGAAGAAATATTGGGGTAGCCCAAAAGGCTTTACGATTAAAAGATATTAATCACCTAATAATCCAGTAATTGCATACGATGTAATTGGTATTGGATACCTATCATTGAACTCAAGGGTAACTTGTTGGGCAAACCCAAGATTATTTTTGAGGAGTTTAGATACCAGTCTACTAGGAAAACTTCCAACGGGCTTTCCCGAATTAATAGTGGGGGCTATTGGTTTGAGTAAAATAGTAGAACAACAATTCGATTAATTAAAGACCTAATTATTTGCATTACATGTGCATATACAGCTAACTAATGTTTTCTATCTTTACATCTAGGTCTCATGCATCATGTCAACCAACCTAAACTTACGTAGTATCTTGGAGACCAACAAACTAACTAAATCGAACTATCTCGACGGGTATAGAAACTTGAGAATTGTTCTTAAGTCGAAAAAGTTACTCTACGTGCTAGATACTCCTATTCCGCCACCACTAGCTCAAGAAGCTTATGTTGATGAGTATGCTGTTCACAAGAAGTATTAGGAGGACAATGATATGACATCATGTATCATGCTGCCGTTAATGACTCCTGAACTACAAAAACGGCATAAGCTTATGGATACTCAATCGATGATTCTCTATCTTTGAGCCAGAACAAAGAGATATGAGATCTCGAAACAACTGTTCCATTGTACAATGGCTGAGGGTGCTTCTGTGTCTACTCATGGGCTGAAGATGCTAGGCTTGATTGAGAAGTTTGGATCTCTTGAGTTTGTGATGGATCATGAATTAAGTGTTGACTTAATTCTACAATCTTTACCTAATAATTTTTCACAATTTGTGATTAACTATAAGATGAACAAGATTGAGTCCACCATTTCTGAGTTGATCAATCTTTTCAAGACTGTGGAGTCCTCTATGAAGAAATATTCCAATGCGGTCTTGGTGGTAGAATCTTCTTCTTTCAAGAAGAAAGTTCAAAGGAAGAAGAAGAAGGTTCCTACAAAGCTCAAAATTGGTGTGAAGAAGAAGGATGTAGCCACCAAAGGCCCATGCCATCACTATGGCAAAATGGGCCACTGAAGGCGTAATTGCAAAGCCTACTTAGAGATCGTTAAGGAAAAGAAGCAGAAGGAGAAGCTTACGGGCACTTCTAATTCTACTCCTAGTATGTTTATGATTGAGATAAATACTGCATTTAGAAATGAGATATGGATATTGGATACCGGATGTAGATCTCATTTGTGTAATAACTTGTAGGAACTAAAGGGCAGTAGAGGGCCAGAGAAATGTGACATGGACTTGTGTACTGCAAATGGAGCAAAGGTTACCGAACTTGATGTGGGGACATACGAGCTGAATCTGCCTTTAAGATTAGTTTTAAAACTGCAAAACTGTTATTTTGTACCAATTTTAATGAAAAATATTATCTCAATTGCTTGCTTATATTTGTATGGATTTCATTTAATATTTAAGAATAAATGTTGTTCTTTTTCATTGAATGATATTTATTATGGTTCTACAACTTTGGTTAATGGTTTATATGTTGTAGACATGAATAATCCAATTCTCAATATAAATAATAAGAAACTAAATATTGATAACCCAAACACCTCTTACTTATGGCATTATCATTTAGGCCATGTAAGCGAAAATCGTGTTTCTAAGTTATACAGGCTTGGTGACTTAGGGTTATTTGATTATAAATCATATGGCACTTGCAAGTCTTGTTTACTAGGTAAAATGGCTAAAATTCTTTTTTTTTTCTAGAAAAAGAGAAAAGGTCAAAGAGTTATTAGAACTTATACATTCTAATATATGTGGCCCAATGTCTATACAAGAAAGAGAAGGTTATAACTATTTCATAATTTTTATCGATAATTATTCACGATATAGGTATTTATATTTAATAAAATACAAATCTTAAGCTTTTGAAAAGTTCAAAAACTTTAAGAATAAAGTAGAGAAACAACTTGGCAAAAGTATTAAGACTCTAAGATCGGATTGAGGAGGTGAATATTTAAGCCAAGAGTTTTAGGATTATTTTATAGATAACGGGATATTATTTCAATGGACTCCGTTATATACACCTCAACATAACGGTGTATTTGAGAGAAGGAATCGAACTTTTCTAGACATGGTACGGACCATGATGGCTTCTTCAGGCTTGCCAAAATCATTTTGGGGGTACACACTAGAAACTTCTGTTTATATTCTAAACAGAGTTTCGTAAAAAACGATTGATATCACCCTATTTGAGATGTTTTTTCGTAAGAAACTAAAGTTATCATACTTAAGAGTATGGGGTTGCCCTGCCTTTATCAAAAGGCCACAATCAAACAAACTTGATAGTAAGTCTGATAAGTTTTTATTTGTAGATTATCTGAAAGAATCTTTCGGGTATTACTTCTATTTCCTCTCCGAAAATAAAGTGTTTGTTTTGAAGTATACTGTCTTCTTAGAGAAGGAGCACTTACTCAAATGGGACAGTAGTTGTAAAATTAAATTTAGTGAAGTCCAAGAAGAACAAACAAATAAGGATCAATCATCTAATCCCACATTTATTGAGAGAATAGATGAACCTTCTACTACACAAGATTCTTGTAGGTCAAGTAGAATACATGTAGCACCTGAGAGATATAAATTTCTCATTACTGACTATAATGACGTATTACTTTCAGATGAAGATGAGACTACTACTTACAAGGAAGTTCTAAATAGTTCAAAATCTGACAAATGACTTGAGGCTAAGAAGGCAGGGATGGATTTCATGTACGATAACCAAGTATGGACTTTGGTTGATCCACCCAAAGGAATCAAACCTATTGGGTGTAAATGGATTTTTAAGAAGAAAACCGACATGGATAATAATGTATTTACCTATAAAGTACGACTAATGGCTAAGGGTATCATCAATAACATAGTATTGATTATAACGAAACGTTTTCGCTAGTATCCATGTTAAAATCCATCAGGATACTCTTAGCCATTATCACTCATAATGATTATGAGATTTGATAAATGGATGTGAAAACAACTTTTCTAAATGGAAATTTGACTGAGGAAGTGTATATGACATAACTTGAGAATTTCACATCCAATAATAGCACAAAAGTGTGCAAGCTGCAAAGGTCCATTTATGGACTTAAGTAAACTTCTAGGAGTTGGAACATTCGTTTTGATGAAACAATCAAAGAGTTTGTTTTTATTTAAAACATGGATGAGCCTTGTGTGTACAAGAAGGTTAGTGGGAGTGCAATCGTTTTCTTATTACTTTATGTAGATGACATATTGCTAATAGGAAATAATGTACCTATTCTTCAATCAGTTAAAGTTTAGTTGTCCAAGAAATTCTCCACGAAAGACCTTGGAGAAACAACTTATATTTTTAGAATTAGGATCTATAGAGATAGGTCAAACAAGTTGTTAGGTCTTTTACAGTCTACATACATAGACAAAGTGCTAAAGAGGTTTAGCATGGATCAATTCAAAAAGGGATTTTTACCCATGTCCTATGGGATAAGCCTTTCAAAGTCAATGTCTCCCAAGACACACATTGAAAGGGATTACATGGGTAAGATTCCATATGTCTTGGCAATTGAATCTATCATGTACGTTATGATATGTACAAGGCCTAATGTATCGTGTGTTTTCAATTTAATGAGTAGATATCAATCTGACCCTGGTGAGAGTCATTGGGTGGCTGTAAAGAACATCTTTAAGTATTTGTGAATGACTAAAGATGTGTTCTTAATTTATAGAAAAGGTGATTTTAAAGTAAACGGGTATACAAATGTTAGTTTCCAATCTGACAAAGATGATTTCAAATCACAATCTGGCTACGTGTTTACGTTGTGTAGAGGGGTAATAAGTTGGAAGAGTTCCAAATAAGAGGCTATTGTCGACTCTACGACTGAAGTTGAGTGCATAGCCGCTTTGAAGTAGCTAAGAAAGCCATTTGAATCAAGAAGTTCGTGTCAGAACTGGGTGTGGTCCCTAGCGTTGTTGGTCTAATATCATTGTATTGTGACAACAATAGAGCCATTACACAAGCAAAGGAGCCACGGTCTCACCAATGATCCAAACACGTACTACGATACTATCAGCTGATATGAAAAATCATAGATAAGAATAATGTAAAGATAGAGAGAGTTCCCACATATGCGAATATAGCTGACCCGCTTACAAAAGCACTATCCCAAAAGAAACATGATAGGAATGTTGAGTCATTCGGTATTAGAAACATAAATGATTGGCTCTAATACAAGTAGGAGTTTGTTAGTGTTGTGTCCTAGAGGCAATCACTTGTACTTTGTATATGACACACTTGTTTTATAATACAAGGTATTATTTATCTTTCGATTTGTCTTCTTTACTTTCATGTAAAATAACTATTAGATAAAGTCCCTAGTACAACTCTGTGTTAAGGAAATCATGATAGAGATCATGATGTGAGATTCTTACTATACTGAATTGTGTTAGTACTTAAATAATCCCTAGCCGTAGTATTAACGAGATATGACATCATTACTGCGTTAAGACTAGCACGTGTTAGACTTCCTGATCTAATTAGGCGGTAGTTCTCATATCCGTGAGTATTGAGATACTCAAAGTTAATACATGGATACTTGTAAATAAACAAGTACATTGGATTACTTGACTACGAGATAATCACTTGGATAACTCTGTAATACCTGTGATAGAATCTCATTATAGCAAACGTGCAAGTATCTTTAGACTTGACGTCTTAATCATAAGGACGTTTAGATTAATTCATATTTTGCTACCAATAGATTGAGAAACCTAATAGGTCACACACAATAGAGAATTGAGTGCTTGTGTTGTTATTTGATAACATTACTGGGTTGATTGTGAAAAGAAGAAGTTGCTATGGTCAAATTATAATTAGTTATAATTTATAGGCTATATTGTAATTAATAAAAATCATATTAACAATTGGTAATTAAGAATTCATGATTGCTATGGATTCTGATTACCAAAATAATGAAGGAATATATATATATATATATATATATATATATAAATGTATGTATATACACTTCATGGGTTAAGGGATTTTTGGAAATTACACAATTTTTCCCTTTGGAAACCGGAGAGTTCTTTTCCTGAACAACATCATCTTCTCAATAGAGTATACCCTAGCGGCCAAGTGGTTTTGCTAGCACAAAAAATGCCAACGTGTTCTTGAGCACAATTCTTATGTGGATATTGTTAGAAGGAGTCTTACACTTAGACTCCAATGGCAATAACGAGGGGATCTGGTATTGCTGGATCGCGCCACGAACAAAAGAAAAATTTTCAATCCCTGAGGCTTTCACGTGAGGCAATATGTTCACCCATTTCAAATCCTTTTACGCAAAAATGAGATCGTCGGTGGGAATTCTTGTTTTATTCCGCTGCGCAACTTGTATTTACATGATAAGGATTCCTAACAGGAGCTACATCCAGGTTGGTACTAAATTTTCTTCTCTATCATTCATCATGAGATTATTACACTTAAAAGTCCTCAATGGGTGATCGAATAAATCCGTTGACATTTTACTTGAGCTTCTAACAGATGTTTTTTAGTGAGATGGAAGTGAAAATTACCAAAAATTACTACAAAGCTAGTAAGATAATGAATGTGTTAGAATTAGAATGCAAAATCTGGGGTACTTGTCCAAACGATTGCATGCCATTACTTGTTGTGAGGTATGCAATGCTCCGAGGTACAAGAAAGAAGGCAGTACAGTTGCATACAAATGTGTTAGGTATTTTCGATCGACTTTGAGGTTGAAGCCATTATTCATGTCTCATAAAACTGCATCTCTTATGAGGTGGCATGAAGAATGTTGTGTAAAAGATGGAGTTTATAGACACCTAGCTGATTCTGAAGTTTAGAGAAAGTTTGATGGGTCGTATTTGGAATTTTCAAGTGACTATCGAAATGTTAGACTTGGATTGACTTTGGATAGATTTAGTCCATTTTCAAATACGGACATACTACATGGTACTTTGCATGTTGTCTTAATACTTTACAATTTGCCACCGTGGCTATATATAAAACAACCTTATTTTATTTTGTCAACTCTTATTGATGGCCCCAAGTGTCTACAGAACAAGATTGATATTTTTTTGTAATCATTGATTGGGGAGTTAAAAGAATTATGCCATAATGGTGTGATTACTTATGATGCTGGAGCAAAAAAAAAATTCTATTTGCTTGCAGCTATTATGTGGACCATAAGTGATTTCCTAACTTATAGTAACCTCTCTGGATATAGTGTCCATAACAAGAGGACTTCTCTGATATGTAGTGTTAACTATTTATCTTATCAGTTGCCTAATAGCGGTAAATATTGCTTCTTATATTATCGAGGATATCTTGAACCGTCACATAAGCTCTGTAGGGACAAAGTTTCTTTCTATGGTAGAATGGAAATATGACAAGCACAAAAAAGATGTACAGGGACAAAAATTTTGGCACAACTTAAGGGTTGTTTAATAGAATAAGTAATAGATAATGTGAAAGTCAGAATGCAACTTAACTACAAATGGAAGTTTGGCATAAATCCATATAATTGGAAGAAGTAGAGTATTTTTCGGGAGCTACCATATTGGAAGTGTAACACCCTACAACACAAGTGCCCAAAGAGAGTGGGAATGTCACCTCGTCTAAAAGACCAAGGGTCTTTATAACTAGAAAAAGAAATATAAAAAGTCAAAATAACTCAAATCTTGTTACAAAGAAAAACAATGACCACAAGTCTCTCAGATTACATAAAACGAAACAGTCCTCAAATAGAAACAAAATTATTATAAAAAAAAAATTCAAGATGGTAATCCTTTAATAGGCGTAACCTTGCTAAAACTGGTAGATCTTGAAATATGACATCAAAAGAATGTGAGAAAAACATCTCAATAAAGCCTGTGTGTGCATATAACTAAAAAAAAAATGAATTTCATGAATGCACTTTGAAATCGTTTATCAAGAGTGAATTACAAGTCATACATTTTCCATATCAATGTGAGTGGTAATTATCACAACGGAACAAAATCACAGAGATATTTATTATATGAAAACCACTTAAAATATGCGGTTGTGAAATCTTGCATTATAACCTTGCCGTGAAACCCTGCACCATGACAAATACTACGAAACCCTACATCACAGCGTAGTGGGTATACGGCCCACTGGGTAAGATACTCCTCCATCTCTTACCCTAACTTACCGAATGTCCATCCCAGATCATCAACCTACTTAGAATGAGGTGTTAGCTTGGACTGGCCTAACCTTCTAGGACTGTCACCTTTTTCAAATAGAGTTCACCTCTCAAAAGTGGCCTCCTACTGAAAGACTTGCCCAACTCTTCAAAAGCTAGTCCTAGAGACCTGCTCTTATTGAGTACACTACGTTTCAATACATCAGAATCCAATCTCAGTGAAAAATATTTCCAACATACTTGGTCATACAATCAAAAATTCCAAATGATTAGCTATAAAACCGTTTTACAATAAAAAATGATTTTCTAATAAAATCCCTGTCTGATAGAAAACTTATAATGAGAAGCAGTTAAGCTTGCATTCCAGATAATCACGTCATTGAGATAATAAATATTTCTAAATGACTTACAATTCGGAGCTTTTATATCAATATTTAATGCAAGAACTTACAGGTCAAGTTATTCCAAACTCTTGAATTAATGAGTTGCTCCTCGTGCTTGGATCCCACTCTCGTCTAAACAAGAAGATTATAAATCCTCAATCAAACACTATCTTACTAGGCACAAATGGGACTCCAACAAATGAACAGGAAATGATTATCCAAACGGTAGGAGGATAATACACTTTATATAGTTAGTAATAAATATGTACCACTTATTATCAAATAACGCATAATAAATAAATAAATAATAATAATTTAGAAATTAATAGCTAAATAATAATTACCAACTTGATGACTATTAATTAATATCAAATAGCATTAATGTACAAACAATAGCTACAGTTTATAATAATGATAAGTGATGGTATCCGAACAAAATTATAACAATAATAACAAAAATAATCCTATTACGTAAGAAATGAAATCTCTTAATAATCATAATAAAAAAAATCACACATATATATCTATATGTATATATATTCTAAATTATATGATAAGGATTATATTTGAAATATTATAATTTTAATATTAACAACGAATTCACGATTAACTGTGTAATTAAATTGATAAGCTTAGTAATTATTTGAGTAATCAAATAACAACGTAATAATAATATTAATAATAATAGTGGTAATAATAATGATAATAATAATAACTGTAGTAATATCAACAACAATAACAGTACCATAATGATAGTAATACCGATAGCATCAACAATAGCAACTATATTTATTTATAACTAAATTTCCATATTACCAACAATTGATATCAAATATAGATTTATGCTGGAGTCACTTAGAAGAAACCGTCCCACAGATTAGGAAATCATAGCCATCACATAATGATTAGATTATATAATTCTCTCTAATAAAACACTTATCAAATCCTTTCCAAATTTTCCTTATGTTCCCACCGAAAAGATTAGATCTAACTCCCAGAATAGATAAAGCTTCACAAGCACCAGTTAACCTTATTCTTGCCTACCCCAGCAAACGAGATACACCCTCAATATTCACAACCTCATATTTTAACCATATCTATATCATACCCATCCATACATAACAGCTAGAGTAAGATTTTCGGCTTATCTCAGAAGATCTAAAAGCATGAGTGTTTTAATCAGCAATGCAGGCTATCCACCTTCCTTACGAGAACTATGTTATTATCCCCTTGCTAATCGGTGTGTTCGATTGGCCATGAGAAAGAAAAGAAAATTAGGCTTGTGGTTTATTTGATAAAATTTTAGGGAAGAAAAGAAAGGATCTAGAACAGTGGAAGCAATTCAACTTGTGGAGGATTTGTGAAAGTCGAAAGTATGAGTTTGGTCGAGAGTATTGGTTATGAATATTGGTGCCTGTGATTGATGTGTCGGTGGAGTTTGGTCTGTAAGTTTGGGCCTAGCGAGGATTCTTGGGCCTAAAAGATAGGTGAATGTGATACTCCAATCCCACATGAAATTGAGATGAGAAGTGTGAATGGTATATAAGGATGTATCTAAGTACCTATTGTTAATTTGGAATATCCATTTTGGCCCAACGAGGACGGCGGCAAAGTAGTTAACCATGGGTGTTGCTAGACCCATAGTCGTGCTCTCTGATTCGTAGGCACGGGGTGTGACATTTGGTATCAGAACAAGTAACTAACCCTCGGTATAGAAACAAAGTACTACACCGTGCACGATAGGAGCCACCTCTAGAATCCCATGCCACCTGATTAGTCTTGGATTTGGCTCCTAAGTATGGGCCCATCGAGGACGTTTGGGCCTAAAAGAAGGGTGAATATGATGTCCCAATCCCACATGGGATTGGAATGAGAAGTATAAATAGTATATAAAGATGGGCCTAAGTGCCCATTATCAATTTGGGATATCTATTTTAGCCTAGCTAGGTCGACGGCCAAATAGTTGATCGTATTTGCTGCCAGGCTCATAGTCGCACTCCCTGGTTCAGGGGCACTAGACGTAATAGAGAGAGCAATTTAATGAGGTATAATCTTGACCAAATGTACATAGAGAAAAATTTTGTAAATAATCTATTGTATACAATATTGGGTGATAGTTATTCTTCTAAAGATAACTTCAAAGTTCGTCAAGACTAGCTCATTATACAATGAGCAGGTCAGAAGTTGAAATTTTTTTTATAGTATTGAAGGAATTAAGAGTTCTCGATGGCTATTATTCTAATATTTTGCGTTGGATAAACATGAGGAGAAAGACTTTAAGAGGTTTGAAGAGTCATGATTCTCATATTTTACTCCAACAATTAATCCTATTAGGTGCCATGCCCGCACAACTTTGTCCAAGAATGTAGTGCAACTATTGATTAAGATTACTTCATGTTTTAGGCAACTGTATTCCAAATTTAACAAAGAGAGGCATCTTGAGTATCTTCAAAACCGTTTTGCAATTACAATATGTCTTCTTGAGAAGACATTCATCCAATTTTTTTTTAATATAATAGAACATTCATCAATACATTTAGTCGATGATGCATTATTAATTGGCCCAGTTCAATGTCAATGGATGTTTTCGGTTGAAAAGTACTTGAAAACTCTTAAGGGTTACTTGCGCAATTGTGGTCCGCCTGAAGGTTCGATTACTAGTGGGTATTTAATAAAAAAGTGTATGACATTTTTCGGACAGGCTCCAGAGATTGGGGGTCCAATCAGGAGATAGCTATAGTACTTCTATTGCAGGTCCCAGTTGTATGGGACCTTCTTCCTCGGCCCTAATGCCCAGGTTTGCTAAGTTGTTAGGAAGTAGCTTAAGAGAAATTGATCTATGTGATTGTTGAAATCATATTAAAATTTTATTTTTCTTAACTATTTTGTATTAATTTTTTAATTGTTATTTTGTAGGTTTCACATCGAGGAGTTCTCTCGGAGAGTGAAAAGTTACCCTATAACACCCCACTACCTACTTACTAAAAAAGGGTAGGGATGTCACTCCGTCCAAAGGACAAGAAATCTTTATAACGAGATAATAAAAGACTTATACAAAGAAATACCTAAAAAAAAACATAAACGTTTTACAATCCAAATAAAACATATACAGCATCTCAAAATATAGAATAACAGAGTAACTATCTCTGAATAAAATAAATAATTGTCAAGTTCCAAAATCTTGGACTTTAGCCCCAGTCGTGTAAACAGCGCTCACAACCTGAAAACATGCATAAAAAGAGTGAGAAATAAATTTCTTAGTAAATCCTGTGTGGGTGGAAGTGCTCATTTGAAACCATTTCATGAGATTCATTTTGGAATACCAAAAGTGCAATTGTATTCTTAAATAACCGTTTTAAATACAGGAGAGGCGTTTTCAATTTACAATCTCAATAATTAACTTTATTTCAAATAAATCAACCACTCAACAAAAACGTGGACTATGAAACCTTCCATCATAGTCCGAGTCATAAAACCCTGCATCATTACCCCTACTAACTGTAGTGTAATACTACTGCACTACAGTACGGTGGGTGATCGGCCCACTGGGTAGGGATGCTCCCCCATCTCCCATTCCCATGCTAACTTTGATTGTCCACACCGAAATATAAATACCGTTCCACTTGGAATCGGTTTGCTAGTTCAGACTGGCCTGACTCCCTAACACTATTGCCTATTCAGAAACGACTTTATCTCCCAGGGATGGCCACCTACCGAAAAACTAGCTCGCCCATCTTAAAGTAGTGATAGTAGCCTACCCTTATTGAGTACTTAACGATCTTGCCACAATGAAACATATTAGCATCAAGTAGTAACCACAAAAAAAGTATCACGTATACCTTGGTCAGCCTTTATAAAACCATTTAGTTTAAAAATCAAGTGAAGTGTTTCGAAACCTTTTTTGTTTTAAGAAATAGTGCGTGATTTGGAGAAGAGTAGGAAAAATTGGTCATGCTGAACTTTTTATCACATTAAACCATATTTCCATTGATACCTCAAAACATTTGACAACTTGCAATTGCTACGTTTTACAAACGGTTTTATGCAAGGACTTACTTCAGAAGAACAAATTAATTTCTTATTCGAAATGAGTAAATCCTTGTTGTTAATAACCTTCCACGTCTAAAAGTCACAAAGTAATCCAGTCACAATCTAGTCCTATTATTTCAAGAAATCAATTGCATACAATAAGCAATCCAATTAACTTTTTGCCCAACTTTCTACTTCAATCCCAAGTGTCTTTTCATGGAATTATTCACAGAAATATTTCATAAATAATTGACTAGTTATTAAAATAGAAGTTGCTCAAGAGAGTATTTAAGTTATCTAATGCAAAAACATTAAGTGATTAAAGAATTTAAATAAATAGATATTCATTTAATTATTTACTTAGTTAATTAAAATATTAATTGTTTATAACTATAGGAAAATAAATGACTAAGGTAATATATTATTTAATGGATAGGTAATTTATTAGGTGATAAATAAAGATAGTACTATTAAAAATAGCAATGAGAATAATAATATCAATATTAAAGGTAATGATAATATTAACAGTTCCAATATTAGCAATAATAATAATGAAGATACTAACAATATTAGTTTTAATACTAATAACAATATTAATGAGAGTTAATAAAATAGTGGCACTATTAGGGCTTCCTACATTAAATCCTTTTTTAGATTCTAATGCCTTCTTACACCATTGTTACACATAAGAAATACATATGAGTTAATAATAGAACGTTTCCTAAGCTTTTCTAAGTTAAACAGAATTTCCAACAAGGTATCTCAGTTTTTCCAAAGACATATTAGCTATGAATACTCCTCGGATTAACCTCAAATTTTACAAAGATACACCTTAACATATAGAATAGAGTTTAGTGGTCTTGCATGCAAACTAAGCCCTAATTACATTTAGAATATTTATTTTGGCTATTGTACTTTTCTATCCAGACTTATCTAGACTTAAAGAAAAGTTCGTAACTCATTAACCCCCATCAGAAATTACCCACATAGGGCTAACAGTTCTATACATGAAATTACCCACGTAACTTAACTGATTGGTAAAAACAAAACACTCTATCTTCTTATGCTTTTAAAAAAAATTACTGATATCAATATAAAGGTTTTTTTGCATGAACTATAGGATAAATCACACCCTAAACAAGTTTAAATTCCCTTGCAATAATAACTTCTTTGCTATTTTATTTTGCTTTAATCTTAGAGCATCAACAATTTTTCAAATTTCATCAATAATGCACAAAAATGTATCCTTTCCATCAAAACTCTTAAAAGTTGGTTTCTTTTTAATACTTAAGCATAATCTAATGATAATGATCAGATTCCATGCAAAGAACACATAAGAATATATTTTTTTAAAAGCAAAACCCTAATTTTTCTCCATTTACCGACGACAATTAAGAAAATCCAATAAAATGAATAATTTATTGTTTCATTTTTCTTTGCCTAACTTAAGCAATCTTAGAAGAAAGGGGTACATGGCTTCTAGCTTTCGTTACAACTAAGAATGCCAAAGGTTTAACTTTAGAATGTTACTCCCAAGTTACTATGTTGTGCAGAATTTTCTCCGTTAGCAAAATAATTAACTTTGGCTAATGGAGAGGAAGGGATTTTCATGTGGAAGGGAGAGGAAGAGAGAGTGTGGCGGCTAGGGTAGGAATTAGGAGAGAAAATCTAATTAATTAGCTTTTATATAAAGGAGTTTTAATGGGTTTAGGAAATAAGAAAAGAACTAAAAGAAAAACCTATTTTCTAAAGGATTTATCTAATTAAAACTCCAATCAATTAATTAACTACAATCCTAAGGAATTAAGGCCTTAGGTGGCGGCACACATGAGGGAGAATAAGAAGGAATATTCCCTAATTTTTCCTAAGCATTATAGAAATGGGAAAAAAAATAATATTCTTTTTAGGATAATTTTTCAATTACACAAGAATTAGGTTTTCTTGTTTTTCTTCCCAATATGGCGGCTAATTGGGCTTCTAGAAGCCTAGTAGTCCCCTCTAAATAATTCTCCTAGCTGAACCAAATATTTAATTTAAGAAATCCAAATCACTCCGAGCAAAATAAAATAAAAAGGAAATTCTTGTTAATCTTATATTTAATTACTTCCTAAAATTTAATACATGAGCAATTAAATAAAACAAACATATAATGAGCGTCTAATGGATATAAATAAAAAAAAATTGCTCAAGTATGACAAGGACATAAATATCAATTATTTATCATCTAATATTTAGTTGCCTAAATTATTTTAGTTAACGCCATCCTTTACTTAAATCCATCATCATATGCACAACATTTATTCCACATAACAAGCTCACAAAATTCATCTATAGCATGCCAAATGTGTTCACATACAAGCATGCTCATGCCATTTAGGTTACACATACCCTACTTCTAGGTGTACTTTAGATGGGGTATCATATTCTTACCCTCTTAAGAGAATTTAGCTCCGAAATTCCTACTAGTTCGTATCTTAAAGTATCTCTAGATATTTTCGTCTCACCTATTCTTTAGCCTCCCAGGTAGCATCTTACGCACCATGATGATTCCACAAAACCTTCAATATTTTTGTCTATTATCTTTATCGGCTTCTCAATATAACTTAAATTGGGTTGTAGAATCAATGGTTCTTTATTGAGTACATGCTCCGAATCAGGATGGTATTTCTTTAATTGTGATACGTGGAACACATTGTGTATTCCCGTTAAACTCTCCATAAATCCAAGCAATATGCCACCGATCCAATCCTCTCAATAATCAGAAATGGTCCCAAATACCTTGGACTCAATTTCCCTCCTCTCGGATGCTTTGGTATTCCCGTGCTAGAGGTTAACTTTAAGAACGTCTAATCCCCTACTTGGAACTCCAATTCTCTTCTTCTATTGCCAGTGTAACTCTTTTGCTGACTTTGTGTTGCCTTCAACCTTTCCCTTATCAGCTTCACCTTTGTCGTCGTCTCTTATATGCACACCCCTTCTGCTTTACTAATCTGCCCATCTTCTTTCCATCCCCAATATAATAGTACTTGGCATTTTCTTCCATACAACGCTGCCATTCCAATCAACACATGATAACTATTATTGTAGGCTAGCTCGGCATAAGGCACATATTCAATCCATTTATCACTAGAGTCTAGTACACATGCTCTCAACATGTCCTCCAGAATTTGAATAACCCTTTCGATTGCCTGTCCATTTAAGAATGAGTTGTTGTGCTGAACTTTAACTTAGATCCCATAGATTCTTGGAATTTTCCCCAAAACTGTGAAGTGAACTTTGGATCCCAATCTGACACGATACTTGAAGGTACCCCGTGTAGTCTCACCACTTCATACATATAGACCTTAGTTAGCTTGTCCAAAAAATCCCTCACATTTACCGGTATGAAGTGTGATGTCTTAGTCAATCTGTCCACCACTACTCATATTACATCTTTTTGGCCTTTCACCATAGGAAGTCCAGTGACAAAATCCATTGTCACTTCTTCTCATTTCCATTCGGGTATTGGTAATGGTTGCAACATTTTTGCTGACTTCTTGTGCTCGACTTTAGCTTTTTGACAAGTCAGGCAAGCGGAAACATACCTCATCACATCCTTCTTCATTTCGGACCACCATAAAGTTCTCTTCAAATCTTGAAACATTTTTACTTCCACGGGATGAATCATGTACTTGCTCCTATGGGCTTCCTCCAAGATCTTCTTTCTCAACCCTGCCACTTTGGGCACACACAAACAATCTCGGAAGTGTAATACTCTGTCGTTGTCTACTCAGAAATCTCGTCCTCATCTGCTCATCTCTCTTTCTTTAAATTTTCGAAACTTTGCATTATTTCACTGAGCCTCAGTTATCTCCTGTTTTAGATCCAGGCATCAACTTACATAAATCTTTCCTTCCTTCACTCCTGTCCTTTGGAGTAGCGTCTCCTCCGCAACTTTTACCTCCTGCGTCCTCAAGCTAGCTATCTTCACTTTTCGGCTTAAAGCATCAGCCACTACATTGGCCCTTCTAGGGTGGTTGTTGATTAGACACTTATACTCTTCTAGAAACTTCATCCATCTACATTGCCTAAGGTTAAGATATTTTTACATGAATATATATTTTAGGCTCTTACGATCAGTGAAGATTTCGTACTCTGTCCTATATAGGTAGTGTCTCCATTTCTTCAGGGTAAAATTCTAAGTCATGTATTGGATAGTTAACCTCTTGCGATTTCAATTTTCTGGATGCATATGCTTACCATTTCTTTCTTGCATCAACACAGCTCCCAATCCTTCTTTAGAGGCATCAATATAAAGTTTATCCTCCTCTGGTAAGCTTAGCACAGGTGTGGTCATCAATCTTCTCTTGAGTTCCTGGAAACTTTCTTCATACTTCTCATTCCAAATAAATGGCACTTCCTTCTTTAACAATCGGGTCATCGGGGTAGCTAATGTGGAGAACCCCTTGATGAAATGAGGATAGTAACCTGCCAATCTCAGAAAACTTCTAATCTCGGTCACTGTCTCAGGTTACTTCCAATTTGGGACTGCCACTACTTTGGTTGGGTCCACCTTGATGCCGTCTTTAGACACCATGTGTCTGAGAAAGGATATCGAGTCCAATCAGAACTCGCACTTGCTGAACTTGGTGTACAACTTATGCTCCTTCAACTTCTCCAACACCAGTCTCAAATGCTTTGCGTGTTCTTCTAGGCTTTTCGAGTAAATCAATATGTCGTCTATAAATATCACGACAAACTTATCTAGGTAAGGTTGAAACACTCAGTGCATTAAATCCATGAACACAGTTAGTGCATTTGTCACTCCAAATGGCATCACTACAAATTCGTAGTGCCCA
The DNA here is from genome assembly GCA_026120185.1 of Voacanga thouarsii. NCBI lineage: Eukaryota > Viridiplantae > Streptophyta > Magnoliopsida > Gentianales > Apocynaceae > Voacanga > Voacanga thouarsii. Next base: position 3,311,377 of record JANUWF010001117.1, read on the forward strand.
TACCTTGTGTTGAATGCTATTTTCGGAATGTCTTACTCCGTGATCCGCACTTAGTAATACCCTTGCCAAAGGTTCATCTTTGAGTAGCAGTAAGAACCCTGCAACTGGTCAAATAATTCATTAATCAATAGCAACAGATACTTGTTCTTGATTGTCAGATTGTTTATCCCCTGATAATCTATACACATCCTTAGCATCCCATCTTTCTTCTTCACAAATAACACCAGAGCTACCCAGGGTGACGTACTCGCCTTATGTACCCCTACCTTACTAACTCTTCCAACTGCTTCTTAAGCTCCTTTAATTCTGTCGGTGCCATTCGATAAGGAGTTTGTGAAACTGGCTTAACTCCTGGTACCAAATCAAAAGTGAACTCAACTTCCTGTGTCGGAAGAAGGTTAGTGAGCTTTACGAGAAATACTTTAGGAAACTTCTTCAGTACCTCTGTGTTCTCCAAGGTGCACTGATCCATTGGCTTATTAATCAAGTATGCCAAGTATCCTGTACACCATTTCTTAAGCAATTTTTGCGCCTTCATTCCCGCTACTATGAACTTCAACTCCTTTACTTGTTTTCCATTAAACTCTAGCACATCACGACCTGGTCTAACAACTGCACCATCTTATTTTTACAATTTACCCGAGTTCCATGCTCTGCTAACCAATCCATTCCCAATATTAAGTCATAATCTTCTATGGGTAGCACACTAAGATTTTCTTTTAAATTTTCTTTTCCCACCTTTAGATCACAATCATGCACACATTGTAACACCCCGCTACCTAGGCCCGCCAAAGCCGGGGATGTCGCCCCGTCCAAAGGATAAAGGGTCTTTATAATTAGGTCACACAAATAAAATAGCGGAATAAAAATGATATTTTAACTTAAAATTTATTACAACCCAATGATAAATCCAAGATTAAATCCAAGAATTCCAAAAAAATGAATCCATAATAAAGATTATCCACTCTCAACTCCCCAAAGCAATACATAAAAATAAATGACAAAATTCTCTTTCAAGGTAGATAACACTAGCTACTCATCCCCACAGTAGGATCGATTAGAAATTATGGTAAAAATGGTGATGAGACAAAAATCTCAGTAAATCCATGTGTGCTTTGAGTGTCAAGTGAAAACAATTCGTGAATGCAAAGTATAAAATCTTTATAAGAGAAATACTGATAAGTAATAAATATTAGTTAAAACCAAAAGTGGTGTTTTGGCTTTTCCCGCCATACACAATAATTAAAATCAACCACTCAAAAGAAAGGATCATGGGTTACCATACGTTGGGCCCCATAACCAATCAGAATGCCGACACTTTGTGCAAACTGACAAAAAGTAGGTGATTGGCCTATCGGGCAAGATACTCCTCCTTTTCTATATCTAAACAACAATCGGGTGTCCATTCCGGCAAAACACAGTCACTTGACTGAAATAAAAACTGCTAGCTCGGACCGACATGACTAAGTAGTACTGACGTTTCTCTAAGTTGAACTCATCTTCTAGAGGTGGCCTCCTGCTAGAAGACTCACTCTTACTCTTCAAAACTAGTACTACTAGCCTACCCTTATTAAGTACTCAACAAATGTATCCCACTTGGGAGAAAATGAACAAAACACAGTTTCACATGAAAATGGCAATTAAGGGTTTCCAAAATCCTTGTCAAAATCAGTTTTAGAAAGAGTTTTGAGTTTGAGTAAATCTACTTATTGATTTTCAAATAATTCATTTGACTAAAATAAGAAAGAAGTCAATCCTCAATTGCTTTTACAGAAATGAGTGTCCTTGCACTCTACATTTGGCTTACCATTAAAAAAAATCATTTTTGTATCAAACAGGTTTTATGCAGGAGCTTACCTGTTCCTTGCTCACAATAAAGGTCTCCAACAGCTAACCTAACCCCACATGGGGTAACTACAAATCACAATCAAACTCAAGCCAAAATCCACTTTCACAAATAAAACCAACTCAACTTACTACTACAACCATGATCCTAGTGTCTCAAGCTTTAAGGCCAAATAATAAATAAAAAGGTTTATAAGCCAAGGCTAATTTTGATATTTAAAATAATTAGTGTTTTGGGAAATAGGCACTAATAAGTTGAAGGGTTAAATCTTGCTAAAATAATTTAGAGTTTATTTGATAAAGAACCCTAGGCGGTATTAGGTAAAATAATGATTTATTAATAATTATTTGCTAGAAAATAATTGATAACTAAAATTAGTTGAAAATAAATTTTAACAAGTCTTGATTGAAAGATAATAGATAAATTTTAATAGGTTTTGGTTAAAAGATAATAATTAAATTTTAATAATAAATATTTTACTTGATATGATTATTTTCATAAAAGGCTTTATCATTTTATATAATATCTATATATTTTATTTTTCTAGCAACAGCTATTATTTATTTGACTAAAATATCCTTATTATATATAATAATCCAAATCTACCCTTCTTGGGGTTTTTTCAAAATTACTAGCAAAAATCATAATATTAAATATTTTATTGAAGGAATAAAATTAGCTTAGGGACAACTAGATCATGATCATATTCCTATTGCTAACCACAATCATGAACATATACTCCCTCCAATTCATCAAATAATCCAAATCATGAATATAAGTATAGATCTAAATTTATCAAGGCATGATCCAACCTTTACTAGCATAAACATAATTATGGCTTCAACAATCATACCTGAATATAAATCCTATTCACCAACGATGACATAATCTCTAACATGCTTGATCACATATATCACTCTCAACATGGAGGCATGCATTAAACCCTAAAACATCATAATATCATCCAAGATAAATCATCACATGCATCAACCCCAACTCCATCATATACACACATTCATTCATGCTTCAAACTTAACTCATCACAACAACACATGCTTAAACCACACTCACAGCCCATCTCCTTCTAATATCATCCTAGAGACATGAATCTAGAGCCTAAAAAGAGGGTTGAAGGGACTTACTTGATTGATGGGTACCTTGAAGGAATTTCGAATGGATCTCAACTCCTAGATGTCTAAATTCGTCCAAGGGAGATAAAGAAAGCATGGCCATTGGTGAAGAAGTCATTCGGCCAAGAGGGAGAGGGTGTCCGACCAAGAGAGAGAGAGAGAGAAGAGAAAAAGAAAGTCCATTAGCATGTTTATTCATATATATATTCATTAGAGATCAAGGATTAGTGAAGATGAAGTTGATTGAACAAGTTTACCTTATAGGTGTTCTTGAGCCTTCACAAAAATTCTGATTTTTTATCCAAAAGAGTAAGTTAGATTTTGGAGTTTGATGTTAAAAATGGTATGAATGGACTCACGGCAGTGAGTAGATGAATTTTGAAATTTTTTTGAAGAAGTTTGAAGTGGTTTGGAGAGGTATTAGGCGAGAGAATGAAGTAGGTGTTCTTGGTGTTCTATGTGTGCTTGAAGGTTGAAGAGAATGGAGAGATTTTGGTTTGAGGCTTCCGAAATTCTGTAGGAGTGCAGTGGCCGAATTGCTAGAGTGTTTTAGGTAGATGATTTTTCTGGTTTGAAAGGAAAAGGAAAGGTTGGTTGTTGAAATCCTAAAAGAATATCTTTTGGAATCAAATTTGGAAACAAAATATAGCAAGAATATCTTTGATCAATGGAGAGCTTTTGTAGCTGTAATGGCCGACTGATTGCACAGTGACTTGGCTGGATGAAAGCTAGTTTAAAAAGGCTAATGGTGGCCGAAAAGAAGGAGTGTAATGGTGAAGAAAAGGTCTGGTTGTTTGAAGGACATTTTATGGAAGATTGCTAAATTAAGATTGCTATAATTTTGGTATCCAATCAAGGCATGATTGCAGTAATTTGATGGAGATATTTTACGGCAGCCATGATTGGTTTTCGTGCAGAAGCTTGGGGAAGAAAATGGAGTTCTGTTCATGGCTATTTAAGAGAGGTTTGTGCAGAAAAAGAATGGAGTTTCGGCCAGGGCAGGAAAAGGAAACAAGGCTGGAAAATTTACTGCACAAAATTTCGCCATTGCTAGAATTTTTCTGGGCAGCTTTTGCTGCCATTTTCCAGTCAAATTGCAGAGAGTTTGAAGGATCATTCAAAGATCTTTCAAGGCTGGTTTCCAGCCTTCTTTATGGAGTAAAAACGTGGCTAAGATGCTGAGCAAAAACTGAAAGAAAATAGCTTAGTTTCGGACCTCCAAAGCTGCAAATTCAACCAGAAATTTCTCTGGTTTTGCACAGCATTTGTGCAGTCCGAAAATGGCCAGAAAAATTCAGATCTTAAGCTGATCAAAAGGCCATTTTCTGACAGCATTTGGGAGGGAATAATGGCTAAGAATTTTGACACCTTAAAGGCACAAGAAGCTGGAAAAATTTCAGTTCATGCCATGAAGGAAAATGAACCTAGCTAGAGTGCAATTTTAGAAGGTTCCCTAGAGGGATTTATTCTCTTGGAATCTCCCACATCTCTACCACACTTTCAGATCATAAAATGTCTTTCACTAAGACATTTTGAACCTTCAAAGCCACAACACTTTACTGAAATTTCTGGAATGAAATTGGCTAGAACAAATTTGACCAATCTAATGAATTGAGAATTAAGAGAAATTAAATATCAAGAAGAAATGAATTCTCTTAGGAAATTTTGAGTAGGCACAAGAATAGGATTAGAGTACTCCTATCGTGTCTCCCCTAGTGCAACACCTCTATCCTTCTCTAGAGCACTCAAGGACGAAAATCTAGCATTCCCAAGTAAAAATAAAATTTAATCATGCTAGAGCTCCAATGATGGAATTTGAACCCAAGATCTCAAGAATTAATTCCAAAGCTCTAACCACTAAACCACCACAACTCTTGTTCTTATTTTCTCTCTAAAATATTTTTTCTATTTAATCCTCAGGCTATCTCCCTATTTTCACCTCAAGTAAAAATTACTATTTTGCCATTCTTACTCAATGAACATAATTAAACCCTTGAGACTATAACACATAAATTTAAAGCATATAAAATCATATAAAAATATATTTAAACATGCAATAAAATATGATATGCATCATGACCCCCTTACTCTATGGTTGGTTTCGACTGGGGCTTCACACACATTTTCCCATGTCCACCGTTTTTTCTAGGGGAGTGCTCACTATCAAGGAGTAGGGCATTTCTAACCCGTTCCACCCCAAATAACATGCACTATTCTGATTTATGTACGAATGTGTTGAGTTAGGATCTATTTAAATAGAAACAGAATAACCTTGAATAACGAGCATACCTTCTACCACCGCAACTCCGTCCTCAACCTCCTCTCGGTTCATTGCGAATACCTTTGCCTTCACTTGGAGCTTCTGTCCCCCACTTCCCGCTGCTCCAGTTGTTGCTCCTTTATTCCCACCAGCTGGTGGGGCAGTCAGTAGTCCAATCCTTAATGGCTTCGGATAGGTATTCCTTAAGTGGGTGGTATCCCCACAATTATAGTACATTCTCGCATTTCTCTTGGACTAGCAATCTCTTTCCACTTGGCCCTACTTTCCACAGAAACAACAAGTCGGCAGGTTCAAGGTAGGTCCTGCTGGAAAAGTCCAGGCATGCTTTCCCCAGTTCCTAAACTGTTATCCTGTTGGCCTCTTGTAGACCATTTTGACGAGGAGCTTGCCTCATTAGTTGCTAAGGTCTAAAGGTCACCCGACTCTTATTTTCGTTCTTCGTGTGGGTGGCTACATTAACGGCCACTATGTAAGTCAATAGAAGGAAAGGCTCCAGTGCTCGTCTTAGCTCTGGTCTCAATCATTTGATAAACTGTCAGGTCCTTTGCTCAGTATCGGCCACCCTTTTGCAGTGTTTGGACAGTTGACTAAACTTGGTCGCATATTAAGCTAGTGTCATACCTCCCTGCTTCAAATTTTGAAACTCATCCTCCCGTTTCTCTACTACCTATTGGGGAATCTACTCAGTTCAAAAAACCTCCACAAAGTTGTCCCATGTCCACTCCTGATTAGAGCTTTCCCAATCCTCCTGGACTCACTGCCACTAGTCTTGGGCTAGGCCTTTTAGCCTAAATGTCGCGAATTTCACCATACACATCTGTGTGTAATTCAGGATAGAGAAGACGTCTTCCATCTGTTCCACCCATTGCTTGGCCTTTTGGTCCTATTCCACCTCACCATGAAAGGTTGGTGGCTAAAACTTAAGGAATCGTTCTAAGGCCTCATCTTCTCCCTTAGATGCCTTCTTCTCCGACAAGTTTTAAAGTATCTCCATCATCCTATTAAAAGCTTGTCCTAATGTCACCCCTATGGGACCCTCTGAAGCTACCTCCTACTCCTGGCCATTCTCCGATTCGGGCATAGGTATGGAGTGTCGCACCGACTCGCAATCTAGAGCAGGGGACCCACTCCGTCGGTCAATCCTGCTATGCTTAACAACTCTACGCCTTGGTGCCATTTCTAATCCATACAAAACCTCATAGAAATTCAACATACATGTACGTAATGACCAAAACATATATAATCAAGTCACAAATATTTCACAAAGGGGAGAATTCTCAATCTTAACATGCATGGGGCAATAAATCAATTAATTTGCAAAAAGGTTGACTCTTTATTAAGAACGACTTCTAGTCCTTTCAAATTGCATAATCAAAAAAGAAAAGAGGAATACACACATCGCACCCTTAACCCACAAAACAAAAGGTTCTCTAGTAGAAAATAGTAACGAACACCATTTACTATCCAGCAAGAAAAAGAAATGCTCCTAGTCCCCTCTGCCAGGTCCTTTTCAACCACTTCCCTTACCCCTCTTCTCCTTAGACTCCTCCGAATCAGACTTATAAAGCCAACCCCCAACTATTTTCAAGAAATCTATCCTTTTGTCATCTACAAATCCTAAGGTCCAAGGCTACTTAGTGACTCTACCAGAACTCCCCACAGCCCCAATAGGTCTCCTAGAACTCTTTGCCTCTGTAAGTCCAACTCTCAGCCTTGCTCTCCTAACCCACTCCTGTCGTTGGGTCATTAACTCTTCATATTTACTCCTAGGCGCCTCAAAATCTAACTCCCCAGGGTCCTCACTTTCTGGAGACAAACCTATCTCAAGCTCGGGTGGGTTAGGCTCCTCCTCAACTACTTCCTCCTCCTCTTCCTCGCTCTCTTGCTTAGGTAGCTCAGGTTCAGACTTAGACTCCGAATCAGATGGTGGAGGGGGTACAGGTGGTGGTGGTGGTGCATTAGGTCCACACAAGGGAGGCCAATCTCTAACGACTGCTACAGATCTTTTAGCCATCCTATACACAAATAATAGCTAAGTCAGTACAGGTTTTGGACACAAATAAATAATCTCATCAACATATACATATTGCATAAATTTAGGCTCTGATACCACTTGAACACCCCGCTACCTATTTACCCAAAAAAGGTAAGGATGTCGCCCCGTCCAAAAGATAAGGGGTCTTTATAACGAGGTAATAAAAGACTTATCCAAAGAAATACCTCAAATAAAAACTTAAACGTTTTATAATCTAAATAAAACACATACAACATCTCAAAATATAGAATAACAGAGTAACTATCTTTGAATAAAACAAATAATTGTCAAGTTCCAAAATCTTGGACTCTAGTCCTAGTCGTGTCAACAGTGCTCACAACATGAAAACATGCATAAAAAGAGTAAGAAATAAATTTCTCAGTCCTGTGTGGATGAAAGTGCTCATTTAAAACCATTTCATGAGATGCATTTTGAAATACCAAAAGCATAATTACATTCTTGAACAACCGTTTTAAATACTGAAGTGGCATTTTCAATTTGCAATATCAATAATTAACTTTATCTTAAGTAAATCAACTACTCAAAAAAAACATGGACTATGAAACCTTGCATCATAGTCCGGGTCATGAAATCCTGCATCATGGCCCCTGCTAACTGTACTGTATTACTACTGCACTACAGTACGATGGGTGATCGGCCCACCGGGTAGGGATGCTCCTCCATCTCCTATTCCCATGCTAACTTCGGTTGTCCATACCGAAATATAAATATCGTTTCAATTGGAATCGGTTTGCTAGCTCGGGCTGGCCTAACTCCCTAACTCCATCGCCTAATCAGGAAAGAGTTTATCTCCCTGAGGTGGCTACCTACCGAAAAACTAGCTCACCCATCTTAAACTAGTGAAAGTAGCCTACTGTTATTGAGTACTCAACGATCTTGCCACAAGGAAACATATTAGAATCAAGTAGTAGCCAATAAAAAAGTATCAAGCATGGCTTGGTTAATCTTTATAAAACCATTTAATACAAAAATCAAGTGAAGTGTTTCAAAACCCTTTTTGTTTTAAGAAACAGTGCGTGATTTGGAGAAGAGTAGGAAAAACTGGTCATGTTGAACTTTTTATCACATTAAACCATATTTCCATTGATACATTAAAACATTTGACAACTTGCAATTGCTACGTTTTACAAACGGTTTTATGCAAGGACTTACCCCAGAAGAACAAATTAATTTCTTATTCGAAAGGAATGAATCTTTGCTCTTGATAACCTTCCACATCTAAAAGTCACAAAGTAATCCAGTCACAATCTAGTCCTAGTATTTCAAGAAATCAATTGTATACAATAAGCAATCCAATTAACTTTTTGCCGAACTTTCTACTTCAATCCCAAGTGTCTTTCCATGGAATTATCTACAGAAATATTGTATAAATGATTGACTAGTTATTAAAATAGAAGTTGATCAAGAGAGTATTTAAGTTTTCTAATGCAAAAACTTTAAGTGACTAAAGAATTTAAATAAACAGATATTCATTTAATTATTTATTTAGTTAATTAAAATATTATTTGTTTATAGCTATAGGAAAATAAATGACTAAGGTAATATATTATTTAATGATGGGTAATTTATTAGGTGATAAATACAGATAATACTATTAAAAATAGCAATGAGAATAATAATATAAATATTAATGGTAATAATAATATTAATAGTATTAATATTAGCAATAATAAAAATGAAGGTACTAACAATATTAGTTTTAATACTAATAACAATATTAATGAGAGTCAATAAAATAGTAACACTATTAGCGTTTCCTACATTAAATCCTTTATTACATCCTAATGCCTTCTTACACCATTGTTACACATAAGAAACACATATGTGTTAATAATAGAAAGTTTTCTCAGCTTTTCTTAGGTTAAACAGAATTTCTAGCAAGGTATCTCAGTTTTTCCAAAGACATATTACCTATGAATACTCATCGGATTAACCTCAAATTTTATAGAGATACACCTTGATACATGTATAATAGAGTTCAGTCGCATACCAATTAAGCCCCAGTTACGCTCAAAATATTTATTTTCGCTACTATACTTTTCTGTCCAGACTCGTCTAGACTTAAAACAAAATTTGTAACTTATTAACCCCTCATCAAAAACTTATGAAATTTTACAGGGAACTTCTACACAAATAGGACTACAATGTCTCTATTTTGATATTTCCCAGATTCAACAGTTCTCTACACGAAACCACCCTCGCAACTTAACTAACCTGTAAAAATTGAGCACTGTTTTCTCATGCTTTTAAAAAAAATTATTGAGATCAATATAAAGGTTTTCTTGTATGAACTCTAGCATAAATCACACCCTAAACATGTATAGTAAACAAGTTTAAATTCCCTTGCAATAATAACTTCTTTGCTATTTTATTTTGCTTTAATCTTAAAGCATCACCAATTTTTCAAATTTCATCAATAATGCACAAAAATGTATCCTTTCCATCAAAACTCTTAAAAGTTGGTTTCTTTTTAATACTTAAGCATAATCTAATGATAATGATCAGATTCCATGCAAAGAACACATAAGAATATATATTTTTTAAACGCAAAACCCTAATTTTTCCCCATTTACTGACGACAGTTAAGAAAATCCAATAAAATGAATAATTTATTGTTTCATTTTGCTTTGCCTAACTTAAGCAATCTTAGAAGAAAGGGGTACATGGCTTCTAGCTTTCGTTACAACTAATAATGCCAAAGATTTGACTTTAGAATGTTACTCCCAAGTTGCTATGTTGTGCAGAATTTTCTCCGTTAGCAAAATAATTAACTTTGGCTAATGGAGAGGAAGGGATTTTCATGTGGAAGGGAGAGGAAGAGAGAGTGTGGCGGCTAGGGTAGAAATTAGGAGAGAAAATCTAATTAATTAGCTTTTATATAAAGGAGTTTTAATGGGTTTAGGAAATAAGAAAAGAACTAAAAGAAAAACCTATTTTCTAAAGGATTTATCTAATTAAAACTCCAATCAATTAATTAACTACAATCCTAAGGAATTAGTCCTTAGGTGGCGGCACACATGAGGGAGAATAAGAAGGAATATTCCCTAATTTTTCCTAAGCATTATAGAATTGGAAAAAAAATAATATTCTTTTTAGGATAATTTTTCAATTACACAAGAATTAGGTTTTCTTGTTTTTCTTCCCAATATGGCGGCTAATAGGGCTTCTAGAAGCCTAGTAGTCCCCTCTAAATAATTCTCCTAGCTGAACCAAATATTTAATTTAAGAAATCCAAATCACTCCGAGCAAAATAAAATAAAAAGGAAATTCTTGTTAATCTTATATTTCATTACTTCCTAAAATTTAATACATAAGCAATTAAATAAAACAACTATATAATGAGTGTCTAATGGGTATAAATAAAAGAAATTGCTCAAGTATGACAAGGACATAAATATCAATTATTTATCATCTAATAATTATTTGCCTAAATTATTTTAGTTAACGCCATCCTTCATTTAAATCTATCATCATATGGACAACATTTATTCCACATAACAAACTCACATAATTCATCTATACCATGCCAAATTTGTCCACATACAAGCATGCTCATGCCATTTAGGTTACACATACCCTACTTCTAGGTGTACTTTAGATGGGGTATCACAGACCTTCCATATGGGGCGAGTCGGGCTTCTGAAAGTACGAGATTGATGTTAACTAACATGGAAGGCTAGTAAGGATGGATGCATCTCGCTACAGTTTAGTGGTGGACTGTTTTGCACGCATGAGCAATAGGATCCCTCTGAATTACAAGGTTTGGAATTTCTACCTCAAAGACTTAAATATTATGTTTGGGAGGAAATACAAGTAAATAATTTTTTTTTCTAACATATGCAAAAGTGTTTTCTTCATAAGTTTACATTTTGTGTAATTAATTATTGCTTAACGCGTACAAGGATAATACCACGATGCCACCAGAAGGACGTGGTGTCACAAGAAAGATGTTATGCGCAGCTTGGAAGGGTTATAAGTCAAAGTTGAAGCAGAGATACAATGTTCCTTTTCAGCATAATACAGAGCCTATTGTTTGCGGAGATAGGCAGATTGACAAAAATCAATAGAAGATGTAAATTGATTATTAATGCTTGGAGAATACATAGCTTATATGTATAGAAATTGACTATTTTTAGCTCTCACAAGTTGTTTACATATACAAGATAGTAATCATATATTTGTTTTATATATTAACTATTTTAAATACTAACAGACGAAGGCCAAGTGAAACAGACAAAATTGATCATATATTGTATATCCACTGTTCACAGGAAAGATGTTGCATTCTATTATACAAGATTAGGTGTTCAGTTTGTCTTACATATCATTCCTTTAAATTTTATCTAATTTGCTTGAAAATTCTCACAAATCTTTACAAATGACCTCACAAGGCCAATTGATATCAAAGTGTGATATGTTTTTTGTGACACGAAGGTGGTATGGTCAACAAGCTGATAGCTTGACTGCGAAAATAATTGTAAGTAATTTTTAAATAATACTTTTTTTGAATTATTAAGATATGACAAGATAATATATTTATCTAATACAAATTTGATATATTTTTTCTTAATTTGGTAGGACTAATTAAAGGTAGAGTGACAGGCGCTGCCTGAGTTTGAGCGCACTGAGGAAGCAAATGATCAAATATTCTGGCAGTTTTTTGATCTAGAAATACGAGGTCGTGTTAGGTGTAAAAGAAAAGGACCAACACCAACCTCAGTCAGTCAATCATCCACTTATGCTACAAATGTTGAAAAGGTTGTTAGGGTTGAGGATGAGACACGTATATAGAGTTTACGAGATACTTTGTAGGCAAAAATGTGAGCTGAAATACAGTGTGAGCAAGAGGCTTACGAATCACGTATAGTTGCACTTCAAACTACCATGGAAGCATTATCCCATAGATTTGATGTAGGTATATTTGCTGTAGTGCCTATACTTTCATCTAGTGTATTTACAGCATCTCCTAATGTTGGTTCCATTTTTAGACCCATTGGATTATGCGATACTGATGAGACTATCTGTGAAGAGTGGCATATTTTTATTTTTATTTTTATTTTTATTTTATATGTACTTCTGCTTCAAAAGCATTATACTCTGTTTCCTATTTCACAATATATGTAGTATTACTTCATTTTGAGGATATTATGAATTATTTATGATTTTATTACAGAGGAGAATGCTTTTGATTTGTTTGGTATTAAGGATATTATGTTTATTGTATGATTAATGTTGATTATGTTTATGGCTTGAATGAGTTATCGTGTTCTATTCGTTTGAAATTACAAGTCAATAAGGTTAAATATCAAATGTATTATTTAAAAAAAGAAAAAAAAGGCAAATACAAACCGTCATATCTGGTCAAATTAATAAAGACTAATGATATGAATTTTTGGTGGCTTTTCTTGGTGTTATGGGTGTTTTAGTTGGCTAACTGTTCAGTTCAAACAATGGGACCCAAAACAGTGATTTTTCTTGTGACAAAAAGGGAGAAGACAAAATAACAACCTACACTCTATCAAACCCTTGAAGAACTAAGCTTCAAAGACCCTCAAGAAAAGTAGATAGTTCTACTATAATCTTACCCTAATATCCTTGAAGCAACAAAGGCAAACAAGAACAAATAGAATAGAGAAAATAGGCACCCAAATATTGAATTTCAAATAAACCTTAGAAGAATAAAGCAACTAAGACCCATTCAAAGAAAATAACATTGGATTATCCAAAAGATTTATAGACTTATACATAAAGAGGACTAACCCTTAAGTTCGGTCTTGAACAAGATGAATAAGGAGATTAGGGCCTCTCAAAATTCTCTCTCAAATTTGAATTGAAGTAAAGTGTATTGTGTTTTCAAATCACTAAAGGTGCTATTTATACTACCATAACCCTAGCTAAGTAATCCCTAAGGTTCTATTATAATTTAGGATGATAATAAGTCTTTTCAAGCAATTAAAATTGAAAAAAACTGGAGAAAACATTAAAAATGCGGAGTTGTCGTCGGCTGCCCAGGGTGGAACCGGTGCCAGTTTGGGCACTACAGCCAACGCCGGCTGTGTTCTGCCTTCGGAAAGTCGAAAGCCGGATGAATTCATTATTGAGCAGAATGAAGCAGACGTCGGTTTGGTTGCCTGGAGCCGGCGCCGGCCGTCCTCTGGTGGCCTCCTTTTTGGTCTAGTTTCGTCCGTCTTCGTCGCCGGCCCTTGTCTTTACATGGTCATACCTCCCCCTCCTTTATCTTGACCTCCATGATGAATGGAGTCTCATCATCTCCCCCTCCTTAAAAATGATTCGTCTCCAAATTATTGCAATCATCTTCATGGAGTGCCTTCACTTTTGCCGCCTTCCTAGCTCCATCAAGGTTCATTCGTTCATCTATAGGTAAGGGGACCAATTCCAAAGGAGTTAGAAGGGTAAAACCATACACAATTTCAAAAGGAGAATAAGAAATGGTAGAGTGAATAGCCATTTTGTAAACAAACTCAATGTGTGGCAAGCATTCCTCCTAATTGTTCAAGTTCTTCTTGGTTATGGTCTGCAATAATTGGGTAAGTGTTCGGTTGACCACCTCCTTTGGAAAAACAACTTCAAATTCTTGAGGAACAGCTATAATTTCATTAGACAATGACAATGAAAAATCATTAGTAGAAATATAAGAATCTTTGCATAAAAGAAGAATGACCGGTTCATTAGCTTCTATAGTCTCTATGACCTCACTATCTTTTACAAAGAAATGCACTATTCTTTTACCTCCCCTCTCTTATCCTTGCTCACTCCTATCCTTGATCATCAAAGGTACTTGTTTGTCTATTCTCTCACTCAACTCTTTTTCTTTCCTCTCTTGTTCTTTTCTCTCAATTCCTTGCTTTTGTTAGACATCTTGCACTCCTTTTTTCTTTTCTTTCTCTTTCATGATTCTTTGATCTTTGCTCACCTCACTAGGGGTCATGGGAATAAGGGTAAACTTAGTTCTCTCCTTGAGTAGGGAATAAGTATTCTTCCTCCTACCATGCTTAACATACCTATTATATTGCCAAGGCCTCCCTAGGACCAAATGACCCGCTTGTATAGGTACCACATCACATAGCACATCATCCTTATACTTCCCCATCTCAAAAGACACCAAAACTTGTTTATTCACTCTCAATTCCCCACTTTCGTTCAACCAGTGCAATTTATAGGGCTTGAGGTGTTTAATCCATTTCATGTCAAATTCCTCAACCAAGTTTGCACTAATCATGTTAGTGCAACTCTCACTATCCATAATGACGCTACAAGGGGTCTTGTTGATTAGACACCTAGTGTAAAAAATGTTCTCTCTTTGTTGATGGTCTTGATCCTCAATGGCTTGTGAATTCAATAACCTTCTTGTGACTCCCACCAATGAGTATTCTTGACCAACAACTTCCCCTTCATCACTTTCCTCATCTCTTCTTCCCTCTTGGTCTCCTTGGTACCTTTCTCCATTTTCTTCCTCATCGGTAAAGACCTCACCATAGGGGTTAGTATACATCGTTCTCTTGCTTGGACACTCATGGGAAATATGTCCATATCCAAGGCACTTAAAACATTTGATATCCCTATTCCTTTATGGCCTCTCTATAATTTTTTTATTGTCCTTGTTCCATCTTTCCTTAGGTTTTCAATCCTCCCTTCACTTCCAATCCTCTTTAGGTTTGTAGAAGTCCCGTTAGGATAGCTTAGGGGCTTCATCCTTCTCAATTAGCATCTTGCTAAAAGTGTTGGGGTTTAGAAGTGGTGGTCTAGTAAATGTTCTCCTCATTAATTGCCTTTCAATTTTCATAGTGGCATGTACCATATCCTCTAAACGATCATAAGGATGCAATTCTACTAAATTGGCAATCTCCCTATTTAATCCTCCTAAGAACCTGGTTCTTGTTGCCCTAGGATCTTCATTGATTTGAGCTTTCATCAACATAACTTCCATATCCTTATGGTAATCTTCCACACTCTTGTTCCCTTGCTTGAGTGATTGGAGCCTTTGATAGAGATCATTGTAGTAATGGTGTGGTATAAACCTTACCCTCATTATATCTTTTAACAAGTTCCAACTAGCCACGGTTTCCACTCCTATTTGTCTCCTTCGAGCACTAACTTGCTCCCACCATACCAAAGCATACTCCGAAAATCCCAAGATAGCCAACCTCACTTTGGACCTCTCACTATATGTATGACTTTCTAGGAATATCACCATTTTGCTCTCCCACTCAAAATATGCTGCGAGGTCATTCTTGCCATAGAATATGGGCACTTTCAATTTAATAGGGTTCAACCCCTTCTCCACTTCATTTCCTTCTCTCCTTCCTCGTTTATTACCCATCTTCTATGATGTTCCCCAAAGGCCTCAACTTGTTCCCCCTCATACCACTCATCAACTCCCTCAAACTCTCGTTTTAACCCCATTGGATTGTTCCCTTAATTCCTTTTTTGTCCTCTACCTCGTCCTCCTCTCATACCATGTACTCCCCCTCTCATAGGAGCTTGTTGGAATCCCCTAATTGAATGCTCATCCCACTCTTCCCCTTGTTGGGAATGTAACGGAGGAGTATGGGCATCACCATTCCTCATCCTTGGACTAGACACTTCAAATCACTCTTGGCCTCTCCTTTGTGCAACGGTAGAAGATTGTCCAAGATGATTAATCAATTCTCTTGTCATGTTTTGAAACTCACTTTGCATTGTCCTCATCATAGCTTGCAAATCATCATGCAGTCCCCTAGTATCAATTTGTTCTTCTTGAGGTCTACTATGTCTACTGGTTAGGCCTAGAGATCTCTTGATCATGCGCCATGGTGATGGAATATTTGCTTACTTATACCTGCAACACAAAGAAATTAGAAAGAAAAATAGATCCTCACTGTACTTCCTTGTGTGTTGGCTCTCAAGGTTGATCATTCCACCCTTGTGTTTACTCTCTTAGGCTCTTTTAATAATATGCTCACTATCTTACCTTTTTCTCAACACTCAAGCCTTCTTATTCAATCCCAATTCTCCCAAATAGCTAAAATTTTAGTCCAACTTAGTGAATCACACAAATCAAAAGAATTTTCCAATTAGGGGGGCTTAGGAAAATTTCAACAAACACTTGTTGGGCACCTCAAGCAAACAAGTTTTTAATCAAGAATTTCAAGAAACGTAGATTCAATCAACACAAGAACAAGCACTAGACACTAAAGAGACACTTCTAAGTAAGAAACAAACAAGAATTATCAAGAATAAAGAAACAAGAGAAACTAGAACTAGGATGATGAAAACAAGATGATAACAAGTGTGCGCTAGAAAATTTGAGTTCAATGAACATGGAATTCAATATTAGAGTGATATACTAAGTCACAAAAACCAAAGGAATGAAAATCAAGAATCAAAGTTCCCAACTATAGCTAAAAACATTCTCATGGAACATTTATCAAACACCTTGACTATAGTCTCGTCACTTAAGAACAACCAGAATTTTCACCCCTATTCAAGCCAATTTTCAACACAATCACAAGATAAATTTGTTCCCAAAGATTATAATAACATCAAGGAGCAATTTTCTAACAGAAAAATCAAGATATAACAAAAATTTCAGGACCTTTTTAGAGCAATTTTTTAAGTGATGGGATTTTTCTCTGTATTCTTTTTCTTTACTTTGTAGGGCTCCTTTTCTTGCTTTCAAGCTTTGATGAGAATCAAGTTTTTTCTTGCACTGATACCAAACTCTTTAATATGAATTCTTAATGGCTTTTCTTGGTGTTTGGGTGTTTTAGTTGGCTAATTGTTTAGTTCAAACAATGGGACCCAAAACAGTGATTTTTGTCGTGACAAAAAGGGAGAAGACAAAATAACAACCTACACTCTATCAAACCCTTGAAGAACTAAGCTTCAAAGACTCTCAAGAAAAGTAGATAGTTCTACTATAATCTCATCTCAATATCCTTGAAGCAACAAAGGCAAACAAGAACAAATAGAATAGAAAAAATAGGCACCCAAATATTGAATTTTAAACAAACCTTAGAAGAACAAAGCAACTAAAACCCATTCAAAGAAAACAACATTGGATTATCCAAAAGATTTATAGACTCATACATAAGGAGGACTAACCCTTAAGCTTGGTCTTGAACAAAATGAATAAGGAGGGTAGGGCCTCTCAAGATTCTCTCTCAAATTTGAATTGAAGTAAAGTGTATTATATTTTCAAATCACTAAAGGTGCTATTTATACTACCCTAACCCTACCTAAGTAATTCCTAAGGTTCTATTACAGTTTAGGGTCATAATAAATCTTTACAAGTAATTAAAATTGAAGAAAATTGGAGAAAATATTAAAAACGCAGAGCTGTCGTCGGCTGCCCAGGGTGGAATCGGCGCCGGTTTGGGCACTACAGTCGGCGCCGGCTGTGTTCTGCCTTCGGACGGTTAAAAGCTAGATGAATCCATTGTTGAGCAAAATGAAGCCGACGCCGGTTTGGTTGCATGGAGCCGGCGCCGGCCATCCTCTGATGGCTTCCTTTTTGGTCTAGTTCCATCCGTCTTCGGCGCCGGCCCTTGTCCTTGCATGGCCACACGTCCCCTTCCTTTATCTTGACCTCCATGATGAAGCGGAGCCTTATCAACTAATTACTTTGATCAATGCCACATTACAATGACAAACACCATCATATTTGTCTAACAATTATGACGGCTTCAATCGTTGTATTAGTTTAACTCACTTGTCTTATTTGATATCAAGTACGATGACTTGATCGATTTAAAACAATAGTTATTTGAACCGTTACTTTAACCAGTTTGGTCGATTCAAATAGACACTTTCCTTTAGCCGTCGTATTAGACCGTGGTATTAGACTAATATGACAGTTGTATAGCTACAGTGCTATATAAACGATGGACTAATTTACGAAGGCTGAGGAACCGTCATGTAGCTGTCATTTTAACCTAATACGATGGTTTTTTGGCTGTCGTATTTGACTGGAACCAACTTTCCATAAAATGTAACAAGGTTTATGCTCTCTCTTTCTTTTCATGTTCCATCTACGTCAATAAAGCTCCCATAGGTATGTTCTAAAATTATAGTTGCTCTAACAGCAAGTCTAGGAAGTATAAAATGACGATACTAACAATTTCTTTCAGAATTCTACTACTAAAGACATGTTCATTACAAATGCAAATCACCCCGTACTCTTGAATAGTCTGGGGTATAAAAACTCTCAAAATAAGAGACTAATTTCACACCGACCAGATAAAAGTTACAAATACCATGGCATGAATAAGGAAATTGAAATTAGAGAAACAAAGAACAAACAACAACAGAGTATAATTTCTTCAGTTTATATGTCTATATTTGAGTTTTATGCCGTTGAAGACAAACTTAATCACAGATTATCTTCTATCTTTGGTGAAAGAGTAGAAGATAGAGCAACTAAAACCTCAGGGAGAAGGATAAGGGTCATCTCCAAGAAGGGCTTACAACTATATTCTAATTATGCCAGTGTCTTCTACTATATGGACAAGATAAATGGAAGAGCTACCCTTTTTAGTATTTCAGGTTTTGTTTAGTCCATTCACTGCCTAAAACTTCAAAACTTTACTTTCACTATTTCTGGTAGACTTTCCCTATCCAAGTTCGTAACTTCACCTGTGCATGTACTTAGTCACACTTGATGCAGAACAATTTAGTAGTTTAATAAGAACATGGTCATGAGACCACTGATTGTGGAATAGCAACAATTAAGAACTTACAAACCCTTCTATAAAGACAAGACCGCTTAATTGCTTAAGCTAATATTCCTAAGCAGTCATTCAAAGTGCATTTACAGATTTTACTATTTTAAGTATCACTAAGAATGAAAGAAAGAATCAATGACAGAGAATAGCAAGAAAGAGTAAAGACCTTTTATGAGGAAAGCTTATTGATCCTTTTTCATCTTGGAAGTGAAATAGTGATCCTTTTTTACCCTGGAAGTGAAAGAAGAGGGTTGGCAGTCTTGACTGGTTGTTCTAATTATAAACAGAAGTGTCTCCACAAGTATACCAACAACCAATCCTAAGATACCCCCTGCAGCACCCTAAAAAAAAATAATAATAATAATAATAATAATAATAATAATAATAATAATATTATTATTATTATTATTATTATTATTATTATTATTATTATTATTATTATTATTATTATTATTATTATTATTATTATTATTATTATTATTATTATTATTATAAGAGAAAGTCCAAGTGGTACACAACTAGGAAATAGGAGAGAAAAGAGGTAATTGTAGTTACTCAAGGTAAAGCAATTTAGTTGCTTTGCAACCATAAATCATATAATGGCATAAAAAATTAGGCAATTATCTTGTAGGTTACCATTACATTATTGAGGCCAAATATGGCTCTGAATGCAGCATATCCGACTAAATAGCCAGTAAACATCACGAGAACAACATGCAAATCTGTAACAGAATAATAAGCATTTAATTCAAATTTGGGGTTTAATAGTAGATCTATTACTCAAAACTACTATATTTAACTGACAAAAAACCTACATACTTATTAACTCTACATAGCATTCTATTTCAACTGTAGAACCACAACCTTATGAAACATCAACTAACAAAAGAAGATATTTTTTTCTCTATCTAATAGTAAAACCTAGCAAAGAAGAAAAAAGGGTAGAATGAGCTGCAACTATTTTCTTCTGAAGGATACAACCTTATCTAATAGCAAAAAAAGAATTGTTTCTAAGTAGAGAAATTTGCAAAATTCATCCTACTATTTATCAAGTCCAATTGTATGCACCTCATTTTCCCCCCCAAAACCTTTAGTCTCTTCTCTCTCTTTCTCTCTCTCTCTTTTTTAATCAGTTGTTTTCAATCCTAACCAACATCCCCATAGCAGAATCTAGTTAGAAGAAATATGTGGCAGCTATATGCCGATTTTAACAAGGACAAAACAGTTTCTTTATTATTTTAGGACTAACAAAAGAAAAAGGAAAAAGACAGAAAAGTTTTGTTTCTTCTTCTTCCTCCCCACATCACTCCTACTTTCTTGCCACCTCCTATCTTTTCTACTCCACCACATTCAACTGCTTGCCTCATCCTACTACCACTGCCCTCTTCCCCTTCTCCTCTTCTTTCCTCTCTTCTTAACCACCTTAGTCCCCACTAAAATCCCTTTTTTTCCCCAAAACTGCAGTACCGCCACATCCCACTCCAGAACCACCACTGCCACTTGGATCCATTTGCTTATTATGTGCTTTTAAATTCACTGGTTGAAGAGAGTTATTTTGAGATAGCAGATATGGTTGTGGATCATATTCATTTGGAGGCTTTGTGGATGAGATCAATCACCCAATAATCCTAAATAGTTTTTGCAAGCAAAACAATTTGGGATAGGGCAGAAGAGTATCTTTATTCTATGATAGTGAATGATTTTGGAATGGGGTTCTTCTTTTTTTTTTTTTTTTTTTTTTTTGGGAGGAGGGGGTGGGTAGTGTTGTCTTGTGGATACTTTGTATGGGAAGAAGTAGTTAGAAGGCTAGTAAGTTAGAAAAATGTGAGGAAGTTGGGTACAATTCTATTGGAGCATGCTTATGGCATAGGGATTAGGCACCTTGTCAAGGCCGGGTGGCATTGGAATTTCTTTACAGCCTTGTGCAAAAGGGCCAAGGCCCAGGCCCTTGTTTTTTGTGAAGGAATAGAAATGGGAAGGGATGCGAATATTGGTGGTTATTGTGCAGCTGTGGCGGTGGTGATGACTTGAGTTTGGTGATCTGAGCCTAGATTTTGTTAGTTCTAGAACAGTAAAGTGACTATCCTGCCATATTAAAATCAGCACATGGTCATCCCAACCAGATTTTGCTATGGGAATAGCAAATGGGGCTAGAAAAAACCTTTACAACATAACAAAAACTAAGCCTTAGTCCCACAAAATTTAAAGTCGACTACATGAATCAATACAAGACTATGTACAGTTATTCACATGAATCATTTCCCTCCATTTCTTTCTATCTACTTCATACTTTCATCCAAATCTAATAGAGACCTCTTTTCTAATCTCCTCTATCTATACTGTTTTAAACATGTCTCTACCTCTGTCTATCATATTCTACCTCCATCCTTCAAGCCTCCTAATAGGAGTTTCCTTCAATCTTCTTTGTATATGTCCAAAGCAACATAAACAGTTTTTTCTCATCTTATCCTCAATAGATCCCACTCCCACTTTTTCCTGAATGCTCTTGTTTCTTATCTATTCTTTTAAATAAAAAAAAAAAAGATTGAAGATTGAAAATTTTACCAAAAAAATAATGAGGTCCATACATTAGATAGGAAAATTAGTTCACAGATGAATTTTGCAAACTTCTCTTCTAAATAGTTAAAATGACTATGACTGCTACTACTTTGTTGTTGTAATATTACCTGGAAAAGGAATACATTAGGCTTTTGAAAATTAGCATAAATGATTACCATTTTAGGACTCTAAAAATTTACCCATTTAATGCTCTAAATGTTTAGTGCTTTTGTAATACGTGTAGCTATTTTCCCGAGCATAGAACAACTTCCAGAAAAAAAAAAAAAATCCATTAACATGGGTATGTCCATGTGTTAAGCAGACCTCTGCAACTAGTTCTTTTACTAAAAAAGCCCCCCTCCCCCAATTTACATTTAGTAGATAAGCTAAACATTAAATAGCTTATATGAATTGCAACTGTTAATTAGAAGCTTCGTTCCTAAATATTCTTACAACCTTACAAGTTCTTTAGTCCTCATTCAACTACAAAATTATAATGATTGTTGTGTATACTTAGTAGATGTAAGGATTTAGCAGAAAGGCCAAGGAAGATTTTGGTCTGAACAATTTTATTCATGGGATAGAAAGTATCAAACACATATGCAAATATCAAAGACAGACACCGAATGCAACCCATCTGGGATATCCTGAACCAATATCAGTAATTTTTTTTAGTAATAACAATACACAAAAATAGATGGAAACTTGAAATAATAGGAAAAAAATACTCACCAAATCCTATCTGATCTTTGTAAGAAGAGAAACGCTCCTCAACGCTCTTCCTTGGCATAATATCCTTCACCAATTCTTTGTAAACTTTTTCCACTGCCGCCATTGCTAACTTTTTCAGCCTTTCTTGCAATTTCTCAGACTCCAAACGATAACTAACTCAATAATAAATCATAGAAAATCAAATTGATTGCTTCAATAATTAAATTCAAATATTATACCTTTTCTCTGGGTTTGGGGCTGGGGAAAACAAATTTTAAGCCAGTTAATAGGCAGAGAATATTAGGTTGACTTTTTGGGCGGCATCCAACCTAAATAGACTTGAGAGATTTGTAGGGCATTGAAGGTTGTTGGATAAAAGAGGAAGCCAAGTCTCTAAAATATTAAGAGAGGTCAGTGTTCATGGACATTGTTGTTAAAAATGGGAGGATGGTCTCAGTAGCTAAAATGACTAGGCCACTATTACTGCCACCATTTATGGTGGCGTTGTTGGCCGTAGCAATGGTTGAAGTGACATAGTTGTTTGCAATCGTGTCCGATTTGGTTTAACCGAAACAAGAGGGATACCTTTGTTAGTTAATTAGTTGAACTGTTAGTCTTGTCAATCCAAGAAAAAAAAGGAAGAAAAGTTTAATTGGTTGGAACATTGCACTGTGGCCCCTTAAATTTACCCCTTATCTCATTTTATTCTCTTAAATCATCAATTTGTTATTCACAGTATCGTTGGAATGGCAACAGGACTAGGCTAGGCTGGGGACTAGAAATCCCGACTTAACCCCCGCATTCTCCTATTCCTCACCATCTCCGGCTCGTCCCCAGGATGGAGAAAGGCAAAAATCCCTATCCCCAACCCGTTTGGGACAAAATAATCTTTGACCCTGGGGAAGCGTGGCTCGAATGGGGAATTGGACCTAAAATTCCCAATTGGGCATCAAGTTAAAAAATAAAAGAAAAATTAATAAACAAAATACATTCACAATTAAAATTTCAATATAATCACAGCAAAATGAACTCCACAAAGTATATGAACTAAAGAACTAAATTATATAAATCACAACAAATTTAAATCATAATAAACTCCACAATTTACTGGCAAAATGATAATAAAGTCCAAAAATAAACTCCAAATAACTAAATTAAATTAACCATAATAAATTCTAAATAATACATAACAATTATGGAAAATACAATTTTGAAAAATTATAAGTCTAATGCTCAGGAAGACTTGCATTTGCCATTATAAGTATGATCTACTCTAAGAAATGCAAGAGTAGAAGCCATTGCTTCCACAAATTCCATTGTCTATCATATTTTTCTACCACACTTGCTGTAGTTTTGGTTTCCCTAAGACTCCCTTAGAACATCAGAGGCAAAAGCAAATATCAATCAATCCAAGAGAAATATGTAGAGCAATTATGAACCAAAAAATGACTAAGACTAATTCTGGAATAATCAAATTTTCAATATAAAGATTTTCATCCCATAATCAAGCAGCAACTTCAAGGTTTTTTAATCCTCTTATCTAGGGAAAAAGTCTTCTAACTAACATTCATACCCCCTCCCCAAAAAAAAGCATATTAGGCCCAAAGATTAACACTACTAGTTAACCCAATAAGATAGTCAACATTCAACACCAAGTAAGAAGAAGAAGGAGAAGAAGATGGTGATGATGATAATAATTTAATCTATTAACTCTTCTATTTGTTTTAAAACAGATCAAAAACTTTTTTCTTTTTTTGTTTTTGCTTGTTCTAAGACAAACAAAAGAATTAATAGATAAAATTTGTCAATTACTTTAAAATATTTTGAAGAACATCTAATCCACGTTTTCTAATTCTAACTAATTTTTTACTCTGCCATAAGAATCAATAAAGTAGAATATTGAAACCTCTCTTTATATTATTTTCATTGCAGAGCTACAAATAATCTAGCAGTTTCATTAGCTGCCCTACCTTACCTCGCCTCCAATCCTCTCACCCTTAGAAATGTAGATCTTTTGATATGAAATAAGGCATCAAACAAACACCTACACAGAAATTAGTTAACTTATTTCTTATAATCTAATTTGAATATAAATTAGCCCTATGAATTGTATGTCCTTAAAAATCTATGATACAAAACCATGGCTTTCTATAATAAGTAAGATGAGTCTGTAAAGCTTTCTATAATAAGTTAGATGAATTCCTAAGTAAAAACATTTTATAGGATATGTTTCATGTGTGTAGACCAAGAACTCAAAACTTATTATACTCTTGCTGTAAAATGGTGTCCCTTTAAAAAAAATTCAAGAACTCCATGTATAACTCTATTTTAGATGCTTTCTTGCTTGCAAAACCTGCCAAATGCCACTACTAAAGAATTCACCTATTATGTTGGGTTGTATACTGTATTATTGATCATTATTCTCATTATTACTGTCCATAGGTTGATGTCACATATTCTTTCCTTAGTTGTTGTCTAGAGCTTACAATCATTCATAAAGCATTAAAAATCTACGACATGATTTCCAGTACTAAGGAACAAAGTAGTGAACTCACATTATTGCCACGAAAAAAAATTGATCTATCTCTCTTGTGAAAGTTACACAGCAGTATAGTATAGTCCACCTATTAGCCTAGCAATTTAGGTCATATACAGTATTTTGATTAAAATGAAAATAAAAATATGAAAATTTTCTCCCACAACATTCATCACCCAAAAAGAAAAAAAAATCATGTTTTAATGTTGCTTATAAATAAATATATAGGCAAGTCAACCTCTAAAACAGAAGAATCAAAGGCATTGTGATTACAAATAATCGACGTACAATTAGGGAAAAAATCAATGTTCCTAATAAATCACATTCAGTTTTCGTAAGTAGTTTATACATTTATGTCGACATGGAATGCAAATGCTGATGAGGCCGTTCACAGAGACTGCCCTCATCGGCAGCTATAAGAGAGAGGAAAGACTGAAAATCGGTACGAGAGCTAGAGAGAGGAAGTTGAGAAATGTTACATGTGCAAAATCAAAACTTTTTTCTATCTTTACATCTTCTTGATAAATAAGAACTAAGTCATCCAATAGGACTATTACAAGAACCTTTCTTGATCTTCATTTTCATCTTCCAAACCACTAGTACTATTACAGAGGTAAACCATAAGTAAATTTCACAAACTTGAAGATTAAGTGAAGATCAACTCATCCATGAGAGGAGGGAGCTACTAGTGATGGTGGGCAAGACTCTGAGGAGAGCTGACGGTCGCAGTGTTCTTGACAGACAAGATATTATGAGGTTTTTGAATTTTCTTATCTTTTAAAAAAAATAATATGAGAATATAACCTTTTGAATTTTTATTTATTAAAAAATAGATTATGTTTTTTTTTTTTTTGTTGGATAAACTATTAACCAATACATTCATCAAAATCATGTACATGATGACTCTCAGTATTTCCTCCAATAGTCCCACCTCTATCGCAGAGTGTGATACCCCGACCAAAACCACCTTTAATTTATGGGGAAAGTTATGCATGGCATAACATTCTATATTACATTTGATAATTTGGACCATTTTCATGAGTATGTGTGATCTATGAGTTTATTATTGTATGAATTTATTTATTTGGATATAATTGTGTTAGGTGCATTGGTTAGGCTTTTGTTTTATTGAGTAGAATTTAATAGAAGAGATAAAGGTATAATGGGTGAAGGTGAAAGGAATTTCATAGAGAAACATTTACACAAGAGTTGTTGTAGTCTAGTGGTTAAAGTTTGGTGATTATCTTTTGGTGACTTGAGTTCAACTCCCAACTCTTGCAAATCTTTTTCTTCCTTTTTCCTTATCTTATTTTCCCCCTACATTTTCCTCCAACGCTTTGGTCGAAAATCCTAGAGTAGCTGCCATCTAGGAGAATTTCAAGCCTTTTCAAACTCTTTTAAACATATTGTGGATAGATATGTGGTGGAGGATAAATAGGGGGGAAAAAATCTGATTTTAATTTTCTAAACCCCTAATTATCTTCTTCAAGTATTTCTCTAGAATTTTATTAAATAAAATGCAACTTTGTTTAAATTCTAGCCGCCACTTATCTAGGGATTAAATTCCCACATTTTCAATTTTTAGAAGCTTGAAATTAAAGCAAGGATAAAGCTGATTTTTATTTCAATCAATTATCTCCTTAATGTTGAGATTTTCGAAAATGCATTGTAGATGGAATAAATTCTAGCTTTGCTTTTATCCAATCAGATTTTGGAATTTTGAACTTGTTTTAAATAGTTTGATATATCAAATAAAATCTACTTTAGGAGAAATTATCCTATAATGATTTTATTTTCTTTGTTGCTCTAATTACTAGGAAAAAAAATTCCAGCTTGTGCCGCCACCTTGGGAGCTATTTTAGCTCAATTTAAACTCTTCAAATATTAGAAATGCTTATCCAAAATAACCTTTAGCAAATTAGATTTTTATTATGTGAAAACAATGCCAGAATTTTTCTCCCCATTTCTCTATTGTTTTCGGTGACAACACACACACATGCACGAAAACCTAAACCCAAGTGCACTCAAACTCTTTTTTGTTTTAGCCAAAATACAACACGCACAAGTCCTCTTTTTTCCCACTGATTTTCGGCCAAAGATTCCAGCCTTCATTCTTCTCTCAACTTCCTCACATTTTCGGTCAACATAGGAAGAGGCAAAGCTGCCATTTTCTCTTTGGCAAGTGACTAAAGCTAGAGGAAATTCTTCAATACATCAAACACCCAAACCCATCCCATTTCTTCTATTAGATCAACACTATGTCAACTTCTCTATTCCCTAGTACACAAAACAAACAAGATCAAACCCCATTCAATATTTTCGGTCAGCATACATACTCACCAAGCCAAAACCGAAAACACCCACTCAAGATAATCAATCCTTTAATTTTCTATCAATTTTTTTTCTTCTTCTTCTCCTAATTCACAGCTAGAAGGGACTGATTTCTCCCTTTTCTTTGTGACTCACAATCAAGAAGATTTAAGTGAGACGACTACTCCTTCTCAAGTGAACTTAAGTCAACCACCAAGGAGTCGTCTTGTTCTCTTTGATCTGCTTCGCTAAGAGGTATTCAAGACACCTACCTTTAATAGCACGGTTGGGTTTGATCCTTATTGTGATGTTATGATGTAATAAGAATGATTGTATAGAGATTCTAGCATGATAAGCATGAACAGATTGGATTGTTGAATATGATGGTGCAAGTATTAATTAAGACATGTATGAAATAGAGTAATGTTATATTTTGCCATGATGGATATAGATCTAAACTATATTGGTTAAGTTGAGATCCTTTGATTCGGTTGAGCATGTTTTTTATGAATACATAACCATTGAATATTTGATCTGTTAAAGTTGGTGGTGTAATTGATATAAATATTGATTGGTGATGTTAAGCATTTTATGAGAGGTTATTATTAGGGTATATTGATTTGTTCAGATTATGTGCAATGAATGATTTATGTATATAGTGGGATCATGGGGAATTTAAGTCTACATGAAACGATAGTGGCTATACAATGTGTAGTATTTGGATTCTGATTATGGAATCATTAACTTTAAATAAGGAAAGAGTTTGAAGTGAAAGCAAGTAGTTGACTTTTGGCTTAGCTATCCGAAGTATACCAAGTAAGTCCGTACATAACTGTTTTAATATATGAAACCCTTGTTTGAAAGTCACATGTTGTAATGCTATTGAAATGCTATTGTTGAATTGTGATTACTTGGGTTAGAACGTGGTTATTTTGCTCTCTAAATGAGTCTGTCAAATTACGACTTTAATCGAAAGTTGTTTCCCCTATTTTATTTACTTAAACATTTTGAAAACACTCTATGTGAAAATCACTTTTTGCAAAACTAAGGTATTCAAAGTTTGTAAATAAGGGATTGATTTTTGAACCTGATGGTGAATGTTGAGTACTCAATAATGGTAGGCTATTGGTGCTAGTCTTGGAGGGTTAGAGTGAGTCTTTTGGTAGAAGGCTATCCCCAAAAGATAAACTCTGCTCAAATAGGTATTAGTACTAGTTAGTCAGGCCGGTCCGAGTTAGCACTTTGGTCCATGTGGACTATTTTTTGGGTTGGACAACCGGTGTATTAGGTATAGAGATAAAGGAGTATCTCACCCTAGTGGGCAGATCTCCCACTGTCCGGTGGTGAATGGTTACATTGAGAAACTATCATGATGGAATTCATGATATGGACATCCTTATTATTGAATCACTTAATCCTTTTTATGATTTTTTTTATATTAATGAGTAGATAATTTTCTAAGAATTGTTTTGGAAGTGCTTTATATTATTCCACTCAGTGACTGGTTATTGATGAAATTACTTTACAAACATATTTTGTGACTATTGTTAAACCTGCATATATGAAATATTAAAGTATCAAAAGTACACACGGGACTTACTGAGATGTTAATCTCACATTATTTGTATCGTGTTTTCAGGGGGGAACTATTTCTAAGCAGGTTGGATATCTTAGAGACTAAAGCCTGTTTGATTCTACTTTTGTATTTCTTTTGAGAGATAGATGTTTGTTATTAGTTTTCAAACTTTTATGAGTTTTAATTTAGTTGTAATAAAATTATTTAATTTCTTTTGCTAGTGATTTTTCTTTTGTACTTCTTTATAAAGAGCCCTAATCCTCCAGATAGGGTGACATCCCTGCCTTTTTTAGGTACATAAGTAGCGTTGTGTTATATAGAGAACCACAGGAAGGATTTGGGAAAGGGGAAAGTCACTAAAAAAATTCATAGTTTTGGACTAGGAGGCTAAGTTATGAGCTCCTAGATTACGAATTCTAGGCATGTGTACAATTTTCCAATGTCGCCAACGCATAAGGATAAGTTGAGCAGCATCAATAGCTGGTTTGCCTGTCCATTCTATAGCAGTGGAAAGGCCATTAAGGGCATGGATAACATTTAGAAAATCACCTTCAAAAATCACTTTCTCTACCTTGAGTTCCTCAACTATGCGAAGGGCATGAGAAGCAATAATGGCTTTAGTAGTGTAGACATCGATAGCCACATCCTGTCCAGTCCCTCATTTGAGGGGTTCACCTTTGTCATTCCTAAACAGTACTATAGCTACAAGTTCACCATTATGGAAGGCCGCATCTGAATACAAAGAGTTTTCTTTTGAGGGACAAATAAACCCACTTTGTATATTATCGAGGAGTTGGAGCCTTAAATAGGCAGCAATGGCATAGCTTTCTTTAAGTGCATTTTAAATTATTTTGTGTGGGGTCTGCAACATGTGAAGAGGGTATTAAACTATCGGCCATTTGAATGAATTGGTCCAAAATTCTTTTAGACAAAAGTGGTCCATCTGTTTTGTCGATTTTGTGAATTATTTTCCTTGTTAGGTACATTGTCTAATAAAGCCGCTTTGATGTATTGTGTAATTCAAGCTATCGGAGGTCTCTTTTTTTGCTGAGTGGAGTTGCATTAGGGACTTTGCAAAGGTACGCTGTTGTAATACTAGTAGGATTTTACATATCACCATTATTAAAGAAACTGAAATCTGGTTGGGTTTCGTCATCACTTTTATTATCTGCTTGTTGAAGCTGATTTTAAACAATCTATAATTGGAGTTGAAATTTTGCTTTAGAAATTTTTTAATTTCCTTTACTTGACGAAGAACTGGAATCTGATCCATTTTTTATTGGATTTGCTGAAGATGTTGCTTGTTGTGGAATCCATTATTTGAGCTTTATTTCCCTGCATAAATGTCTTATCGAGTCAATGGTATCTTTCTTATATTTCATCCAACATTATAGCACAATTTCTTTTCCAGAAAGAATTTCCAAAATTGAATATGAGAAGGCAATTGGACTAAATGATTCTCTTTGATGTAATTGTTAAATTAGATTTTATGTTATGATGAAAGGGCATCATGATTAGCGCCAAAGGCTTTCCATCATTTATAGAACCAACAAGGAATGAGAATAATGATACCTTTCCCATACTTGACAAATCACATATGAAAAAAATCTCTCAAGAAAAGGATATTATATCAAGCATCTAGATAATCCATGAAGTTGTAGGTCGGGGGCTTTAAATGGAGTTTTAAACTGAATAGAGGCGTAAATACCTAATACAAACCAGGTGTTGAGATCAAGAATTTTCAAAATCTAACATCAAAAGTTTGTAATGCCTTTATCATTGTGAGAGGTGTTTCTTTCATGTTCAAACTCGATTGAACCAGTGGCATAGAGAATGTGTTCATAGAAAAGTTTAGTTTTGAGAGGGTATGATTTAAATAAATAGCTGGATTGATTGTAAGCTTTAGGATGGAGAATGTTCACTATTTCTCATTTTGATTTGATGGCTAAATCTTGATGAATTGCAAGCAAGGGTATTAAAGTTTTTGAAACAAATTCAAAGGTTTTAGATTTGGGAGAGCTTGAGGATGTCTCAAGTTTGGTAGGAGTTTGTGGAGAAGTTAGGATTACTGCTTTTTTCAAAGATGAAGGAATTGGTAAAGTATAAAAAGAATTGTTAGTTTTCTGGGGTTTTGTTGGTTTTCTGGTAGAAGAAGTTAGATTTAAGATATTCATAGTAAGAGGAGGTCTTGCTAGGGTATTACTAGGTAAGGGAAGATAAGAAGCAAGAATTGTATATCTGTTTGCAGGTGTAAGACTGCAAGGATGAATATTATGCTCCATGATGACTCCGTTGCTATTGCTACTTAATAAATTGTGCAATTTTCACAGATCAAAAGATAAGAAATTTTACAAGATCTTATATTGTTTCTCTTTGTAGGAATTTTCCTGTCAAGAAATCGGGTAGATAATTGGATTCTCATTTGATAAATTTAATATCAAAATTAAAGCTAGAAAGTAAGGCATGCCACATGGCAAAAATTTGTTTAGCAATAAGGTTTTTTACATCTTTTTTGTAAAACATTTTTTGCAGCTTTGTAATCAATACAAAGAAGAAACTTTTTATTTACCAAATCATTCTTGTTTGAGAATATCTCCATAACCAAGTTCAGAGGCATTGGTTTCTACAATCATGAAAGCATTAGGATCTAAGATTCCAAGATACGGAAGTTTCTTAACAAACATCCCTCGACCAACATTTTAAGTATCTTTCTTTTTTCATGAAATTATCACGAAAAATGAGCTGATGGTAAGTGTTAAGAAACTAAAACTCTACCAAACCTAGGTCCGGTTTTTAGGTCACAAACTTCATCAAGGCATGTACAAACCCATTTATAAAGTTATAAAATTTACAGATAAATTTCCAAATGAAATTAAGGAAAAAACTATGTTACAAAGGTTTTTAGAATGTCTCAACTATATTTCTGGCTTCATCCTAAATCTGAGACAATTTTGTGAACCACTATATCAAGGTCTTCGTAAAAATCCAATTGCTTGGGATACAAAATAGACCCAAACTGTTTAGAAAATTAAGAAGCTTGTCAAAAAACTTCCTTATCTTGGAATCCCAAATACTAATGTTTTCTTGATTGTAGAAATCGATGCCTCTAAACTTAGTTATGGAGGTATTTTCAAACAAAAGAAATCGAATTCATTTAGTAAATAATTAGTTAGATATCATTCGGGTATTTGGCTATCCAGTCAGAAGAATTATAGCACCATCAAGAAAGAAATTCTTTCTATTGTTTTATGCATTTCAAAATTTCAAAATGATTTGGTAAACAAAAAGTTTCTTCTTTGTATTGATTGCAAAGCTGCAAAAGATGTTTTACAAAAAGATATAAAAAAACCTTCTTGTTAAATAGATTTTTGCTAGATGGCAGACCTTGTTTTCTAGCTTTGATTTTGTATAAAATTTATCAAAGGAGAATCTAATTCTCTACCCAATTTCTTGACAAGAAAATTCTTACAAGGACAAATAAGATAAGATTTCGTAAGATATCTTATCTTTTGATTTGTGAGAATTCCACTATATATTGAGTAGCAGCAGCAACGGAGTTATCATGGAGCACAATATTCGTCCTCGCAATCTTACACTACAAATAGATTTACAATTCTTACTTCTTATCCTCCCTTACCTAGTAATACTATAGAAAGACCTCCTTTTACCATGAATATCTTAAATCTAGTTTCTTCTACAAAAAAACCAACTAAAACCCAAAAAACTGACAATTCCTTTTATACTTTACCAACTCCTTCATCTTTCAAAGAAGCAGTAATCCTAGCTTCTCCACAAACTCCTACCAAACCAAAGACATCCTCAAGCCCTCCCAAAACTGAAACCTTTGAATTTGTTTCAAAAACTTTAATACCTTTGCTTGCAATTCCTCAAGATTTAGCCATCAAATCAAAACGAGAAATAGTGAACATTCTCCATCATGAAGTTTACAATCAATTCAGCCATTTATTTAAGTCAAACCCTCTCAAAATCAGACTTTTCTATGAATACATCATCTATGCTACTGGTTCAATTGAATTCAAATATGAATGCAATGATAAAGGTATTGCTTATTCTCGACATCGTATCTTTATTTCAACACCTGGCCCATATTAGGTATTTATATCCCCATTCAGTTTAAAAGCCCCATTAAACCATCAACTTATAATTTCATTGACTATCTTAATACTTTGGTATAAATTTTTATTCCTTTGAGACCTTTCACATACCTAGTTCTTTAAGTATAGAAAAGGAATCATCAATCCCATACCCAGATGGTTCTACCAATGGTGGAAAATATTTGGTGGCAACCAAGATACACTATCAACATAGCATAAACTTCAGTTCGCAACATATGTTAAAGAAAATCAACTTTCTCAATTCCCAGCACATATTCAATTCTGTAAATTCTTTCTTGAAAAGAAAATTTGTTATATAATTGAATAGAACTATGTGTTAGAAAAGCTTGGAATTAGTTCGACATTTGTTTCTTGAAATTAAACTCAAAGGATGGTCATCAAAGCCGTCTACACCATCATATCCACCAACACTCATAAAAAAGGAAACATATGCCAGCTCTTCCTCTAGCAAAGGAAAAATCTCAAAAACAAATCTTCAACTCTAACTTCAAATTTTGCAAATCAAATTTAGTTAGCAGTAGATGATAGTGATAATTAAACTCAACTAGACTTTAGCTTTTTTTATAATAGATACATAAATAATCCCTCTGATGGTGCAGTAGCATACCTTTGCCAAAGCCCTTAATAACAAGACTCCATTCAAAAAGAAAACGAAAACTCAAACAAAGCCAGATGTACATGTCAAGATAGCTTTCTTTGATCATAGAACTACAATGCAAAATAATTCACTACACTGACAAAAGCAGTGGAACCCTCCAATCAAGAAGAATTTTTGAACAATTTCTACATGTAGCCGACAACTTGATTCCTACTTTGCATACTTGATTCCTACTTTGCATGGTCTAGGCCACATAACAATAATGAAGAATGCACTCAAAGAAATCTATTCTATATCAGCTAATTTAAGGCTCAAATTTCTGGATGAAAAACATAGCGAGTTTACTTGTCCTTCAAGAGAGAATTCTTTGTATGCTCAAATTGATTACTGTTTATTTCAATTTCAAAACTTTATATTTTAAACACCTCCCTTGTATAAGTTTCAAATCAAAAAATCCATAAATTAGATTTGTTTTGAAGAACTCCTGGGTACACATACATTTGGTATCAGAGCCATGTTCATTCTTTACACTATCATGCTTCCTTTAACCATGTTTGAGTAAGCTCCTTACTTTCTCTTTCTACTCTTGCATGATTTAGTCATTAATCTTTCTGCTTTCTTATTCTCTCTCTTTATTTTCTTCCATTATTCCTACTACTATGTAGTTGAGTAGTAACTGTGAGAGCAGCTTATACATTGGTCAACCCAGAATGGATTGGATTAGGCCGTTGTTAGCTTAGGATTGGCGTATTGGCCTGAACCCTAGAGTGGTCCTGTAGCTCTCAACCATGCATAGTGAATAGGTCTATCTAAGGAAGAAAATAAGAAAATAATCACAGAGAATAATAGCGTAGAAACTTTTCAAACCATTGATTGTATAGATAAGAAAGAAAAAGTTCCCAGTCTTAACTATAGCTTCTAGTTCAAACTTATTTGACACTGATATTGAAACTATCAATGATTTTGAAATCAGCTCCTAATTAGACAGAACTGAATCCAGATTAATGAATTAGAAAATGCCAATAGAAAAGTTTGATAAAATTTACAAAAAAATAATTTTTTATTTAGTCCAAAATTATAAGATCAAAACCACTGAGAAAATAGTTTCTATCAATAAACCTTATAGTACTATTCATTTATTTAATCCAAAAACCTTATAGTTACATAAAAAGAATAAATATTGATATTTGCATATACGATTAGTACAAGTAACTGTTAAACCTTTATACCGACTAGAAATTTATTCTCCCATCTGTCTTTTGTTAAGAGATCGCAAACATCTCGATTTTAATAACAACATTTTAGCAGTCCTTAAATCAAATACATCGAATGGATACGTTTATTTTAATCACTATCCTAATTTCACTATAGATCTAACAGATCTACATATTTTGAAGACCTTAACCCTAAA
Source organism: Voacanga thouarsii (assembly GCA_026120185.1). Classification (NCBI taxonomy): domain Eukaryota; kingdom Viridiplantae; phylum Streptophyta; class Magnoliopsida; order Gentianales; family Apocynaceae; genus Voacanga; species Voacanga thouarsii. The sequence goes on from JANUWF010001117.1 coordinate 3,346,250, forward strand.
CATTCAAACCAAAAATTTTGATTTTGAATTTAGATCTAAATCTCTTAGATTAATTTATCGTGTTTCTTATAAAGTCATGAAAACCAATATCAGTCCCAAAGATAAAAGTCATTTAAGAAATCCTTGAGAAACTTGTTTATTAGAAACTAATTTTGAAATATCTAATACTTTTGTCCATCGATTTCTCAAATGGGATAATGTTCTTCATGATACAAAATAGAATTTTGAGCTTATAATTAATCCTAAAAGACACTATGAATCTAATAGAATAGATCACACTACAGAATCATCTTCTGGAACTATTGAACTTAAATTTAGTAGAAAATCCTTCTCTATAGCTTCCTCTTCTTCTGGACCAAAACTTCTATTTAGAAGTCAAAGTACTCAAATACTCAGTAGTGTAGATTTTTCGAGTAAAATTCCTAAAATGAATTATGAAAATGACATTAGTGTCAAATCCTCAAGTCCTATGAAATCAGAAATGCAAATACCAAATACTTTAATGACAATTTCTTCTAATGATAAATTTCAATTAGATAAAAACATATTTAAAACAATTATGGAATATACCTTGTAATCAACTAAAAATTGATTAGTACTTTGCTACTATCAAATCTGATGAGAGACTTAAACTTAGAGAAAAATACTATTTTGATTTAAAGAAATTTAGAAAACATTTGGACTTTTTTGATTGGTATGAATATTCAGGAAAATATAATCAACTTGAATCAATAAATATGATTGCTAAAAAATTGTCTACTGCCAAAAATAAAGTAAAAGAATCAATGATGTCGCCTCTTGAAGAAATCAAAATCCCAGTTGAAGGTCACATTTGTTATAGCCTCTCCTTTTAAGATAGAAAATCTAAATAAAAAAAATGATGTTACAAATAAAGATTTAAATAAAGTTATTCAACAAAATAACTATACCAATCAAATATTAATTACTATGGCCAATAAAGTAGAACAATTAGATAACAAATCTATAGTTAGAGAAATGCCTAGATTAAAGCAGTATGATCCTAAACAAGCTATAGATACTAACCTAATATTTAAACCAATTTTATATGAAAATAAAACCTTAAAATTGTTAAAAGGAGATTTTCAAATATATGATTCTAAATTAGATATGTTAAGGGACATCAATGATAAATTAAAACAATTAAAAATGAAAGATATTCCTGAAACTTCATCTAAAGCCCATACACAAACAGTTAATGAAATTGATCCTTTATAGCTTAATAGAGTTACATCCAAAACAAAAATACCAATATCTAAATAATTTACCAATCCCTGGTATCAGAGATCAATGTCTTGAAATTATGAATGCCCATAAAGTACAAACTAAAACCCTCTTAGACAAATGGCCAACTTGTTACAACAATAGAAGCAGTCTTAGATTGCTTAAATACTTTTATGTTTACTTTAACCCAATATTTTGTAAGAAACCCTCAACAATTAGCTGGTTGAAGTTCTAAAAGCCTTACTAATTTAACATGCCCTAAAATTACATGGTTTTAGGTGGTATAAAGATGTGTTTCTTTAGAAAATGATGCTTAGACCTAATTGTCACAATGCCTTTTGGAAAGAACAATTTATTTCAAGCTTACTTCCATTATTTGCTAAAAAGATTAGATAACAACTTAAATCAGATTGGGGCAATTTTGTACCCTATGAAGCCCTTTCTTATGGTCACTTAATCAATTATGTAAATCAAGTAGGAGCAAATCTTTGCACTGATTTAAAACTCAAAGCTCAAATGGAATAATATCATAAGAATTCTAAAAAAGAATTAGGAAATTTTTGTGAAATATTTGAATATGCATCTATTAAACCTCGCTCTAAAGAACTAAAGAAAAGGTTTAAATCTAAACGAAAAGCTTCTAGTAAACAACCCTAAAAAAAACCCTACAAAACCTTTAAACATAAAAAATGAACAAAAGAGGAAAATGAAAATGAACATATTAAATGCTATTTTTTGTGGAAAACATGGTCATAAAGCTGATGAATGTAAACAAAAACAAAAAAATAAAAAGAAGATGATTGAACTCTCTTCAGATAAAGAAACTTTGAATCAAATCTTGACAATCCTTGGTGAATATGACTTTACAGAAAGTGATTCGAATAATGTTTTAGACAAAATCTTTGAAATTCAAGAAAGCTCTTCTAGTGAATCACTAAGTGATACCTGTTTTGTGGATGTACTGGCATTTGTACCTATACAAAATGAGAAATTAATATTATTAGTTCACAAAAAAATTAATGTTATTACTAAAGCTAATAAAGAACTATTTTTTGAAATCTTAGATCATATTCAAGACGAAACTATTAAAAGAGAATATTCACTTAAAGTAAAAGAAATGATATTAAATCCCAAACAACAAGTAGAACCTTATGATCTTAAAGAAGTTTTTGATAAATTTAAAAAGAACGACAAAGAAGAAGTAGCAATTTCTTTACAAAATTTGTATACATAAATTAATAGACTAAAATAGGAAATAAAACATTTAAAGGCCTAAAATGAACAACGAATCACATATATTAATAACATTAATATAGATCTTTTACATTTTAAAATGGGAAAACCACTATTAGATGATACAATCCTTGATACTACACAGTCAATAAATGAAAATCAAAGAGAAAAATATATTTCTGCAATCTCTAGAACTACTTTTCAAAAATTGTATATTCCTATTTTCTCAAAATAGAACATTTTTTTATTAAAACAGTAGCTTTATTAGATTTAGGAGCAGATCAAAACTGTATTTAAGAATGTCTAATACCTACTAAATATTACGAGGAAACAACTACGATATTATATTCTACCTCTGGTGGTCAACTCCAAATCAATTATAAGTTCTCTAATGCTCATATTTGTAATAATTAATTTTATTTCATTACTTTTTTTATTCTAATCAAATATTTGAATGAAGAAATAATATTAAGCACTCCATTTTTAACATAGATATATCCTTTTAAAGTAGATCTACATGGAGTCCATACTAACATAGGATCCATTTGAGTGACTTTTCCTTTTTTATTAAGTCCACAAAGTAAATATATTAATACTTTTAAAAAGAAGATTATTCTTTGACAAAATAAAATCAACTTTTTAAAAGAAGATGTAAAATATAAAAGAATCCAAGGACAGCTGAAATCACATAAAGTTCAAGATAAAATAGAATTTGTACGAAAAGAAATTGACAGTCATATCTGTTCTAAGATACCTAATGCCTTTTGGAATAGAAAAAAGTACGTAGTAAGCCTACCCTACATAGTAACTTTAATGAAAGTATGATAGCCTATCCAAATGAATCAAGAACTACTTGAATACTATAAACAAGAAATATCAGGACTCATTGAATTGAAAGTATGAAATGTTGTTGTCATTGTGGGAGGTGTTTTTTTCATGTTCAAATTCAATTGAACTAGTGGCATACAGAATGTATTCATAATAGAGTCTAGTTTTGAGGGGTTCTACTTTGAATTAGTGATTGGATTGGTTGTAAGCTTCTAGATGCAAAATATTAACAATTTCTAGTTTTGTTTTTTAGGCTAATTATTTCAGAATGGCTAACAATGGGATTAAGGTCTTATGGACAAATTCAAATTTTGTAGTTTTTGAGGAATAGAGGATTTTTCTTTTTTTTTTTTTTTTGTGGGTAGAGTTTGCAGAGTTGTTGGTACAATTGCTTCTTTAAACAAAGATAGGGTTGGCAAAGCATAAAAAGAACTATTTGTTTTCTGGGTTTCTGTTTATCGGAGAAGGTCCTTTAGGATGAATTCTGTTCTCCAGTGCTACTTCTTTCTTGTATTGACCACTCATATTTAAAGTGCAATTCTCATATTTCGAAGAGATAAGAAATCTTGTGAAATCTTATCTTGTTTGTCCTTACAAGAATTCTCTTGTCAAAAAATCTGGTAGAGAATTAGATTCTCTTTTAATAAACTAAATATCAAAATCAAAACTAGAAAGTAGTGCTTGCCATCTGGCAAATATCTGTTTGGCAAGCAAAATCTTTTACATCTTTTTGTAAAACATCTTTAGCTGCTTTGCAATCAACGTAAAGTAAAAATTTTTTATTTATTAAATCATCTTGAAATTTAGAAATATATAATAAAATAATAGAAAGAATCTCTTTCTTAATGGCGCTATAGTTCATTTGACTGGATAGCCAAATACCTGAATAATATTTAACTAATTATTTACTAAACTCATATTTATTTTGCTTGAGGATACCTACATAACCGAGTTCAGAAGTATCAGTTTCAACAATCATAAAAGCATGTGGGTTTGGGATTCCAAGACAAGGGAGTTTCTTAATAATTTTCTTGATTTTTTGAACAGTTTAGGTTTATTGTGTATCCTAATTAATTGGATTTTTGCAAAGTCTTTCATATAGTGATTCATAGATTTGCTTAAGGTTAGCAATTAAATCTGGAATGTAATTTAGACATCATAAGAATCTATGTAACATGGTTTTATCTTTAATTTCATCTGAAAATTTATCTACAAAGTCTGTAACTCCACAAATGGGTTTATTTATAACTTTATAATTACCTTGATTTAGATCATGGCCTAAAAATTTTATTTGAGTTTGAGTTTCTTAGCCTAAAAAATATTGATTTTATTTTTTTATTTTAGATCTTATTTCTAAACCTTTATGTTGAATCTGCAATATAGAATAATGTAAAATCCGAACTTCAAATCTGGGTTGGCCTATAAATAGTAAATGTATTTCAGACATCATAAGAATCTTTGTAACATGGTTTTATTTTTAATTTCATCTGAAAATTTATCTGCAAAGTTTGTAACTCCACAAGTGTGTTTATAACTTTATAATGACCTTGATTTAGATCATGGCCTAAAAATCTTATTTGAGTTTCTTAGCCTAAAAAATATTGATTTTATTTTATTTTTTAATTTTATATCTCATTTCTAAACCTTTGTGTTAAATCTGTAATATAGAATAATGTGAAATCCGAACTTCAAATCTGGGTTGCCCTATAAATAGCTAGATGTTGTACAATAAGAAGGAATCCCTTGCTTTCCTTTTGTATTATAAGACTCTGACCATCTTATGTGTTTTTCTCTCAATCTCTTGTAAATTTTCATGATATCAATAGCTTTTTTAAAGGAAGATGTGAAATATACAAGAATCTAAGAGCAACTACAGCTAAAAGACATTCAGGATAAGATAGAATTTATTCGAAAAGTTTTTGAGCATCAAATTTGTTCTAACATCCCCACTGCCTTTTGGGAAAGAAAAAGGCATATCATCAGTCTCCCCTATATTGATGATTTTGATGAATCAATGGTACCTACAAAAGCTAGACCCATACAAATGAATCAAGAATTAGTTGAATATTGCAAACAAGAAATTCAAGCTTTATTATAGAAAGCCTTAATCAGAGAATCAAGATCACCTTGGTCTTGTGCAACCTTTTATGTTAATAATAATGCTGAAAAAGAACGAGGTGTCCCCCGATTGGTCATTAATTATAAGCCATTACATAAAGTTTTAAAATGGATAAGATATCCAATACCCAACAAACGAGTTTTGTTGAAACGAACATATAGAGCAGTTCTTTATAGTAAATTTGATATGAAATCCGGATTTTGGCAAATTCAGATTAAAGAAGAAGATAGATATAAAACAACCTTTAATGTTCCCTTTGGTCAATATGAATGGAATGTTATGCATTTTGGCTTAAAGAATGCCCCTAGTGAATTCTAGAAAGTAATGAACGATTTATTAATTAAAGAATTAATAAATTATGCCTATATTTTATTTAGGATTATTAATTCTAAAGTTGTTAGAATTATTTCATATTATGCTACCAGTAAGATCAGGAAACCTAATGGGTCACACACAATAAAGGTTTGAATGTTCAATATATATTATTTGATAATATTATGTGGTTAATTAAGAGAAGAATATATATTTATAGGTGAATTATAAGTTTGTTATAATTCATGGGACTTGGTTGCAAATTATATAACCTTCAAGGCCTAATTGTAAACATTGGATCTTTGAGAACTTAATTGCAATTAACACAAATCCTAAAAACTATAAATATGGGAATCGTTCCCTTTTGCAGATGTGAGTCAGACATTCCTTCTTCATCCTTATGTTTTATCTAGGTACAATTCTCTAATGACTCCTTGTGGTGCATTCCTTTATATTGGAACTAATCTGCAATGGAAGTATTAAAACATACCAGAACATAAGAAATTTAAGGAAATAATAGTTATTTATTTTTGTATAGTTACAAACAAATAGTATTTTGATTAGCTAAGCAAGTAATTAAATAATTTTCTATTTACTTAGTTCTTTATCTACTCAACATTTTTACATATTAACTGGCTTATTTATTTGATTGTTTATTTACCTTCACGAGCAACTTTTATTTTAATTAACTAATTATTTATTTATATAACTATATAATTACTCAGTCGTTTGTCCACTAACATATATGCGAGCTTATCATTTATTTAGTAATTATCTTAGTATACATTAAATTGCTAGTACGCAATATTTCATGTCTAGCCTGCTATGTTTGATGGAGTTAATAGTTGATCTATATTATGTGATGACTCGATGTTAGAAGTTAAACTATTTTCGGATTGTATAGTAATATAAGAGTTATATGGAAGTTTTTTAAATGATTTTTGTATTTTCTCTAAACACGACTAGGATCCATTGATCAGTTCATTAGAAGAATCTAATATTTGTGAGACAAATGAATCAAGTAAGTTCTTGCATTAAAATCATTTACAAAACGCAGCAATTACAAGTTATCAAATGTTTTATGTTATCAATGACGTGATAAAAGTTCAGCATGACTAGTTTTCTCACTCTTTTCCAACTCGCGTATTATTCTTTAAACAAAAAATGATTTCAAACCCTTCACTTGACTTTTGCACCTAAGGATTTACTAAAGATTTACCAAGTCATGACTGATACTTCCTTATTGGTTACTATTTGATACTAATGTGTTTCCTTGTGACAAATCATTGAGTATTCCATAAGAGTAGGCCACTAATACTAGCCTAAGAGAGGGTGAGCTAGTTTTTCGGTAGGCGGTCACCTCTGGAAGATGAACTCATTTTTTTTTATTAGGCGATAGTGTCAGTGAGTTAGGGCAGTCAGACGTAGCAAATCAGTTCCAAGTAGGACTGCATTTATATTTCGACACAGATAATCAAAGTTAGCAGGGGTATGGGAGACAGAGGAGTATCCCTACCCGAAGGGCCGATCACTCGCTGTATCTGCTAATTGTTGAGGGTTTCCGACAAAATGCTGAGTTAAGGTAAACATAAAAGTATTTAAACAATCAGAAACTGTTTCAGATACTTGAGTGGGTTAACCTTTAGCATTTGGGATTACTTTTGTTTGAACTTTGGTGGCATTTAACATTTCTTGACGTTGTGGTTCAGTGAGGTAATTATTCCACCACCCTGAAGGACGCCAGTAAAACCAGTGGTAAGAATATGGAGTATGGATTGGTCTGAATTGGTAGGATTTTTACATTTAATGACAGTAATAGCCATGGACATTTCCCGAATTACATTTAAGATACCATGTTCAGACATCCTGTCGATATTCCATTCGGTAATGTCTTCACCGGTAAAAGCTGCTCGAGTATCAAGATGGCGTTCTTCAAATTGAACATCTGGAAGGAAGGTCTAGGATAATAATTCCTAGTATAAGGGTTTGCGAACCTTGGTTGTTTGGTTTTTGAAGTTCTTTTACCACCAATTAGCTTATTAAGTTGTTCGGGAGATGGATCAATGTCTATTAAGGAGACTGGTTGATGTATGGTTTGGAGATGTGTTTTTGAACTTGATTCAGGATCATCTTTTGTTTTTAATTTTTCATTTATTTCTTTAATGAAATCTACTTCTTCGAGGTTCATCGTTCCTTTGGCAAGTTTTATGTTTTTAGGTTCATATACTATGGGTTTAAACACTGGGTTAGGATCTATAGATTGTTTTGGATTAAATTGTTTAAATTGTGGGGTTTCTCTTATAGATGATTTACTGTCTAGCTGTTCTACTTTACTAACCATGGTGACTAACATTTGATTAGTATAGTTATTTTGCTGTATGACCTTATTAAGATATTTATTAGTTACATCGCCTTGCTTATCTAAATTTTCTAACTTAAAAGGAGAGGCTGTAATTACCTGTGGCAAGAGAAGTTACTTAAATCAAGTTACGGCTAATATATATATATATATATATATATATATATATATATATATATAAGCCAAAGATAAAGCCTACCATTACGACATATGAAAGTATCATAAGATAACATGTGGTTAAATGAATTTAAAAAAAATTATATTTGAATTTATTTAAAATCTTAATTAATTAAATTAACTAATAAAATATATGTATTTAATATTAATACATTGAAATGTGTGATTCTTTGAATACTATCTAAATCAATACTTTGAAATGTGTTATTCTCTTAATACTATCTAAATTTATTTTAAAATCTTAACTAATTAAATAATTAATTAAATTAATTAATAATGTATATATATATATATATATATATATATATAATATTAATACATTAAAACTTAATAATATAATAACCCGTGCGTTGCACGGAACATCAGCCTAGTGCTTGATAAAAGTCTCGTTGAATACTTGGTATAATTTCGGTCAAAATGGAAGAAAGGTATAGAAGTATGCTGGACCCTTCTTGTTTCTCATTATGGTGTAATATGATTTATGAATATATGTAGGATACCTATAAACAACGTTTCATATATCATGATTTCTCTCTGTCTTATTCAAGTTATAGATTTTGTTTCAGTTATAATTAGAAAACAAAATGATATGCTAAGAAATTTGTTGATCTTGAACCGGCAATTTTCCAATCCCTTATACATAGTGTAGGTGGGGTAGGATGGGTTGAGTTCGGAATCATGCAATCTCCACCCCCAACTGGCAGACTGGCTGAGGGTATGAATTCCATTCCCATTCCCACTTAAACAAACTGTGGGCCCAATTTGATAAGGGGAAATTACCATCCCTACTAAGTGCACATCTCATTCAAGAGTTTGGTTTTTATGACAGCAAGGATTATTTTTTCATTTTGTCTCAATCATATCCAATAAAAGAACTTAAATACTTGCCTATAAAGAGACTGAATCTTAAAGAAAACCATTGTAATTCTAGAAGAAACAATGAACGCAAGAATATAAAATACAAGAAGAAAATTGAATATCTAAATTCCAATAAAACAGTTAAACTCTCACATTCATAATATTCAATAAAATCAATAATATCTAAATCCAAACAAAACAATTGTTTTCTCACATCTAAAATAAAAAAATAAAACCAATAATTTCTAAATTCAAACAAAAAAAAAAAGTTATCCGATCACATCCAACATCTATAATAAGATCGAATGATTCTAAATTCCAATAAAACAATAATGCTCTCGCAGGCAAAATATAAAATAAAGTCAATAAAATTAATAATGTCTAAGTTCAAATTAGGTAATTATTTTCTCAGATTTAAAATATAAAATAAATTAAAAATAAAAAATTCATTCAATTCTAATAATAAATCAATTATGTTAAAAAAAAAAAAATAGAAAGTTGAAGAAGGGAAGAAAAAGAAGAAGAATGGAAGAGGGGCTAAGAGGAGAATGGAAGAAGTGGAAGGAGAAACTGTAAGAAAAGAAAGAAGAAAGTGGCTATCTCACACGAGAGAAGAAAACATAGGTTAGAATTTTTTATCCTCTAGTAAATTTGAAACATCGTATCGATGCCATATTTTCAGGCCTCGAAAATGAGCCTGAATGGGTCAATTACCTAATCGGTACTATATGAAGAGATTTTTTTAACCTTTAATTTGAAAATACCTTTATTAGATTTCATTGTAAACACACAACACATCAATACCTTCAAATTTTAAATATTTAAATGTTAATTTTACTAAATAAATTTTAAATTAAAAATTTAAATATATGAAATATTTATATAATTAATATTTTTATTTAATTTAAATCACAATAAAATATAATAAAATCTCAATATTCAGAATTCATATTTCTAAATTCAATTTTTACACTTTATTTTTTAAAATTCATTATTTATATATTTAGAAATCTAAAGTTTCAATTTAAAATTAAATTAATTATGATTTATTTTACATTATATTTTGAATTAAATAAATATATAATATATTCAAAATTTAAAATTATATAAATTGTATTTTATTTAAAATTTATAACAGACATGCCAAATAATAATAATAACAATCTATTATCAAATATATTAAAATAATTGAATATTTAATTAAATAATAATTAAAGCAATTAATTAATTTTAAACATTTAATTATATCAGAGTTAAAAATAAATTTAATCTAAATAATTTTTATTTAAAAATATTAGTATAATTTACTCTAATATTTATTTTTGAATCTATAAATTTTTATAAAATATATATTAATTGCACACAAAATAAACAGTTGACGAATGAATATTGACAATTGATCAAAAGGAATAAGAAAAGGGAAAAAAGATAGAGCCTTTACATAACCCGTTGTCTTTGGCGCCAATTCTTAGCACCACGGTACCCGTAGCACCGATGTACTGTCAGCACCCTCTGCCCTGTCTTGTCAAATCATCCTGAATCGGAAACCCTAACCTCTTCTATCGCCCCCGCTTCGGCGAATTTCTCACCGTTATAAGTTTGCCGGTCAATCAGATCTTCGTAACTCTCCAATGGAGGATGAGCGGCAGCGCAAACGGCCGAAAATCAGCAGGTTTGTATCTGTAAACCGCTCTTGTACTCCTGTCTCTTTATCTCTTACTTTTTTTTTCCTTTTGTTTTAAGTTTTTGTTCCTTCATATATTTTTCTTTCTAATTAGAAAAGTTCGTATTTTATTGTTTGTCTTGACAATTGGGTTTTAATGTTTGTGTAAAAGAACATTTCCCCATGCAAAGATGAAATCTTTCGAGTATTTTAGCCCTTTTTACATGTTTTGGCTGAGCTAAAACTGGAATAGCATGTTACAATTTCGTGCTTGCTTATTGTACTGTTTACATTCCATTTCCTAAGCATTTTACGTCTTCATTTTTATACTCGATTGTATTTTTATACTCGATTGTATGGACTGGAATTCATTTTATCTTGGTAAAAATTTTAAACTTAGATTGGTTAAACTTTTATGGAATAATGACTTTGGTGGATTTTTGGGATAAATCTTGGCATAAGATTCGCCAAAATTCTTCTTCAAAGTTTTTATATTGTAAAGCACGAGCTTTTATGTAATGGTAACTTCCATTTTTTTTTCTGATCTTGAGATATGCTTAATGGTAAAATTATGAAAAGAATTTCCAAATTGTATCTGGCATTTCCAACCATACCAAGTCCAATGGCTGGTATTGTGGACTTTTCACTTTGCATATATGTGAACTTTGCCGCTTTTAAATTGTATTTAATATCACGCATGAGGGATTTGACTGTGTTTTATTAACTTATTTCTCCCTAAACTTTCTTTATCCACGTTAATACAATTTTGGTCTTCTGTGTGTGGATTATCCTTATTGCCATCTACATTCTGACTTGCTGTTGGTGTTTGATTTGGTCCATAACTTACCTTCCCTTTGGCTCAATAGATTCCCCAGCCTTTGGTTCTCATTGTGATAGAATCTTACATTTTACTTCCTCAAATTCAGTTGTCTCTTAGAAAACCAGCTATTATCAAAGATACCATGTTTGTGCTTGTTTAGCGTATATATTACACTCCCCTGTAACAGCTTAACCTTTTAAATGAGGAGGTAATCACCCATGCCTACCAGAAAAGGTTGAGAAGAACATTTTAAAATTTTGAACTTTTATGCTTGGATAATGTTACTGTTAATTCAGATGAATTCTTCCATTAGGGTCAAATTTTATATATTCTTTTTCTTCAGTTCTTATTTCTTTGATGCAATGGATCTCTATAAAAAATTATATTTGTGAGCATGTGCTTTTTCTTTTTGTTGTGTAACTACTGAAGCTCCTTTTTTCTTGAAGCAAAAGTGGATCCTTTTTCTTCCTTGTTGTTTGGATTTTTGACTTTTTAGTGTTGGGTGGCTAAATAAATCATAATTCTTGGTCTGCCAACAATAGGAAAGGTCTTCTGATGGTGAAGGTCTTGTTGGCTCTGTGATGGAGACACTTTTCTCAGTTTCCAAAAAGATGATATATTATGTTATCCCATGTCCCTTAAATTTTAGTCGAATAAGACTTCATGTCCCAGTACATCATTTCCATTCCTCAAATTTTCTCTTTTAATCTGCAGAGATGAAGATGACTATTTGCCAGGAAATATAGTTCAGATTGAGCTTTCTAACTTCATGACATTCAGTTATTTGAAGTGTGAGCCAGGCTCGCGTTTAAACCTTGTAATTGGACCTAATGGATCTGGTAAAAGCTCTCTGGTATGTGCTATTGCACTTGGTCTTGGTGGTGACCCTCAGGTATTAAACATAAGCTGTACCATTGTTAATCAGGTTGAACTTTTGAAACAGTGTGAGATGAGAACTCTCCTTATTCTCCAGGTTCTAGGGAGGGCAACAAGTATCAGTGCTTATGTAAAACGTGGGGAGGAATCCGGGTACATCAAGATATGCTTGAGAGGGGACAGTAAAGAGGAGCGGATCACCATTATGCGGAAGATAGATACGCGTAACAAGTCCGAGTGGGTTTTGAATGGTAAGACACATTCGTCTTGGGGAGGAATGATGTGTTTTTTGTTCAGTTCTCTTCAGAAGCGATCTCTATTGCATTGTGTTGCTTGGCCAAAATTCTTTGTTTCCCCTTCATATGTATATTATGTAAGATGGGAGGGAACTGTCATTGTCTCCTCAATTTGGTCTCTATTTCTTATCCACCCTGTTACAATCACACGCTGAGCATAAGAATTACTTTATATTTTTCATATTACAGTAGTTCAATTAAATTCCAGCCCTCTTTATTATGAGGAATTGTGCAACTTAGAAAAAAAGTCTCAATCATAGGATATGTGTACTTTGCAGATATTATTCTATGTGGTTAATTATTATGATATTATTTCAATCCGAATAAATAAGTAAAAGTATCCTCAAAAAGTACACCTAGTTAGGAACTGCATTGTCTATCAGCTGGGTGAAAATGCAGAAAAACTTTCGGAAAAGTAAATTCTCTGCATAGATCACTTAGTTGCATCTGATGTGCAGTAAGTATTTGATCCTGCAAGAAAAAAAATTATCTAGATTACTACTAAGTTTGCTCCCCAAAATGAAAAATTGAAATGCAATGAAACTATTGTTTTTGAATTTCAAATTGTTAACATATTTTTGGGTGTCGTAATGAATTGACAGAGGATATTACTCATATTATTCTCCCTTTTGATTTCATTGTCCAGTAGAGCTATGGTCCTTTTCAATGTTTCTTGATGATTTTGACAATCTGAATACTGAATCTATCAAATTTGAGACATTTAAATTAATTGACGGGTGATGAACACTATCAAGAAAATTTTTGGTTTAGATTCTCGTCTAATTTTTTGTGATTCAGAAAATAGTGGATGTTAATTTTTGTCAATCGTATGCTCTGATGGTGGTAAGGTAGTTTTGATTCTATTTTTTATGTCTATGCTGTGTAAACGGTGAGGATTGTCCTTTTCTGTGTCATTTTTCTTTCTCTTTTGTTATTTCTCCTACTCTATTTCTGTCTTTTCATGGTTTATGTCCCTGTATTTTTTTAGTTTGTCTTTATATTGATCAACTTATTATTGCGGATCAACTTTCAAAGAATTTATTCAAATAGTTTAGCATCCCTATGATAAGTTCCAATATTGGATGCTTTTTCTTCAGGAAAGGTGGTGCCAAAAAAGGACCTAATTGAAGTGATTCAAAGGTTTAATATCCAAGTGAACAATTTGACTCAAGTAAGTTTTGGTCAAGTTCTCTTGAAATTTTGGATTATATTTGACTTGTTTATAGTAATATGCTCTTGAGAAGAACTACAGGAAAGAAATGATGTTGCTCTATCTGCAGAATATCCCATTTTGCAGCATCTGTGATTAAGAATGAATGGTAGAAAGGATAATTTCTACTTATGTTGTATTCTCTGCTATGCAGTCTAGTTTGGCTATTCTTTTGGATTTTTATCCAGACTAAATTTTAACTTGAAATAGCCTTTTTTTCAACATTTTGTAATGAGTACATGGGTTTATGCTTGAGATAGAAAACCAACATCGACGATCCAAAGCTGTGCTTTCTGAATTGTTCAAAGTACTTTGGTTGTACCCGTGATTGATTCTTAAGACCTTATGGAGCTGTTTAAGAAGGAACATTCTGTAGTCGTATTCAATTTGATTTGAAAAGAGCAAATGTAGCTGTCTTGTATTGCTTTCGAACTATTAAGTTGCAAATGTAGCTGTCATACTTCTGATTACTTTTCTCTAATCAACAGAAATATGAGGCTACTAAGTAACTTGATATATGAAGCTTTTGTAGAACTTGAATGGGTCATGCTTATAAAGACCTAGATTAAGGAGCAATCTTTAACTAGCTCGTTTATATTCATATATGCACAGATATTGACACCATCTACTTGTTGTGAGCTGAACTCTGAAACTATATGCTTTGTTTAGATGTCCTTTATATTGTTGACACAGGAAAATCATTGGTATTTTGGAATATATGGTATCTCTAGAGCAAGGGTGGTTGTAATGAGATTGATGAGGAGACTCTGAGGTCGAAGATGACACGAAGCAAGATAACATTCATCCTGTAATTAAGTACTGGAAGAGAAAGAAAGGGATTAGGATAAGCACAACAACTGGTCAAAGATTCTGACAAGATAAAGTGGGGAAGGTGCAAAGGAGCGAAGTAAAAGAGCTAGAAATTCTACAAATTCTACTTAGATTCCGGGGAATTATCCCTAATGGATGTTCTGTATTGTGAGAAGACATTTGGGGACTCTAGTCTTTCACCTATTTTGCATCATTTCCAAAACTTTCCTATGCGAGAGTCTTGCAAGTAGAATGAAAATGTGTAACTAATGGTTGCCTTGCCATGTCACAAACTTTTTACTTTTAAGATATAGTTTGTATTGAAATTGAGTTGGAATATTAATTTGGCAGAAGTTCTTTAGTTGGACTATGATGACAATGGTAGCGTGGAGTCAGGAATATGGGCTTGTTTCGGTCTTGGGTATTAGATGGGCTTAGCTCTCCTCCCCATTCATAATCATTGTTAGGATTCTGGATGAGCTAGGCATGGATAGGCCCACACAATAAAAGCCTGATCAAATTCATAGCATTTTATAGTTTCATCAATTGCCTTTTTACTGTTTGGTTGCATTATTTTCTTTGTAAAAGAAATGAAATGATTTATGCTTGTTGCTAGAAATTTCCTGTTTTTGATTGCTTCTTTCTTATGAAGCTTTTTTATTTTCTCCTGTTCTTCCTTATACTGCTATTCCTCATGCATATATCTTTTTTGATGAATTGGGGATAGTTTCTTCCACAAGACAGAGTTTGTGAATTTGCAAAGTTAACTCCCATACAACTACTTGAAGAAACTGAGAAAGCTGTTGGTGATCCACAATTACCTGTCTTGCATCGTTCTCTGATTACTAAGAGTCAAGAAATCAAGAAATTTGAACGTGTGAGTAGCTAATTTATCCGGTTCCTCCATATTTTTCTGTTTTGGGGTTTTCGAAAAGTTGACAGCATTCTATCGGCGAAGCATGAACTTCATTTTTGCCTGATAAAGAAGTGGATCTAATAGCTATCATCATGTGCTTTAGGCTGTTAAGAGCAATAAGGAATCTCTTCAGCAACTAAAAACTGTTAATGCTGAACTAGAGAGAGACGTCGAACGCGTGCGTCAAAGAGAAGAGCTTCTGAAAAAGGTTTGGCTTTTTGGTTTGCTTCTCATTCTTTTGGAAAAATCAATTTTGTTGGGTATTTCTTTTTATTTATTTATTTATTGTTTTGTAGGTTGTCTCAATGGAGCAGAAGTTACCATGGCTGAAATACGACATTAAGAAAGGTGAATATAAGAAGGCTTTAGAGCAGGAGAATGATGCAAAGAAGAAACTAGCGGAGGCAGCTAAAACTCTAAACGAACTTAGAGAGCCTATTGAGTAAATGACTTGCTTTCACTTTCTTTTTCTTTTCCATTCAATGTTGTACAATTACTTTATAGAACTGACTATATAATTATTTATCTGGTAAACTCTTTGATCTGTTATCTAATCAAGGAGTTCAAGAAACTGTCTTCTATACGGAAACTTGATAGAAAGATGAAATTGTTAATTTACTTGGTTTCAGGAAACTGAAACAAGAGAAAACAGCACATGATGCTAAATCTAAAAAGATAAGTCGCCTTTTGGATGACAATATGAAGAATCGAATGCAAATTCTGGAGGATAATGATCGACTGGTACTCATTCATTTTATGTGGTTGGTGGTCTTGTTATGAGGTTAACTTTTTTATGTATCTGAAATTGCTTCCTATTTCCATTTACAATTTCATAGGTTGTGCACATTAGACGAAAATATAATGAGATGGAAGACTTGAGCAGGCAAGAAGAATCTCGTCAACAAAGAATATCTGCAGCCGAAGAAGCCCTTGCTGCTGCTGAACTGGAACTTGTCAATCTCCCTGCTGTTGAGCCTCCCAAGGATAAAATTGTAGGATTAGGTTTTCATCCATTAATTGCGGAGTTCTTGCAAATTCTTCATTTTCAAAATGAATATAAAAGATACTAAATATTTTCTAGGCAAGAAAATCTCAATAACTTGGTTGCACTTAATAAAAATGGAATGATTAGTCCTGCAACAGAACAAATTCTTCTCAAGCTTTTGAGGATTATCCTCATCTGGATTCCTTTTGTTGCTCTTGTTATATCAAATGATGTTTCTAGGATGGATTGGCGGCTCAAATGCTTGAACTGGAGGAGACAGCTGCAGAAATAAAGTCTTGGAAGTCCGAAAGAGAAAAGCAAATTTGTCAATGTCGTCAGGCCCTGAGCCAGTTCACGGACAGGTTACCATCCTTTCTATGATGTATATTTTTTTCTACTCCCTTGTTCTTTTTAATACTTCTCTCTGTAAAAATGCACAGGCTGAAGAATATGGAAAGCACCAAGAATAAACGTTTACATGCTTTACGGAATTCAGGTGCTGAGAAAATATTTGAGGCTTATGATTGGGTACAGAAACATAGTCACGATTTCAAGAAAGAGGTTTTTGGTCCAGTTTTAATTGAGGTATTGCAGTTAGACTTCCTTATCTTTGTTTTTTTTTCCCATTTGTTATCCTATGTACACCTAATAACTTTTATTGTTGCAACTGGAGGTCAATGTTACAGATAGGCAAAATGCAGCCTATTTAGAGGGTCATATTGCACATTACGTATGGAAGGTATTTACTGATATTATTTCTCTGCTTATGTTGACGTTGAAGTCATGCATATCCTAATTAAGTTCTTCAGATTTCTTCTATTCTGATACGTGATACTGGAAATAATAGTTCGGATCATGTGTAGAATGTTAAACGAGTGGTGGCATATCTTAATTATTATACAAGGTGGAGGATCTCGGAATGATTGGCAAATGACTATTATTTCTATGCTATGGATTCTATCTTTCCTCCTAAACTACTGGGTGGGTTTTCAAGGGGCAGACTCAAATGGCAGGCCTCTCTTTGACCTTTCAATATTGTTGCCTTCTGGTCCAGCTCTAAAGTCAGCCCCTTTACATTCCTTACCCAAGTATTAGCTATTCAGGATAAATGACACAATAAAAGGGTGATACAACACGTTGGTTCTTGTTTACAAAACATTTCAAAGAAATAAACCGTGTTTTGCTTCCTGCTATTTCTGACCATTACTGAAGACCGTTAAGAATGCCTTGTTAACAATCTAGTTAACCACTTGCTTGATCCTTGAAACTGCACTTCATTGTTCATCTATCTGTTTTGCCTTGTTACTCTTTTGCAATGGAATGGTGAAAATTTTGTTTCTAGTTCCTTGCAAATCTTTGATCTTATATCAAATGTTCATATTATCTTAGTACAAAGTGTTCCTTTAATAACACATTGTTTCTATTTACCTCCTTATATGAAGTATCAGACCTCTCTCCCGATAATTTGTTTTCCCTAGTTGCAATGTTATGATACTCAGTTTTGTAGTTCCTTTAAAATTCAAACAGAAATTGGCGTAATTGATGTGTTCTAGTTCTTTCCTCATGTCCCCATTCCATATAGGCCTTTATAACCCAGGATCCTGATGACCGGGACTTGCTGTTTAGAAGTTTGAAGCCATTTAATGTTCCTATTATAAATCATGTTGGTGATGAAAGTTGCCAAAGGGTGCCATTTCAAGTAACTGAGGAGGTATTTATTTGTCTTAGATTGAAATTCTGCGCTAAAGAATCATCAGTTGCTGATTTATGTTTCCTTTTCTTATCTAAACAGATGAAAGTCCTTGGCATCAAGTCTAGGCTTGACCAAGTCTTTGATGCTCCTCTTGCTGTCAAAGAAGTTTTACTCAGCCAGTTTGCATTGGAGAATTCGGTATGTTTTCTCTGAATTGTTTATTTTCTGTATGATGTCTGGGAAATTAAGCAGGGTGTTTGGCAACTTTGAAGTTGACTTCCTAGAGATGCCGGTCCATTTGAAGAATGTGTGCTTGGTGATTACTTGAAAAGCCAAATTCCTAGGAAGTCCATTCCAAAGATACCACCTGGGTTGCTTCTCTGGAATTTACTTCCAAAATTCCCTATAGACACCTATTTAATCTCTAACATTTTAAGAATGAACAATTCCTGTCTGAAATGGAGTATATTGTTTACATGCAATGATTGGTATTGTAACACCCCACACCCTAGGTACCTAGATAGGGCAGGATGTCGTCCCGTCCAAAGGACCAGGGGTCTTTATAACGAGGAATAAAATAAAATGAAAACTGCTAAATAAAATTAAAAAGAAAATTCCATTACATTCGAAAGCAAAACTTATACAAGTCTGGAAAATCAAAACTAACAAGCGTCTCTTGAAATAAATTCAAAATACAACGAAACGAATAAATTGGAGCTCAACCCTAGCTTTGCCCCGCTTACTGCAAGTACTCCCCTGAAATCATGATATAAAAAGGTGTGAGATTGACATATTCAAATGTGTTATAACCATTTCATGTATGCAGGTTTATCAAAATCACAAAATCGTGTTTGCAAGTCAATCTCATCAATAACAATTATACAAAGGAGCCTTGCTCAATCAATCTAAAACAGTTCACAATAAATCACTGTTTCATCACATTCACAATTCATTAAATAGGGATTAGCAAATGATTCAACAATATAGTAACACAATCCATATTATGGTTACCACCATGATAGCTCCCCAATGTATTCTTTCAACAAAGGGGCAGTGGGGAATTCACCCACTAGGTGAGATACTCCTCCATCTCTACACCCAACATTCCGGTTGTCCAATCCGGATCAACAATGTCCACATGGACCAATATACTAGCTCGGACCGGCCTGACTAAGTAGTACTGTCGCCTCTTCAAGTTGAGTTCATCTTCCGGAGGTGGCCACCTGCCAGAAGACTCGCTCTTGCTCTTCAAGACTAGTAGTACTAGCCTATCCTCGCTGAGTACTCAACGCTCCCCATTTAGGGGCAGAATCATTTTCATCTTTTCGAAAGTCTTTAATTAATTTGATTGCAAAACGTGGTTTTCGTGATAGCGTTTTGAAATCGTTTGACAATAGTGCAAGAAATCGTTTTTGAGTTTGAATAAATAAAATTTAGTCAATTCGTTTTGAAAATAAAACATCCACGTTTCCAATCCAAGTCTCACAATAATCCAGTATAATTCATCATTTTTAGTCAAGGCTCAATCTTTGTGTCAAAACATCATATTGACATCAATTCCAAATAACATCGTAAAAATTGCTTGCAAACAAGTAACATTTATCAAAACAGTATGCAGGGACTTACCTGGATAAATCACAGCCAAATCCCACTCAATCGATTGCTCTACTTTCCACTCCTTCCTTATCTAGAGTAAATAACTCCACAATTAGGGTTCAATCGTTCCATCCATTATCTCATACAACATGACTCTCCATGATTTCATTATCTACCCCTTTCATCCATGGTATTTAATTCAATAGATCACATATATAGCTTTCCTTTATGATTCTATTGATTATGACCATGCATTGGTCTAGATCAATTCCTCACATGACATCTTCCATATTAAACTAACATAAAATCATCATAAATTGCCCCATAAACATTAAAAGATCTCATCTTTTACCTCTTTAGCATGGATCTAGATTCATTATGACAAGATACATCAATGTCCTATCTCATACATGCTTAGAGTATGGCTTTCATCAACATGTTCATCAATCTAATATATTCATGCTTTCATACTAGACTCCATAGGCATCCTTAAGCCAATGTTTTGAAGGTTAAGACCATTTAAATCAATAAAGATAGGATCTTGATTACCTCTTATAGACTTAAATCACGGCAATTCCTTGTTGACTAGCTTGAGTTTGATCACTAGTTGAAGAGTTTGGATCGCTTGGATGACCTTGATCAAGACTCCCCAAAGAATGGGTAAAATCAGCCCCTTATGATCGAGATTTAGGAGAAGAAGACGAGAGGAATTGAAGAGGAGTTGATGAAGAGTTGAGGAGTTGCTTACCTTAGAGTTGGTTTTCAGCTTTGATGGAGTGTTGGTGCTGTTTTGGTCCAGATGTGGAGGAGGGCTGGTGGCTGGAATTTCTGAGCAATGGAGGGTATTTAGGGTTTGTTTGAGGCTGTTTGATGAAGGAGATAGGTTAGGCTGAGGTGCTTCAGGGTTTAGATGTTTGAAGAAGTTTTGGCCTTGCTAGGGTTTCTTGATCAAAACAGAAAATTGTTCAACTTTGCTGTTCTCTAGGGCTGCCGAGACTTTGGAGGGGAATTAGGGTTGGTGGCTGCTGTGTTTGTGAAGCTGAGGGTGCTGAGATTCTGGACAGAAAGAGAGGAGAAATCTGATTGGTTTTGGGCCCTTGTAATAGCGAAAATAGGAGAGGATTGTGCAGCTGTTTTTCTGCTTGATAACTGGGGAACTTTTGTGCAGATTTTGAGCTGGAATTTATGGTTGAATTAGGGATGAAGGTGGCCGAAATCTGAAGGAAAAGGAGAAGAGAAAATTACTGATTTCTGGCTGCTTCTTGGACGAAGTTAGGAAGGGAAAGATTAGGGTTTGTGTAGCTGGTTGTGCTGGTCTGTTGGAGGGGTTTTTGATGTGGGGTTTTGGCTGGAAATTTCATGAGAGTGTGTGTGAACAGTGACAAAAATTCTGAGGGTCTAGGGCTGAAATTCTGGTTTCCTTTTAGCTGAAAACAAGTCCTAATTGGTTAGGGTTTTCTTGGCTAATCCTAGCTAGGTTTTGAAGAGTCTTATTTGGACTATAATTGCTCCAAGGTGGCGGCAGCTTTGATGCAATTTTCCAGAAAATTTGGTGAAGAAATTAGGTTATCTATTTAAGAGATAATTTAATTAATTCCCTATATTAATTTGGGTAATGGCTATTAATTAGTTATTGGGAAATAAAATTTATGGTTTCCTATATCTACTGAAATTTTCCCTAATGGCTTCG
This sequence comes from Voacanga thouarsii, assembly GCA_026120185.1. NCBI lineage: Eukaryota > Viridiplantae > Streptophyta > Magnoliopsida > Gentianales > Apocynaceae > Voacanga > Voacanga thouarsii. The sequence goes on from JANUWF010001117.1 coordinate 3,367,933, forward strand.
AGATTTCCTGGATTTATCCAAGAGATAAATGCTTCATTTACATTCACCTCTAAGCCTTTTATTTCCATCAAGAAAATATTATTTTGAAAGGAGATAAAATATGGAAATTTATTTCCTTGAAATTAATACCTATATGCTTCCCTATATATATTCTTCTCTACTAATATATTATTTAGATATTGCTAAAAGAATGTCTAGATTAGTAATCTTTAAAATTCTCTAAAAGATTATGATAAGATATTAGAAACTAAAATTTGATTTGTTCTCCAATATTTTATAAAATAAATTTCAAATAAATCACTTTCCTAATTTATTTTTCTCTTCTTAGGAAATTAATTTCCAAGTCGCTATTCTCCTAGGGATTTCAGCCAAGCTAGGAAAAAATTAGGGAAGGAGGAAAGAAAATAAGAGAATGGGAAGGATTGGAAATAGCTAGGATTCAAACTCAGGCCCTTCAAGGTTTAAAGGCCAAGCTTTATCCACCAAGCTACATTTTCTTTCTAAATATTCTCCTAACAACTCCCTTGATTTCTTCCCACTTGCTTTACCCTCTTTTTCTAATAAACCCTCCTCAAAAAATGAAAGCTCAAGCAATCGAATTACTTCAAGAACAAATTAATTCATGCAATCCACAACTAATATTTTCATGAAAAATAACTCAAATCATCAAATGTGGTATAACTCAATATGACATGCATGACTTTTCCCCCACTTACCAAAGACGGTCTAACACGGGGTATTACAGGTATAGATATCAAGAACTTCTCTTGTTCTAATTAAATTAGGTTCCTTGATAGGGAGAATCTAGATTTTATTTCTTCTTTTATTACATGCAATGATTCATGTGGATGACCACACATAGTCGTGTATTAGTTAAACATAGCTGACACAAATTTTTGGGACTAAGGCTTAGTTGTTGCACTGGAGGATCAGAAGAAACATTTTTGCCTTAATCTCAGGCAATGTTCAAGTGGGAACTAGAGGCTTCTTTAGCAGCAGCTTTTGCAAAGAATTGGGAACTTTCTTGTTCTAATTAAATTAGAGAAAGTAATTTTTTTTAGGGCAAAAAGATAATGTGCTTTCTCGGAATCTTTCATGAGTTAGACACACAAAACACACACAGTTGTGAAAATCAATTTCCAATGTATTTATTGACCAAGTTTGTGGCATACTGTAATATTCTAAAATACTGAATAACTTTTATTCTGGTTTCAATTATTATTAACTACATATATTTCAGGAACTATCATTAAAGTATTTTTATTTGATGCTTGTATTTTACCTACTTTTCTGTACATTCCATGAATATCCTATAATACCACAAAAACAAAGTGTACGCACTGTTGCCCTTCAGATATTTATATTCATTTTTTAGATTATTTTACCAAATAACTTCATATTTAAAAGCACTTGGTATGCTGATTAATCAAACACTCAATTCTGTTGTAAAGGTGCATTTTATGAAGTCCATTTGGAAAACCGTAATGTAACCACTTTCATCCCAAAGAAGTTTTCCCAAGCACACAACTATTTCAGAATATTTTGGCTGCAGTTAGCTTTATTTGACCACCGACTACCATGCTATTCTGATTTTTTGTCTGTCTCAGTATATTGGGTCTGGAGAGACTGACAAAAGGGCTGATGAGGTCCTCAGATTGGGAATTATGGATCTTTGGACCCCAGCAAATCATTATCGCTGGAAGACGTCAAGATATGGCAATCATGTTTCTGCCTCTGTTGACCCAGTAGATCAGTCTCAACTTATTATATGCAGTATGTTTCCTTAACTCACATATAACATCTGGATATGCTATAAAAAATATTTATTATGTTTTGGGTTTTCAATCCTACTACACAGATGTGGATGCTGGGGAAATTGAAAGGCTAAAATCTAGGAAGTTAGAACTTGAAGATAAGATTTCTGCTTTGGATAAAGATATCAAAGCTCATCAAAGCAAACTAAGACTTGTGGAGGATGAAAGAGCTAAATTTGAGAAGGAACGCGTAAGTGGAATCTTTTTTATTTGCTCATACAATTGCTAATATGCCACCTCTTAGCGAACTTAATAAGCAAAAGAATACGAAAACCCATTTACAAATTTAAATGTTTTAAAGGATGGTTAGGGGCAGTTTCTAATGCATCAAACTTTGAAGAGAGATTGAAATTCATTTGAGTATGAGCTGTATATGGTGTCTTTTGCATTGCAAGTTGAAAGGACATAGGTGTTAAGACTCTTCTATTAGTCATTTGAATACAAAGAATTCTTTTAAGGAAACATATGTACAAGCAATATAATAATGGGTGGAGTTAAACTTAAATTGAGTGGGCAAATTTAAATTGGTTAATACTGCATTATGTTATTCCTGATATAGAATTTATTTTTATCAGTAAGCATTTTTCAACACAGGAATATGTATAACCGTATTAACAAAAAGTACTTTAACGTGAATTGGGTTGCTCACTAACCTATTCTTGGTAAATAACTTACACTAAGACTTTTATTAACACTTCAATTAAGAATACTACGCATTAGAATGTAGACATTAAAAATTAACATTTAGATTAAGAAAACTATGAATTAGAATATGGACATAACTTATACACTATATAGCTGCCTAGTTAAAATATCTCCCTTTTCTAGATCCACCTCACATTAATAACTTGACCCCTACCATGTATCTTCTTGACAAGCTCATCATTTGGGGAAATTCTTATATGGACCCAGTCCACCGTGGACCGGGTGCTTTGAGTGTTGTACCACGTGCTTTGTGTGTTGTACACTTCTAGAAAGGTACAACACTTTAAAGCACCGATCCACTGTGGACCCGGTCCACATAAGAATTTCCCCATCATTTGCCTTTGTAGCTGTATGTTTTCACTAAAACATTATATAAATGGATGTGTATAATTTTGCTACCTTCTCGAAATTATCAAGGTACAAGAAGGTAACTATGATACTCTCTCTGTTCTCAAATCGTTGTCAGTTTTGGAGGCCTTTTTTTGTTTACACTTCTAATGTATCTATTATTTTTCCCCCCAATTGTAGCTCTATTATTTATTGCTCCACTAAAATATAACATTAACTGATTTTTGAATTTTCAAAGGAAATCTACAATTTCCAATAAAGGTAATTCATTCTTTATCTTTTAAAACTCTATAGATGTTAGGGCTTCTTAAAATGTGTGAATTCTTCAAGTTACAGTTATTTCATAACGGAGGAGTATTGTGTGACTAAGTATGGCTCTTAATCGTGTCTATTAGCTTAATCATTAGGAAGGATATGTGAATATAGGTAAGAACATTTCTTCATGCTCATGTGCTACTATTTTTGAGAGGGAGATACAACGACGACTAAGCTTTAGCCTTAAGAAATTCGGAGTCGGTTACATGAACCAATACAAGACTATGTATGGTCATCCACATAAATCCTCTCATTTCACTTCTTTATATCTAATGTCATATTCTCATCCAAATCTAACAGAGACATTTTTTATAATCACTTCCATCCATGTCTTCTTACGCCTGCCTTTACCTTTGTCCAACCCATCATACCTCTATGCCTTAATTCTCCTAATAGGGGCAACCTTTGGTCTTCTCTATATATGTCTAATACAACGCAATCAGTTTTCTCTCATCTTGTCTTCAACGAATGTCATTCCCGCTTTGTCCCGAATGATCTCGTTCCTTATTCTGTCCTTTCTAGTATGTCTGCATATTTATCGTAATATACGCATCTCAGTTACTTTCATTTTCTGAATATAATACCTTTTAGCTGCCCAATATTCCGTACTGGTCTTACGGCTATTCTATAGAACTTTTCCTTTAGGCTTAAAGGCATATTACGATCATATAAAAGACCAGTTGTACTCCTCCATTACAACCAACCGAGCTTAATTTGGTGTGCAACGTCGCCATCAAGTTCTTCGTCTTTCTAAATAATAGATCTTAGATATCGGAAGCAGTCATTCACTGGAATATCTCTGCTATCCAAAGTTACATTTTGATCTATATTTTTGTTAGTACTGAATTTGCATTCCATATATTCAGTTTTACTTCTACTGATTCTAATACCCATAGATTCCCACGTTTGTTGCCACAACTCCAATTTAACATTTATACCAGCTCTAGTCTCATCAATTAGAACAATATCATCAGCAAACAACATACACCATGACACAACCTCCTGTATATCATAAGTTAACTCATCCATGACAGTTGTGAAGAGGAAAGGACTAAGTGCTGATCCTTGATGTATCCCGATAATAATAGGAAACTCTATAGTCACTTCGGCACAGCTTCTTACACGTGTACATGCTCCATTATACATATGTATTTTTGTGAGGGAGATACAAGGAAATTGATTAGACCATTTCGGCCATTTCTTCATACAACAACAAACTAAGCCTTAGTCTCAAGTAACTTGGGGTCGGTTATATAAATCAATACAAAACTACGTGTGGTCATTCACATCAATCCTTTCCTTCCACTTCTTTCTATCTGGGGTTGTCAATGGGTCTGGTTTACCCCGACCTGACCCAAAACCTATTTATAACGGGTTTGGTATAACTATTTTATTAACCTGACTTGACTCGAATCCATTTACCCGTTTAATCTATATAATTGAGTCCGGGTACGGGGTATTATAATTCCGTACCTGTTTACCTGATTAATTTAAATATTAATATATATTATTAAATAACATTTTATTTATGTAAAATATATAGTATATTATATTATACATTATTGTAATTTTATAAGATCTAAGCATTATTTGCTTAAGAATCACTCCTATACTTAAAACCTCTATGGATGAATAAGTTCCATATACATCTCTAATCCTAAAGTCCTCATCAAGAATGTAATGAAATTTGCTGGAGAAGGTCCATCATGTGTTCTACATTTTAATTGAGTTAAATATTTGATCTATTTCAAATGAAAAAAAAATATATATATATTGCTGTAATTTCGGGTCAGGTGGACCCAATGCCGTGACCTCAGGTATGAGTATTTTTATATCATACCGGTGGGTATTTGGGGTTGGGTATAAAATATTATTAATCGGGTTAGGTCCGGAATAGGCGACCCGGACCCGACTCGACCCGTTTACACCCCAATTTCTATCCACTGTCATACGCTTATCCAAATTTAATAGAGACATATCTCTCCTAATCACTTTCATCTACATCTTCTTAGACTTGTCTCTATCTCTATTCAACCTATCTTGCCTCCATCTCTCAATTCTCCTAAAAGGGGCATCCCTCGGTCTTCTTTGTATATGTCTAAACCACCGCATGCAGTTTTCTCTCGTCTTGTCTTCAATAGATGTTACTTCCACTTTTTCCCGAATGATCTCATTCCTTACTTTATCCTTTCTAGTATGTCTGTACATCCACCTTAACATACGCATCTTAGCTACCTTCAATTTCTGAATATGATACCTCTTAGTTGCCCAATATTTCGTACCATATAGAAAATAATTATCATGCTAGTGGGGCTATTATTGTTTCTCCTATGAAAATTTTACATGTACAGTGTTCAAAATATCTGGGTGGTGCTATGGTGGTTGGGGGGGGGGGGGGGGGGGAATCCTAACTCTGGCTATGTATAAAGTTGATTTACTTCATGCGTGGTCACTTCATGTTAAAAAGTTGCTGAATTTATGAAGATTTTCAATAGGTTTCTAGGTGAGCTTGTGGTCTAGTAATCATGTCATGAATTACCCACACTGCATTTGTGGGATTGGAATCTCACCTCCCTTCTCGTCAATCTACTGGGGAAACAAAAATCAAGGATAGGCTTTTGGTGAAAGAAGTAGATAATTGAATTGTTGTGCTGGAATGTAATTTTCTTGTTGGCAGATGTAAACACATTTGTGTTTATTGAAGGTAATAAAAGGACATAATTACTGCAAGGATGATATCTCTATATGGATCTATAGATTTTGGTGTACAAGGGTTAATAACTATCTTACACTATTACATTTATGCATGTATATTCTTATTATGTAAATATACATGTCTGTATACACATGCTTTTAAAGCTAAGCTAAGCTAAGCACACAGGTGAATATGATGTTGAATGTGGGGATGCGTACCATACATGATATATGCTGCTTCAGTCTTAAGTCTAGGCCTTTTCTTTGTCTATGTGTGGTTTGATACTCTCTGGAATTGTGCATGACTGCAAGAAAAGACATACTAAAGTTCTAAATTTTGTGGATCTTATATAGACTTTCATATAAGTGGATATGCCTTGAAAAGGCATCTGGAGTGGCATTCAAGGATGTGTAAAATGAATTTGGATCACTAAAGTGAATGTAATCTGCAAAGTTGCTTTTTAGAGTAATTGTAGTCTATACTTACCTAGAGCAGCTTATGCATGTTCCAGTAGGCATGTTAGTAAATTTTTATTTGTACATTGAGTACATTGGTCGTATATCTCAGCTTGAGGAATTGAAGGTGCTTCAAAGTTAGTGGCCAACTTTGAATATTTTACAGACAATACCAACTTTTCCTTTGTTTAGCTATATTTCCTTTTTCTCCAGAGTTTCAACTTCCTGCCCCTGTAAGAAAATCTCATATCTTTTCAGTAACACCAGCCAGCCTGTTCATTTTACTTATATTTCTCTAACTTTTTAATCTGTATCTTCAAAATAAAAATACATTCTCGTGCAACTGTTTAGGAGGAGATCTTGAGTGCCGTGCAGAATGAGCTGAAGAATCGGCGTAAAATAGATAACCTTGTCCGTGAGTATCTTATAAACACCTATTTAAGGGAAAACTTTCTTCTTTCTGATCAGCTCATCTATTATCTCTCTCTGGTTGGTTGACCAATGGCTATCACTTTTAGGTCAACGGAAGTCAAAGTTGGAATCTATTGAAAAGGAGGAAAGGTTGGATATCACCATGGCCAATCTCGTTGAAAAGGTCAAAGAAATGAAAATTCAACGATTTCAGCTTGCAACTAAAATTAAGGTGAAACATTTTCCCAATTCATGTTATTTGTTAATTGCTGATGGTAGTGCATTGTTAAGGCTGCTTTTTGTGTTAGAATCTCATGGAAGATCCCTTAGTTAAATATGATGATCATTGGCTCCTCATTTTTTTTCTCATGCTTTTTCAACAGCATTTATTTACTGAGGCTGTAGCTTACCGACAAAATTTTGCTGAAAAAAGCATGGCTGCAATAGAACTTGAGGCTAAGGTACATCTACTCATGATGCTAGTGCTGGAACATTTGTAATTTTAGTCCTTGTTTTGCAATTATTACGTTGTGAATTGTTTTTGGAGTGACTAGTAAAATCAGAAGCGAAAGATTTGCTTATGTTATTATTTATTTATTTATGGGATGAAATTCCAGAATGTTGTTTTGTATCTGGTGGAGGTAGGACCTTTACTCAAACATGTTCATGAACAAGATTAACTACCTGTGACCTCTATATATACTTTAAGTGTAGTTGGCTTAGTTGCTTATTGTTGGTTGAGGACCTTGTACGAGCACATGGGCTAGTGTGAGAACATATTGAGCTTCTTGTATCATGTATCTGCTATTGCTGAATATATTCTTGTCATTACTTGAATGTGCACTATTTTCTTCACATTGAGGCTAATTTCTAGTTTTAAATTTTCATCCTACTTGATTTATATTTTCTCAATTGCTTGGAAAATTTTTTTGATGCGTCTTTTTTGGCTTTGTTAATTTGTCTGCTATTGATCTTCTTCTTGGGTCTTGAGAACTGTTAGATAAAAGAGATGGATGCAAATATAAAACAGCAGGAAAGGTTTGCTGAGCAAGCAGCGCTGCATTTTGAATATTGTAAGTATTTTGCGATTTTCTCTTTGCTTTAACATGAAAAGTTCTGTTAGTTTTGCATCGAGCAGGCCCCCCTAATAAAACAAACTTAGTTGTTTAGACTTGCTGGAATTATTTTTTGTTGTCTGATGGAGATAAATAATTATTTCTTCATTTACTGGCTCTTGTCTTCCACCTTGTGTGGACTCTTGTAATATGTTTTAAGCTAAAAGTAAAATAGTTGGAAGATAACAATGACAGAAGCATTGGTTGTAGGAAGTTATTGGAGTGCCTAAGGAAATCTTCAACTGATGTTATAGGTGGTGTGGTAGATCTTGGGCCCTTCCAATTTTCTAACTTGAAGATTAGGCTTGGCCGCCCCAGTGGATATTGAACATCAACTATATGTAGAAGCGTTCTAGCTTTGAGCACTTAGGAGCTGCATTTCTATTAACATCAAACTCCATAGTTTAGTTTAGTTAGTTGCTCACTCTATAGAATATAGAGGTTCTTCTTCTTTTGTCCTTTCTTGCCACCTTTTCTTTTTTCCTTGTTAATGTTCTCATTGTCTTTGCAACCTAAAATGAAAAATGAGAAAAATGTACATGACTTAGAATCAATTTATAATTGGAGAACATGTATTCTACAATCAATTATATCATAAATGAGGGTAAAAAATATTATTTTCAAATTTCCTAGTTTTCTAGTTTCAAAATACGCTTTTAAATATGGCCAAAACCGTGAATTCACGAAATGTCTGTCCATGTAACTTCGATGTGACTATCTTATTGGGTATGTTACTAGTTTTCACTCATATAAATTGCTTTTCAATGAGTGAAAGGTGTTCATTTTTATTTTGCTAACACTGCTGTAGGGGAGTACACATGCAACATGTTTGCTAGTTGATATTTTGAATCTAAAATTACAATCTTCCTCACATTTCTAATCACATTTGAGATGCTCTTGTGGTATGTCAATGTGCGGATACAAAACTAGCCACAGTGATATATATTAAGCACTCCCCCTCTCCCAGTTATTTGCACTACTAAACTAGTCATCTGTCTCATGATAAGGTAAGGATGAAGCGAAGGGTTGTCATCAGCGACTTAAATCTGCTGAGGAACATGCTAAGTCCGTTATTGAACTTACTAAGGACGTTAAGAAGGCATTTCTTGAGGTTTGCACATTAATTAAAGATAATGTTATTGTTTTCCTTTTTCTGCTGAACATAGATAATAACGATGTTGTCTGAGCAGTACTGCATATTATGAATTGGTTTTGCAACGGCAATGTGTAATTATTTAATTTCTCCATATTTCCATATATTTTTGTTTGCTATATATATATATTTTTTGGTGCGGAGAGGATGCTTATGCTGGAAATGCAGGTCTCTCTCCTCTTTTGGAAAGGAAGCAATCAAAATTAAAAAAAATTTAATGAAACTTTGGCAAAAATTGCTAAAATTGGATTTATAAGGTGAAATAAGGATCCTTTCTTCTACAAATCACAATAAGGAGAGAATAGAATACTTGAGTGAGACTCTTGAAGTTTAGTGACTTTAAACTCGTTTAACGGCTGATAAGTACAAGAATTGCTTATAATGTATGTATTACCAAATTATCTTGCAAGAAATTGTTCTTTTATTTATTGTGGAGTAAATTTATTTGAAATTCCTTGAGGTTTAGCTTGATCATGGCTTACATTAATTTGTTCCTGCATGCTATTAATATTTGTAAGACCATCAGAATTTTTCCACAACGTGATAATAATCCATATCAGACTTAAAGAGACAGACAGGATTAATGCCCAGGATTCCATACCATATGACAGAGCATGTCTTACGGCTGTTCTATATAACTTTCACTTTAGGCTCAAAGGCATATTATGATCACATAGAATACCAATCGCGTTCTTCCATTTCTACCAACCCGCCTTAACTCCGTGTGCAATATCACCATCAAACTTTTCATCTTTTTGAATAATAAATTCTAGATATTAGAATCAGTCATCTACAGGTATATCTCTGCCATCCAAAGTTACACTCTGATCTGTATTTCTGCGAGTATTGAACTTGTATTTCATATACTTCGTTTTACTTCTATTGATTCTGAAACATTTAGATTCCAACACCTATTGCCACAACTCTAATTTAGCATTTACACAGGCTCTAGTCTCATCAATCAGAATTACTCCATGGCACGGCCTCCTGTATAGCACAAGTCAATTCATCCCTAACGGTCGCGAAGAGGAAAGGACTAAGCATTGATCCTTGATGTATCTTGATATTAATAGGACACTCTGCGGTCACTTTGACACAACTCTTTACACTTGTACATACTCCATCATACATATCTTTAATAAGGGTATATACTTCTACGATACACCTTTCTTTACCAGCACCAACCAAAGTACTTCTCTAGGCAAAATGAGAGAAAACCGCTTGTGTTGGTTTGGCCATAAACAGAGAAGACTGAGGGATGCCTCTGTGAGGAGAATTGAGGGATGAAGGCAGGATAAGTTGGACAGAGGTAGTGGAAGACCTAAGATGATATGGATGGAGGTGATTAGAGGAGATATGTCTTTGTTAGATTTGGATGAAAGTATGATGGTGAATAGAAAGAAGTGTAGAGAGAGAATTCATATGAATGACCACACGTAGTCTTGTGTTGGTTTATGTAGCCATCTCTAAGTTTCTTGGGACTAAAGCATAGTTTTTTGGTTGTTGTTGTTGTATAAAATTAGGGTAAACTTTGTAAAGTTTATACTTTCTTTATATGGAAAATTCTTCCTGAGAGATCAATGAAATTTCAAGAAGTAACCCCTCTATACTAACTAATAAGTGATATGCTTGGACTCTACGTGGCACTCAAAAATATGCATGGCAAGATAGTGCACCTTAATAATAATAATAATAATACGAAGCAATGTTTTACTTGACCTTCTTGGTTCCTTGTGCGAAGAGTGAATGAATGTCAAGACAGTCAATCTCCCATACACATTATTTATGTCTTTCGTGTTAGAGTTTTGTAAAGAAAATAATTTTCCTTAAGAAATGGAGTGGTGCTTGTTATGCATGGATAAGCATGCAAGGAGAGTGCAAGAGCCTGAGTATTTAAGATAGAGATATTTGAGTGCTTGTTTAGAGTGTGTTTCTTGTTAGGATAAAAGAAGAAACTTTATTCATGAAAAGAAGAAATACAAGAAATAGGATGACAGATACTCTAGAAAATAAAACAAAAACTACATCAATGCAGCCTTCTGGTCTCTTTATAAATCTATACATTCTGTATCTCCAAGCTCTTTGTTTAGAGCCTGTTAATAGATAAAAATTTTATAATTAAGAAAATAAATATACATTATAATTTTAGTCTCCTGTCAATCTTGGTTAGATTTGATGAATTCTTAGTTGCAGTCTGTATTCTATGAAGTACATTATAATTTCATCAGTGTACAAAACTTGCAGGTGCCTGCCACAATCGAGGAGTTGGTGGCTGCAATTGAAGATCTTAAATCTCAAGCCAATTCCATTCTCTGTCTTAATCAGAATATTCTGGAAGAATATGAAAGCCGTCAACGGAAAGTATGCATAATTTGGTTTTTCTTGCTTATTTTCAACTTATTTCCACGGTCTAATTAAATATGTTCACAGATAGAAGACCTTACTAGGAAACAAGAAGAAGATGAGAAGGAATTAAGTATACGTGTAGATGAAATCAATTCTTTGAAGGCAAGTACGCGATGTGTTTTGTACACGATAATGAGTATTTGTTATTACCTACTACTCCTTGTGCATACTGAGGTATTTGTAACCGAAAGCTTGTGCACATCAATATTTCCAACCATGCTTCCCTGCTTCCTTTGGGATAAAATGTGTTGCTGTGGATGTGCATACAGAGATATCTGGGGTTACATGAGAATTTATCTATCGGTGGTTTCTGTCAACCTCTGCTAAGCAACTCAGAATTTTTGGTCAACTTTGCAGGGTGATTGGCTTCCAACACTGAGAAATCTTGTGTCTCAAATAAATGAGACTTTTAGTCATAATTTTCAAGAAATGGCTGTGGCAGGGGAAGTTTCACTAGGTAATCCTTATGATAATAAATGTTTGTTTTCAGAGGGCTTCCATTTTTTCCTGTATTGATTTATTTTTCTCTTCAGATGAACGTGACATGGATTTTGATCAATATGGGATACTAATTAAAGTAAAATTCAGGTACATGTATTTCTTTTTTATTTTACTCCTTTGGTTTTGTTTCTTTAACTTTGGATGTGTGAACATTTGAGTTACAGAAACTGAGCAATTTTTCCTTTGCAATTCACTGTCACGGCTTTCTGCCAAGCAGCTTCCCCAATTGTGTAACTTGGACAGCAAGCTAGTTGAACCTAGTGCTGGCCAAAAAGTGACGGGATTGAAGGCTTTAATTCATGGTTCCTATCCATGAAAATGAGTTTTAAACAAAGGACATAATGTATTATGTCTTGTTTGGTTCTGTGCTGATTGGACTGTCGCTTGGAATTTTTGTCTAACATGACAGGTTGTACTTTATACCCAATCTGGAAAAGAAACCTCACACTGCCTATGTTGGCATCTTCCATCTATCCTTTTAGGAGACAAAATTCATATACACTTGATTAATTTTAGGATTATGACGTAACAAAAGCGATGAACTTCATGAAAATTTTTATTTCAAGACTTTTCAGGAGATTATGGAATTAGATAATCCTCAGAAGAATGCCAAGTTTGGCAGAAGAAGCTTACATTAGTGAGCCATTGTAAAATTTTTCTAGATGCAAGAGAAGATAAGTTGCTCTCACTTCACTAGACATAAGTGGGCCTACTTTGGAACGTGCTATAAAAAAACTAGGACCTCTAACATTTCATAGGTCAACACTGAACACAGTTATGGGCATTAGGCCTGTCAATGGGTTGGACCAGGTCCAGACCTGGCTCATTCTGACCCACTTATAGAAGGTCTAGTTAAAGGGTCTGATGCAGGACTGCCCAAGTAATTTCTGAAAACTAGAACTGCTAGGTTTAGTTGCTGAAAGTTCAGAGTTCCAGCAAAGAAATTGATGACAACGTGTAGCAACATGTTGAGGGAAGAAGAGGGAGCAACCTTAGGCGTCACACCAAGGCCCATAAGGCATTGCACCTTAGGGTTTGATTGTGTCTCACGACCAGAAATTACAGAAACAATCTGTAGACTCTTTTAATTGAATAAAGGAAAACATACACAGGTAATAGAGAACTTCTCTATTTATGGACCCAAATTCCTAGACTAACTAGGACTAGACTCTTTAGGAAACCTACCAGTTTAGGAATCTTACTAAACAGAAAAACTTTAGGAACTTCTCCAAACCCACTAGTTACCAATATACTTCAAATCCTGAAGCTCATAAAACAACAATCTAAAGGAAAGGCTTATTACTAAAAAACAAAGAATCATTATTATTCAACTCCCATACGAGCTGTCCATCATCTAGGTTGTGCCAAATTAAGGCTTGGTCTCTAGAATCAACTTTTCCCCTCCTCTTGTAAACCTTAATTAACCTTAATTGGTTGTTGCCACTTGTCTCTATCAATTCTCCCCGGCTTGAAAGAACTTGTCCCTAGGGCTGCAAACGAACCGAGTCGAGTCGAGTTGTGACTTATCGAGATTGAGTTAGTATGAAATTTGTAAAGGCTCGAACTCAGCTCGAGCTCATTCGAACAAAAAATTTTATACTCGAGCTCGGCTCGATTCACTTTCAGGATTACTCGAACTCGGCTCAGATATGCTCGAATACTGTTCAAGCTTTCTCGAGCCAAGCTCGAGTTTGAACTCAAGCTCGAATTATAAATTAAATTTGATATTTTTAGTTAAAGTAATCTCTTTAATAGTTACTAAAAGCTTAACACAATTGAATTTTTAATCATTTTAACTTCAATTTTATAAAATATTATAATACAAATTCAAAATAGATGAAATAGATGTTCAGATTAATTTATATATATATATATGATCAATGTCTTCTTCTTGTGTTTATTAGATTTTTTTTTTTTTAAATTGAACTCTATATTTTGTGGTTTTAAACTTTTTTCATCTATTCATTTAAACACATGTTAAAATTAAGTATTTAATTATATGAACAATTTAATATTAAATCTCTCTCTCTTTTTTTTTTTTTTGGTTGGAAGAAGTAACATAAATTAATTTTGATGAAAAAATAATAAACTTACTCTAAATAAATTCATTGATAGAAAAGTTACCAGATAAAAAGAAACACAATTGTTATAATTTTTTTGGGCAACTATAGGAGATTCAAGGTGGGAATGAAAATAAGGATAAAAATTAGACTAAATATCTACTAAAATTCCATTCCCACCTATATATATAGAGCCAAAAAAAGAATGTAAGGTACAATAATTTTTATTATCAGTTGTATAATTACTTTTTGGTAAAATTATAATAAAACACATATTTATATAGATATAGAATATATTTGTATAATAAAATTTATAAATATGCTTTCATATATTATAACAAGATATATATATATATATATATTAATATTATTTATACTTTTATTTATTTGAACTCGAATTCGAGTTCATGAATCAAGCATTCGAGCCAAATTTTAAACGAGTTTCGAGTCAAGCTCTGCTAAGCTCGAGCTCGGCTCGTTTAATTCAAGGCTCGACTCGAGTTTGGCTTGGGCTCGGTTAATGCCAAGTTCGAGCCGACCTTTGACTGAGTAGCTCGCGAGTTGTTCACGAGAAGCTCGGTTCGTTTGCAACCCTATTCGTCCCTGGTGAGTTGAAAGCATGATATCTTTCATAGAGGTCATGATCAATGCACTGAAAATCGTGATCAGTTATCCAAATTTTTGATATCCTCCATTTCTGGTAGACAGCAGCTGTTCATCAATCACATCTTCAATTTCCTCTGTTGTATTAGCTACTTGTGGCAGGGTGGCTGTGGATTTTCCTGCTGCTGAATCTTCATCATGTCCAGTGTATGCAGTCAAATCTTTAGTGTTGAAGACATTACTAATAACCATGTCAGATGGCAGTTCAAGAACATAAGCATTAGATCTGATTTTTTTTCAAAACTTTGTAAGGTCCTGCACTCTTAGCATGAAGTTACTTGTAAACTCCCTTGGAATAACGTTATGGTCGGATTCGTACCATTACCAAGTCTCCTTCTTGAAATTCAGCAAATCTCTTCTTCAAATCAGCACGTGCCTTGTACATCTCATTACTCATAGCAATTCGACGTTGCACATCATCATGAATCTCTAGAATATGCTTAGAAAAAAGCTTCAGCTTCAACACTGGGTCGTACATGCTCTGGTAGAGGTACTAAATCTATTGGTTTCCAAGGATTTGTTCCTAGAACAACCTCAAAAGGACTACATCCAGTAGTCTTATCAATGGAACTGTTGTAAGCAAATTCTGCCATGGGTAACACACAATCCCAATTAGAGAGATGCTCATAAACCAAACAACGTAGCAGATTTACAAGACTGCGGTTAACAACTTCAGTTTGGCCATCTGTTCGTGGATGTGTACTAGAAGAAACTGTCAGCCTTGTATTCAGCAAACCCCACAAAGTTCGCCAAAAGTAAGTCGTAAACTTTGCATCCCTATCAGAAACAATAGTTTGTGGCAGTCCATGTAGTCTCACCACTTCTTTAAAGAATATGTAATACCCTGTTTAAAACCACCTTTATTATTTGGGGAAAGTCATGCATGGCATAACATTTTGTATTGCGTTTGCTAACTTGAACCATTTTCATGGGTATATGTGATCTATGAGTTTGTTATTTCATGAATTTATTTACTTTGATATAATTGTGTTGGTTGAGCTTTTGTTTTATTGAAAGTAGAATTTGTTAGAAGGGAAATGGATTAAGTGAGTGGGAGTCAAGGGAATTTGTTGGAGCAGTATTTAAACAAGAGTTGTTGTGGTTTAGTGGTTGAAGCTTGGCGTTTAATCCTTGGTGACTTGAGTTCAAATCCCAACTCTTGCAAACCTTTCCATTCTTAGTTCTACTTAAACTCTTCTCCCCTTATATCTTTTCCCCTCCTCTTGGTCGATTGCTCTAGGGACAGCTGCCACCCTAGTTTTCCAATCCTAATCAATCAAAGTTCTCCTAGCCTAAAGAAAAACCCGAAATTTCCCCTTCTTGCCACCTTATTTTTGGCCACTGTTCACACACACACACACACACACGCACACACACGAAAATTCCGGCAGCCTTGTCCTCCAATTTTCTCTTGTTTTAGCTAAAACAACAACACCAAAAAGCCATCATATCTCTTCTCCAATTTTCGGCCAACACAAGAACCCAAAGGCAGCTTATTTTCTCATCTTTTCCTCCCTTATTTCGGCCACAATAACAACCAGAAAACAGCTACCAAAAACCAGCCCTAAACCCCTCTTAAACCTTGCTGGAATTCGGCTACAGCAATAGAGGCAAAAGCTGTCATCTTTTCCTTCTTGTGATCAAGAGACCGAAGCAAGATCAAACTCACCTAAACCCTAAACACCCTCTTCTGCCCAAGAATTCCAGCCGCCACTCTCTCTAAGGACTTCGTCCATTGCAACCTCCAATCCTCTCCAAAATTGAAAACTAAACCTAAGGTGAGTAACCCTTCAACCCCTTTTAACTTTTATTCAAATAATCTCCTTTTCTCCTCGATCTCAATCATCAAGTGGCTGATCCTTGTCCTCTTTTATTGGAGATTTTTGAACAAGAAGGCCAAGAGCATCACAATCAACCTTTCTTCCTCAAGTGAATCCAAGCAACCACCAAAGGCGCACCTTTGCTCTTAGTGTGTGTGTCGACAAGAGGTATTCTTAGTCTCGATCCCTTCTGGTTTAAATAAGGTTGCTTTCATGGTGGTGTTGTCATTCATGGAGGCTAGATGAAAGCATGGATAGACCATGATGAGTTTGAGGGTTCAATGGAATAAACTAGGCATGAATATCTTTGATCATGATTGAATATTGCTATGAAGGTCTAGATGTGCAACATGTTAGTTAAAGATGAGATCTTTGAGTGCAAATAGGGTTATTATATGAAGTTTATGGTAGATGAATATTAGAGGTTCTTGTATTGATGATGAGATTCGATTATATGCATGCCATGATGAGATGCATGATCATGGGAAGCTATTGCGATAAGCTAATAAAACTAGTCTATCTAGATGCCATTAGAGGTGGCAATCGTGTCGTGTTCGGGTTGGCGGGTCGTGTCAATTTGAGATAATTACACTTGACAGGCCAACCCGAACACGACCCGATTAATAAACGTGTTGTGTCGTGTCAACTCATTTATTTTCGTGTCGTGTTCGTGTTATAAAACGGGTTGACACGATTAGACACAAAAATTAAATAAATAATTACTAAATTCGTCAACCCGAATACCTACTAAACCTGTCAATCTGTGCACCATTACACTAAAAATTTTAAAAAATCAAATCAAATCATATAAAATTAAAAAACTAATAAAACAGTCCGTAAAGTCATAAATAACCAATAAAATAACAAACCATCCCGCTAAATATCTAAAGATCTTAATAAATTCATAAGATTTAATTTTAAAAATCTAAACAAATGTAATTTTGTAATAAAATTGAATTATTCAAGAAATTATTTTCTCTAGATATTTAGAACAACAATTTTGTCGTAGCATGTCAGGAATTTTAAAGAGCAAATGGAGAGCAAAAAATGAGCACGAAAGGAAGGCTTGTCCTTGTAGAGTGTAATTCAAATTGTCTTTGTCCGAATGTCAGAAATAGCATAGTATACGAACTGGTCAATCGATGCTGAGTGAACCTTACCTTTTAGTAAATGCACCACACGAGCTTCTTTTCATTCTATATTCAATTCGGCCTGTAGGCATATTACATACGTTATTTTCTAAAGGTCTAACCTTCCCCTTTAGACTCGCGTAAGGTCGTTGCTTACCAACTCGTAATAATATTATTATTATAGACACTAAATAATAATTAATTAATAATGATTCATTTATTATATATCAATTAAATAACCACATTAACATCATTTATTTTCTTTAAGATGTCTCATATAATTAAACAAAATAGACACACAAACAATTTAATTAATTCATTTAATTGTTATAAAATTAGGGTAGTGTTAGAATAAAATCTTCACACTACACACTAATAAAACTCTAACTATTTTGCACAAGAATTTCTTTTCAAACTTCTCTTTCTTTTTCTCACAATTCTTTCGCTAATCTTTCTTTCACAAAATAATGGTGTATTACAAGCTTAGAGAATAGTTCTATTTATAGAGCTCTAATTAGTGGAATACATCATGACATACATCATCTTCTACTAATCTCAATTAGTGGTGTCTCCACTAAATTGTGGACATCCATAAAAATCTTCTCTAATAATTCACATAAATCCATAATTAGTGGAGCCTCCACTAATTAATGGAGATTTCAATAATTCATAATACTCCCACTTGGATGTCCATCCATTACATAAAGAATATGCCTCGTTAAAACCTTATTAGATAAAAACCCAGTGGGAAAAAAAATCTAGTTAAGGAAAAAGAGTACACTATTCTATATGTCTGTTTATTACTCCTCCTGATGAGATGATTCCTTTAAATCTTTAAACCGACGCATGCCGATTTTATATCTCAACTTCTCAAATGTTGCAGTCGGTAAAGTCTTCGTGAAAATATCTGCGAGGTTGTCACATGACCGAATTTGTAGCACATCAATTTCACATTTCTTCTGGATTTCATGAGTAAAGAAGAATTTTGGTGAAATATGTTTTGTCCGATCTCCTTTAATATATCCTCCTTGTAATTGAGCTATGCAAGCTGCATTGTCTTCATAAAGAGGAGTTGGAATATCTTTGATCGATGATAATCCATAACTTTCTCGGATATAATGAATCATGGATCTTAGCCATACACATTTTCGACTTGCTTCATGAATGGCTATAATTTCAGCATGATTTGAAGAAGTAGCTGTTATAGATTGTTTCGTAGAACGCCATGATATAGTAGTATTTCCACATGTAAATAGATAGCCCGTTTGAGAACGTGTTTTATGTGGATTAGATAAATAACCAGCATCTGCATAACCTATCAATGTTGGACTGATTTTATTTGAATAAAATAATCCGAGATCAATTATACCTGGAGATATCGAAGGACTTGTTTGATTCCATTCCAATGTCGTCGTGTTGGTGAAGAACTAAATCTTGTTAATAAATTGACAGCAAAAGCAATATCAGGTCGTGTATTATTAGCAAGATACATCAATGCACCAATTGCACTGAGATATGGTACTTCAGGACCAAGGAGTTCTTCATCATTTTCTTGAAGTCGGAAAGGATCTTTATCCACATTTAATGATCAGACGATCATTGAAATACTCAATGGATGTGCTTTGTCCATGTAAAATCTTTTTAGCACTTTTGCTGTATATGTTGATTGATGAATAAATGTTCCACTATCCAGATGTTCAATTTGTAAACCAAGGCAAAATTTGGTTTTACCAAAATCTTTGATTCTGAATTCTCTTTTTAAATAATCAATTGTTTCTTGGAGCTCTTCAGGAGTTCCAATAAGATTAATATCATCAACATATATAGCTAATATCACAAATTTATAACCATATTTCTTAATAAAAACACATGGACATACCTGGTCATTTTTAAATCCCGCTTTCAATAAATATTCACTAAGACGTGTGAACCACATGCACCAGATTACTTCAGGCCATATAATGATTTCTGTAACTTGATGGAGTAATTTTTACGAGGATAATGTTTATATGCTTCAGGCATATGAAATCCTTCGGGGATTTTCATGTAAACATCATTTTCTAAATTTCCATACAAGTAAGTAGTGACAACATCTAATAGGCGCATATCTATCTTTTCATGTATTGCTAAACTGATAAGATATCGGAGTGTAATAGCATCAACAACAGGAGAATAAGTTTCATCATAATCAATACCTGGTCTTTGTGAAAAATCTTGGGCTACTAATCGCGCTTTATATCGAACGATTTCACTCTTTTCATTGCGCTTTCGCACAAATATCCATTTGTAGCCAACAGGTTTTACATCTTCTGGTGTTCGGACTGCAGGTCCGAAGACTTCACGTTTTGTCAGTGCATTTAACTCCGATTGAATTGCATCTTTCCATTGCAGCCAATCTTTTCTATGCCGACATTTATCAACTGATATTGGTTTAGGATCATCATTATCCTATGTAACATCAAGAGATATATTGTATGCAAATATATTATCAATAACAGTTTTTACCGATTCCAACTTCTACCGGAAGTGGTATAATTGATAGAAATTTTAGTGTTACTTTCATCAACTTCTGGTTCTTTGTCATCAGTTCTCTCTTGGTCTTTATCATTCTTTTCTTCAATATGATCTTCTGGATCATTTAATCTTCTTTTCTTTCGAGGATTTTTATCTTTAGAACCAAGTGGTCGGCCACGCTTCTGATGTGTTTTTGACTCAGCAGCTATAGATATAATAATTTGTTCTGCTGGAACTTCAATTCGAATAGGAGCATTTATAGTTGGAATATGCGATTTTGTAACTCTTCTGGAGTCAACAAAAGCGTCTGGCATTTGATTTGCAATGCTTTGCAAATGAATTATCTTTTGAACTTCAAGTTCACATGCGCTTGTGCGCGGATCAAGATAATTCAATGATGTTGTTCAAGCAAGATCCTTTTTATACTGTTTTGATTCTCCCCCTAATTTAGGGAATAATGATTCATCAAAATGACAATAAGCAAATCTTGCTGTGAATACAGCTCCTGTCAGGAGTTCAACATACCTGATAATAGAGAGAGAATCATATCCAACGTATATCCCCTTTCTTCTTTGAGGACCCATCTTTGTACGTTGGTTTGGTGCAATTGGAATATATATAGCACACCTAAAAATTCTTAAATGAGCAATATTTGGTTCTGACCCAAAAGCCAATTGCAAATGAGAGAATTTATGATAATTAATTGGTTTTATATGTACAAGTGTTGCAGCATGTAAAATAGCATGTCCCCAGGCGGATGCTGAGAGATTTGTTTTCATTAATAATGGTTTATCAATTAATTGTAATCGTTTAATCAAAGATTTAGCAAGACCATTTTGTGTGTGAACATGAGCTACAGGATGTTCAACATTAATCCTAATTGACATGCAATATGCATCAAAAGCATGTGATGAAAATTCACTAGCATTATCCAAACGGATATTTTTAATGTGATGGTCAGGAAATTGTGCTCGTAATTTAATTATTTGAGCAAGTAATCTCGCAAACGCCAAGGTTGCGAGTAGATAATAAACATACATGTGACCATCGGGATGATGCATCAATTAAGACCATAAAATATTTGAACGGTCCACATGGTGGATCAATAGGTCCACAAATATCTCCGTGAATCCGTTCGAGAAATGTAGGACTTTCAGCTCCTACTTTTACTGGTGATGGTTTAACAATTAATTTTCCTAGGGAACATGCAGTACATGCGAATTTTTCTGATGTTAATATCCTTTTATTTTTTAAAGGATGACCATGTGTATTTTCAATGATTCTTCTCATCATGGTAGATTCCGGATGACCCAACCGGTCATGCCAAATGCTAAAAGTAATAGGATCAGTAAACTTCTAGTTTACTAGATGATAAATTTCAATTGTACGTATTTTTACAAAATATAGGCCGGTAGAAAAAGACGGCAGTTTTTCTAATACAGATTTCTTACCCAAATGCATTTGAGTAATATAAAGATGCTCAATCCCATTTTCCTCATTTGTTTCAACATGATATCCATTTCTGCGGATATCTTTAAAATTCAATAAATTTCTTCTGAATTTTGAGAAAAATAGTGTCTTATCAATAATAATTGTTGTTCCTTTAAGCAACAATATACTAGCTCTTCCGGAGCCCTTAATCACATTTGCACTACCGTTTATCGTATAAATATTTATTTCTCCCATTTTGAGATCAGAAAAATATTTCTCATTTTTTAGTATGGTGTGTGTAGTTCCACTATCTATAATGTATACATCATCATTAACAACAGCCATCTGAACACAAATATATATATGCAAACGTAAATATTATTAGAATAGAATGAAAATGAAAATACAAAAATATCAGGGTGAGGCTTTAGTTCTTCTGGACATTGCCATCACCAATTAAATGGTCTATCCTACCGTCTGGGTGTTCAAAAAAATCCAATACATCCATATGGGTAATATTGATATTAAGATCTTCAGGATCAATATTATCATCCTCAGCATTATTTATTGGATGTTGAGAAAAATTTGCTTTCACATTTTTATTTTTCAATGAAGCTTGATACAATTCAACTAAATGCTTAGCCGTACGATAGTTTCGTGACCAATGACCTTTCATGCCACATCTATAACATATATCCTCATGTTTTTCTTCAATTTCTTTTTCTTTTCCCTTATGATCTTTTCTGTTCCACTTCAGGTGGCCAGTATTTCTCACAGTTTGATTATGATTATGATAAGGGAAATATCGAGCGTGTCTACGACCATAACCACGACCACGGCCACGGCCATGACCACGACCATGACTATAACGATGGCTTCTGCTGGAGTCAACAGCATTCACTTCTAGGAGTGCTGTTGAGCCAGTTGGTCTGGCTTTATAATTTCTCAATAATAACTCATTATTCTTCTCTGCAATGAGGAGGGCAGTAATTAAATCTGTAAATTTTGTATACCCTTTTTCTCGCTATTGTTGCTGCAGGACAATATTCGAGGCATGAAAGGTGGAGAATGTCTTCTCCAACATATCTTCATCAGTTACTTTTTCTCTCTTTCTTTCTCCAACATATTCTCTCTTTCTTTATCTTCATCAGAGACTCGTACTGATAACGTGTTATAAAATTAGGGTAGTGTTAGAATAAAATCTTCACACTACACACTAATAAAACTCTTAACTATTTTGCACAAGAATTTCTTTTCAAACTTCTCTCTTTTTTTCTCTCACAATTCTTTCTCTAATCTTTCTTTCACTAATCTTTCTTTCACAAAATAATGGTGTATTACAAGCTTAGAGAATAGCTCTATTTGTAGAGCTCTAATTAGTAGAATACATCATCTTCCACTAATCTCAATTAGTGGTGTCTCCACTAAATGGTGGACATCCATAAAAATCTTCTCTAATAATTCACATAAATCTATAATTAGTGGAGCCTCCACTAATTAATGGAGATTTCAATAATTCATAACACTAATAAAATTTAATTCAATTAATTCATGTAAAAAATTAAATTATCTAATTTTGTATAGTAAAATTTGTAGGGTATTACAAAAAGTATTAAATATAAATATTAAAAAAAGTTAAACAGGTTCGCGGGTTGAAACGGGTTAAAACAGGTTGAATCCGTTTATGACCTGTAAACGTTTAAAGTTAAACGGGTCGACCTGTTTTGACCCGAACCCGCGAAACCCCAACCCTAACCCGCTATAACCGTGTTGTGTTCGTGTCGTGTTGGCATGTCGTGTTCAATATTGCCGCCCGTAGATGCCATTGATGAATTAGATGATATGATCATAGAGATTTATGATGCATGAAAGGATGAGTGGATTCATAACTGGTTTCTAATCATAGAAACATTGATTCTAGTTAAGAAAGAAAATAAAAAAGAGATCAAGCGTTGCCTTGGTTGATTATTGAGAATATCCAAGTAAGTCCCTACGCAACTGTTTTGTTAAATATTACATGTTTGTGAGTATTTTTGTACAGTGATATTTGAAATGGTGTCAATATGATGATTGACATGATGATTGGAACGTTGGTTGAATATGATGAATTGTACTGTGGTATTTTGATACTTGGTTTGAGAACATGGTTATTTTATTCTCTAAATGAGTTTGTCAAATCTCAATTTTTAAACTGAAAATGATTTCTTTTCTTTATTACTAAATGTTTTGGAAAACTTATTGTGAAAAATCATGTTTTACAAAGACAAGGTAATCAACGATTGTGAAAACAAGGGAAATGATTTTGCCCCTAAATGGGGAGCATTGAGTACTCAGCGGGGGTAAGCTAGTGGTGGTAGTTTTGAAGAGCTAGAGTGAGTCTTCTGGCAGGAGGCCACCTCTAGAAGATAAACTCAATTTGGAGAGGCGATAGTACTACTTAGTCAGGCCGGTTTGAGCTAGCCTATTAGTCTATGTGGACTTTGTTTATTTGCGTTGGACAACCGGTGTGTTGGGTGGAGAGATGGAGGAGTATCTCACCCTAGTGGGAGGATCCCCACTATCCATTGTTGAAAGGTTACATTGGGACACTATCATGGTGGTAATCATTATATGGATTGTGATACTATTGTTTGAATCATTGCTAATTCTTACATAATGAACCTATGATTATGATGAGATGATGAGTTATTGAGAACTGCTTTGGATATGATGAGCGATGCTCCTTTGAATAATTGTTTATTGATGAAAAGTCGTGCAAACATGATTTTGTGGTTTTGATAAACGTGCACGCATGAAATGTGGCATTCACACACACGGGACTTACTGAGATGCCAATCTCACACTATTTTACATCATAGTGTTCTTCCTTAGACTTGCTGTAAATGAGTATATCATCAAAGTAAACCACAAGGAAACGCCAATAAATGGTTTATGTACCTGTGTCATAAACCTCATGAAAGTGCTTGGGGGCGTTGGTAAGACCGAATGGCATTACTAACCACTCATAGAGGCTATCCTTTGTCTTAAATGCTGTTTTCCACTCATCTCCGGGCCGAATTCTGAGTTGGTAATATCCCTTTGTGAGATCAATCTTAGTGTAGATAGTTGATCCTCCCATCATGTTTAACATGTCTTCAAGTCGTGGTATTGGAAATCTATATTTGATGGTTATCTTGTTAATTGCTTGACAATCACAACACATCCTCCACATTCCATCCTTTTTAGGTCTAAGTAAAGCTGGAACAGCACAGGGACTCAAGCTTTCATGAACCAACCCCTTATCTAACATCTCCTCAACTTGTCTCTTGAGTTCTGCATGTTCTGCTGGACTCGTGCGAAAGGCTGGTAAGTTGGGAAGCTGAACCAGGCACCAAATCTATAGCATGTTGAATATCTTGCATTGGTGGAAGTCCTTTAGGCAAGTCCTCAGGTGCCACATCTGTGAAATTCAAGAAGCTTAGACAATTCAGGAGAGTTCGTTGCATGATTTGGGGGAGCAAGGTTCTTCAACTCCTTTATCACCACCATAAAGATAACCCCGGTTTCCTTAGCTTCTTTTTCAAATGACTTCCTGCTAAGGATTTGTAGTGGTTTCTGCTTGGTTCCAATCTTTACCTTAGAAAGCTCTTCTTCATTTTGCATTTCTTTCATCTTGGTTACAGCTTTTACCTTGGGAGGCTCTTCTCCATGTTTACTAGGCCGTTTTACTTGGTGCTCCCTCATTTCTTCTGCACTTAAAGGCTTTTAAAACAATTTGTTTTCCTTTAAAGCCAAAGAAATAAGTGTTTTCCTTCCCATCATGCGTCACCTCTTGATCGTATAGCCATGGCCGACCCAATAGAATATGAATAATGGTCATTGGAATGACGTCAGACTAGATAGAATCACTATAAGGGCCATGAGTTAAAGTGACCAAACAACGCTTGGTCACTGGAATAGAATTGTTATTTATCCATGCTACCTTATAAGGGTCTGGGTGTGGTTCCACAGGTAGCTTAAGCTTGTCAACTATAACTTCAGATACCATATTCATGCTACTATCTCCATCAATAATGAGCTTTTGAGTCACATCCCCACAACTAACTAAGGTTTGAAATATCGCACTCCAATCCTCCTTTTGCTGCTTAGGCACACTAAGGATGCGCCTGACAATTGAAAGGCATGATGTATCCTCCTCATCTTCTTCCACCAGATCATCAATTTCAAGGCCTGCTCTTCCATCTAGATAATCAGATTCCTTTTCTTCTTTGTCCTCAGCTTCTCCATCCCCATTGGATTCTATCCCTATGTGTAGATTTTTCTTCTTGGGGCATTCCCATGCATAATGTCCGCTTTGTCCACAACTGAAACATTCATAACTAGCATCCTGCCTCCTAGTTTCTGCCATAGGAACCTTACTGCTAGTATTATTAGACTTGTTTTAGGCTGACGGAGCTGCTGACTTTGTTCCTCGGACATCAAAAGGGAATTTTCTGGTGGTATTTGTCTCCCCGGCTTGAGAAGGGAACCTCCTAGCTGTCTGTTTGAAGCTTCTTTCAACCCTTTGTGCAAATTGGAATGTTTCATCTATTGTGTTCATGGGATAGGTCATCATCTGGTTGCGATTTTTTGGTCTCAATCCTTGTTTAAATCGAGACAAAGTATGCTAAGGATCCTCCCTACCCCTGCAACGGATCTTCAGCTCTTCAAACTTATTCATGTATTCAACTACGGTCATGGCTCCTTATCTCAAGTTTGTAAGTTCATCAAAGAGGTGTTGTTGGTAATACCGAGGTAAGTATTTTCGTTTGAGTTCCAACTTCAGCTCTTCCCATGTCACCTGTGTATTATCATCAAGTTGTAAATCATACTGTGGGAAAATATGGCTAAAATGTGTATTTTAGGAAAGTAAGGCTGTAAATATTGTAACACTAGAATTAGGGAAGTTTGATCCTTAAATTAGGGGATTTTGTAATCAGTGATTAGGAGATTTTGTGGGCAGTAATTAGGGGATTGATTAGAAGATTTTGTGAATCAATTTATTAGGGTAGTTGCTATATTTGTGCCTTAGGCAGCTTGTATATAATTAGCTCATTGTAATATTTGAGAAATATATGAAAAGTGATTATTCTCTCTCAATTTCTTACATGGTATCAGAGCTGTTCATCCTGGTCTGCTTCTGATTTTTCTGCTTGCGCCTATTCTTTGCTTCTTCTTCTTCTGCCGGCCGGCCTTAATTGATGGTGGTTTTTTGTTCATTCTAATTCCTACGACCAGCCAGCTTTAATTGCTGGTATTTCTCCTCTATTTTTCTTCCTCATAGGTGCTGTATAGCCGGCCTTTATTGCTGGTGTCGTTTCCAATTGTTTTGATATTGATTTGTACTGAGCAGCCTTCATTGCTGTTATTCTCTCTTCGCTTTCAAGCAGTCTTCTTTACTGCAGTCTTCTCTTTCGAGCAGCCTTCATTGCTGTCATTTTCTTTTTATTTTCCTATTCAGGCAGCTTTAATTGCTGCAAACTATTTTTTTTACCATGTCAACCTCCCAAACACGAGTTGTAAGCGCAAAATGCTGGACGCTTCATGGAAAACTACCCAGCCGAGAATGGGAACAAAACGGGGGACAATCCAAAAGTGGACAAGCTCTTGTAGCAGCTGGCCAAAATTGCTGAGCCACCAAAGTCAGAAATTGCTAGTCTCAACTAAGATGAATTGGATAGGGTGAGTGCACTTATCAGTAGTTTAGAAAAGCCGTCAGGTACTTGTTCTATGGCATATTCAAGTAAGTTTCCACTTTCCATTGGATTAAATGTTTCGGATACAACTTTTTCCACCTCTTGGATCATGGGTTCAGGAGCTACCGACCATATGACCCCTTCACAATTATCTTCACCACCTATTCCCCGTGCCTGAGTAGTAGGAAAATAGCCACTGCAGATGGTTCTTTGACCCCTGTGGCAGGAATTGGAAGTGTCCAAATTAGCCTATTGTTAACCTTGAAAAATGTTCTCCATGTCCCTAAGCTAGCTACCAATCTAATATCCATCCAAAAACTTGCCCATGACTTACAATGTATGGTGGTTTTTCATCATAATGGTTGTGTATTTTAGGACAAGAGTTCGGGGACAATGATTGGATATGCTAGAGAATGGGGTGGCCTCTACTCAACCAACCATCCCAAAGGGTAAACAGTTAGCGTCATTTGTTTTCGAGTCTTTGTCATCCAATACGGAGAAAGTTTGGCTCCATCATCTTCGACTTGGACATCCATCATTTCGAGTTATAAAACTCTTATTTCCATCTTTGTTTCAACATTTAGATATTGAGTCTTTTCATTGTGAAAAATGTGAACTTGCCAAACATAAACGTGTACCATTTCCAGTGAGCAATAGTAGAAGTTCCATTCCCTTTCATTTAATCTATAGTGATGTCTGGGGTCCATCTACTATTGCTAATATTTTTGGGGCGCGATGGTTTGTTTTCTTTATTGATGACTGCACTCGTGTTTGCTGGGTCTTTCTTTTTTAAAAAAAATCTGATGTCAATATTGTTTTTCCAAATTTCTCCTCCATGATTAAAAATTAGTTTGGAGTGACCATCAAGAGAGTTAGTTCTGATAATGCACGTGACTATTTCAATCAAACTCTAAGTCCATATTTTCAAAAGGAAGGGATAATCCATGAGTCATCTTATGTGAATACCCCGCAGCCAAAAGGAGTTGCAGAGAGGAAAAATGGTGATATCCTTGAAAAAACTCGAGCATTGTTATTTGAACATCATGTACCTAAAACCTTTTGGGGGAGGCTGTTCTTACAGCAACACATCTCATAAACCGATTGCCATCTAGAGTCTTAGGATTTCAGAGTCCAATGGATGTATTGTCCACTTTCTATCTTAACTTCCACACAACAAATAATCTTGTTCCTAGAGTGTTTGGATGTACATCCTTTGTACATGTTCACAGTCACAACCGAGGAAAATTGGATCCAAGGGCTTTAAAATGTGTATTTGTGGGATATTCTTCAACCCAAAAAGAATACAAGTGCTATCATCCACCCTCCCGAAAATTCTTTGTTTCTATGGATGTTACCTTCAATGAACGTGAATCTTACTTTCCAAACTCTTATCTTCAGGGAGAGAGGTTTGTGAGAGAAGATGAGAGTTTGGGTTTTGATTTGTTATTGGATCTTTCAACTTCAGATCATCCTACTTCTTCATCCACTAGTGATCCTGTCCCAGTTCACTCTGATCTATCTGAGTCTGTCACAGTCCCCTCTGAACCTGTATTTGCTCAATCTGACACCACTGAGTCTGTTCCCAAGGATGTTAGATATGGCAAAGAAAAGATGTATACAAGGAAGAAGACGGCTGTCCCCAACCCTACGCAAGTCTAAGAGTCTGATCAGGTAATAACTTCTGAACCCACATTACAGATTGAAACAGAACCAGAGGTAGAGAGTGAGATCCTTAGGGGTAGTAGTGACATAGACTTACCCATTGCATTGAGAAAAAGTGCGAGAGGGTGCACTAAAAGACCTTTATACCCCTTTGCACACTTCCTATCCTTTCAGCGTTTTTCTCCGTCACACAGAGTCTTCCTTTGTAACCTAGAAACAATTGCCATTCCTTCCAATCTATCCGAAGCTTTGTCTAATGAAAAATGGAAACAGGCTATGAATGTAGAAATGGAGGCACTGGAAAAGAACAAAACATGGGAGCTTGTGGAGTTACCAGTAGGGAAGAAACCAATGGGGTGTAAATGGGTGTACACAGTGAAATGTAGAGTTGATGGTTCAGTGGAAAGATACAAGGCAAGGCTGGTTGCTAAGGGTTATACTCAGACATATGGAGTGGACTATCTAGAGACTTTTGCCCCAGTTGCAAAATTGAATACTGTTAGGGTCTTATTGTCTTTGGCAGCCAACTTTGGATGAGATTTACAACAGTTTGATTGCAAAAATGCTTTCTTGCATGGAGATCTCCCGGAGGAGATATATATGGAGATACCTCCAAGTTATGGGAAAAGAGTTGCTGATCATACAGTTTGTAGGTTAAGGAAGGCATTGTATGGGCTTAAACAATCTCCTCGAGCATGGTTTGACAGGTTTGCCAAGGTTATGGTGATGTTAGGATACAAGCAAAGTCAAGGAGATCATACTTTGTTCATCAAGCATTCGTCTTCAGGAGGAGTCACGGTCCTCTTAGTTTATGAGGATGACATAATTGTTATAGGAAGTGGTGATGAGGAGAGACGTTATTTGAGTGAGTGCACACCTTATGTGTCTACAAATGATCAACTTGTTGATGTGTTAACCAAGGGGTTAAGTGGTCCAATGTTTGAAAATATTATATCCAAGTTGGGAATGGAGAATATCTATTCACTAGCTTAAGGGGGAGTGTGGGAAAATATGGCTAAAATGTGTATTTTAGGAAAGTAAGGCTGTAAATATTGTAACACTAGAATTAGGGAAGTTTGACCCTTAAATTAGGAGATTTTGTAATCAGTGATTAGGAGATTTGTGGGTAGTAATTAGGGGATTGATTAGGAGATTTGTGAATCAATTTATTAGGGTAGTTGCTATATTTATGCCTTAGGCAGCTTGTATATATTTAGCTTATTGTAATATTTGAGAAATATATGAAAAGAGATTATTCTCTCTTAATTTCTTACACATACTCCTTACCCGTCCACTAGATGTAAGCTTGTCCGATAAGCTGCATTATGGCATATCTAACGTTCCTCTCTTCAGACATGTTGTACCAATCAAAGAACCTTTCTAGTGTAGCAAGCCAATCACAAAAGGCCTGAGGGCCAATTCTACCATCAAAATCTGGAACATCAATTTGCACTTTTTTGGTAATGCACCCTGCTGCATCATAGACATCAGATTTACTATATCTTCCACTCTCAAGAATGTCATGGGCCATACCTAGAAGAGTACCTTGTCACTTGGCCATGAGTTGAGCAGCCCTGTGTTCATTAGTTTCAGGCTGTGAAGGACCTGAATTTTGAGAATCTACAACATCCACAACGTCTTTTCCATTGCTCTTAGCTCCACTGCTGGCTGCTTCTGAGCTTATGGCTGCAGTACCCTTGGTCCCAACATGATAAGCCATTAGTTCTTTGATTTGGGCTTCCTAGGCATCAACTCTCTCCATGGTTAAATAGATTAACTCATCACGTTCCTTGTTTGTGTATCTTGGCCGGTAGTTTTTCCCACTCCTAGTCAACATAGGATAAGGATTCTTGGGACGGTAGGAGGGGAAAAAAAGGTTGGATCTTCGATGAAGGAACTTTTTTTTTTCTTTTCTTCTCTTAACTACTAAAGATGAAAACTTCTACGAAGGAAAGAAAGACAAGAATCCAGCTCTGATACCAAATTGATGCAGGACAGCCGTAGGCAGTCCAAGTAATTTCTGAAAATTAGAACAGCTAAGTTTAGTTGCTGAAAGTTCAGAGTTGCAGCAAAGAAATTGATGACAACACGTGGCAACATGTTGAGGGAAGAAGAAGGAGAAACCCTAGGCGTCACACCAAGGCCCGTAAGGCGTCACACCTTAGGGTTTCATTGTGTCTCACAACCAGAAATTACAGAAACAATCTGTAGACTCTTTTAATTGAATAAAGGAAAACATAGATAGGTAATAAAGAATTTCTCTATTTATAGACCTAAGTTCCTTGACTAACTAGGACTAGGCTCCTTAGGAAACCAACCAGTTTAGTAATCCTACTAAACAGAAACTTAAACTTTAGGAACTTCTCCAAACCCACTAGTTACCAAAATGCTCTAAATCTTGAAGCTCATAAAACAACAATCTAAAGGAAAGACTTACTACTAAAAAACAAAGACTAATTAGTATTCTAACTCCCATACGAGTTGTCCATCATCTAGGCTGTGCCAAATTAAGTCTTGGTCTTTAGAATCAACTTTTCCCCTCCTCTTGTAAACCTTGACTGGTTGCTGCCACTTGTCTCTATCAGAGTTGGACCATTTATTTGACCCAGACGTGTTTGCCTCCCA
This sequence comes from Voacanga thouarsii, assembly GCA_026120185.1. NCBI lineage: Eukaryota > Viridiplantae > Streptophyta > Magnoliopsida > Gentianales > Apocynaceae > Voacanga > Voacanga thouarsii. The sequence continues at coordinate 3,399,470 of JANUWF010001117.1, forward strand.
TGTAGGGTTTGGGTCTAATGGTTCCAACCTTCCCTAGGCCTGCAACTGTTTAAATATGAATAAATAAATCTAGATATTGTTAAATGCAACCATTGTAAGAATTGGAATTTGTATTTTGTGGAAAGCTAAGACTCTTATATCAATCCTTTGCTTATTAGTGATAGGTGCAGAAACCTTATTGCAAGATTTTTTATTTCCCTCCCTCTTTTTTTTGTTTTGTTTTTTTTTTTTTTTGGGGGGGGGGGGAGGTGGTCAATGTTCCGGTTTTCATTTTACCATTTTTTATTTTTATTTTATTTTTTTTGTCTTGAGGTATGGTTTGTTGCAATTGTTTTGGGAATGGGTTTTTTGATTTTTATGTTTAGTTTTTGAATTCATTTGGGCGTAGGTTACAATTGACCTTGAGACACAACCCATGCCTTGGACCCTCCTGTACCCTTGTTGATAGGGTCTGGTTCGGTATAGTAGAGACCCAGCTGATTTGGTTTTACCAAGTACTTACTGGTCTGGGTCTTGAACAGCCCATGCCAACCCAAACCCTACCTATTTGCAGATTTAGGGGCCCTATTTGCCATATTTCACTTGCTATTCCATTGTGGTCCAAACTCTTCAGGACATGGCTTCAACAAGGGTGGTGGTTAGGTTTAAGGATATAGAACCCATTTGCTCCGGATTTTTAGATAACAATATGTGATTTACAAAATCTTGGATATGACTACTAAAATAAAGATTTTTTATTTTGGGTGGTTAAACATCGTGTCTGACCATAAGCTGTCATGATTCTTGAGATCATTCATTTCTTCTGCACCTTGCGTGTACATAAATTTATAAAAGGAATTTGTATTTTAGCCAATCATGGTCTAAGGTGCACATCCTGCATCCAAAACCTTTGAACTTTGTCTTATGTGATTTCATATATTCTTCGATTTTGTTCTCAGACAAGCAGGACAGCTACAGGTTCTTAGTGCCTACCACCAGTCTGGGGGGGTATGAAAGTTCATTTGATTTTCAAGTCCAGTTGTGGTGGTTGTAATTTTCGCTGCTAATTTCTTTTTTCTATCTTTCTAGGAACGATCGGTTTCAACTATTCTCTACCTTGTTTCTCTGCAAGACCTTACAAACTGCCCGTTTAGGGTAGTTGATGAGATAAACCAAGGTCATCACCTGTGAAAAAGTACTTAAAAAAAATATTTGCAAGTTGACAAATCATTGATTTTCTTTTACTTGCTCAGGTATGGACCCAATAAATGAAAGAAAGATGTTTCAGCAATTAGTCAAAGCGGCTAGCCAGCCTAATACACCACAGTAAGGGCTTTGCCTTCTAGTTTTGCTTTATTTCCTGTTATGCCTGGATCCTGCTGGCATCACGATCATCACTACTAACCTGGATACTACAACTCCTTTGCCATTGTTTCATGTAACAGTGCAAGTTACCTTACTGGCTTGTGGCACACATGCTTTTTTCTCATTTATAGCGAGATGTGACGTACTTTGCAACGTTTTTTGTGCTTATGTGTTCATGTCATAATTAATATTGCATGTATTAATTTTGTTTTTCGAAAAAGTATCGAGTGTTGTGATTAGGAGTAACAAAATATGTTTCTGGTCACCAAATAACCCATGGCATATCCTCACTATTTCTTGTGGGCCTATAATTGATAGATATAGTTAAATATTTTTAGTGGGTGGATTGTGTTATCTAATAACTTAACAATTAGGCCAACTAAAAATATTTGTGGCAAAATAAAGGAGCAAATTGGATTTTTTTTTTTTGGTTTTATTTGTTTTTTTTTGGGGTGGTTTGGTGGAAAGAGAGTATTTGGGTACTTATTTTCATCCTTCTGCTGATCCACTACAGCTCCATCGACAAACCTCCCCTCTCTCTTTCTCTCTCGCACGTGCGCGCTCATATTAACTTCATTAATTAATATGCATAAGGTGGTGATTTGTTTATGGTCAAATAGTCTATAAATTCTTGTATCATGTCAAAATTGTACATTCCTGGGCAAGGACAGTACATATTTTCTATTAATCATGTTAAGTATTTCAATGGAGGGTCAAGTCATTGGCTTTGGATGCTACTAGGCATGTGAGTCATTGATGCAATACAAACTTGTTAAACTGCACTAGAATATGCCTAGGTTTAGAGAAACTGGGTTGAATTCATCTTTCCTTATTTAGTCCTTTTTAGCTGTATATTCCTTGATTACCTCTCTAAGGTTTTCAGTATTATTATATATATTCTTGCTGTAATTCTTGCTGTATTTCTTCCTATAATAGGCCTAGATTTAAGGGATCTGATTATCTTACCATATTGGACCCTAGGATTAAGGGATTTGATCATTCTTGATGTCTATATATTGTAATTCTCTTAGCGAAATAATACACGAAAACATTTTAGAAATTCTCTTCCATTTTTCTTGTCATGGTATCAGAGCCAAAACTCTGAGATCATTTCATCTTGTTGTTTGGTTACTTGTCTAGCACCAAAATCTTAGTGTGTTATTTTTTCATGTTCTTCTATTCTGTTTTCTTGGAACTGATCTTGTGTTCTTGTATTATGTTTTCTTGGACTTGATCTCTTAGTTCTTGTTTCTAGTTGAGTCATGTCTTTGGAACGATCTGAACATTTTCTTGTTCGATTTAATGGCAAGAACTATTCTGCCTGGGCATTCCGATTTCAGATCTTTGTTAAGGGAAAGGAATTATGGGGTCATATTGATGGGATAGATCTTGCACCTAATAGCGAGAAGGAGAAGGAGAAATGTGTGAAATGGGAGGTGAAGGATGCCCAGATTATGTCTTGGATCCTTGGAAGTGTGGAACCCTCCATACTTCTCAATCTCAAGCCTTATATGACCTTTGGAGAAATGTGGGATTATTTGAAGAAAATTTACAACCAAAGCAATACAGCACGAAGGTTTCAATTGGAACTCGAGTTGGGTTAACTCGGTCAAGGGTGTATGTCAATCCAAGAGTTTTATTCTTCCTTCGGAAATCTTTAGACTGAGTTCACCGATATTGTGTGTACAAGTGTACCTCCTAAAGGATTCATAGCTATCCAAAGTGTGCATGAGACTAGCAAACGTGACCAGTTTTTAAAGAAGTTAAGGGGGGAGTTTGAAGCAATTAGGTCCAACTTGATGAATAGAGAACCAGTTCCTTTGTTGGATATTTGTGTAGGAGAGCTTCTTAGGGAAGAACAACGGCTTATTACACAAGCTGTCTTGGAGCAGAAAACTCAAAATTCTGCTCCAATTCCTGTTGCCTACGCTGCTCAAGGGAGGCCTAAAGGCGGCAAAGATATGACTAATGTCCAGTGCTATAGCTGCAAAGGATTTGGGCACATTGCCACTAATTGTACTAAAAAATTCTGCAATTATTGTAAGAAAACTGGGCATATCCTCAAAGATTGTTCCACTCGGCCTCCAAAGAAATTTGAAATTGCCTACAATGTCTCGGTTGGTCCCTCGAATGCCCCTAGTCCTGGTCAGTCTTCTATTACTCCTGAAATGGTCCAACAAATGATAGTTTCTGCCCTTTCTGCTTTAGGCCTTTTAGGTAACAAAAATTCTAATCCTAAGCCTTGGTATTTTGATTCTGGTGCTTCCAATCACATGACCAACACTGCCTTACCTTTAACTAATGTTCAAAAATATGAAGAGATCTTCAAATTCATATTGCCGATGGTAATTCCTTACCTATAACAGCTGTTGGTGATATGTCAGCCTCTTTAAATACTGTTTTTGTGTCTCCTAAGCTGTCCACAAATCTGATATCTGTTGGCCAATTAGTTGTCAACAATTGTACTGTTAAAATTTCAAATTCTGGTTGTCTTGTGTAGGATCAAGTGTCTGGAAAGATGATCGCGAAGGGACCTAAAGTGGGACGTCTTTTTCCTTTGTTTCTATCCCCCTTTCCGGTGTCGAATTATGTTGCTTGTACTGCTGTTCATTGTGATAATCAGGTGTGGCATAGATGTTTAGGACACCCTAATTCTCATGTACTTCGAGTCTTGCTTAACTCTGGTTTACTTGGAAATAAAAATTCGACATCTTCTAATAATGATATTGTTGATTGTGCATCTTGCAAACTTGGTAAAAGCAAAACGCTTCCTTTTCCATTGCATAAAACCCGCACCACCAAACCTTTTGAACTCGCACATACTGATGTATGGAGTATTGCACCTATAATTTCTCATGAACATTACAAATACTTTGTTACATTTATCGATGATTTCACTCGCTTTACTTGGGTATATTTTCTTCGGTCTAAAAGTGAGGTTTTCTCTGTGTTTAAAGTCTTTCTTGCTTTAGTTGAAACCCAATTTTCTGCCAAAATCAAAATCTTGCAATCTTATTCTGGTGGTGAATATATGTCAAATGAATTTCAATTTTTTCTTCAAAGTCATGGGATCATATTGCAACGTTCTTGCCCTTTCACTCCACAGCAAAATGGTGTGGCTGAAAGAAAGAATCGTCATCTTCTTGATGTTGTTCGCACTCTTCTAATTGAGTCTTCTGTTCCTTCTCATTTTTGATGTGAAGCTTTGTCTGCTGCTGTTTATCTGATTAATAGATTACCATCTCCCAACTTGAACAATGATTCTCCCTATTTTCGTTTGTTTGGGCATGCACCAAATTATTCCCATCTTCATATTTTTGGATGTGTGTGTTTTGTTCACCTTCCCACACATGAGAGACATAAACTTACTGCCCAATCTGTTAAGTGTGCTTTCTTAGGATATGCTGGAACCCAAAAAGGATTTCTTTGCTATGATCCTCATGCCCGTCGAACTCGTGCCTTTAGGAATGTCATTTTTTTCAAAAAATCAGCCCTTTTTTAGCACACCACAAACTTCAGAATTCCTTTCTCTATCTACTTCATCACATTTTTCTGAGTCGCCAACACCAGTACAAAGGTTTAAACCTGGTTATGTTTATCATAGACGCCCTTCTTCTACATCTGATCCTCCTACAGGTCTCATTGAGGCTCCTCCACATCTTCCTGCAGCATCTGATCCTGTTCTACCCATTTCAAATGGTCCCACTCCTCTTCGCAGAAGCTCTAGACCTCACAAACCTCCTGAAAGGTATGGTTTTTCAACTCCTATGGCTATGTCTCCTACTTTGTCTTCTATTTCCATTCCCACTTGTTATAAACAGGCTATGGAACATGAGTGTTGGCAACATACCATGCAAGTAGAACTTCAAGCACTTGAGGAAAACCATACTTGGGACATTGTTTCTTGCCCTCCAAATGTTACACCAATTGGTAGTAAGTGGGTCTATACTGTGAAACTCAAGTCTAATGGCTCTTTGGATCGATACAAAGCTCGATTGGTTGCTCTGGGGAATAAACAAGAATATGGCCTCGACTATGAAGAAACATTCGCACCAGTTGCTAAGATGACCATGGTGAGAACCATTCTTGCTATTGCCCCATCTAAATCTTGGCCTTTACATCAAATGGATGTAAAAAAAATGCCTTCTTGAATGGGGACCTTAAGGAAGAGATTTACATGAAACTTCCACTCGGAATGTCACTGTTGGCTTCTCATGAAGTTTGCAAGCTAAGACGCTCTTTGTATGGGTTGAAGCGGGCCCCTAGAGCTTGGTTTGAGAAGTTTCGCAGCACTCTTATTACCTTCTCTTTCACACAAAGTCAATATGATTCATCACTCTTCTTTCAAAAAACAACCACTGGTATGGTCTTTGTCTTGGTCTATGTTGATGATATTTTCATCACTGGTAATGACCATGGGCTGATCACTAAGCTTCAGAATATGTTGCATAGTACATTTCAAATGAAAGATCTTGGGCATCTCACATATTACTTAGGGTTGGAAGTTCACTCTCGAGATCATGGTTTATTCTTAAATCAACATAAATATATCCAAGATCTCATTGCGCTGGCTGGTTTAAAGGATGCTACTGCTGTTGATACACCAATGGAGGTGAATGTGAAATATCGAAAAGATGAAGGTGAGATTTTGCCTGATCCTTTTTTATATAGGCAACTTGTTGGTAGTCTTATCTACCTAACAATTACGAGGCCTGATATCTCATATGCTGTCCATATAGTTAGCAAATTTATGCACTCACCTCGACATCTTCATCTTGCTGTAGTTCGTCACATTATTCGATACTTAATTGGGTCACCTACTCGTGGGTTTTTTTTTCCTGCAAAATCTGCTCTTCATTTGACTGCATATAGTGATGCAGATTGGGCTGGCTGCCCGGATACTAGGAAGTCTACAACAGGCTGGTGCATTTTTCTTGGAGATGTCTTGATTTCTTGGAAGTGTAAGAAGCAGGACGGTGTCTCTAAATCTTCCATGGAGGCTGAGTATAGAGCCATGTCTGCAGCTTGTTTTGAAATTGTGTGGTTACGTGGTCTTCTTTCCGAACTTGGATTTCCTTCCATTGCTCCTACTCCACTTCATGGTGATAATACTAGTGCCATTCAAATAGCTGCAAATCCAGTCTATCATGAACGCACAAAGCACATAGAGGTGGACTATCATTACATTAGGGATGCCTTTACTCGAGGTGTTATCACTCTTCCTCATCTTACTACTGATTTTCAAATAGCTGATGTCTTTATGAAAGCTTTGACACGCCAACGATACAAGTTTCTCGGTAACAAATTGATGTTGGTAGACTTACCCACATCAATTTGAGGGGGGTTGTCAATATATTCATCTTTCCTTGTTTAGTCCTTCTTTATAGCTGTATATTCCTTGATTACCTCTCTAAGATTTTCAGTATTATTGTATATATTCTTGTTGTAATTATTGCTGTATTTCTTCCTATAATAGGCCTAGATTTAAGGGATCTGATTATGCTTACCATATTAGACCCTAGGATTAAGGGATTTGGTCATTCTTGATGTCTATATATTATAATTCTCTTAGTGAAATATTCCTTCCGTCTTAAAATGGATGTCAATCTAGCAAATGACACACAGATTAAGGAATTGTTAAAATTTATACAATTATAATAGAAAATGACTATTATATCCCTGAATAAAAGTAAGCTTTCATTAATTAGATTGGGAATACACACATATTTAATGAGTCAAATATTTATTGAGTAGTTGAAGGAGGGGTAAATTAGGAATATACGTAATAAATGCATTGTTGATTTATAAAATTGACAAGAATTTTGGTACAACAAAAATAGAAAATTTTGACATCTTTTTTAGGACGGAGGGAGTAATACACGAAAACATTTCAGAAATTCTCTTTCATTTTTTCTTGTCATTAAGCACAGGAAATCTGTTTATTTAGGGCAAATAAAGAATCAACAGGGTTTTTCGTGGATGTTAGATTATAAATATTGTAAATAATTACAAAGTACAAATAAGAGAATAGAGGGAACTCTTAGTGTCACACCAAGAGGGAGGGATAAACCCTAGAAGTCACACTTAGGACCTTAAGGCATCGAACCTTAGGCTTGACAGTATCACACAACCATGCCTACAAAGAACATTTTGTAGACTCTTTATTGATTGAATCGGGTAGACATACATATACAATAGAGAACTCTTCTATTTTAACCTCAAAACCCAATTCCTAATCTAAGTAGGACAGGATTCTTTAAGATTCTAAATTAATAATAACTAAGATAATTGGATACTTAAACCAATCAATTTAGGAATCCTAACTGAAATAGAATTTTAAAACTCTTAGGAAACTTCTACAAACTATAAAATTACTTAAAACACCTTTAAGCACTCTAGATTCCTAAAAGACTCATAAAACTAAATTAAACTAAATATTGCCAGCCATGAATTCATTAACTAGGGTTGTAGAATCATTGCTTGACTTATAGTTTTCCAATTCTTGGACCCTTTCCTGTTTTGCATCAGTCGCATTCTATGCATGACCGTTACCATCGGAGGGGGTAACTAGTCCAAGGTATGGGAACTAATTGCTGTATCGTGATCAGTGGAGTGACTTTTAAAACACAGCTTGTCTAGTTGGGCTTTAGCTAATGGACTTGGATCCTAGCAAAGATGCCAGGGCTTTGAGAGGGGAGATTGTTACGCTCCTAATCCCATATCGAAAGTGGGAGGAATTGTGAAGTGGAATATAAATATGGGCCTAACTACTTGTCACCGACTAAGGATATTCATTTCGGCAATGCAAGAATGGTTGCTAATTAGTTGGCTTTGGGTGCTGCCAAAATCAAAGCCGATTAGTCGCGTGATGCTCAATTATAAGCTTATATTTCATGCCGTTATATTTTGGGAGTTAGAACACTTGCAATTATTGATACAACAACAACAACAACAACAACAACAACAAAGCCTTAATCCCAAGTAACTTGGGGTCGGCTACATGAACCAACGTCAGGCAACGTGTGGTCATCCACATGAATCCTCTCTCGCCACTTTTTTCTATCGAACGTCATACTGTCATTCAAATATAACAAAGACATATCTCTCTTAATTACATCTATCCATGTTGTTTTAGGCCTACCTCTACCTTTCCCTCTGTCTAACCTATCCTGCCTCACTCTCTCCATCGCCCTAACAGGAGCATCCCTCGGTCTTCTCTGAACGTGTCCAAACCAACGCAGACGACTTTCTCTCATCTTTTCCTCAATAGATGCCATACTCACATTTTCTCTAATAATCTCATTTCTAATTCTATCCTTCCTAGTATATCCACACATCCACCGTAACATACGCATCTCAGCTACTTTCATTTTTTGAATATGACACATTTTAGCTGCCCAACATTCCGTACCATATATCAAAGCAGGTCGTAGGACTGCTTTGTAAAACTTTCCCTTTAAATTCAACGGTGCATTACGATCACAATCTCTCCTTTATTTCTTCATCCTTAACTAAAACATTGTGGTTTTCGTCCTTTACACATTTCACTGCACCTATATCCCTCGTCTTCTTTTCCTTGTAACGCGCCAGTCTATATATATTCTTCTCTCCATCTTTGGTATCTAACTTTTCATATAAATCCTTGTAAACTATGGCTCTTAAGTTTCTGACAGCTTTTTTAGCTTTTCTTCTCGCGACCTCGTATTTTTCAAAATTTTCATCACTCCTACACCTTCCTAAGTTTCTATAGCACTCTCTTTTACTCCTTACGGCTTCTTTCACTTCGTTGTTCCACCACGACACATTCTTGTTAAGAGGTATTTTTCCTTTAGATTCCCCAAGCACTTCCTTAGCTACTGTCCTAATACATTGAGCCATCTTTCTCCACATAGTATCTGGATCCGAATCCATATCAAAAGACCAATTATCCTCCTCAACTACCTTATTGACAAAGGCTATTCTTTCATCCCCATGAAGCTTCCACCACCTAATCCTAGGGTCAACTCGAAAATTCTGCTGCTTACTCTTTTTCCTAAAATTAAAATCGAGGACCAACAGCCTGTGTTGCGTAACTACACTCTCACTTGGAATAACTTTACAATCCGTACACCCACTATGAAACCTACGCCTCATGATAAAGAAGTCTAACTGACTGGCATTTAACCCGCTTCTAAAGGTCACTAAGTGAGAATCTCTCTTCTTAAACCAAGTATTTGCTATGGTCAAATCATAGGCCAAGGCAAAATTAAGAATAACAGTTCCTGCTTCGTTTTTAGCTCCGAAACCTTGACCTCCATGAACACTCTCAAACCCGCTCTTATCAGTACCTACATGTCCGTTTAGATCACCACCAATGAAAAGCTTTTCTACACACGGTACACTCTGGACAATCTCATCTAAATCATCCCAGAACTGTTGCCTAACCGAATCATCGAGTCCTACTTGCGGCGCATACGCACTAATAACAGTAGTAATCTCGCCGCCAATCATGATCTTGATGCTTAAAATCCTATCACTCTTCCTACTTCAACCACATCATCAATAAACTTACGATAAATAATAATCCCGACTCCATTTCTATTTCTAACTCTACCTGAATACCAAAGCTTATAACCCCATGGAGCGACTACTCTCGCCTTCTCACTTACCCACTTGGTTTCCTGAAGACACAAAATGCTAATCTTTCTCCTCCGCATTACCTCAACTAGCTCTATCAATCTACCGGTCAAAGATCCTATATCCCATGTAGCTAGACGAATCCTATCCTTGTAGACTGTCTTTTTTACCCTACACCCTTGCATATTTGACACCGCATCCGGGGACCGACACGGCGCGTTGCTTCCGGGCAACGACCTAGCAACCCTTGCATATTTATCACTACACTTGGGTCTAGGAAGTGCAGCGTGTCGCTGAGTAGGGAACGCTCCCACGAAGTCAATCGATTGGTTCATGTCATAGATGTGAATATGTTTTACGCTGGCCGTCACAAGCCTACCGCAACTCTCCTCCTTTATTCGGGCTTGAGACCGGCAATGAACACCGCAGACAAAACCCGTGGAGCTCACAGGCGGAGTAACTTGCAATTATTGATACATTAATACAAAAAAAAATAATAATAATTAAAAAAAAATAAAACTAAGCTTTAGTCCCAAGGTACTTAGGGTTGACTATATGAACCAATACAGGACTATGTGTGGTCATCCACATGAATCCTCTCCTTCCGCTTCTTTCTATCCACTGTCTCTCATCGAAATCCAATAGAGACATTTCTTTTAATCACCTCCATTTATATCTTCTTAGGTTTGCTTTTACCTCTACCTAACTTATCTTGCCTCCATCCTTCAATTCTCCTAACAGGGGCATCTCTTGGTCTTCTTTGTATATGTCCAAACCAACGCAAGCTGTTTTCTCTCTTCTTGTTTCCAATGGATGCCACTCCCACTTTTTCTCGAATGATCTCATTCTTTATTTGCCCTTCCTAGTGTACCCGTACATTCACCTTAACTTATGCATCTCAGCTATCTTCATTTCCTGAATATGACTCCTGTTAGCTGTTTAACATTCCGTACAATATAGCAAAGCAAGTCTTACGGCTGTTCTATAGAGCTTTCTCTTTAAGCTTAAAGGCATATTACAATCACACAGGATAGTTGTTACACTCCGCCATTTCAACCAATTAGCCTTTACTTGGGGTGCAATGTCTCCATCAAGCTCTCTACCTTTTTGAATAATAGATCCTAGATATAAAAAACTGTCATCTACTGAAACATCTCTGCCATTTAAAGTTACACTTTGAAGTGTATTTCTTTAAGTATTGAACTTACATTCCATATACTTAATTTTATTTCTACTGATTCTGAAGCCCATAGATTCCAACATTTATTGCCACAACTCCAATGTAGCATTTACACTAGCTTTAGTCTCATCAATCAAAACAATATCATCAGTAAACAACATACACCATGGCACAATTTCCAATATAGCACAAGTCAATTTATCCATAAGTGAAGAGGATAGGAATACGTAATGATTGTTGATGTATTCCGATAGTATTAGGAAACTCTACAGTCACTCTGGCACAGCTTTGTACACTTCTACATGCTTCATCGTACATATCTTTAATATGCATTTCTGCGATGCACTTTCTTTCCTAGCACCCACCAAGGTATTTCTCTAGGCACTTTATCATAAGCTTTTTCCAGATCAATAAATACCATATGCAAATCCTTTTTTCTTTCCTTATAATTTTCAGTCATTTGTCGTAATAGATGAATTACCTCCGTAGTGGAACACCTAGGTATAAAACTAAACTAATTATCTGAAATCTGTACAATGTTCCTTAATCTGTGTTCAATCACTCTCTCCCAAAATTTCATAGTATGACTCATGAGTTTAATTCTTCGATAATTGGCACAATCTTGAATATCTTCTTTATTCTTGTACAAAGGGATCAAGGTATTCTTCCTCCACTCTAGAGGCATCTTATTAACTCTGCATATCTTGTTGAACAGATTTGTCAACCACGTAACACCTCTCTCTCCTAAACACTTCCAAACCTCAATTGGTGTACTATCTAGTCCCATTGCCTTCTTCAATCTCATCTTTTTAAGAGCTTTTCGAACTTCATTCTTCTGAATTGGACGAATAAAATCACAATTAATCTCATCATTTGGAATCGCAAGTTCACCCACATCCTGAATTGGATTCCCGTTAAGTAACCTATCAAAATTGGACCTCCATCTTTCCTTGATTTCCTCATTTTTAACAAGGACTCTCTGGTCATCATTCTTCACACATTTCATCATATTGATATCTCTAGTCTTATTTTCCCTGAAATGATCAAGTTTATATATATTCTTCTCCCCATTTTTAGTATCTAGCATTTTGTACAAATTCTTGAAAACTGTTGATCTTGCTTTTCTAACAGCTTCTTTTCTCGTGACCTTATACTTCTCAAAATTCTTTTCAATCCTGTACTTTTCCAAGTTTCTATAGTACCGTCTTTTGTTTCTTACGGCTTCTCTCATTTCGTTGTTCCACCAATACTTAATTTTTTAATGGTCACGAACTTCCTACTAACTTTTCTTATTGAATGACATTGTGTAACTGTTATTGCTTTCTGATTTTATTAATTTTCTGGCATATTTCATAATTTAATTGTTATTAATTCTACTCATCCAAGCTTTCAGAAGAATATAGAATATACCTATTACCTGCTTATTTTCTAAATATGCACACGAACAATATAACATGGTGTGACTATGTTGCATGTCTCGTATATGTATTGCATATATTGTGTATATCAATTTATTGATGGTGTTACACAATGTCTTTTTGTTTTGCACATTTTTTTAGAGGGAAGTGCATATAGGTAAATGTTAGAAGTGAAAATGCATAGTAATATGGCGTACAACCATATTTATATATTTAATCTAATCTGCAGTGGGTATACATATAAGGTTTACGTAGTTGTGTCTATACGGCCAGCATATCATTGCATATGTTGTTTGTGTACATGCATACGTTTTACAATAAAAATGAGGTTTCACTGAGAAAAAGTTTATTAAAACAAGGTGATGGATCATATATGGTTAATGGATTAAATTAGCACCCATTTTTCATTTGGCTATCCGATTGCCCTCCCAAATATAATCTGCCATTGCTAATTTTAACTTTGGAGTCATGCACTGTTTTTGCACACCCAAATGCCATTTATTTATACTAAAAAATTCATACTCAAATTTCACTTCTGTTGCTGGTATCATCGTTTTTTTTATCCTTTCCAAACAAAATTCTCACCCCCACCCCCACACGCACACACCCAAAAAAAAAAAAAAAAAAAAACCCTCCTCTCTCTCACACCTAAAGACTTATTATTTGTTTTCTGTTGCTTCTTGTATAAGGAAAGATTGGTATATTCTTGACAGAGATTCTTATTACTTGGTATTAGGCTGGCAAAAGACACATCTCAGAGGACCATTTACATGATGCTTTTGAACAATGTTTGGAAAATAAATGCTTTGTCATTTATATTGAGTTTTTGATCAATTTTAACTTTGTCAGATAAATAATATACAAACTTCGAATTTTGAAACTACCTCAAATATGGACTAATGGCAATGAAAAGTTAAGGAAATTCATACTACCAACCATGACTTGTTCATATAGATCACTGGGTGGTGGTCTTTTTTTGTTGCAACTACAAGCTCTTTTGCTGCATGTCCTTCACTGCAACTAATTCAAAGTACCAACCAATTTCGTTTTTCTCTACCTTGTTTCAACTATTATATAAAGATGAAGTTTCAACATACCACTGCAGCAAGGAAGTTTTCAATAAGGTCTTCTTCTGAAAAGTTTACTTTTCCAATAATATTATTTTTGGCCTTTTTAGGATCAATAATATTATTATTTTTTTAAGCACAATCGTCTTTGTTTTAGCTATAACTATTGTTAAAAATTTTTAGGTGCTAATGAAACAAGCTATTGCTCCATCCTAATCAATACACTAATCTAGATAACCTCACTAATGTACTAAAAGATCCAAATAACCATCCATTTAAGTGTCCGATTTATGAATACTACTATAAACTTGTGACTTATATAACTTTACAAGGCACCTCCAAGGTTGATTTGGAATGTTTAAAATGTAGAACTCAAAAATTACCAGATGGACTAAAACCATAATTGATGGTAAACAAAATCTGTCCAAGTTTGGAAGGTTTCTACATCAGAAATCACAAGTCATCAGATTGAGTGGAACTAACATTACTTTGCCATCTTGCCTTACAATTAGGCTTTTCATGTGCTAAATGAATTGTAGTCGTTGCCAACCAAAAAAAAAAAAAAAAAAAAATCTTTGTCATCCAAGAAGAACAACTGATCTTCTAGTTTTCCACTAGGTGCAAAAGGTACATCTCAGAGGACCATTTACATGACGCTTTTGTTCAATGTTTGGAAAATACATGCTTTGTCATTTATATTGAGTTTTTGATCAATTTTAACTTTGTTAGATGAATACTATACGAACTTCAAATTTTGAAACTACCTAGAATATGAGCTAACGGCAATGAAAAGTTAAGGATATTCATACTAACAACCATGACTTGTTCATATATATCACCGGGTGGTGGGTCTGTTTTGTTTTTGCAACCCCCCCCCAACACACACACAAAAACCCCACCCTTCTCTCCCTTCTGAAGGCATGTACTTATGCCAACTTTTCTCAAGCCCAATTTCTAGAAACTGACATTAGATCTCATGTCTTACTGAGACTGCTGTATTAAAATGTAATGCAGGTGCTTTTTACTCACACCAAAGTTGCTTCCAGATCTAGAATACAGTGAGGCCTGCAGTATTTTGACAGTAATGAATGGGCCTTGGATTGGGCAGCCATCAAAAGGTTGAGTACCTCATTTAACTGAAAAGTACATTACTTGGTTGTTATCTACTGCTTTTCATGTTAATTTCCGATAGCTTTTCTTAGTTGGTTCATTTTCTAATGTGCAGTATGGAGCAGTGGTAAAAGCTATGGAGCAATCACGGGGTTACTCGGAGGAATTAATTGCTGAGGGGCTTTTCCATTCCATCTTTGTTTAATACAGTAGCCAGTTTGTAGCATATTCAATTGACTGAAACAATATATATATAATCATTTTCTGTGAACCCCGGTTTCGCAAGTATAGTAAGGTTCAAAGCTTTCATGTCTCTTGTACCATGCGAAAGTGTAGTGTTCAACTTTTGATTCTAGGCATCAACTTATACTGTAAATGATGCTCAAGTACTCTTTTATTCCCAAACAACAGTTCCTGCATTTGTTCCTATTTGCCTTGCTTATTTCTTCTGTGTCGGGGGGTGCCAACTAATTGTTTGCAAGTAAACCCCCACCCTCCCTTTCTGTCTTCTTTTGAGCGGAGAAAGGGCATGGGGATGGGGTGCACCGAATAGGCATTGAACCTTGGCACTCTTGTTAAATAAAGACAGCTTTTACAATTGAGCTACTCCTTGTCTATATCTTGGTCTATGGTTCTCATTTTGATACACTTCCCTTTTTAATTCTTCAGCTTTATCAACGGGAGACTATTATACTTGACTGAGCTTCATTATTTCTTAGGATGTCCAGTGCATTTGCATCTGCAGAGTGGTTGAGAACTCCAGGTTGAATGTTGGATCTCTGTGTGGAGAGTCTAGGAAAGCATATTCAAATATATGTTTGTTTGGAAATTGTACTTGTTAGGCGCAAGGTTTTCATGTCTCTGGTAACATGTGAAAGGGTGTTTCTAACTTTTGATGCGTGTAGGCATTGCTTTTTCTATGCCTTGTGAATGTAAATTATGCGCAAGGAGTACTGTCTTCTCATTCAACAGTTCTTGCTTTTGTTCTTTGCCTTGCGCATTTCCCATCTAATTGTTCACACTAAGCATCGAGGCTTGAAACTCCAATTTAATAAAGAAATCTTTTGTTAACTTAGCTGTTCTTTGTCTCTGTCTTGATCTATGGTTTCTATTTTGGCGTACCTTTTTTTTTTTTAAATAAGCTATTAGACCATTGTGTTTCAACTTTGAGCTTCATTATTTGTTAGGGTCTCTAATGCATTTACACCCTGCGGAATGGTCGAGCACTCCAGCTCCATATGAGCAAATGCTAGCTACAGGGATGTCCAAAAAGGAAAAACATATTAAACACCATTTTTCTCCCCGTATTAGAAGAAGCTTGACAACCCAGTGCGGGATCAGTCTAAGCTTTCTACTTGCTAAACCCAGATATAGAAGGATTAAAACAATTTTTAGTCCTTAAACTAATATAATTAACTTAAACATTCTTTATCAAATAACCAAAATAATCCTGCCACTAATTTCAAATTCGGCATTTCGGGATTTAGAGAAAAAGGCCTCCAAAATTTTGGCCTATTAGATTAGAAAAAAAAAAAAAAAAAGAAAGTTGTTTAAAGGAAGATGGGATCTCGTGAATGATTTTACTAAAATACCCTTCTAAAAGTTAACACAAATGCAGAGCGTGCAAAGGATCTACCAAGACATTGGTGGTCAGAGCTACTTTGGCAATTTGAAAAAGTTGTCAAAAGTTTTAAAGAAATAGTTTAAGAACTAATTTGGCAGAGCCAGGTTCCTGAAGAATTAATCTGGTAGTTTGAAAAAACTATATGGATTAAAAATTTTTAAAAAATAACTTGATAACAGATAAAAATAATAATTTAAGAAAGCTAAATTAGTGAATCATTCAAATTTTATCAAACATATTTTATGAAACACTGCCATAAAATTGGATATGTTTGATGAAAAATAGACTACATCTATTCCTCCTCGGCCTCAAAAATTTCCAGATGGACTAAAACCATAATTGATGGAAAACAAAATCTGTCCCAAGTCTGAAAGGTCTGTAAACGAGAAATTACAAGTCATCAGACTGAGTGGGACTCTAGTAAAACAGTGATACCTTACCTTGCCATCGTGCCTTAGAATTAGGCTTCTTGTATCCCAAATTAATTGTAGTCATTGCCAAAAAACATCATTACCATCCAAGAAGAACTGATCTTCTAGTTATCCTCTAGGTAAGCAGAATTAAAATTCGATCTTCTCCAATAGTTAATCTCCAAGGTGAACTATTAGTTATAACTAACATGAACCGTAAAAGGCAGGGTGAGTTTGATTGCATAAGCATGGACAAACAACAAGATTTCGCGCCCTGGATATAAGCAATAATCTTCGAGGTGCTTCAACAACTTGATGCTTTCTTCTCACCTTCTATCCTAGTTTCTTTCTTCTAAGGATCTGAAGCTCATGTGAGCGCCGGTGGTAGCAGAAGATGCAATTTACAGGTGTACTTCTAAGCTTTTCATGGAGGCTTGTAATCTAGCATTTCCCTAATGTTTAACCGAATAGAAGACCCCATGGATGAACATGCATGGGCACTTTTCCAGTAAAACACCTTTTGCACCAGATGGCTTGTTTGCTTCTACTGATTTCTGCCATATTTAGTGGTACAATCAGAAGAATTTTGAATGCGATACTCTAAATATACCAAAACAGGAGGAATTATATAAAGATGGAGTTTCCACATACCACTGCAGCAAGGAAGTTTTCAATAAGCTATTCTTCTGAAAAGTTTACTCTTCCAAAAGGTAAATGAGCAATTCCAGTTTTACTCTATTTTCGACTTTTCCCTTCTTGAATTCCTCTATTGCCTGAAATACAAATAATAAATCTCAAACAGCTGCAAAACACTTCCATGACTACAGAAGTAGGACTATAATGATTACATCAAGAATGATACAAATTTTCCCTTTCATATCTTTAATCTTCTGCAGATATCTACATGCATAGTGTAATACCTTGTCTAAAACCACCTTTATTATATGGGGGAAGTTATGCATGGCATAACATTTTATGTGGCATTTGATAATTTGAACTTTTTTTATGGGCATATGTGATCTATGAGTTGGTTGTTTCATGAATTTATTTACTTTGATATAACTGTGTTGGTTGAGTTAGTTGAGCTTTTGTTTTATTGACTAGAATTTATTAGAACGGAAAATAGAGTAAGTGAGTGGGAGTTAAGGGAATTTGTTGAAGGAATATTTAAACAAGAGCTATTGTGATCTAGTGATAAAGACTGCGGAGTATTCTTTGGTGACTTGAGTTTGAATCTCAACTCTTGCAAACCCTTTCTTTTTCACTTTTGACAAACCCTTTTTTCCCTTATTTTCCCTTCCCTTGGTCGAAAATCCTAGGGGCTGTGGCTTTCTTATTTTCCAATTTCCTAAAATATGGATTTTTTTGGGTTTTATTAAAAATAATTTAATATAAATTAAATTCCAAATATTCTTTAATTAATATTTATTTCAAACTTTTAGGAAGTTTAATTATTTTATCATCTAGAATTTTTCAAGGATCTTACTCAAGGATTTCATTATGGAAAGAAGATTATAGGAACGTTTCTTTTGGAAATCATATTATAGCTACTACTACTTTCAAAAGAAGGAATCCCAAAGCTGTCCCCTCTAAAAGAGTTTATTTAGAAATAAAAAGATCTTGTCCAAAGCGTTAAAGGAAATAAATATTCTCCCAAGATTTATGGCATTTTCAAAAGCTAGTGTTTAAGGAAAGGAAGTTTCAGCTTTATTGCAAGAATCTAGACTTTATCACCTAATATAATTATTCCTCAATTAATTGTTTTTGCCTAAAATAAATTACGGCATTACCTAAATTAATTCTTGGATCAACATCCCATTTTTATTAATTGAATTTTCTAGGATAAAAACCAACCCTAGTAGCCACCTTGATGAGTTTTTATTTCCTTTCAAGTTCCCTAAATAAAGGGGGGGGAGGATTTCCTAAGTAATCCTAACCAATCAAGGTTCTTTTAAGCTAATAAAAAACCCAGAAATTTCCTCTTCTTCCTACCTAATTTTCGGCCACTATTCACACACCCACTCTCATGAAAATTCCAACCTTTCATTACTCTCAACTTCCCTTTTGTCTTAGGCAAAAGCTACACACAAAACCCTATTCTTTCCTCCTCCCAATTTCGTCTAAGAGGAAGGCAGAAAACCAGCTTCTTTCATCTCTTTCCCCTCTCTTATTTTCGGCCACCCTAACAGCCCAAGAACCCTCCAAAACCTGATCAAGTTCGGCCATCCCAAGAGAGAGACCAAAAGCTGCCATTTTTTCCTCTTGTGATCAAGAGTCCGAAGCAAGATCCACTTCTCCTAAACACTAAAACACCAACCCTAACCTATTCACTCCATCAACTAGCCCTTCAATCATATCCTAAAATCCTCTACTACCCAGAAATTCCAGCCACCAACCCCTTCCAATAACTCGGCCAAAACAGCACTAATCTCCACCAAAATCGAACCCTATGAGTAAGGTAAGTAGCTCTTCAAACCCCTTCAACTTTTATTCAATTCTTCTTCCTTTCTCCTAAATTTCAAACCAAAGGGGACTGATTTACTCCTATCATCTCGTGATCTTCGAATCAAGGAAACCAAGAGCCACCACTCAATTCTTCTTTCCAAAGTAAACTCCGTCAAGCACCAAAAGGGCTACCTTTGCTCTTGTTATGCCGTTAAAGAGGTATTTAAGGATTAACTTTACTGATTTAAAAGGCATTAATCTTTAGTACATTGACTTATGAATGTTTATGGAGTCGACCATGGAAGCATGAATGAACTAGTATGATGAATATATTGATATAAACTATAGACAAAGCATGTATATAATAGGACATTGATGTATCTTATCATGATGAATTTAGGTATATTCTAAGTTGGCAAAGATGAGATCTTTTAATGTTTATGGGGTTATTTATGATGATTTTATGCTAGTTGAATATAAGAGTTGTCATATGATAAGTTGATTTGGATAAATGTATGGATATGAACAGTAGAATGGCAAAGGAAAGTTGTATATGTGATCTAATGAATTAAATCATCTAGACACCATGGATTAACTAGGTGATTAGCGAAATCATGAGAATTTATGTTGCATGAAATAGTAGATGGAATGATTGGACTTTAATTATAGAATTATTTGCTCTAGATAAGGAAGGAGTGGAAGTAAAGACTATCAATTGAATTGGGTCTAGCTGTTGATTTATCCAAGTAAGTCCCTGAATAACCGTTTTGATAAATGTTACTTGTTTGCAAGCAATTTTTACAATGTTATTTTGAATTGATGTCAATATGATGTTTTGATAAGAGGATTGAAACGTTGGCTAAACATGATGAGTTACACTG
Source organism: Voacanga thouarsii (assembly GCA_026120185.1). Classification (NCBI taxonomy): domain Eukaryota; kingdom Viridiplantae; phylum Streptophyta; class Magnoliopsida; order Gentianales; family Apocynaceae; genus Voacanga; species Voacanga thouarsii. The sequence continues at coordinate 3,419,565 of JANUWF010001117.1, forward strand.
TGTTTTGATACTTGGGTTGGAAACGTAGATGTTTTACTTTCTAAATGAGTTTATCAAATTTTAATTTTAACTATTCAAACTTAAAAACGATTTCTTACACTATCACTAAACAATTTGGAACTATTACACAAAATCACGTTTTGTAATCAAACTAATCAAAGATTTTTGAAAAAGGAAAAAATGATTATGCTCCTAAATGGGGAGCGTTGAGTACTCAATAGGGGTAGGCTAGTAGTACTAGTTTTGAAGAGTAAGAGTGAGTCTTCTGGCAAGAGGCCACCTCCAGAAGATGAACTCAATTTAGAAAGGCGACAGTACTACATAATTAAGCCGTCCGAGATAGCATATTGATCCATATGGACATTGTTGATCCGGATTGGACAACCGAAGTGTTGGGTGTAGAGATGGAGGAGTATCCCATTGTTGAAAGAATACATCGGGATGTTATCATGGTGGTAACCATGATATGGATTATGATATTATTGTTTGGATCATTTGCTAATCCTTACCCAATGAATTATGAATATGAGGAAACGATGATTTATTGTGAACTATTTTGGATTCATTGAGTAAGGCTCATTTGTATAACTGTTACTGATGAAACTGACTTGCAAACACGATTTTGTGATTTGAATAAACCTGCATACACGAAATGGTTATAATTGACACTTGCATATACGGGACTTACTGAGATGCCAATCTCACACCTTTTATATTATGATTTCTGGGGATTGCTTATATTGAGCAGGGTGAAGCATTAGGAGATGAACTCCAGTTTATTTGTTTATTTATGTTTGAATTTATTTCAAGAGACATTTGCTAGTTTTGATTTTTCAGACTTGTATAAGTTTTGCTTTCGGATGTAATGAGATTATTTCTTTAATTTTACTTAGACGTTTTTTTTTTTCATTTTGTACCTCGTTATAAAGACCCCTGATCCTTTGGACTGGGCGATATCCTAATCTATTTAGGTACCTAGGGTGTGGGGTGTTACACATAGATTATTAAGAGTCTAAATTAACAAAACATTTTAGAGGGGACCTGTATGAATTATCTAGAAATAGGGCAATTAAGAATGGATATGTATAGGAAGATGATAAAACCAAAAAACTAGGCATTCCATAATTCCACTTTATCTGAGGTATGCTAAAATGGCAATGACTACTAACTGAAGAAGTTTCTAGAATAAACTTGAAGAAATTTGCAACTTGCAGCAGCAATTTGCAATAGGAATCTAGAACCGCTGAAATCTCTTGAAACAATCTACAACTTGCAATTTTTTTTGCAAGTTGCATCTAAGAGAAGCCTGAATTTTTTGCCCGTGAAGACTCCAGAAAGGCCTTGTGAACTTCCCAAGCACCTCGTGAACTTCCCAAGCACCTCGTGTCTTGGGCACCGACTTTGTAAGTCAGTGAAGAAGAAGTACTATAACTAAGGGGCATATGTGGTGTAGTGTGGTGTGTGAGCATATGTGACTTCTCTAAGCACAAGCAAAGTGTGTGTGCAAGAGTGTGAGCAGAAGTGTGAGTGAAGTGCACTACCATGTAAGTGTGTATAGTGTGAGCAAACCAAAAGTAAGTGGTGTGAGGGTGTGGCGTGATCAACCTAAGAAAAAGGTGTGAGTATAGTGTTGTATGTGGTGTGAGTGCTAAAAACAAAAGTGTTCTTTTGTAATGAAAAATTTCTTTAAGAATCTTATATATAAATATTTTTTCTTTTGCTCTCAATTCTTCACATTTGGTATCAGAGTTGGGGTCATCCTTAGTTTTTTGCAGTAGTAGTAATATTTTCTTTTGGTCACTAGGTTGCAGGCTCGAGACTTGTTTGGAGATGTTTTTTTTTTGCAAAAATCATCGTGCATAATTCAAGATTGTGGAGCTGATTATTTAAAGACTTAGTTTACTTACTATTTTAACGGAGTAAAAAAATACTAAGTCACTATGGTAGACCTCAACTCGGCTAATATTATTAAAAATTAAATAATGCTAACTATAGCACTTGGAGGTAATGTATGGAGTCCGATTTAGAGAACCAAGATTTGTTGGATTATGTCAAGGGCTACACCATATTACCTTCCTAATCAGATGATGCAACAATAAAGAAATGAAAGACCAAAGCAGGAAAGGCTTTGTTAGCTATCAAAATGACAATTGAGAAAGAGATGATCAAGTACATCAGGAATGCCGCCACACCAAAAGAAGCTTGGGATGTCTTGGTAATGAAGTTCTCCAAGAAGAATTCTTCCCGCCTTCAATATTTGGAGAATCAATTCTTCAATCTGACTAAAGAAAATTTAATGATCAGAGATTATTTTACAAAAGCAAAATCTCTAAATTGTGAAAATTTTGAGCTAGATCTAGAGGAGAAAATTAGAGAAGCCAAGTTAAGAAGGAAGACTATACATAGGTTAAGACTTGAGTACCAAGGGTTCATAACATCAATACAGGGTTGGCCAGTAAAACCAACTCTAGATATGTTGGAAAATTTCTAGCCAATCAAGAATCACTACAAGAAAAAGAGGTTTTCACAACCATATTATTTACGTCGAATGAATTTTAATTGCAAATGAGCACTCAATTGTGCCGGAAACAATGTTCATTTCAAATATCATGAACATTTAATATCATGCAACGAAAATTAACCAATTGCAATCGAAGTATGTGGTTGCATAAACCATCTTTATTTACAACCAAAATGATAACCTTTTGCAATGAAGAAAATGGTGGGTATTATAATTTTGAATATTGATATTCATAATTTAATTTAAAGGACTTTTAAAAATAAATGTTAAGAAAATTTGAAAATAAATTTATAATTAATAATATTTATTAACTCAATGATTTAAAAATAAATATTAATTAATTTGTGTAATTAACCATTTATTTGTGGGGGAAAAAAGAGTACCATAAGAATATATATTAAAAAGGTTTCAAAGAAATTTTTGCACTCATAAAATGTAAAAAATTATTAATTTTAAAAAAATGTTATTTACGGAATGTTTGCACATTTGTAAAGATGCTGTGAAATACCCAACAATTGTATAAAAAAATTCCTCAATTCAATGAGTAAATAAAAAATAAAAAAAACCAAGAATTGGTCGTTTGCATTGGGTCGCGCCTGCGATCCGAAATCGCATTTTCCCTTGCCCTGTCGCTCTTGCGGGTCGAATTAGCACCAGTCCGAACCTCATCCTCTTAGATTGACCATTCGCTTCAACCACCCTAGACCATGGCTACCGGCTTCTACAGCTTTCACTAATTTGTGGCAATTTTTTTTTTTTTTGGGCACCATACATTTCTGCGGGGGAAATCGAATGTCCTAACTCCATTGTGATTCTTCTTCCCCGTACCCCTAGTGCTTACCTCTATTCTTTGGTGTTGGGTTGTTTGGTAGAGACCAGCATCGCTATTTCGAAGGTATTTACTTTCATCGATCTTTATTTAGTTTGGTTTCTTTGTTCTGAAAGTAAATAGTGTCCCCCACTTTTTGTGTGTATGAGTTTTGAATTGCATCGTTTGATTCAAGAATTTTGGTAATATTGAGTACCTATTAGGTGAAATATGTTTGTTCGTGATATTCTTCTACATTTAATTAGAGGCACTGTAGAGGAGACTTCTTGATGTTTGTTGTTTTTCTTGGCATTTCATTTTTATGTTGATTTCAATCCAAGCATAGAGGATGGATGAATTTGTTAGAGGACTAGTGCAGTTAGGCAAAGGAATGATATTGGATCTAGATGGTTAATGTACATCTGAATAAGAACTTTTGATACCTCTAATTGCGCATGAACATGCCTCTGTACATGTAGTTGCAATTGCAATGCCTTTTTTGAGTTGCATACCGCTGCCAAATGGTATCAAAAAAGAGGAACTCAAAAAAATATCCCATTGTTTTCAACAGAATGTCATACTATAGGTGGACATGGGTGTAAAGGAAAGTTAAAAACATACAAAAGATTAAAGAGAAGTTGAATGTTGGGGCTTTTTTAATGGTTTATTGATTTTTAAGAGTTGAGGAACTTCAATTGTAACACTCCGGAAAACCTAGGCCCGCCAGGGTCGGGGATGTCGCCCCGTCTAAAGGACAAGGGGTCTTTATAACTAGGTCACAAATAAAAATTGCTGGAATAAATAATACTCAAGCTAAAAGAATTTATTACAACCCCCCCCCCCAAAAAAAAAACTTCAAAAGTACATCCATGAAATTCCAAAACAAAACCCATAATTAAAATCATCCATACTCGTCTCCCAAAGCAGTACATAAAATAAAAAAAAAAAACACATTCTCTTCCAAGGTAGCTACTCACCCACAACAGGATCAACCTGAAATCATGATAAAAGGTGGTGAGACAGAAATCTCAGTAAGTCCGTGTGTGCTTTGGGTGTTTAGCAGAAACAGTTCGTGGATGCAAAGTGTGAAATCTTTATAAGAGAAACATTGGCAAGCAATAAACATTAGTCAAAAGCAAGAGTGGTGTTTTGGCTCTTCTAGCCATACATAAGTAATGAAATCAACCACTCGAAAGAAAGGGATATGGGTTACCACACTTTGGGCCCCATAACCGGTCAGAATGCCTAACACATTGTGCAGACTGACAAAAGTAGGTGATCGGCCTACTGGGCAAGATACTCCTCCTTCTCTATACCCAAACAACCACCGGGTGTCCATTCCGGCAAAAACACAGTCACTTGACTAAAACAAAATAAGCTGCTAGCTCGAACCGGCACGACTCACTGGAACTGGCATCTTATCCGGGAAGGACTCACCCCTCAGAGGTGGCCACCTACTGAGAGACTCACCCTAACCCTTCAAAGACTAGTCCTAGTAGTCCACCCTTATTGAGTACTCAACGATATTCCCCACTTGGGATAAAATGAACAGAGCATTGTGCTTCATGAAAATAACAATGTGAGGGTTTCCAAAGCTTTGAGAGAAATTAGTTTTAGAAAGAGTTTCGAGTTTGGAAAAATCTGCTCATTAACTTTTGAATAATTCCAGCGTTGGAAATAAAGATGAATTCAACCCTCAATTGCCTTCAAATAAACGAGTGTCCATACACTCCATATTTAGCTTGCCATAAGAAAACATTTCACATCGATAGGTTTAATGCAGGAGCTTACCTGCTTCTTACTCACAACAACAAGATCTCGAACATCTGACCTAACCCCACATGGGCAAATACAAATCTTAATCAGATTCAAGCCACAATCCACTTCTTCAATTTTAAATCAACTCAATTCACTACTACCATGATCCTAGTGTCCCAAGCTTTAAGGCAAAACAATAATTGAATAGGTTTATAAGCTCAGTTTAATTTGTTATTTAAAATAATTAATGGATTAGGAAATAAATTCTAATAAGTGGAAAGTTTAAATCTTGTTAAGAACAATTTAGAGTTTATTTGATCAGAAGCCATAGGTGGTACTAGGTAAAATAGTGATTTAATGATAGCTTAGTTGTTAGAAAATAATTGATAGCTAAAACTAGTTAAGATTAGATTTATTAAGTCTTCCTTGGAAAATAATAAGTAAATCCTTAAGGGTCTTGATCTAGTAAATATTTTATTAAGTATAAACCTTTTCCATAAAGGCTTTAATTAATTTCTTTATTTTAAATAATATTTATTTATTTTATTTTCTAGAAAAGTTACTATTTATTTGACAAAAATATCCTTCACATATATTATAATTCCAAATCTACCCTTCTTAGGGTTTTTGAAATTCTCTAGCAAAAATTATTAGTAAATATTTTATTCATGAAATAAAATTTGCTTAGGGACAACTAGATCATGATCAAGATTCCATGGTCAACCATAATCAATAACATACTCAATCCTTCAATTCATCAAATCATCCAAGTCTTGCACATAGGCATAGATCTAAATTTATTATTACATGATTTAACCTCTACTAGCATAAACATGATCATGGCTTCAAAATCTAATCATGCATATAAATCCTATTCACCCATGGTGACATAATCTCTAGCATGCTTCATCACAAATACTACCTATGACATGCATCAAATCTCAACTCATCATTAAATCCACCAATATAATCCTTCCATGCATAAATCCCATCTCTATCTCAATCATACATATACTCATGCTTCAATCAACAACATCACATACACAAACCCATCGCCATTCATCAACCTAGAGACATAATTCTAAATTTTAAAAAGAGGATTGAAGGTACTTACTTGATTGATGAATGACTTGAAGGAGTTTAGAGAAGATCTCAATCCCTAGATGGCTAATCTTGTTCAAGAAGGGTGGCGAAAGCATGGTCATGGGAAAAGAGACCATTCGGCCAAGGGAGGAAATTTTGGTCCATGAGAGAGAGAGAGAGAGAGAGAGAGAGAGAGAGAGAGAGAGAGAGAGAAGAGATCATTAGTATGCTTATTCATATAGGTTTTCATTAGAGATTAAGTTTGAAGAGGATGAAGTTGTTAGAATAAGTTTACCTTGAAGATGTTCTTGTTCTTCACAGAAATTTCTGCTTTTTGATCCAAAGTAGCAAGATGATTTGTGGAGTTTGATGTTAATAAGGGTGTTGATGAATGCACAGTAAGGAGTAGATCAAATCTAGAGATTTTCGTGAGGGTTTGAAGTGGTTTGGAGGGGTATTAGGTGTGGAGAAGGAGTAGGTGTTCTTGGTGTAGTGTGTGTGTGTGTTCTTGTTGCTTGAAGAAAATCGAGAGAGAGAGAAGAGAAGCTGCTGATTTTTCTGAGAAGTTGTGGCTGCCGAAATTCTGTAGGGTTTAGGGAGTGACTTCTCTGATTTGGAAGGGAAAGGAAAGACTAGTTGTTACAATCCTTGAAGAATATTTTTAGGAAGAGAATTTGGAAACTAGATATTCCAAGAATATCTTGATTTTTCTGGACAGCTTTGAAGTCTCCTATGGCCGACTGGATTGTGCAGTTTTCTGGGGAATTAAAGCTGGTTAAAGGAGGCTTGTGATGGCCGAAACTAGGGTGCACAATGGTGAAGAAGATGTCTGATCAATTGAGCAAAATTTTATGGAAAGTTGTTAAACAAGATGGCTGAAATTTTTGGAAAGTAATCAAGCTAAATTGCAGGGATTTGGTTGAGAGATTTTCGGTCAGCCATGGAGGGAATTTCGTGCAGAAGCTTCAGGGAACAATGGAGCTCTGTTAATGGAGGTTTAAAGGAGGTTTTGACAGAAGTAGGTTGGGGTTTTCGGTTGAAATAAAATAGGAAACAAGCTGGACAAAAATTCTGCTCAGGAATTTTGCTGAACAGAAATTTTCTGGCAGAATTTTCGTCTGCCATTTCCAGCAAATTTGCAGCGAGTTTTGAAGGGGATTTCAGGGGTATTCAAGGCTGGTTTCCAGCCTTCTTTATGGAGAAAAAACATGGCTAAGGTGCTGCACAAAATCTGGGAGAAAACAGCTTGATTTGGAGCTCACAAAGCTGATTTTCGTACAGGAATTTTTCCTGTTTTACTCCAGCTTGTGCAGTCCGAATTTGGGCAAGAAACTTTCAGGTTTCAACTGATCCTAAAGACCATTTTTCTGGTAGCATTTGGGAGGAAATGTGAGCTAGAATTTTCAACCTTTTGAAGGTACAACAAGCTGAAAAATTTTAGCTCATTTCATGAAGATAGATGAACTAAGTTAGAGGAAAAATTTCAGCAAGCTTTCAAGAGGAATTTTCCCCTTGAATTTTTCCCACAAATCATTTACATTTTCCAAATCATGAGAAGCCTTTTACTAGGACATTTTGATCCTAAAAGACCTTAGTCCTCTACTGAATTTTCTGGAAAGGAGAATGATAGAACACCTTGATCAAACTAAGGAGTTGGAAATTAAGAAAAGCTAAAGATCAAGGGAGAATGAATTCCTTTTAGGCATTTCGCGAAGAACAAAAGAGTGAAGTGAGAATTCTCTTAACATATCTCTCCTAGGACATCATCACCACATTGATCTAGGCCCTCATGGCCGAAACCATCCTTTTCCAAGTAAAATAAAATTTACTCAAGCTAAAGCTTCTATGATGGACTTTGAACCTTAGACCTCAAGAATTAATTCCAAGGCTCTAACCACTAAACCACAACAACTCTTGTTGCTATTTCTAATAGAAAAATTATTTCCTATTCAATCCACAAGCTATCTCCTTATTTTCACCTCGGGCAAAAATTACCATTTTGCCCCTCTCACACATCACTCACCAACAGGACTTCAAGATAATAAAAATCAAATTCACAGTACATAGAAATCATATGAAAACATATTTAATCATGAAATAAAGCATGACATGCATCCCAACTCCCTTACTCTAAGGTTGGTCTTGACTGGGGTTTCACATCAATATCCACAACCATTCCAGCTGTGAGAATAATAGAAACGAGTTAATATTTTGGAGTTAAAATTTTCTTGTAATGATACCTAACTATTTTTGGATCATGAAAGAACATAAGAAAGTCATTTTGGAAAGGAGTAATAGTTGGAGATGCTCACATACTAATATGGCATAAACTTTTTGAACATGTCCGCATGTATCAAATGCTTATGGACATACATATCCTACTTACATTAGCCTAACTTTAAATTGCAACACTTATGCATTCAGAAATCATATCAATGCAAGCTGAATGTATGATGTATCTAGCCATTAGGCCTTTCCAACATGATCAGCACAACAAAAAGCAATACCCCTTACAATCAGGGTAAGATATCCACAATGTTATCACATCATTGCAGCTTATATTATACAAGCTACCTATGAAAATATAACTGGATTGGTATTGTCCATGAGCCACAGTTACTAATTTTTCACTGATTACTTAGAAAATAGAACCCTACAAAATTATCAATAATGGATAGAATCTTAGTTGCTTTCAGCATTGTAAAGCCACAAGTAGTTTTGAAATGTTTTTGTTTGGCTTTTCACTTGTAGTTATAACTTAAACAAAGTTAGGAATGCTATTGTTGCAAAACAACCATAGAGGTGCTTCTGAAAAGGGCAAAAATGTAAGAGACCTTCAAACTTTTCTTTTGTCATCATCTCTTCATTAACTAAAAAATGTTTCTAGTTGCCCTCTTACTATTAAAATAATAGATTTGCCCCTCCCTTAGATTTTATCTTTTGAAACTAGCAGAAGTTTGTCATGTGTCTTGCACATGACATTTTTCATGGCTAATCTTGTTAATGTGGGTTTTTCTTTTCTATGCCCTCCCCCCCAATATAGATCATCTTAATCTCTAATCATCATTTCATTTCTTCTTCTTCTATTTTTTCTCCTTCTCTCCTTCCTTCTCTTTTCTCTCTTAATCTCCTTCGTCTCCATTCCTTTCCTTTCAATGTGACATTCTGAATTGCTAGAGTTTCCATTTCCAAGGTCACTTAGTCATTCCACATTTATACGGTGAGGAAGAACATATGGGAACTACTGGTCACTTGCAATCCGGAGGATGTATGAATTTCTTAGAGGACTAGTGCAGTTAGGCAAATGGTATAAAGTTAGAAAGGAGCAATAATATTGCTTGAGTGAATTGGCAAGGCCTTTCTTAGAAATTAATTATCAATCTATGTTAAAAGTGTGTCTAGGACTTAATCATATATATAGCCAAGAAAGAAAATTATCAAATCTAGCAATGTTTACGTTTTGATGTCGATGGGCTCTCCAGTTGTGGCTTGCCTTTTATCAGATTTTCCTGCGATAGGCATAGAATATTTTCAGATTAGGATCTACTCATAACTGGTGCTATAAAAGTCTGCAGACTGTGCAAAAGATACAAAACTAAACTGTTATTCTTTACTATGGATGTACTAGAATCAAGTTTTGGTCAATTATCCTAACATACTATGGGTAAGATAACTATATATACCTTCTGTAGAATCTGGGATGTACTTGGCATTTCTGTATTTCTGCAGAAAATATTGTTACACAAAGGGGAAAGCTATTTAGTGCAGGATATAGAATATTGAAAAATAGCTACATACACTAATCTTACTATAGATCAGTACCTATAGATACCTTTTAACATGGACTATTGAAAATTAGCTAAAGATATTAATCTTCCGGTTCGTGGAAAATGCATGTCCTATTTAACTAATAGATTTATGATGTCCTCTAGTGTGTGGTAGTGATAAATTTTGATTTGTCACTGTGTTAAAAGTATAAAATATCAATATAATATGCTCTATATTCCTAACTAAAATGCTATCTCATTATTGCCTGGAGACTTTTGCTTGTCTACAATTGATTTTAAAGTAATTAAAACTTCAACTAAACTTGCTCAAACTGCTGTGTCTTCCAAAACCCATTTGCTCCTATAGCTTTTCACTAAAAATTGGCAATGAGATAGTGTTTCATATGTTTGTTTGTTTTTTTTTAAATTCCTATTTTTTTCGATCACATTAGACTATGTGTTGGTTTATAAAATTAATTGAATTGTTTGTTAAGTCTTGTTGACTCTATGTTTTTGTGGCATATAAAAAACATTTAGATGACAAGTGCAAATGTACCTGTGGACAAAAGTTGGATAGACAATTTAAATATAAGGACAAGTGAGTACATATATGGAATTGAGAGATTCTTGGATTTTTCCTATACTTCAAGACCACCTAATTCCAAAATATGTTGCCCATGTAAGAAGTGTAAAAATTATTTTTTTATGAGTAGGAATGATGTGTTGGCCCATTGCATTCTTAATGGGTTTCTAGGAGGGTATAAGAATTGGATATATCATGGAGAATCTTACATTTCAGAAAATGCAACCGAAAATGATGATCCGATGTTTGAAATAGAAGATAGGGATGAAATGGTAGACATGGTACGTGATGCAATTGGGTTTAGCAAACATAACCAAGATGTTAATAATGAAGGGGAGATTTTAATGGTTGACGATGTTAGTGGAGCAGATAGCGTAACAAAATCCCTTTTTTAAACTCTTGCATGATGCAGAATGTGAGTTGTATTCCGGTTGTGAAAATTTTACAAAGCTCTCATTTGTTGTTCGTTTGTTATTTCTTAAGGTAATAAATCGATGGACTAACAATTCCATCACTATGCTTCTTGAGTTTCTAAAAGAGGCATTCCCTCAAGCTAACATTTCAATCTAATATTACGAAGTCAAAAAATTAGTGGATGAGTTAGGATTTTCATATGTAACTTATGATGCATGTCCAAATAACTGTATGTTATTTAGAGGTGAGAAAGAGAGGCTTGATATGTGTTTGGTATGTAAAACTTCTCGGTACAAGGTAGGGGGTAAAAAGAGAGTTGTAAAGCAAATGAGATATTTTCCACTCAAACAAAGGTTACAAAAATATTTTATGTCATCTACAACTGCCTCTCTCATGAAATGGCATGCTAACAAGCGAGTCGATGATGGTGTTTTTAGGCATCCTGCTGATTCTATAGCGTGGAAAGAATTTGATAGAAGATGGTCCATGTTTTCAAATGATTCCAAAAATGTTAGACTCGGTTTTGCCTGTAACACCCTACTACCTATGCCCCACTAGGGCTAGGGATGTCGTCCCGTCCACAAGACAAGGAGTCTTTATAATTAGGATACACCACATAAAATAAAAGAAATACTTAAGAATTTAACTTATTACAACTCAACAATACATGAAAAAATTCAAAAATAAATGTCTGCTATTGTCTCTCAAAAGCAACACATAAGAAAAGTAACAAAGAGTCTTCAATAAATAGGCAAAATTCTAGCTAATGACCTTCACAGCAAGATCGACTTGAAAACATGGTATAAAAGGTGGTGAGATAAAAATCTCAGTAAGCCCGTGTGTGCTTTGAATGTTTAAGATAAAGTAGTTCATGTATGCAAGTTATAAATGTTTCATAAAAGGAAGTGCTGGCAAGCCTAAAATAAATTTCATAAATAAAGAGTTGTATTTTGCTTTTCAAACATACATATGCACAATAAATACAACTACCCAAAAGAGGTAGCTATGGCACTACACTTTGTGCACCATGATAATATAACGATCAGAATGCCACACGTTGAGCATACTGACACAAGGTAGGTGTATGGCCTACTGGGTGAGATACTCCTCCATCTCTACACCCAAACTTACAGGTTGTCCACTTCGGAAACACACAGTCCACTTGATTAAACTTGCTAGTTTAGACCGGTTTGATCTACAAGACTAGCATCCTATCCGAGAAGGACTTGTTAGGTATCTCACGCATATCATATATGATGCAGCAGAAAATTAAAATGAGATACCATCCCAGGATTTGCATATGTATGGAAAACAAGACATATATAGAGAATAAAAATAACAGCTTTCACCTTTATTTGATCGTGTGGAAAACAAATTCTTTCCTTATTCAAGTTTGATGATTGTGGCGCGATTCAACAATCCTCTTGATCGAAACACAATGAGAGTTGAATGTCTAACCACTATAATCACAGTATGTGATTATCTCTAACAGAAATCCATACGGAGGATCACACTCAAGTACCAAGACTTTCTGTGCTAGCAGAAAATAACAATGGCGGCTGGGGGTTTTCTTCTTTGTTCTTCTTGTTTAGCAAAACCAGAGAAAGAAGAAGAAGAAGAAGAAGAAGAAGAAAAAGAATCTTGGTGTTCTCTTGGAGAGACTCACACAAGAGAGAGAGAGAGAGAAGAGAACATCATATATGAGAAGGCTTCTTGTGTCCCTTGGTTTTTATGTTTTGTTTTCTTGTATGACCCTTGAAGTCACCTAAAAATCTCAACAAAAAATCACATATGAGAATTCTAAACAATTAGAATTCTCTAATTTGTAATTGGAACCCCTCAAGTTCACAGAATTATAAATTGGCCCATAAATTATAACTAATTATAATTTAGCCATATCAACTTCTCTTTCTCGCAATAAATCCCACTATGTTATCAAATAATATCTTCAGTATATAATCCTCTATTGTGTGTGACCTATTAGGTTTCCCGATCAATTGGTAGCGAACATGAATTAATTCAAACATCTTTGAAATTAATATCTATAATTAATTAGAATTAATCATATCGATTCTAATCAGGATTGGTATATTAATTCATCAATTAATAAACTCATATTCCTAGATCATGAGTGGTATCTAGTAACATATCATGACCACCTAAGAGTCCAGGAAGTCAAGTGGCTTGACATGAACCCTTCAATAACAAACTACAGTGCAATTAACTCCTTTCACCATATAATATCTCATTCGGTTTGGAGTACGTAATTAGTGCCAACTCCCTCCAGAATTAATTTTGGCCTGAATACAATAATACTTGCATTAGGAACCCACTACTCTAGATGTGTATCAATTAGAACTATTTCCAATACACATATGCCTTGACCAAGGACTTCTCGAGTAGTAATTCCTATAAGTTGTCGTGAGATATTCGTCCCAATTATTAGGAGTGGTGAATCTTTTATTGGCCCTCTCAACTACTTTCGTTTACCTTATAGTGTATTCAATATCCATTCTATAGGCGGCCCTCGATCTGGCTCAGAGATTGGAATCAAAGCACAATACTCAGCAAACAAAGTACCTTGGAGATCTTAAGTCTAAGGATACTTGCACGTTTGCCATATTAAAATTATATCATTGGCACTAAATTGTTATCTATGTAATTATCTCATAGCTAGGTCATCCAATGAACTTATTCTACTAACAAGCATCCACGTGTTAATTTTGAGTATCTCAATACTCACGGATATGAGAACCACCGTCTGATCAAATCAGGAAGTCTAACACATGCTAGTCTTAACGCATTAATGATGTCCTATCTCATTAATACTACGACTAGAGACAATTTAAGTACTAATATTGTACAATGTAGTAGGAATTTCATATCATGATCTTTATAATGATTTCATTAACACAGTGTTGTATTAGAGACTTTATCTAACAGTTATATTACTTAAAAGTAAATAAAAGAAACTGTAAGATAAATAATGCCTTTTATTAAAATAAAATGTGTTATATATAATGTACAAGTGATTACCACTAGGGCATAACACTAACAGGACTCACCCCTCAGAGGTGGCCACCTATTGAGAGCCTTACCCTAACCCTTTAAAGACTAATCCTAGTAGTCTACTCTTATTGAGTACTTAATGTTGTTTATCCCACTTGGGAGAAAAATGATCATACAATGATTTACTTGAAAATAGAAATTAAAGTTTCTAAAATTCTTTCCTAAAGTTGGGTTTTTAGAAAAAGTTTAGCGTTTGTGTATAAAATTGCTTGTTTAATTTCAAATGGATTGCTTGATTGAAATAAGAAGGAAAATTGTCCTTAATTGCCTTTACATAACAAATGCTCATATACATTGAGTTTGATTTGCCACATTAACTTTGTTCTTCAAATGACTCCATGCAGGAACTAACCTATTCTTTTGCTCTTCTTGGATTCAAAAGTCTTCCAAGGTCAACCTAACCCCTCCTGGGGTAAACATAAGGTATAAGATAACATTCGGACCATATCTGCCTTACATAAATAATTCCTAATTCAACTAATTACAACCACAACTAACCATGACTATAATGTCTTAGGCTTTAATACTAGTCGATAAAGTATTTTATAAAATAAATCAAACTTGATAAGTTAAAATAATTAGGGGTTATAAAATAAATAATAATGAGTTATAGTTTCAAATAATAAATTATGAATATTATTGCTAATAAATAAACTAGTGTTAAATATTGGATAATACTAAATCCTAAATAATATTGGTAAATAGTAATATTTAAATAGTATTATTATAAATAATAAATTACACTTTAATTCTTAATTATTAATTAATAGCTAATAAATAACCAATAAAATTAATAATAAATTAATTATACTTAATTTTTAATTAATAAATAATAAATAAATTTTAATATAAATAATATTTATGGATATAAGTAAAAGCTTTAGTAAGGCTAATTAATATGGTCTACAAGGTAATTTGATATTAATTAATTCTAATATTTTATTATTTATTATTATTATATTTTTTCCTAATAAAAGATTTTATTTATTTAACTAATAAAATATTAATATTTTAATTAATACCCTATTTCCAAACCTTCATAGTGATTTTGAATTTTATAGAGTAAATATAATAATAATTCTAATTAAATTAATAAAATTTGTTAATAAAAATAATTTTAAAATTAACAAAGAAAATAATTTTTACCATAATTTCCTATTGTTAAAAAAGATCCATGAACATATTCCCAAATATTAAATAGTATGTTAGTCCATTCATGAACATATACTTGAATCAACACATACTAACATATGGCCAATCTCCTACTAGGCATAATCATCATCTATGACCTTATTGAAAAATAAGAATATAAAAGTCTAATTACCAAGGGTGTCATAATATCTATCATGCATCAAAACATCCATAAATTCCTTTAGTCACGATGAGCATATATTGATTCAAACGAAAATTCCATAAAGCTTAATCATACATTCCAACTCTCATGTCCTAACTCCATCCCCTTCATCTACATATATATACTCAACCCCTACTTTATTTAATCATCCTATTAACATCTAGGAGTCAAGAATCCAGAAATTAAAAAGGAAGATTCAAGGAAAAATACTTGATGGATGATTGCTTTGATGAGAGCTTCCTTGGTTAGAGAAGATCCACACGAGCTTGAGAGCCTTTAGTGGTCCAGAAAATAGCTATGGTTGATCATCACTATTTCCGCCAAGAGAGAGAGAGAGAGAGAGAGAGAGAGAGAGAGAGAGAGATGAATGGCATTAGAAAGAAATATTAGAAGTTGAGTAGAAGAGAAAGAACAAGAAGGTTGTTCTTGTTTTACCTTTTGGTGTTCTTGGAACCTTCAACAAAAAAGTTGGTTTTAATCCGTTTGAAAATTCTGCTTTGCATGATTTAGTGTTATAAAGGCCAGAAATGAAGACTATAGGTTGAATATGGATGATCTAGAGTGTTTGGGAGTGATTGGAGGTATTTAGGATAAGTTTAGGCTTGAAGATTGGAAGTGTGTGTTCTTGGCGTTCTTAAGAGAGTTTGAGAGAAAATGGCTTTGAGAATTGCTGGAATTGTATTGGCCGAATGGTCTAGTGTAGATGAGAGTTTTAGTTATCAAGAATGAGGGGGGAGATTTCCAAATTTTTTTGAAATTCAAATGGAGGAAAATGAAGAGTTGTTTGAGGTAAAAGATTGGTTAATGGAGTTTATTCATGGAAGGTCTTTTGTTCTTTAATGGTGTAAGACTGAACTAGCTAGGTTTTATGCAAAGAATGAAGGGTTATTCAGTTTATAAAGCTGGCTGAAAATGGATTATAATGGCAGAGAATTTTATGGTTTAATCACTTGCTATAGGAGTTTTTAATGGAGCAAAAATCTGCAATTTAGTTTAAAGTTTGAATAAGTTTTAGATAGAGTAATCTTAGGAGCTTTTTTAGGTGTGATCATGGAGTCCAAACATTCAAGGTTGGTGTGGAGGCTAAGGTGTTCAGTCCATGGCTGAACAATGTTTGAATTACAGAGGTTTGAGTGAAGAATTTTGTCCCTTGCCTTGAGAAAACAAGCTGGAAAATTTCTGGATTTTAATGCTTCAAGAACACTTGGAATGGAGATATTTTGGTGCAGAATTTTCTGCACTCTTTAGCCCGATTTTGTGATTGGTTCTTAAGGGTGTTTGAGAGTCCTTTAATGGTGGTTTTCCAGCCTTCCTCTTGAGGAAAAATAGAGGATGTTCCAGCTGTCCTTATGTCCTAATGGTGGCTTCAAATTCCAGCTTCAATGTAGCGAAATTGCTGAAGCAAAATTCTGGTTTTGGAAGGGTTGTGCAGTCCGAAAATTCACTGAATTTTCAGCCTTCAACCTTACATGAAATGACCATTTTTCTGGCAGTAATTAGGTAAGAAAGTTGGCTGAAACTTTCAAAATTAACCTTGGAAGAATTCTGGAAAATTTTTCAGATTTTCCCTTTACCAAAACATGAACAAAATGAAGATAGAATTTGAAGGTATAGCTATGGTGATTTTTTTTCCTTAGAATCCCTTCCTAACACTCATCCTTATTTTCGGCCTCACCTATCCCATAAGAGCTGACTTTAGAATTCTAATACTATGGATTTATCATAGAATTTTTGGAATTAAAAATGGATTAATGGATTAAAGATAGTTTAAGTTATAAAGATATTAAGATAAGACTAGCTAAATTAAATGGAACAAGAATTCCTCTAGAATTCTTTTTAGGGCATGATCACACGATCAAGACATTACCTTCATGTCTTCCTTAAGACAACATTCCTATCTTTAAGGAATGTAAGAAAATAAAAAATTCAAATATGATTAAGATAATCATGAATAAAACTTAAGTGATGGGATTTGAACTCAAGACTTTAGAGATTAAGTCACAAAGCTCTAACCACTTAACCACAACAACTCTTGTTTTTATTTTCTCACCCAAATATTCTTTTTATCTAAACCCTCAAGCCATCTTCCTATTTTGACTTCAAACAAAATTACCTTTTTACCCCTTTCTACCCAGCAAGCATAAATAAACCATTTAACCTATAAACCACAATTCTAAGGCATATAAAATCATTCAAAAAGTATATTTTTGCATGATGACATGATATGTATCCCATCCCTTTTACTTTAAGGTTAGTTTTAGGTGGGGTTTCACATTGCCACTGATGGATTTAATCCGTTTCGCACAATGAGTATAACTCATAGTACATGGCCTGTTGTGCTTATTCCTTACAATCTTCCCACATGGTTATGCATTACTCAACAGTTTTTGATTTTGTTAGTGTTGATTGATGGTCCAAAAGCTCCCGGTAGTAAGATTGATGTGTACTTGCAACCATTGATCAAGGAATTGAGTGAATTATGGCATGATGGCATCCAAACCTATGATACCTCCAGTAATGAAATGTTTCAATTACATGTAGCATTAATGTGGATTATTAGCGATTTTCCAGCTTATGCAATATTGTCTGGTTAGAGTACAGAAGGGGAAAAAGCTTGCCCTTGTTGTCATAAGGATACTGATTCATGTTGGTTGAAATATGGGAGAAAATTCTCGTATAGAGGGAATCGTCGTTTTTTTACCTTTTAGTCACAAACTACGTAGAAACAAAGTGTCTTTCAACGGGAAGGTAGAATATCGACCAAAGCCTACTACATTATCCGGGTTTGACATTTTACGGCAATTACAACATTATGGTATTGTTACAGAGTGTAAAATGGATGATTTGATAGCAAGAAAGCAAAAGCAGAAGCATTAGTTGAACACCAAAGGGTATAGCTAGAAGAAGAAACGTATTTTCTTCGAATTAGAATATTGGGAGCATAAGTTGCTACGTCATAGCCTTGATCCCATGCATATTGAAAAGAATAACATGGATAATATACTTTTTACATGTATGAACACAAAAAAGTTAATGGATAATGTATATGCTCGTTGTGGCCTTCAATATATGGGAATTAGGAAGCTGTTACACCCTAAGCAAGCAAGTGGTTCAATGCACACAATGTTACCTCCAGCTCCTTATATAATGAGTAGACAAGATAAAGAGATATTTTGTAAAGTCTTAAAAGAATTGAAAGTCCCAAATGGGTATGCTTCAATATATTGAGACGAGTGAATATTGGTGATCGGAGCATTAAGTCATAACAACCACATTCTAATGCAGCAATTGCTCCCTATTGCTATTTGGACAATTTTACCTAAAAATGTTGTTAAGGCGATTATCGAGTTATCAAACTTTTTTCGACTATTGTGCTCTAAGGTGAACACAAAACGACTACTAGAGTATGTGTAGGATTGAATTGCTCTAACAATATGTCATCTCGAGAGAATCTTTCCTTCATTATTTTTTGATGTAATGGAACATTTACCCATTCATTTAGCTGAAGAAGCTCTACTTGGAGGTGCAGTACAGTTTAGATGGATGTATCCAATTGAGAGGTACGTTGGATTCTTCAATTGAATTTCAATGTATATTCCTTTTTTGATTAGGTATAAAGCATGACCTTAAATTATAGGTACTTGCTTACTCTAAAGAAATATGTGAGGAATTGAGCTCATCCTGAGGGTTCAATTGCAAAAGGCTATTTGATAGAAGAATGTATGAATTTTTGTTCAAGATATTTGCGAGATGTAGACACAAAGTTTAATTAATAGCAAAGGAATAGTGATCAACGTATCAGTATAGGCCATGTTCTTGGACGAGGTGAGAGGTGCACTTTAGATCATGTCACATGGGTTCAGGTATATAGATACATTCTTGTAAACACAGATGCTGTTTCTCCTTATCGAGAGTAAGTGTTAATTTTTTTCTTTTAAAAAGAATGTTGAGTTAATCATATTTTCATGACAATTTAAATTTTATTTTGAAATTCTATCCAACATACATTTGTCTGAATTAGTTAAGGAACATCTTCATGTTGGGAGAAATTATATACAAAAAGTTCATAATGACACATTCCATGAATGGTTCAAGAATTACGTAAGCATTTTAGGATTAACTTTGAAGAACTTCTATTTTAATTATTAATTAATATTTAGTTTAAAAGTATCTTAACTTCGGTCTTGCATTACTTTTGAATATAGATTATGGGCTTGCAAAACACATCAGATGCACAAATAGATGAACGTATTAAGATTCTTGGGAGAAGGCCCCATCGAGATGCTAAATGACACAAAGCGTGTATTGTCAATGGTTTTCGATTTCATACCAAGGCCCATGAGGCAGCAAGAACAACTCAAAATAGTAGAGTGATGTTAAGGGCTAGTGCAACAAGCTTTGCCACTGCTAAAGACAGTAATCCTTGTACGGGGCAAGTTATTTATTATGGGGTCTTACAAGACATCTTGAAGATTAGGTACTCAAATGATGTTCAATATGTGATGTTCAGATGTGACTGGATCAATAATGAGAGAGGAAGAATGCAAGATGACTTCCAGTTCACTTTGGTTAATTTTAAGCATTTAATGTACAAGGAGAATAGTTTAGCTGATGAGCCTTTTATTCTATCTACTCAAGCAGAGCAAGTTTGGTATGTAGCTGGCCCAGTTGATTCAGACTGGAATGTTGTTGTGAAGATGAATATGAGGGATGATTTTGACATTTATTCAATTTTTCAAGATGATAATCCATGTCTACAGCAGCAGTTAGATGATCGACCAGTTACTCGAGATGAAGATGTGGCTTGGGTCAGGCAAGGAGTAGAACTAATTTCAGTTAACGTACCTCGTGACATTATCGAAGGCATAGAAATTGGTATTGATGAAGAAAGAGACATAGATTGATTTGACATTTACCAACTACTTAATCTTTATTATATTATGTTTGAATTTGATGACATCGACTTTTGTTAAATCTTATATGAGTTTTTTTCATTTTTTGTATGGTTTTTAATGATCATGAAATGCTTAAATTCCTTGTATCGTTATTATTATTTTTTTTTGTCTTTTTACTCATAGTTTCATCTTTTTACAATGTTGCTTAATTTAAACTACAGGTTTTAGAAGTTGAGTTGCTCGTAATGTTTGAACTAATTCAATACATCTTGTATTGAAATGATTCTCAGATATGAATGCTATCTTTTGCACTTTTATTTCGACATTGCTCATATTATGTTTTGTTAAGAAGGTGACAATGTTATTTTTCCTTTTTGCAAGTACATTTTGATAGGTATTTGAATTTCACAGCATGTAATATCATTTTGATTTAACTATAAATGCATTGTATTCTCAGTGATAATGACGCGCAAGAGGAAAACATTGGGTACCACTATGGCTGATGTCATTGCAAATCATGACGTTCATGAGCAACCTTTTATTGAACGAAATTCACAACCACTTCAACCCATACCACCAATATCTCAACCTTCACCTACTGTGTTTTGCCACTCTTAGCCATCCCAACTGCTAGGCAAAAACATACAATTATTGCATCTGCAATTCCAACCTTTACTTTCAACTAGTAGACGACCACAACCCAGCCAAACCTATTCACAATCTATAACACAAGATCAACTAAATGAAGAGATTCCTTGTCATCCTACAAACCCACAATATCAATCATAGCCTCATGGACATCTTTCTTTTAAAACTGTTCAAAATACTGCTTCCACGGCAAATGTTGTCAAAAAACCAAAAAGAGGTCCTTCACAAATGCCATTGGAATGGGGTATTGGAAAAAGGTTGGAAGTCCACGTTGAAAGGAAAGAAATTGTTGGCAAACACAGAAAAAAAGGTGAAAAGTGCCATTGGAACTTTAGCAAGAAATGGTTATAGACTTCCACTTACATTCCCTACTTGGAAAGATGTGCCAACTACCATAATTAATGAGCTTTGGAAAGAAATTCTGATATCTAATATCTTAATTTTTTCCTTTTTGTCCTTTCATTTAAGATATATATTTTTTCCCTTTCTGTTTTGTCTAGTACAACTGCTTTGTTCTTCTAATTTTTTTTTTATTTCCTTTTTAATGTAGGATAATACTACTCTTGTTGGGGATTGATATGAAGTTGTTATGGAAGATATTTCAAATCAATGGAAGGAATTTAAGTGCCGTATTAAGAGTAAACATTTTGAACCAAACAAGGAGAATGAGGAACTCCTTCGACACTGTCTAGATGATAGAGTTAAGGAAATTCAATGGCAGACTCTAGTTAAATATTGGAAACATGAACGTATACAGGTTGTAAATTGTGAAGTATTTCCATCCCTTTTATATTTAGTTTTAGAAAGTCTAACAATCTGGTTTTGCTTTTTGTAGCAAATCTCGAAACAAAACAAACAAAATAGAGCAAATCAGCGTTTTGGGCACAGGATGGGGAGAACAAGTCACTATGAAGTCATCTAAGATGTTAAAAGAAGGACTTGAACTATCAAGGCTCGATGTGTGGATAAGGACTAATATACCAAAAGAGGGGATGCCCCTTGATGATGATACAAGAGAACTGTTTGTTAGTAGAGAGAATACTGTTCTCTAGAGGTATACTTTTTGTAATTATTGCTTGATCGATTTTCTCAAATGTTAATCTCGTCATGCTTTGATGGGATTTTTTTAAATTTTCTGATAGCCTGCAATATCATATCGCTTAGTGATAGAACCTAAATTAGTTATATATTTTCTAATTATTTGAGGCTATTTTGTGATACATTTTTTTCAATAACTGGTCATATTCCTTTATATTTGAGATTTTACCCTTGGAAATGTATTGTGTGCATTATTTCAGATTTTAAGGGTAAAATAAAACAAAAACGTTGCAAAACATAATAGAGGCAGTGCTGGCCAGGACAGGGGAACTGGTGCCGTCCACGTATTGTTGGCATGCACTTCGAGACAACAAAAAATCAGTGAAGCAGAGCGAAATAGAACTGAACCGGTGCTAGTTGCACTCTAGAAGGGTTGGCGTGAAAATCAAGAAAAATCGACAAATGAATCATGGAACAGAACACAACTGGTGTCGGCTGTGCCCTGGTATTGAGGTGGCGTCTTGATTTTCGTACGTATTTTTTGACAATTTGTAGAGTTTTAGTATTTTCCTACTTCTAGTCGGCCAAAAACCCTAGAGGAATGATTTTAGGCACTTCTAAAGCCTATAAATAGAGGAAAAACATAAGAAAAATGATAGAATTCGCAGATCAAAACATCAAATCACTCAAATTAAAGAAGGAATTCTCCAGTTCAAGAAGGTCTACAAAGGAAGAAGAATGAGGCTTGTCTATCAGTGCTTTCTTTTCACTTTATTTTCTTTTTTTTTTAAACAATGATGTATTAATTGTTTTATTATATAATTTGACATTATTTTAGGTATTCATGATTTTTATAGTTACTTTGATCATTTAATTAATTGATTATTATTCTTGGTATTTAATTACTTGTGCTCATTACAAGATTAGTTGGTTGTTTTTTTCCATTAATTTGCTTGGAAAAGGGGTTGATGGTGGTCTCAATTAATTTATTTCATATTTGTTGTCTCTTAACTTACTTGGAAAAGGGGTTAGTTGCTAAAAACTAAGTAATTAGAGGTTAATTGATATCTACCAGGATATGGATTCATTGGTTAATTTCATGTTTTAAGTTTGTCAAGATATGAAAATTTAATCAAGAATTGTGTTTAATGCATCTTTTGGGTAAATTAGTTGAGACAGGATATGTGATGTTAATTTGTCTAGAAGATAGTGATTTCATGGATTGGAAAAGAAGTGAATCTATCTTAATCCTTTATGATGCCAAAAGAATAATGAGTTATGATAATGGTTAGGTACTTTGAGATCATGTTTGTCAAAATAATGGTTTAAGTTACATAATTCTCCATCCTTGACATGTATATATTCTTTTATTTTCTTTTATTTTTCTTTTTATTCTTTTTCACTTTATTGAGCCGGTTAAACAATGAAAGAAAAGTGATTAATGCATACTTGTTCCAGGAAGATCGACACTCATTTGAAATCCTATACTATGCTTAATAATGAATACGCTTATTCATATGTGTAATTTGGGGTCAACGTTTTAATTTAACTCGATTGGGAATGTGCTTATTTTTATATGATTTTTATACCTAAATTCAAACACATCAAGTTTTTGGCGCCGTTGCTGGGGAACAATATCATGAAAGCTTGGATTTTATTGATTTATCCATGTGAATATGTAAATATATAACTATGTAAATATGTAAATTTGTACAATTGTTCTTTGTGCACAAAGGTGCCATGTTTTGTATCTTGTTTATCTTTGAAATCTAATTTAGTAACTTTGACTGATGTTTAAATTGGCTAACATGTTCTTGTAATTTTGTTTGAATTGTGAATTCCGTAAATCTAACTATCTTCGATGTGTAGGTGAAATAGCGAATGGGGACCATAGGAGGCGTAACGAGGGGCAGTACCCCCATCATTCTTCTGAGATAACACTCAAAGCACTAGAATCAGCAGAGCTTGAGATAATGATTGCAAAATTTGCTGTCCATGTCACAAAACGCTTCTGAGAAATTGATATGACTTTGGGTGGTCTTTTCTTGGTGTTGTGAGTGGTTGAGTTGGATATGTGTTCAGCTCAACCAAATGGGACCAAAACAGAGATTCTTCTAGAGACAAAAAGGAGAAAGTGACATAACAACCTGCCCTCTATCAAACCCTTGAAGAACTAAGCTTCAAAGACCCTTAAGAAAAGTATAAAGTTACTATAATCTCACCACAATATCCTTGAAGCAACAAAGGTAAACAAGAACAAATAGAATAGAGAAAATAGGCACCCAAATAATGGAATTTAAACAAACCTTAGAAGAACAAAGTAACAAAGACCCATTCAAAGAAATTACATTGGATTATCCAAAAGATTTTATAGACTCATTTATAAGGAGGACTAACGCTTAAGCATGGTCTTGAACAAGATGAACAAGGAGGCTAGGGCCTTTCAAGATTCTCTTTCAAATTTAAATTAAAGTGTGTGAATTATATTGTCAAATAACTAAAGGTGCTATTTATACTACCATAACCCTAGCTAAGGAATCCCTGAGGTTCTATTATAATTTTAGGTTATAATAAGTCTTTACAAACAATTAAAATTGGAGAAAATCAGAGAAAATATAAAAAACGCAGCGGCTGCCTAGGATGGAGCCAGCGCCGGTTTGGACACCATAGCCGGCGCTGGTTGTGATCTGTCTTCGGGCGGCTGAATAGCAGAATAAAGCCGTTATTAGGTAGAATGGAGCCGGTGCCAGTTCTGCTGCTTGGGGTGGCACCGACCGTCCTCTAGAGGCCTCCTTTTTGGTCGAGTTTCGTCTGTCTTTGTTGCCGGCTTGAGTTCTTACATGGACACGCCTCTCCCTCATTTATCTTAACCTCCATGATGAAGTGGAGTCTCATCATCTCCCCCTTCTTGAAAAGGATTCGTCTCCAAATTATTGCCATCATCTACATGGAATGCTTTCATCATTGCCACCTTCTTAGCTCCATCAAGGTTCTCTCATTCACCTATAGGCAAGGAAAATAATTCTAAAGGAGTTAGCGACTTAAAAGCATACTTAATTTCAAAAAGAGAATAAGAAGTGGTAGGGTGAAAAGCCCTTTTGTAAACAAACTCAAGGTGTGGCAAGCATTCCCTCCAATTGTTCAAGTTCTTCTTGATTATAGCCCGTAAGAATTGGGTTTGTGTTCGATTGACCACCTCTTTTGAAAAAACAACTTCAAATTCTTGAGGAATAGCTGCAATTTTATTAGGCAAAGACAATGTAAAATCATTAGTAGAATCATAAGAACCTTTGCATAAAAGAAGAATAACTGGTTCCTTAGCTTCTATAGCCTCTATGACCTCACTTTATTTTGCAAAGAAATTCACTTTTCTTTTACCTCTCCTCTCTTGTCCTTGCTCACTCCTATCCTTGATTGTCAAATGTGTTTATTTGTCCATCCTCTCTCTAAACTATTGTTCTTTCCTCTCTTGTTTTTTCCTCTCAACTTCTTGTTTTTGTTTGACATCTTGTGCTCTTTTCTTCTTTTCTCCCTCTTTCATGATTCTTTGATCTTTGTTCGCCTCACTAGGGGCCATGGGGGTGAGGGTAAACTTAGTTCCTTTCTTGAGTAGGGAATAAGTATTCTTTCTCCCATCATGCTTTACATGTCTATCGTATTGCCAAGGTCTCCCTAGGAGTAAGTGACCCGCTTGCATAGGTACCACTTCACATAGCACATCATCCTTATACTTTTCCATCTCAAAAGACACCAAAACTTGTTTGTTCATTCTCAATTTCCCACTTTCATTCAACCATTATAATTTGTAGAGCTTGTGGTGTTTAATCCAACTCATGTCCAATTCTTCAACCAAGTTTGCACTAATCACGTTAGTGCAACTCCCACTATCCACAATGACACTACAAGGGGTCTTGTTGATTAGGCACCTAGTGTAGAAAATATTCTCCCTTTATTGGTGATATTGATCCTCAATGGCTTGTGAATTCAATGACCTTCTTGTGACTCCCACCAAAGAGTATTCTTGACTAACAACTTTCCCTTAATCACTTTCCTCATCACCATTTCCCTTTTAGTCTCCTTGGTACCTTTCTCTCTCTTCTTACTCGTCGGTAGAAACCTCACCATAGGGATTAGTATACATCGTTCTCTTACTTGGACACTCATGGGAAGTATGTCCATATCCAAGGCACTTAAAACACTTGATATCCCTATTTTTTTGTGGCCTCTCCTTGGCTTTTCCCCCATCCTTGTTCCAACCTTCCCTAGGTTTGTAGAAGTCCCTTTAGAATGGCTTAGGGGCTTTATCCTTCTTAATTGACACCTGGCTGGTAATATTGGGGTTTGGAAGTGGTGGTCTAGTAAATGTCCTCCTCTTTAATTGCCTTTCAATCTTCATAGCGGTATGTACCATATCCTCCAATCGATCATAGGGATGCAATTTTACTAAATTGGCAATTTTCCTATTTAATCCTCTCAAGAACCTTGCTCTTGTTGCTCTAGGATCCTTATTGATTTGAATTCTCATCAACATTACTTTCATTTCTTTATGGTAATCTTCCATACTCTTGTTCCCTTGCTTTAGTGATTGGAGCCTTTGGTAAAGATCATTGTAGTAATAGTATGGTATAAACCTTGCCCTCATCATACATTTCAACAAATTTCAATTAGCCACGATTTCCATTCCTATTTGTCTCCTTTGTACACTAACTTGCTCCCACAAAACCAAACCATACTCCGAAAATCTAAAAATAGCCAACCTCACTTTTGACCTCTCATTATAGGTATGACTTTCTAGGAGGATCTCCATCTTGCTTTTCCACTCGAAATATGCTTTGGGGTCACTCTTACCATAGAATGTGGGCACCTTCAATTTAATGTGGTTCAACTCCCTCTCTTCATAATTTTCTTCTCTCCTTCCTCCTCTATTACTCTATCCTCTATAGTGTTCCCCAAAGGTCTCAACTTATTCCCCCTTATACCATTTATCAACTTCCTCAAACTTTCTTTCTAACCCCGCTTAAGTTGTTCCCACTATTCCTTCCTTAGCCCCTACCTCGTCCTCCTCTCAAGCCATATCTTTCCCCTCTCATAGGAGCTTATTGGAATACCCCAATAGAGTGCTCATCCTACTCTTCCCTTTGTTGGGCATTTAACAGAGGAGTATAGGCATCACCATCCCTCATCCTTGGGCTAGGTACTTCAAATCGTTCTTGGCCTCTCCTTTGTGCGACGGTAGAAGATTGTACAAGATGATTTATCAACTCCCTTGTCATATTTTGGAACTCACTTTGCATAGTCCTCATCATAGCTTGTAAGTCTTCATGCAAACCTCTAATATCAATTTGTTCTTCTTGAGGTCTACTAGGGTCACTTGGGCTAGGCCTAGAGATCTTTTGATCATGGGCCATGGTGATGGAATATATTTACTTACTTATACTTGCCAAAATAAAAGAGATTAGAAAGAAAAATAGATCCTCACTTCACTTCTTTACGTGTTGGCTCTTAAGGTTGATCACTCCACGCTCGTGTTTGCTCTCTTAGGCTCACCCTCTTGCCTTTTGCTCAATACTCAAGCCTTCTTGTTCAATCCCAGCTCTCCCCAATGGCTAAAGTTTTAGTCCAACTTAGTGAATCACACAAATCAAAAGAATTTTCCAATTAAGGGGTTTTAGGAGAATTTCAACAAATATTTGTTGGGTAGCTCAAACAAATAAGTTTTAATCAAGAATTTTAAGAAATGTGGACTCAATCAACATAAGAACAAACACTAGATGCACAAGAAACACTTTTAAGCAAGAAACGAACAAGAATTAGCTAGAACAAAGAAACAAGAACAACTAGAATTAGAATTATGAAGAATAAGATGATCACAAGTGTGCACTAAATAAGTTGAGTTCAATAAGCATGGAATTCAACAATAGAGTGATATATTAAGTCCCAATATCCCAAAGAATAAGAATCAAGAATCAAAGTTCTCAACTATAGTCAAAAGTATTCTCATGGAACATTTGTCAAACACCTTGGCTGCAATCCCGTCACTTGAGAACAACCAACATTTTCACTCATATTCAAGCCAAATTTCACCACAAACACAAGAAAAATTTGTTCCCAGGGATTATATTAACATCAAGGAGCAATTTTTCAAGAGAAAAATCAAGAAATAGCAAAAAATTCATGACCTTTTTGAAGCATGTTTTTGAGTTTCGGGATTTTCCCTATTTCCTTTTTCTTCAACTTTGTAAGGCTCCTTTTCTTGCTTTCAAATAATAGAGAAAATAGAATAGAGAAAATAGGCACTCAAATAATAGAATTCAAACAAACCTTAGAAGAACAAAGAAATTAAGACCCATTCAAAGAAATCACATTGGATTATCCAAAAGATTTTATAGACTCATTCATAAGAAGGACTAACCCTTAAGCATGGTCTTGAACAAGATGAACAAGGAGGCTAAGGCCTCTCAATATTCTCTTTCAAATTTAAATTAAAGTGTGTGAATTGTATTGTCAAATCACTAAAGGTGCTATTTATACTACCTTAACCGTAGCTAAGTAATCCCTGAGGTTCTATTATAGTTTTGGGTTATAATAAGTCTTTACAAACAATTAAAATTGGAGAAAATCGGAGAAAATATAAAAAACGCGACGGCTACCCAGGATTGAGCCAGCGCCGGTTTGGGCACCATAGCCGGCGCTGGTTGTGATCTGTCTTCGGGCGGTTGAATAACAGAATAAAGCCGTTATTGGGTAGAATGGAGCCGGTGCCAGTTCTGTTGCTTGGGGTAGCACCGGCCGTCCTCTAGAGGCCTCTTTTTTAGTCGAGTTTCGTCTGTCTTTGTTGCCGGCTTGAGTTCTTGCATGGTCACGCCTCTCCCTCCTTGATCTTGACCTCCATGATGAAGCGGAGTCTCATCAAAAATAGACTCCACATTTGAGAAGTTTGAGGAGATGATCCGTAATATGGAAAGACAAATCTAATTTTTGACTCACATGGTGTTAAAATCTCAAGAACTAACACACATAAACAAAGAGGAAACAACTGTTGTCATATTATGGAGTGGAAAGGAGTTGCCAGACATGGCAGACTGCAATCGATGCCGGCTGGAGGAAGAGAACTGGCGCCGGTCGTCCTGTGCACCCGAGCGCAAAACGTCTAACATGCAACTGGCACCGGCTAAACCAGCTGAACCAGCGCCAGCTGCACCCTATCCTTTTTCTGAAAATCCCACTAGAAATTTCACTTTTCAACCCCAAATTCCTTATCCTACCCGTATACACAAAGCTCGAAAAGATGCCCAATTTGACAAATTCCTTGAGATCTTCAAACAATTGCACATAAACATCCTACTCAATGAAGCCTTAATGCACATGCCCAAATATGCCAAATTTCTCAAAAGCATGCTCGTAAACAAAAGATATTAGAAGAATTGTCCACGTGGTACTAAATAAAGAATGTTTAGTCATACTGCAGGACAAACAGAATTTGCCACATAAAGAGAATGATCCAGGGAGTTTCTCTATCCTATGTTTAATTGGCACTTTTAATTTTTGTAATGCATTAGCTGACTTAGGTGCTAGCATTAATTTATTGCCATATAAAATATTTAAAAAGCTAGGCCTAGGAGAACCCCAACCCACTAGGATGAGTATTCAACTTGCAGATAGATCTATCAAATATCCTAGGGATATAATAGAAGATGTGTTTGTAAAAGTTGACAAATTCATATTTCCAGCGAATTTTGTTATTCTTGACATGGATGAAGATTTCAAAGTCCCGTTAATCTTAGGTAGACCCTTTCTAGCTACAACAAAAGCGTTAATTGATGTCCATGGGGGAAGGTTGACACTTAGAGTTAGGGATGAGGAAGTAGTCATTCACATCCATAAAAGCATGCAACACCCTTTATCTTCTGATGATTCTTGTTTGAGAGTTGATATTCTTGACAAACTTATTTTGGAGTTTATGCAGGAATCATTTGAGGAGGAGTTGGTGGAAACGTCAGTAGCATATTTGGAGGACTCTAATGATGAGGATGGGATGAAGAGTTTTGAAAAAATTGAGAAAATCAGTTTGGGGAAAATGATATCATCCATAAAGGATTCTCCAGAATTGGAGCTAAAAGACCTACCCGAGCACTTGGAATATGTGTTCTTGGCTGAAGGACATAAATTGCCTGTGATCATTGCCAAATATCTCACTAAAGGACAAAAGACCAAATTGGTAAGTGTGTTGGGAAAATATAAAGGGGTAATAGCATGGAAAATCACCGATATAAAGGGAATTAGTCCATTCTTTTACACTCATAAGATTTTAATGGAAGAAGGTGCAAAACACGTAGTGCAACCTCAACGTAGGTTGAACCCACATATGAGTGAAGTGGTAAAAGGTGAGGTGATTAAGCTTCTAGATTCAGGCATCATTTATCCTATTTCTGATAGTATTTGGATGAGTCCTACTCAAGTGGTACCAAAGAAGGGAGGAATGACGGTAAGCCCCAATGATAAAAATAAGCTAGTTCCTATGAGATTGGTCATGGATTGGAGGTTTGGCGTTGATTATAGGATGCTAAACAAAGCCACTAGGAAAAACCACTTCCTTTCCTTTTCATTGACCAAATGTTGGAAAGGTTAGCCGGACATGAATATTGTTATTTCTTGAATGGATTTTCTGGCTACCTACAAATTCCCATAGCTCTTGAGGACCAAGAGAAAACCACTTTCACATGTCCATATGGTACTTTTGCATGTCGTCGAATGTTGTTTGGTCTTTGCAATGGTCTCGGAACATTCCAAAGGTGCATGGCAGCTATATTTGAAGGGCTCGTAGGGGACATCATGGAGGTATTTATGGATGATTTCTCAGTTTTTGGTGATTCGTTTGACTTATATTTATCTAATCTTGAAAAGGTACTAGTAAGATGTGATGAGACTAACCTCATGCTTAATTGGGAAAAATGCCACTTTATGGTGCAAGAAGGTATTGTGTTAGGGTATAAAATTTCAAGGAAGGGTATAGAAGTGGATAGAGCGAAAATCGAAGCAATTGAGAAGCTGCCTTCTCCTACGTCTGTAAAAGTTATAAGGAGCTTTCTTGGTCATATAGGTTTTTGCTGGAAATTCATTTTAGATTCCTCAAAAATTTCCAAATCTTTTACCTCTTTACTTGAAAAGGATGTTGTGTTTAATTTTGATGAAAAATACCTCAATGCTTTCACCATGCTTAAGAAGAAATTGATTAACTCACCCATTTTGATTGTACCTGATACAAGTGATTTTGTAGTTGGTGCAGTCATTGAAAAAAAATGAGGAATAAGCATTTCCAACCCATATACTATGCAAGCAAGACTTTAACGGATGCGCAAGAAAACTGCACAACAACGAAAAAAGAATTGCTTGCCATAGTGTTTTCTTTCGATAAATTCCATTCTTATCTTATTTTATCCAAATTCATTGTTTATACGGATCACTCTACCCTAAAGTACCTACTAATCAAACATGATTCCAAACCAAGATTGATGGGTATTATTATTTCAAGAATTTGATTTGGAAAGTAGGGACAAAAAGGGTGCAAAAAACTTGGCTGCGAATCACTTGTCAAGAATGGATAATCATAATTTGGAATCATTGGTAGAGGAGGACATCAATGACATATTTCTAGATGAATAACTCTTGCTTATAGAAGGTGAGATTGCAAACACCCATTAGTTCGCAGACTTTGCTAATTACTTGGTTGCAGGAATTATCCCAAAAGCTTTTACAATGCAATAAAAGAAGAAATTCCTCTCCGAAGTAAGGCATTACTTTTGGAAAGACCCTTATCTATTTAAGTGTTGTGCGGACTAAATCATTCGAAGATTTGTGAACTCTAAGGAAGGAGAGGATATTCTTAGACATTGTCATGAAGGACTTGCTAGAGGCCATTAACAAGCCAACAACACTGCACGAAAGGTGCTTAAGTCTGGACTCTATTGGCCCACATTGTTCAAAGATGCCCATAGGTTTGTTCAAAGTTATGTTAAGTGTCAACGCATAGGTAACATATCTAAATCTAATGAGATGCCATTACAAAATTTTCAAGCTTGTGAAATATTTGATTGTTTGAGAATAGACTTCATGGGACCTTTTTCTAGTTCTTTGAGGAATAAATACAATTTGGTAGCAGTGGTTTACGTTTCTAAATGGGTAGAGGCATAAGTTTTACCAACTAATGATGCAAGGGTTATGGTCAAATTTTTGAAAAAACTTTTCACCCATTTTGGTATGCCTAAGGTGCTCATTAGTGATAAGGAGACTCACTTTTGTAATACTCAAATGGAAAAAGTACTCAAACATCTAGGGGTAAACCATAGATTTACCACTCCCTATCATCCCGAAACAAGTGGACAGGTTGAAGTGGTTAATAGGGAAATCAAAAGAATTTTGGAAAAAATTATTAACCCTACTAGGAAGGATTGGATTTTAAAATTAGATGACACTCTTTGGGCATACCGGACAACTTTTAAGACTCTAATTGGCACAACTCCTTTTCGGTTAGTTTATGGAAAAGTATGTCATTTACTTGTTAAGATTGGGCATAAAGCTTATTGGGCTATAAAACTTGTTAACCTTGATATTGAGTCAGCTAGAAAGTTAAGGTTGCTCCAACTCACAACCTTAGAGGAGTTGTGCAAGGGTGTTTATGATACTTCACCGCAGTATAAATAGAAAGTCAAAAAATGGCAAGATAAGCATATCACTCGACAACACGAATTTGAGAAAGGTGATCAAGTATTGGTATTCAATTCTCGCTTATGACTCTTTCCAACTAAGTTGAAATTAAGGTGGTCAGAACAATACACGGTAAGTCAAATATTTCCCTTTGGAACCCTTGAAATCACTCACCCCACGGGGCGCACTTTCAAAGTCAATGGCAATCGAGTTAAACGCTATGTTGGTGAAGTTCTTTGCAACACGGATCAAGTGGATATGCTCTTAGACACTACAGCATAAACCTTCTTGGGTTATCTTGACTTCTTTCTTTCATACTATATGTATTTCCTTTACCTTTTTTTTATTTTTGTTTTCTAGTTTTTATGCTTTGGTGTGTTTCTTTTGCATTTTTTCTTTTTAGGTAGTTTGACAATGCTCCTTTCTACTGGATCTCAACTCTTGTATAGGAGAATGCCCACAGTAATGGAAGTATTTTCTTTCTTATCTTTTCCCCTATATTTTTAGTCTCGTGGCATTATTTCCTTGCTCTATTTATTTGGCCATTGAGGACTCTTGGGAATATGCCCTCTTAGACTAGGTTTCTGATGTAAATATCGAATGTTTTAATAAAAGAATTTATTTTTAGAAATCGTTTGTGAATTTACTTTTTGTTTGTGCACAATTTCATTTGGAAAAGACCCATTGTGTTTAAATAAGTGATCCATGTGAATGGTGGTATTTCACAGTAAGGTATAGATCAAGGGTTGTTAACATATAAACATTTGTTCTTAACCAATTGATGAAAATGAGAATCTCATCATATTTAGGTTATTATATTATGAATTCCAAATGGGGAATGGCTTACCTTTAGCCAGTGAGTAGTCCACTCACTTCATGACATAAGCATATTTCGAATATGTAGAATATGGCCTGTAGTAGTGGTTTCTTAAAGTACTATTTGGTAAAAACCTAGACTACAACTGCTACAGCGTGGACTAGTACTCTACGACATAAGTATGAGTTAGTGGTCTGACGAAACTGGAAGCATGTACTTTGATATATTTTAGTTGAGGTTTTATCGTAGAACTAATATACTTGCATATTGGGTATGTGTGACTAGTTAGTTAAGACAAACTTGTACAAGATAGTTTCTATACTATATCGCCCCTTGTGGTTGTCTGAATGATTTAAATGTCCAGGGCTCTGGGAAATATGACTTGGATGTTTGCTTTAGGGTAGCTCCTTTGGAAAGCGGAAACACTCCAGGAAGTCGTGGATTATTGGACTAGAAGCCTAAGGATGGTAGATGTTTTTTAGAGGGGTGTTAGTATACTTCTTCCTCTCTAAATGCACGATGATGTATAGAGGGGTATTTTAGTTATTTCACCTGTAGGTCGGAGACTTTGCTAACGCAACATTGTCCTTGGGGTCGATATTTCCTTATGGTGATATTAGAAAATATTTAAAATGCAAAATACAGCTATTTATATAATAGGGGTATTTTGATCATTTTAGTAGCCAAGACGATGCGTCTTTTTGGTTCTCGGAATAGCCCGTAAGTCCTAATTATTTTGGATTGAGGAATTGATCTCGGTTAAAGAGGATTTTATTTTATTCAGGAAGTCTAATTTATTATTGGATTGGAATAAAAATAAATTGAGAGAAATTTATTATATGGTTTAATTGGTTAATTAATTATTCAGAGCCAAGATCCAGTTTGAA
This sequence comes from Voacanga thouarsii, assembly GCA_026120185.1. Classification (NCBI taxonomy): domain Eukaryota; kingdom Viridiplantae; phylum Streptophyta; class Magnoliopsida; order Gentianales; family Apocynaceae; genus Voacanga; species Voacanga thouarsii. The sequence continues at coordinate 3,453,911 of JANUWF010001117.1, forward strand.
TAATTAGAAAATTAACCTGGGTTTAAACTAGAGGTAAAATAATTAATGGTTAATTATTTATTGGGTTATTTATATAAGCCGAAGAAATAAATAATTAATGTTTAATTATTTTTTGTTCATTTGGGCTCATTAATTATTTATTGGGTTATTTCTACAAGCCCAGGAAATAAATAATTAATGTTTATTATTTTGGGTTTTTTTGGTCCAAGAAAAATAATAAATATTATTTTGGCCCAATAGCTTAGACCATAGGGTTTTTTCCAGATACGGTTCAGAAGAGTTTAGGATTAAGCCAAGCTTACTCTGTTGATAACATCCGGATGTTTGAAATATCATATCCTGGGGATATTGTTATCAGATATCAGAAACCTAGTTTTTTGACTTAAGGACTCATGCCTCTCTGTGAAAAAAATTGATTTTTTTCCCCCAAGCTCTCTCTCTTTCTCTTTCTCTCTCGTGACCTCTTTTTCTCTTGTTCTTGGTTTTTTGCAAATCAATAGCAAGATAATCAAGAACGTTGAGACTTCTTCTCTTCGCATTTGTTTCACCAACAAGGATTAAGGCAGTGGAATATTTTGAAATCTGGAAAGCTTGACGTTCATGCAAACAAGACAAAGTAGGAGGTTAGGGGGATTTCAACCGGAAGCTTCATCGAGCGGGGTAGAAAGAGCAGTCCTTGTGGTTCAATCCATTCTTCCACAGCCTAAGAAGTTTAAGGCACGCAGATGTATGGTTTAAATGCTTCCATGCTGCTATTGTTCTTCGGGTTTTTTTTTCTCTGTTTTTTTTTTCCTTCTCTAGAAGCATGTTCCTCTGTTTTTTTTCAAACGTACAAGGACAATGTCTAGTTTAAGTGTAGGGGAGTGGTTAGAATGAGAATTCTTTTATGCTTCATTCTTCTTGAAATTCTTCTTTGACCCTTGTTGAGCAAAAATTTTCTAAATTTTTTCTAATTGTTTGTGAGCTTTCAAGATGTATTTTTAATGCATGTCTTTGTGCTAGATCATAGAGCATACGTTCTATATCATTTGTGGCTAATGCATGACTTTTTGCACGTACTTGAACTAAGTAGTTTTTGATCAAATGCTTTACATTGTTCTTAAACTTATTTTTATGCTAAAATTCATTGAGTATTCTAGAACTTACTTGAATACCTCTTGAGGCGAAATAAGAAAGACATTCATGATTTAATTTAGGGATGACGGTAATAGGCATTTTTTAGATAGTTTGAGCTTTTCAAGCCTACCTATTTTATATTATCCCTAGTGCCTATTTTGAGTCTAAATTGTTAATTTCTTTCTTAAAACCCGTTATCATACTTTGTCCATTACTTCTTTCTGAGAGTTTGATAATTCTTCCAAATCTTTGATTGCTCTTGATGGATGAAAGTACAAGTAGACGAATTGTGAGGAAAAATACTTGTGTAAAGGTCATGACTTGTTACTTTCAGTCATGCATCATGTGTTGAGATGGAAGTGTGAAAGGAGAAAAGAAAAAGAGGAAGAAAAAGAAAGAGTGAACCAAAAAGCTGCTAGAAAAAGTTAAAAAAATAAACTGAAAAGCAAACAAAAACAGCATTTGAAAAAGAAAAGTTGAGAGAAAAAGAAACGAAAGAGCACAGGAAGAAAGATGGAATGAAAAATTGCTGAAATTTTTGATGATCTTGTGCAATATGAATGATGAGTTAAGAATAATTGAGGAAAAGAATGCAAGATTCACTTGAACTGTTATGATTGCCATACAAGGTTATGGGTTTTAATAGATTTTGGAATAGGAGAGCAAAAAGAGTTTGGAATCTATTGGTGCATTTTGTTTATCCTTTTCTTGCAAACTCTCATCTTCTTTGATATTTGATTCTCCTATATCCTTCATTTGACAAGCTACATTACAAACCCTTTAACCTTACATTACAAGCTTAAAAGTCCTACTTAACCTAAGTAGAATCATGATATGTCTCGGATTAGTGGAGAGAGTGTATGAAAAGTAAGCTTATGGAATGCATATTTCTTTTGAACTAAATTCTTTCCAATGGTTTGAGAATGATAAGTATTAGGATAGTTCTACTAGTCATTCTTCACTTATACAAGTCTTGCATTTGTCATGAAAGGTCTATGGCATATGTTTTGTTGTCTTGAATAAAGAAAGCATTGGGGATATTGTTTTGAAATTGATTGAGTGATTTTTTTAAAAAACTTGTGTTTTTCTTACTTGTCTTTGATACTTTACTTGAGGACAAGCGAAGAGCTAAATGTGGGGGAATGTGATAGGGCCTAAATTAGTCATATATTTTCTAGTTATTTGAGGCTATTTTGTGATACATTTTGTTCAATAACTGGTCATATTCCTTCATATTTGAGATTTTATCCTTGGAAAGGTATTGTATGCATTATTTCAGATTTTAGGGATAAAATAAGACAAAAATATCGTAAAACAGAATAGAGGTAGCGCCAGCCAGAATAGGGGAACCGGAGCTGGCCACGTGCTACTGGTACGCACTTTGAGATGACAAAAAATCGGTAAAACAAAGCAGAATAGAACTGAATTAGCGTCGACTGGGAGTCTAGAGACGGTGCCAGCTGCACTCTGGAAGGGTTGGCACGAACATCAAGAAAAATCGACCAATAAATAATGGAATAGAACATAACCGGCGTTGGCTGTGCCCTAGTGTTGAGGCGGTGCCTCAATTTTCGAACACATTTTTTGATAATTTGTAGAGTTTTAGAATTTTCCTACTTCTAGTCGGCTAAAAACCCTAGATGAATGATTTTAGACACTTCTAAAGCCTATAAATAGAGGGAAAACACAAGGAAAATGAGAGAATTCGCAGATCAAAACATCAAAGCACTCAAATTAAAGGAGGAATTCTTCAGTTCAAGAAGGATTGTACATGAAGGTCTACGAAGGAAGAAGAAGGAGGCTTGTCTATGAGTACTTTCTTTTAACTTTGTTTTCTTTTTTTTTTGAACAATGATGTATTAATTGTTTTATTGTAATTTGACATTGTTTTAGGTATTCATGATTTTTAGAGTTACTTTGATCGTTTGATTAATTGATTATTATTCTTGGTATTTAATTACTTGTGCTCATTACAAGATTAGTTGGTTGTTTCTTTCCATTAACTTGCTTGGAAAAGGGGTTGATGGTGGTCTCAATTCATTAATTTCATATTTGTTGTCTCTTAACTTACTTGGAAAAGGGGTTAGTTGCTAAGAACTAAGTAATTAAAAGTTATTTGATATCTGCCAGGATATGGATTCATTGGTTAATTTCATGTTTTAAGTTTGCCAGGATATGAAAATTTAATTGAGGATTGTGTTTAATGCATATTTTGGGTAAATTAGTTGAGACAGGATATGTGATGTTAATTTGTCTCGAAGATAGTGATTTCATGGATTGGAAAAGAAGTGAATCTATGTTAATCCTTCATGATGTCAAGAGAATAATGAGTTATGATAATGGTTAGGTACTTTGAGATCATGTTTGTTAAAATAATGGTTTAAGTTACATAATTCTCCATCCTTGACATGTATATATTCTTTTATTTTCTTTTATTTTCCTTTTTGTTCTTTTTCACGTTTTTGAGTCGGTTAAACAATGAAAGAAAAGTGATTAATGCATACTTGTTCCAGGAAGATCGACACTCATTTGAAACCCTATACTATGCTTAATGATGTGTATACTTGCTCATATGTATAATTTGGGGTTAACGTTTTACTTTAACTAGATTAGAAATATACTTATTTTTATATGATTTTTATATCCAAATTCAAACACATCACTTATACCAAGTTCCTGAGATTGAACGAACCAAGGAGTTGAAGGACCAAATTTACAATGAATTTTTGGGAGAAGATAGTCGTGGATATATACGTTGTGTGGACAAATCTTCACGCATCAAAACTCGTAATCGAAGCCAACAAGCATCTATTACTATGTTTAACATTACAGATGTTCAGTACCAGCAAAATGTACAAAACGTAAGAGAAGACCTACGAGAGGAGGCAGAAGCTGAAGCTCGACTTGAGGTAAACGAAGCACTCAAGTCTTTAATGAGTAACATCTAGCATAAGTTGATCAATCGACAAGAGTAAGATGGAATCTTGATCTACACATATTCAGAAAAATTAATTGTAAAGGCATTAATTAATATTTTACAGTTTTTTAAAATATATTTCTAATACAATTTGACAGCTTGGAGTTGCATCTAGCGGACATGAAATGAACAATTCTGATTCTACTATCAGTTATAATAGTCAAGCTGATAGTGAATTTCTCGTCAACCTAGGAGTGCTTGATACAGGTAATTAATGATTTTTGCAAACTTGGTGTTACATGTGAAGCTTATATATCAATACATATATACTTTACTTTTCAATTGCTATATCATTTTTTCTAAAGTGGATATGTTCTAATAAATTGTGGGACTAGTCAGTGGGTTCTCATGTGACCTAGTAGCTTAAAAGCATAAGCAAATTTCGCTTGCAAATAATGACATGTATAGTATTTGAAGTAAAAAATAATTTTGTAAATTTTGAAATTATTTTGAACTATTTTTTGATCTGCTAAGTTGAACTTGATTTCTATTTCTTCTTACAGGACATGAAACATAAAATAAGAACATGATTAGCATAACTGTAACCCCATAATTGCAAAGATATACCAGGGTGTTGGTGTTGACATGGGCGCAGCTCCTAAGATTGAGGAGTTTGACTAAGTTTTTGTTGTTCACTTCTTTGGGTTTTCTTAATTTATTCTTAGCAAGAACAATTGTGGTTTTAATTTTTAAAAGTGGACTTATTTTATCTTTAGATTATTAGACTTTGGAACTATATACTTTATCCAAAGCCATATTTTGGATTTCTATTTATAAGGAGTTGGTTGCTACTGATGTTTAAATACAATTATAAACTGGGGACTCTTGCGTTGAGTATAATGTTTATGGAATACAATATTGGCCTTTTCTATTACTTTAAGCTTCTTTATTATTATGAGGGTACTGGTAGTTTTTCAACACAAGATAGTTCAATGTTTTGCTTCTTTTTTGTTTCCCATGGGTATTATAGACTAGGGATGCTTGCTTCTTTTCAGCGGAGGATAGTTCATTATGTCATTCCATTTAAATCATGGAGTTTCCCTAGTTTGATTTTGGCATTTTAATAGACATTTTTGCATCAAATCCTGCACAAGACAGGATACCTTAAAACTTGCCTAAGAGAATCCTTAATTCTGGAAACCTAAGTGATGGTATTTGGAGAAATAGTTAGGTTTCCATTTGTTGGGATGGAATGTACAACTGGATTCTCAGATACGGTGCACGAAGTTCTATGAGCCTTTGGGAGGATGGAAACCTAAATGAGATAAAGCTTTGGGAATTTTTAGTATATAATTTTTCTCAAACCATAGAGTTTCCCTAGTTTTATTTTGGCTTGGTGTATTCTAGAACAATAGATGTTCAGGAACTAATGTGAAAGTGGATGAATGCTACTAATTCCCTATTTCCATTGTTCTTTGTAGCTGGTGCTGTTAGGTGACTCTGGTATTGGAAAAAGCTACATCGTTCTTCATTTTGTCTGTGGCCAATTTGATCTAACATCCAAGGTGAATTACATATGTACCAATTGAATATCATTTCTTCTCTTCTATATTCAATTTCCTCAGCCTTCAGCCTGTTTTGATATTATAGTTCTACACGTATCTCTTGTCTGTATTTTCTTGGCCTTGCTTGAACTTGAGGTTACTAATAGTTGTTATTCATGACTATGTTTTAGTACCTATTGGAGCTTCATTCTTGTCTCAAACAATAGCCTTGTAGGATTCTACGATGGTTAAGTTTAAAATATGGGACACTACTGGTCAAGAGAGGTTTGTCCAGTTTCATTGGTCTTGAAGCTCTTTCTTTGCTATTGATTTTATATGTATATTTATTGTACCCATACTCTTTTGTTTTATGAATATCAATTAGAATTAAATGTTACTTTTGTTCTCCATTACATAGGTATGCAGCACTGGCGCCACTATATTACTGTGGTGCTGCTGTTGCAATTGTGGTGTATAATATCACTAGTCCTGACTCATTTGCCAAAGCTCAGTATTGGGTCAAGGTATACTCGTGAAATTCCACTTCTTTGATGGCATTTTAGCTTGAGCTATATTCCCAATGTGCTGCAATTGTAGTATGTGTATTATATCCTCATTTGTCATTCAATTTATATTTTTAGACTTGAAGACTAGGTTGCCATGAATATATTGCTTTACCTTTCCACTCCTTGTGATTATATTGGTCTACTTTTTTATCCCCCCTTGCTCAACTGCATGTACAAAGATTAACAAGATTTAGGTTGCTTAAGATTTAGTTGCAACAATATGTTCTCTTTTTGAACCAATGAGCATAGAAATGACAGTCATTCTAAATATAGCTACATGTGCAAATCTGCCCTATGTAATCTTTGATGAGATTATTTTTAGAAGATCTCTTTTTCTGGTTGTTGGACTATGTACAAGTGTTAAGGATTATACTTTGCAATCTTAATTGTGCCTTCAAGCAAAAATTTTATTTTAGATTGTGTTTCATCCTTAGATAGTTGAAGCTATTGCTTAAGAATGGGCAATTCATCAAGACTATATTTTGGCTGAAAACATGTAGATATCATTGTTATTAGTTTCTTCTCATGTTAAAGGGTTTTCTTTCTACTCTTTTGAGTTAAAATAATTTGGTGACTCTTAGCTACATATATCCTGAATTCTTGTCAGTGGGCAACTTATTTATGCTTTTGTTGATATAATATGCTGCATTGGTGAATTGGTGCAATCTGTTGAAGTTTGGAAAGACATAGTTTTTCATTGGGTAGTTAATGATGATGTACTATAATTGCCACTCGTGAATATACAATTCTCCATTTTGAATATATAGAAGAGATTCTCTAGAGGAAAACTCAACTTCTTTTCACTTGGTAAGGAAAATGCTATTTTTTCTATGGCTGTTGTTTTATATTCAGCGGATTAGCAGCTAAATTATATAATCAGTGAAACACTCACTGCTTAGGCATATTTTATTCAACTATTTTGGTAATTGTACCCTTTGTTCCAGTAGCAGGATGTCTATTCTTTTTAAAATTGATGTTCAACATATAGCCTGCTTCTCTTAAACATGCTATTCAGTGAACGTTTCTATATTCCTATATCTCATTGTTTTATACCTTTGCTTATCTCTATTCTGATTGAATTTCAAGCTGATCCATGATTTATTTGGAATAGAAATATAATGGAAGAGCTTATTGAGAATAAGGTTAGAGTTTTATCAAATTGAAAATGACAAAAAATGTTATGTCCAGAAACCATATTTCTTTAACACTTGTAACTGCTTCTTACTGTTTTCTTAGAAGTGAATGCACAAGAAGTTTAGTTAAAATAATATCTGTATGTAGTCTAATTAAATGGTGTTTCAAACTAGTCTGATGTACTCATCTCTTCTTACAGTTTGACGGTTTCATCATTCCACTGTTATAAGAAAATATCCTAAACCTTTGTTATCTCTCACCTCTTATAGGTCGCACTTTGATGAGAGGAGGAAAGAACGAAAAAGATCGTGTTGTGTTTAAAATAGGGTTTGATTTTTTAGGGTCATATGATGGAGGGAAAAGTTATAGGTGTACAACATCACTTATTTTCAAGATTTGGATTTTTTTTTATTGTTGTATTTAATGACATTTAAAAATTTTAGAAATTTACTGCACAATCAGAATCTAATGGTGCAAGCTGAATTGGTAAATTGGAAACTCAATCAACACAAAGATGGAAACTTAGTTTTGTTGAACACACAAACGTTGAACTCAATCATATGGTGTCGCGCTTTGGTTTGTTTTGTTGAATCTAAGGTATGCTGGTATTCCAGCAGGCATATAGGTTTGTTTTGTTTGGTTTACTTTGGTTTGGCGTAGCCTAAGATAGCAGTGTCGAAGCGGTTCCCTACTTGTATTTGGTAAGGCGAGACCGAGATAGAGAGAGGGCTGCCCTTTTGTTGTCTGGAAGAGATAAAAGCACTCATATGAATGGATTTCCTTTCTTTCCCTGGCTTGTTTGCTTCTTCGTTCGGCATGCCACTCAAAAACATAGAGCCGTTGTTCCTTTATTCATATGGTGTCGCGCTTTGTTTTCTTTTGTTGAACTCAATCATAAAAAAGATGGAAAATTAATGATGCAAGCTGAATCTAATGATGTTGTACAAAAGTTGAACATACATTAATTAGTATGCCTAAATTGTGATGACCTGCACACAAGTCTAATCTGCTTCCAACAAATAATGGAGACTTAGCGGCCAAGCAGATTTACAACATTTACAAATTCCAGTAGCAGAATAAATTTAATCCTGCAAATCTTATGCAAAACAAGGCATAAATCCTGTGCAGAAATCCTCGAAATAGGATAGAAAGCAGAATAAAAATTCACTCAGTAAAGGAACCATCCTTTTTCCCTGTATTTATGTTAAAAATTTGTTGCAAAGGAAGAACAAGGCTTTGTATAAACTACTACTTCCAAAGCCTAATAATATAAACACAAAATAAATCCACTTTGACAAATTAAAACCATAATTGTTCCTTCACAATCAAAGTCCTCAATCAAATGGAGCTTGTGTAAACTGCCACCGATAGGAGCAACACCATCAGTATCCATGGCACCATCCATGTCACCACTAGCACCCTTGTAAAGCTTTGCAATTATGGGGTTGAAATTATCTAACACCATCCATGTCATTTTATATTTCATGTCCTGCAAGAAGAAATAGAAATCCAGTTCAACTTACCAACTCAAAAAATGTCCAAAAGTACTTCTTAATTACAAAATAGTCTTTTACTTCAAATGCTATAGATGTTATTATTTACAACTCAAATTTGATTGTGCTTTTAAGGTAGGTAAATTGAGCCTAGAAAGGAGTTGCATCTTTCTCCCATACACTCCATTATCTAACTTGCATGTAGAAGAAGGTGAATGGGGAAAATTCAGTAAAATGAGAACAAATATGAAAAAGAAGAGGTTTAGAAAAGGACCAGGGTCATACTATACTTGAGATTGAATCCACAAATTTGGAGCAAATGATGAGTCTAGTTCACAGAAAAATGATATCTACTGCATGTTGGACAATTTTCAATAGTCAATCAAGGTATTCTCTCTCTCTTGCTCTTAAGTTTAATTTTTTTTGTTTTTTTTTCTGTATTTGTTTGAATCTTTTCTTCTCTATTGAAATTGTTTTGAATGAAACGATTTGTTTGAATGGCTGTGTAACGAATGAAAGAATCCCTTAATGATTTGATGTCACTAGCCCTTGTGAAACGAATGAAACAATCTCGCTAAGCTCTAAAACGAAAGAACCTAGCTAGGATTTGATCTCACTAGGCTTGTGAAATGAATAAATGCATGACATAATTCATGTAGGAATGGTGATCTTGAGGGACGGGAAAACAGAGGAAGCATGCTTGAACCGAAAAAAAACAGAGAGAAAAAAACGCAAGCCTTAGAGGCCACACGGAAGCATGAAGATCATACCTTTGCGCTCCTTAAGCTTACTAGGTTGAGTAGGAGTGGATTGAACGACAGGAATCGCTTTGCTTTGCCCACTTGAAGAAGCTTCCGGTTAAAAACTCGCTAGCCTCCTACTTCGCTTGGTTTGCATGAACGCCAAGCTTTTCAGCTCTCGGAATATACCACAGCCCAACCTCTAATTGATGAATACAACAGTGAAGAGGAATGGTCTTGAATCTCCTTGGTTCTCTTGCTATTGATTAGCAAAGAAACAAGAAGAACAACAGAGGATAGGTAACGTGAGAGAGAGAGAGAGCTAGACGTGAGAGCTTATTTTTGGTTAGGAGATCAGGGTTTTTTTTTTTTTCCAGAGACTTGTTTATTGGTTAGCTAAAACTAGGTCTCTTATTATCAGATAAACATATTCCCGGGATATCATATTTCAAACACCCGGATGTTATCCTGAGAATAAGTTTGGCTTAACCCTAAACTTTTCTTAACCGTATCTGGAAAAAATCCCTAAGGTTCAAGCTATTGGGCCGGAAAAATATTTATTATTTCTCTTGGACCCAAAAGGCCCAAAACAATAAACATTATTTATTTATTTCCTGGGCTTATATAAATAACCCAATAAATAATTAATGAACCCAAATGAACCAAAATAATTAATCTTTAATTATTTATTTCTTAGGCCTATATAAATAACCCAATAAATAATTAAACATTAATTACTTCCCCTAGTTTAAGCCCAGGTTAATTTCCTAATTATTCATACTGGTCTAGGCCCTGAATAATTAATTAACCAATTAAACTAGATAATTAATTTCTCTCAACTCCTATTTTATTTTATTTATTTATTTTATTTCAATCTAATAATAAATTAGACATCCTGAATAAAATCAAATCAAATAAAATCCTCTTGAACTGAGACCAATTCCTCAATCCAAAATTAGTTAGGACTTATGGGCTATTTCGAGGACCAAAAAGACATATCGCCTTGGCTGCTAAAATGACCAAAATACCCCTGCTATATAAATAATTGTATTTTTCATTTTAAATATTTTTTAATATCACCATAAGAAAATATTAACCCCAAGGACAATGCTGCATTAGCAAAGTCTCCAACCTATAAGTGAAATGACTAAAATACCCCTCTACACATCGCCGTACATTTAAAGAGGAAGAAGTGTACTAACACCCCTCTAAATGACATCTACCATCCTTAAGCTTCTAGTCCAATAATCCACGACTTCCTGGAGTGTTTCCGCTTTCCAATGGAGCTATCCTAAAGCAAACATCCAAGTCATGTTTCCCAGGGCCCTGGACATTTTAGACCATTCGGACAACTACAAGGGGCGATATAGTGCAGAAACTATCTTGTACAAGTCTGTCTTAACTAACTAGTTATATATACCCAATACACAAGTATATTGGTTCTACTATAGAACCTCAACTATAGCATATCAAAGCATATGCTTCTAGCTTCGTCAGACCACCAACTTATACTCAAGTCGTAGAGTACTAGTCCACGCTATAGCGGTAGTAGTTTAGGTTTCTATCATATAGTACTTTTAGAAACCACTACTACAGGTCCTGTCCTACGTATTCGAAATACGCTTATATCATGAAGTGAGTGGACTACTCACTGGCTAAAGGTAAGCCATTTCCCATTTGGAATTCATAACATAATAACCTAAACATGATGAGATTCCCAGTCTCATCAATAGGTTAAGAACAAATGTTTATGTGTTAAATAACCCATGATCCATACCTTACTGTGAAAGACCACCATTCACATGGACCACTTATTTAAACACAATGGGTCTGTTCCAAACGAAAATTGTGCATAAACAAAAAGTAAATTCACAAACAATTTCTAAAAATAAATTCTTTTATTAAAATATTCGATTTTACATCAGAAACCTAATCTAAGAGGGCATACAGTCCAATAATCTCCCACTTGCACTCTAAGACTAGGTAAGTCCATAGGTGCCCACCCCTTTGGCGTCTAAGTGTCTCTTGAAGACTCTCTCAGCTAAAGACTTGGTGAATGGATCTATTAGATTTTTTTTCTGAGGCAATATGTTCCACCACGACTTCCCGTCTCTGGATGAAATCCCGGATCAGGTGGTATTTCCTCTCGATGTGTTTTCTTTTCTTGTGGTTCCGAGGCTCCTTAGATTGTGATACTGCTCCAGTGTTGTTGCAATGCATCATAATCGGCCTGTCCATATGTGGTACGACTCCAAGTTCTGAAAGGAACTTCCGGAGCCAAACTGCTTCCTTGGACACCTCTGAAGCTGCCACATACTCAGCTTCCATGGTTGAGTCAGCAATACAAGACTGCTTAATACTCCTCCATGAAATTGCTCCTCCAGACAAGGTGAAGACATATCCACTAGTGAATTTTCTCTTATCCTTATCCGCTTGGAAGTCTGAGTCTGTGTATCTTGTTGGAACCTAATCATCAGCCCTGTAAACCAGCATATAATGTCTCATTCCCTTGAGGTACTTGAGAATATGCTTTACAGCTTGCCAATGAACCTCCCCTGGATTTGACTGATATCTGCTAACTAAGCCCACGGCAAAGCAGATATCTAGCCTAGTACACAGCATGGCGTATATGAGACTTCTTACAGCCGAAGCGTAGGGAATCCTACTTATTCTGTCCTTTTCTTCTTGAGACTTAGGACAGTCCTTCGAAGAAAATGACAACCCATGTCTGCAAGGGATTAGAGCTCCCTTGCATGAGTCCATGCTGTACTTGGCCAGCATCTTGTCAATGTATGTTGCTTGGGATAACCCTAACATTCTCTACTTCCTATTTCTAAGAAGCCTAATCCTGAGAATGTAGCTGGCTTCTCCCAAGTCCTTCATACTGAATTGACTAGACAGCCAAACCTTTGTAGATGACAATGTCCCTACATCATTTCCAATGAGTAGAATGTCATCCACATACAGGACAAGAAAGACCACATTAATGCTTTCAAGTTTCCTGTACACGCATGGTTCATCTTCGTTTTGAATAAACTATAAAACTTTATCGTCTCATCAAAACGAATGTTCCATGCTCTCGATGCCTGCTTAAGTCCATAAATGGACTTCTTAAGCTTGCAAACCATATGTTCCTGGCTTTCAGCAATGAAGCCTTCTGATTAGGACATATAGATGTCTTCGCTAAGATGGCCATTTAAAAATGCCGCCTTGATATCCATTTGCCATATCTCGTAGTTATAGTGACATGCGATGGCAAGGAGGATGCGGATGGATTTAAGCATGGCTACCGGGGAAAAGGTTTCCTCATAGTCGATACCTTTTTTCTGAGTATACCCTTTCGCCACAAGCCTAATCTTTGAAGGTTTCCACCTTCCCATCTGCTTCCCTCTTTCTCTTGTACACCCACTTACACCCAATGGGTTTTATCCTTTCAGGTGAAGCTACAAGATCCCAAACCTGATTGAGGTACATAGACTCAATCTCAACTCTCATTGCTTCATGCCAAAGATTTGCATCGGCATCAACAATAGCCTCCTCGTATCTAGTGGGGTCTTGTTCCTGATAGTCAGAGACCAACTCAAAGGCTTTTCTAGTCCATCTATCTGGAACCCTAGACACTCTCCCACTATGACGAGGCTCCACTTGCACAGGCTCTTAAGGTTGTGCCTCTTCTTATTCCACAATCGGGTTAGAAGAAGTTGATTCCGTAGATAACTTCTCCTTAAGTTCCAACCTCGTAGAACCTTTAGTGGAAGTACTTTGATCATCTTCCAAGTATCTAGCATTAGTACTGACTAGTATCTTCTGCTCCTTAGGATGATAAAAGTAACCTCCTTTTATCCCTTTTGGATAGCCAACAAAATAGCATAATTCTGATCTTGGTTCCAACTTGTCTCCCTTGACTAGTACATAAGTTGGACAACCCCAAATCCTGAGATGATTCAGACTTGGCTTACGCCCAGTCCACATCTCATAGGGAGTCCTAGGTACTGACTTGGAAGGCACCAAGTTCAGAATATATGCCGCTGTCTCCAGGGCATATTCCCAAAAGGACACTGGAACAGTAGCATGAGATATCATGCTTCAGACCATTTCCATCAATGTCCTGTTCCTTCTCTCAGCTACTCCGTTCTGCTGGGGTGTTCCCGGCACAGAGAGCTGGGATGCTATCGTATAATGTACCATGTAGTCCTTGAATTCACCTAGGAGGTACTCTCCACCACGATCCGATCGTAAGGTTTTGATTAATTTACCTGTCCGACGCTCCACTTCAGCCTTAAACTCCTTGAACTTGTTAAAAGAGTCAGACTTGCATCTCATCAGGTAAATGTAACCATACCTCGTACAATCATCCGTGAAAGTGATGAAGTACTCAAAACCTCCTCTAGCTGGTGTAGACAACGAACCACACACATCAGTGTGAACAAGACTCAACACCTCATTGGCTCTATCCGCCTTTGGTGAAAATGACCTTTTGGTCATCTTTCCCATCAGGCAGGATTCACACTGAGGCCAACTTTCCAATCTCAATGAGCCCAAAGGCCCATCATGGATTAGCCTCTGAATCCTGGTTGAGTTAATATGACCCAACCTTAGATGCCAAAGGTATGAATCATTGATATTGGTCTTTCTCTTCTTAGTTAAAGGTTCAGACTGAGTGTTATTTGATTGGTTGTTAATAGGGTTTAAAAAGAACAAATTTCCATACATGTGCCCAGTACATAAAATTTCTCCATCTCTACTGATAGAAATACCAGAATGAAAAGATACAAAATATCCTTGATTAATAAGTTTTGTAACTGAAATCATATTCTGACGAAAACCAGGTACATATAAAATATTTTTTAAAACCACTATCTTATTACAATAAAAAATAAGATCCAGCTCTCCCACTGAAAGGGCCCAGACTTGTGCTCCATTACCTACTCGAAGCCCATGTTCGCCCTTCTTGAGTCTTCTTATCTTTCTAAACCCCTGCAAGGAGTACATATATGATCAGTGGCTCCTGAATCAACAATCTAAGTGGAAGTTGATCCTACCATTGATATGGACTCTAGATAGAAAACATTACTTGTGGGTTTTTCTTGGTTTGAAGATCTAAGCACTCATTTTTTCAGTGTCCCTTCTTCTCACATTTGAAGCACTTGCCCTTTGGTTTATCCTTGGGCTGGGTCTTGGGCTGGGCTGCTGCATTCCCCTTCTTCCTCTTGAACTTTCTGGGTTTAGGCCCAGTTCTTGAGGAAGAAGCCTTAGCAATCATGGCCTTTGATTGCGGCTTCATGACCTTCTCCGCCATTTGAAGCTCCTTCATCAATTCAGTCAAACTCATGTTCAGTTTGTTCATGTTATAGTTTAACTTGAATTGAGTGAAGGAGCCCGATAGAGATTCGAGAACCATGTCTACTTGGCTCTCGGGGTCAATGACAGCCCCTAAGATTTCTGCCTCCTCAAAAGCATCAATCATCTTGAGCATATACTTTCGGATTGATGCTCCCTCAGCCATCCTAGTGTTTACTATAGTTCGAAGAGCCTCCTGCCTTGAGGGCCGGCTCTTGTCCGCGAACATAGGAGCCAATAATTGACTGATGTCATATGCAGAAGCTATGTATTCGTGTTTTGACTGGAGCACATTAGACATAGAGGCTAACATATAGCAACGTGCCATTTCGTCAGCCTTCTTCCACGCCTTCTCAGCTACTCGCTCTTCGGCGGTGGAACCTTCCCCAATAACAGGGCAGGTCTCGTAAAGAACATACTTATACTCTTCGGCTATGAGTATTATGTCCAGGTTCTTTTTCCAGTCCACATAGTTTGGATCCGTTAACTTATTCTCCCTGAGAATAACGGCCAATGGACTAAAAGAACCTCCTACCATTTCTAAAAATCGAAAGAAAGAATTTAGTTTGTGAAAACAAAATAAAATTTGTGCACTAAAAATAATTTGGCTCTTAAGAAAACTGACATAGCTTCTTGGGAAGATTAACAGTTTCCTAAGCTAAGTGTATTAAACACCACAAATTAATTTCCCTTCTAGGTAATGATCTAGAGGATAACTCCATCGTGGGATGGCCGTTTCCTCTCATTTCCTATAGACATACCTCGCACTATGACCTCCAACGTGGGTTGACCGATCATAGTACGTGCCCCGGGTTATTAATTACATCCTTCCATTAGATCTAGATCCTTGTGGTATCCCCATCCTATACGGGTTTACTCCCAGGGTGCGCGAGGGGACCCACGATCTCTAATGAGGACCGTGATGGAAGCCGTGGGGCCGTTGGAACCCTTCTTCCACTAAGTCTTTTAAAATAAAGGTTTTCTGAAAAATATCCTTTTGAAATTTCCATTAAGTTTTTCTTAATTCAAAAATAAAATATCTAAGTCCATTAAAATCTCTATGTCAAGGCTTATATCCTTTGGGAGATTTCTCCATGGACTAATTTTATTTAAGTTAAAACTTAATGATTTCAAAAATTTTCCAATTAAAACTTTCTAGAGACTTTGAAGTTTATTTGACAAAACAATTTTTTCTAGTCCAAAACAAAACAAAATGGCTCTCCATTTTAATTTACAAAAATATCTAAATCCAATATATTTTCTATGTCAAGAATTAAATCCTTTGAGAAAATATACAAGGATTAATTTTTGTACAAATTAAAATAACCATTTAATTTTTGAAGAAAAATGTTTTTCTTGTCAAAAAATGTTCCCAAAGACTTTGGTCTTAAAAGGCACACATAGGTACATAAAAAAAATAGCATGCTCGAAAACAGTAAACGTTTTCATGCTTTTCTATTTTTTAAACCTAAGTGCCCAAATAATAGAATTAAACACATTAATTAATTAATGATCTTGTTTAATCCTAAAATCCCTTACTAATATTTTTCATGCAAATATATTCCAAGAATATAAATATTGCAAAAATATTAACTTCGCCTGGTATGGGACCTAAAACGAAAACGAAAAAAAATTAAAAAATTGCAAAAAAAAAGCTAGCGGTCCACTGCACTGGCCGCACCGGATCCGCGCCCGCATGGCCTGCGGTCCACCACGCCGCACCGGATCGCCTTCGCTGCAGCCCGTGGATCAGCCTGCACCCGAAACCTGCGACCCGCTTGCCCTCTGCTACCGACCCGTGCATTGACCTGCGCTTCCACCCGTTTCGCACGTCCGATGCCCCACTGACCCGCACGCCAATTGCAAATACAATTACAATCGGCTTCAATTCATGGAATTGGCTCGGCTTACGCGGCTCACCAGCAACCGGCTCCTCTCATAGAAACGCAGCGGCTTGGCTCCACTGCACGGCTTAAGAATAGTGTTTCTTCTTCGTTTTTTCTCTTCTTCTGCCCGAAAGTTGCAGAGACCATTCTGCTTCATATTTTTGCTCATATCTTTGGCTTCTTTGTATATTTTTACTTACAAAAACTCATCCAAAATAAAAACACAACCGCCTATACCCATTAAAATTGGGTTTACACGATCAAACCTCAAAGCCAAAATTTATTACAGAGATGCCTATTCTTCAACGATGAAGCTCACAGTGATGCTATCCCATACCAAAACAGTGAAGGATCACATGTATAATCATCTTCTCCATTTTTATTAACTACCATGCTCCCTATATTGATCAATGAACCATTGGCTCTGATACCACATTGAGGGACAGGAAAATAGAGGAAGCATTCTTGAACCGAAAAAAAACAGAGAGAAAAAAATGCAAGCCTTAGAGGCCATACGGAAGCGTGAAGATCATACCTTTGCGCTCCTTAAGCCTACTAGGTTGAGTAGGAGTGGATTGAACGACAGGAATCGCTTCGCTTTGCCCACTTGAAGAAGCTTCCGGTTGAAAACCCGCTAGCCTCCTACTTCGCCTGGTTTGCATGAACGCCAAGCCTTTTAGCTCTCAGAATATACCACAGCCCAACCTCTAGTCGGTGAACACAACGGTGAAGAGGAATGGTCTCGAATCTCCTTAGCTCTCTTGCTATTGATTAGCAAAGAAACAAGAAGAACAACAGAGGATAGGTAACGTGAGAGAGAGAGAGAGCTAGACGTGAGAGCTTATTTTTGGTTAGGAGATCAGGTTTTTTTTTTCCAGAGACTTGTTTATTGGTTAACTAAAACTAGGTCTCTTATTATCAGATAAACATATCCCTGGGATATCATATTTCAAACACCCGGATGTTATCCTGAGAATAAGTTTGGCTTAATCCTAAATTCTTCTTAACCGTATTTGGAAAAAACCCCTAAGGTTCAAGCTATTGGGCCGGAAAAATATTTATTATTTCTCTTGGACCTAAAAGGCCCAAAATAATAAACATTAATTATTTATTTCATGGGCTTATATAAATAACCCAATAAATAATTAATGAACCCAAATGAACTAAAATAATTAATCTTTAATTATTTATTTCTTGGGCCTATATAAATAACTCAATAAATAATTAAACATTAATTACTTCCCCTAGCTTAAGCCCAGGTTAATTTCCTAATTATTCATACTGGTCTAGGCCCCTGAATAATTAATTAACCAATTAAACTAAATAATTAATTTCTCTCAACTCCTATTTTATTTTATTTATTTATTTTATTCTAGTCTAATAATAAATTAGACATCCTGAATAAAATCAAATAAAATAAAATCCTCTTGAACTGAGATCAATTCCTCAATCCAAAATTATTTAGGACTTATGGGCTATTCCGAGGACCAAAAAGACACATCGCCTTGGCTGCTAAAATGACCAAAATACCCCTGCTATATAAATAGTTATATTTTTCATTTTAAATATTTTCTAATATCACCATAAGAAAATATTAACCCCAAGGACAATGCTGCATTAGCAAAGTCTCCAACCTATAAGTGAAATGACTAAAATACCCCTCTACACATCGCCGTACATTTAGAGAGGAAGAAGTGTACTAACACCCCTCTAAATGACATCTACCATCCTTAAGCTTCTAGTCCAATGATCCACGACTTTTTGGAGTGTTTCCGCTTTCCAATGGAGCTATCCTAAAGCAAACATCCAAGTCATGTTTCCCAGGGCCCTGGATATTTTAGACCATTCGAACAACCACAAGGAGCGATATAGTGCAGAAGCTATCTTGTACAAGTCTGTCTTAACTAACTAGTTATATATACCCAATACACAAGTATATTGGTTCTACTATAGAACCTCAACTATAGCATATCAAAGCATATGCTTCCAGCTTCGTCAGACCACCAACTTATACTCAAGTCGTAGAGTACTAGTCCACGCTGTAGCGGTAGTAGTCTAGGTTTCTATCATATAGTACTTTTAGAAACCACTACTACGGGTCCTGTCCTACGTATTCGAAATACGCTTATGTCATGAAGTGAGTGGACTACTCACTGGCTAAAGGTAAGCCATTTCCCATTTGAAATTCATAACATAATAACCTAAACATGATGAGATTCCCAGTCTCATCAATAGGTTAAGAACAAATGTTTATGTGTTAAATAACCCGTGATCCATACCTTACTGTGAAAGACCACCATTCACGTGGACCACTTATTTAAACACAATGAGTCTGTTCCAAACGAAAAGTGTGCACAAACAAAAAGTAAATTCACAAATAATTTCTGAAAATAAATTCTTTTATTAAAATATTCGATTTTATATCAGACACCTAGTCTAAGAAGGCATACAATCTAACAGATCTCGCTAGGCTTGGGATGCATCTCACTAAGCTTGTGATATACCACAGATGCAGAATTCATGTAGGAATGGTGATGGCGGAATTCTGGCGCTAGGCTAGTGACGCAGAATTCATATAGGAATTGTGATATATCATATATTATGCATCTCGCTAGGACGAATCAGTTAGCTTTACTTTCTTTTTTATTTTTCCCTTTTAAGGAAAACAGATGAAAAATGAAGCAGTGAAACCACCTCTATAGCTTTGGAGTTTGCCTCAAACATGATCAGCGACATACTGAATTCCACTTGTTATCAAACGAAGCCAAAAAATTCATCTAAATTTTTGAATCCATAAAATTAATGAATCGTTGTTGTGTGCAGGTCGTCATAATTTGTTGGAAGTGTTTGATTTAGTCAAAAGAATAAAACTAAAATGTTTCTTCAAATAATAAAAAAAAGAATAAAACTAAAATGGGAAAGATTACATGTTGGAATGGGAACGCTAGGAAATGGGTTCTTATATATATATATATATATATATATATATATATATATATATATATTTCATTTTCTTACTAATTAAATTGAGGTTTGAATGTTGAAATTTTTAAATAATTAAATTTCTAAAGAATGAAAATTTATTTAGTATTGTTTCAATTTGAATACTGAATGTGGTTGGAGTATTTGATAGTCAATTCTGTTGCATTTTGCATACTTTTAGTAATACTACTCCTTTTGGAATTCAAATTGCCATTATCAGTTGCAACCAACAAAATGTAAGTTCAAAACTTCTACTAATTGAATTATTTTATTTTATTTTTTCTTTTTTTAAATTCAAAATAGATTTGTTAATTTACTCTAACAATTAATTAATTATTTTAGGAAAGTTTTTGCAAGAAAACGACAAAGAGATTGTGATGTCACTAGTTAAGGAGTAATTGTATCAGACACGAATGAATTAAATGCATCGCATACTGTTAGTGATGACACTCAACCACCTAGTGATTGAGAATTCACTAATACCCAACCAGAAGAAGAAGCTAAAATCAGTATTCAAGTTTACGACGATGTGGAAATTAGAGGTACAAAATATTATATTGTCTTTACAAATTAATGTTTTCTATTAAATTTTTAAATCATTTTATAGATGAGCAAGGGACTGTAATGAAACATGAAGGAGTTATACGTACCAAAGATGTATGGACATTGCTTGTTAACCATAGGATTGTGGTCCATTTTAATGAGTTAGGACAACCAGTTAAAAAAAATGATGGAATTTTGGGCGGATGGTTGGGTAATGTTGCAAGGAAAAAGGAGTATTATTCAATTGAATGGTCAGATTGGAGAAAAATTCCTAGGATTGATAAGGAGAATTTGATGAAATTGACTAAGGTATTAATGTTATTTAGTTTTATTTTTCTAACATCTTTTATTAACTTCTTATTAGTTTTCACTTTATATACTTAATATTTTTATAGAAATACTTTGATATCCCTGATCAAGTTGAAGTACAAAAGTGGGTGCTCCAATCAATTGCACGCAAGTGGGAGGATTTTAAATTTGATTTAAAGTATAAGTATTTCTCGTCTCAGAAGACTCGAGAAGAAATAGAAAAATTAGTTCCAGATAATGTTTTCCCAAGTCAATGGAAGATTCTTGTGCAATATTGGTTCTCAAAGAAAGCTTAGGTAATATGAAATATTATCTTCTAAACTAATTCTAATTATATTTTTAAATTAATTTTTGTCTAATTTTTCTCTTACAATTTGAATCCCCCCCCCCCCCAATATCTATATAATGGTCAAAATCTTTCAGAAAAAGGTAAAGCAATACGAGATTATCACAAAAACATATCACACTAGTGGATCAAAGAGTTTTGCAAGAGGGAGAGATGAATATGTGAGTTCAAATTTAAATTTAATATGTTTAGTATTTTTTTTTTTTTGGTGCAATTCCTACATAAAGTTTAATGGCTTTTACGTATTTTCTAATAATTTCTAATTGTGTAATGCATATTATAATAGGAGATGAATCATGGAAAAAAGCTAGGGTAGCTTGTGTTTTACAAAATTAGTCACAGAAGAAAAGATGAAAAATTCATAAACGATCAATCCAAGGCTATTGTGGTAGTTTTCTTTTACGTTATTTAAACTAAAATTTTAGTCACACCTCGTTTCAAGAACATTAAGGTTACAACTATTTTCCTTTTTTTTTTAAATGTAAAATAGGAGAACGCAACTAATGTTGCCATTGAACGTTCTACAACACATAAACATTCTAATGTTAATATAATAGAGGACGAAGGACTCAATGAAGTTTTGGGGGAACATTAATATGGTCGAGTTAGAGGATATGGATTAGGAGTTACTCCTTCATAGATTTTTGGACCAAACTCTAAGCTAAAAAATAGAAAACAGCTTGAGGTCGAAATTCTCTAAAAAGAAATACATGACATGAATGTAAGTTATGAAATGAAGATTGCAAACCTGAAGGAAGAGTATGAAAAGAAGATTACAAACATGTAAAATGATTATAAAAAGAAGATTGATGATCTCTAAAAAGAGTTAAACAGTATACACAGTGATATATCTAATTTTAGCATATTATTTTCATAGGTGAGTTACTATTAAAATGGTCATTCTATTTACTATTACTAGTAAAAAGTATCATGACACCTAAAATTTATGGCATGCGTTTAATTTTTTAGGCTGGTCACAATTTTACTACATTTACATTTACATCTACACAAGGTTAACCTTATGTAAGTATCTTATTTAGTTAAATTATTTCAACTGCATTGATTTCATTGAATTTTGAAAAACTATCAATATTTGTCAATAAAATTATTTCATTATTTTGAGTATTAAACATTTGATTTGTTTTGATTTACAGGGACATTAAAATATGAAAATCAATAATTTGCAAAAATCTATCCACTTTGAAGATGCGAAGAGATGTTTCTGGTTGAGAATTAGTTGAACATTTTGTAATCAAATATTACTTTACTTGTTATGGATATTTGAATTATATATTTTTTGAATATTTAAATTATGTGTCATATTTTATGCTTTCTAAAATTTGAAAAATGTAATTTGGCAGCTTTAAAAGTATTAAAAAAACAAGAAATAAAAAATGGTACAAAATTTATTGAGAAATTGTGTACCAAAAAATGTCACAATAGTGATCATGTGTTGTAAATTGTGAGAAATATTGGGAAAAAAAAGTGATACTAAATTTTGGGATAGTACATAAAAATTAGTGTTGTGAAAAAGGGATGCAATCATACTTTTTTCGTCGTAACGTGGGGACACATTTTGGGAATGTCATGGATTATTTTGTCACTAAGAGAGGGACATAATCATAGTTATGCATTGTCATTTTAAGGACATTTATGTAAAAAAAAAAAGTGTCGCCAAATATGGGACATAACATACTTATACATCGTAACTTCGGGACACTTTTCTATAATATTATGGATTATTTCGTCACTAAGAAAGGGACATTTATGTAAAAAACACTATCTCCAAAATTGGGATGCTACACAATCAGAGTGTATTCCATCACTAAGAAAGGGACATTTATGTAAAAAAACTGTCGCCAAATTTGGGACGCTACACACTCATAGTGTAGCAAAAAGGGGACTCAAGGGTAACATTTGGTCACAAATTTGGAGACGCTTATACAAAGCGTGTCATAAAAAAAATCTATATAATAAATATTAGTAAATTAGGTGACACTAGCAAATATAAGTGTTGTAAAATTAGGCATACTTATATAACAAGCATCGAAAATTATGCAACAGATAATTTTGGAACGCATAGAAGGAGGGACACATTTAAAAGTGATGAGAATTAATTAAATATTTATTTAAAAATAAAAATTGATTATAATATTAAATATTTGTAACGAGCAATAATTGTATTTATGACGAACAAAATCCGTTAAAAAAAGCCTATTTGCAACGGCCATGCAACAGAAAAAGAACCGTTGCATTTAGCTTAGATAGATTTGAGGTTCTTGCAATGAAAAAAATGGTTGTAAAAGGAGGCATTTTTTGTGGAAAATAGATTATTGCGTCGATGCTTATGATTGCAAAGGCAATTGCAATCCCCTTCAATAGCAATGAGCATTTTTCCATTGCAATGCTATTGCAATTGATTATTTACGACTAATTCCATCCTTTTTCTCACGAAATGTAATGGTTGTGGAAATTCATTTTTCTTGTAGTGAATATTTGGCTAAGCAAATGGGAAGCATGATGACCAAAAGCAAGGAGAAGGCACTCTGCCATGGTAAAGGAAGACAAGAAACGAGACAAAATATTAGGCAACATAAAAATTCAAGCAGGAGTAAACGATAGCATGAGAAGAGTTTACAAGCAAGAGGAGCTCGACAGGAACAAGGTAAGTCATTTGAAAGAAAATACTTGCAACAAAATAATAGATGCTATAATTGTGAAAAATAAGGATATTTTGCTGGAAACTGTCAGCATAAGAAAGAAGAAGGACATGTTGCCACAACTAGGAGCAAAAATGATAGCGAAAAAGAATGGAATCTTCATGCATCATTTGCAGTTAAAGAAGAAATTAGCATGGTTATTGACGAGCCATCAAGTAATTAAGAGGTAGTAGCTTCTTGAACTACCAAGGCAATAGAGACAACACTTGTCTTAGTAAGTAATAAATTTATTGACTATTAAAATGATTAAATCATTGCTTCAGACTGCTCAAATCACATGACTAGAGATGAGAAAAAAGTTGTCAAACTTGACGGGGGTGCAAAAGTACACGAGTTGTGGTAACTACCAACAACGCAAAACTGCCCATTACATATATTGTTAAAATAATGATTGTCCCTCAGTATGATCTTCATAAGGTTCAACTACAAACTATGTATCATGTCCCTTGGATGAAGAAGAATTTATTGTCCGTGTCTCAACTTGCTACCTCAGGAAATTTTGTGGTGTTTGGACCAAATGAGGTAAAGGTCTATCGAAATTTGAAGCCTATTGGGTCATCGATCATGGAAGGATGATGGTTGGAGTCAGTTTATATAATGTTAGTAGAAGTAGCATACGTGGACAAGACAAGGAAGAACGAGACTGTTAACTTGTGGTATGCTTGATTAGGACATGTGAACTATACGAAGCTCAAGGTGATGATGAAAGAGTCGTTCCTAAAAGGTCTCCCTCAACTAGAAGTTTGAGATGGCATTGTATGTGCTGGGTGTGAGTACGGTAAGGCACAATAGCTCTCTTATGATGATTCAAAATTTTAAGCTAAGGTGCTTCTTGAACTAGTTCACTCAGATGTATTCAGGTTTGTCAAGCTAGTGTCAATTAGTGGACTTTATTATACGATAACATTCATTGACGACTTCTCTATGTACGTCTGGGTGTATTTTATGAAAGAAAAATCTGAAACTTTAGACAAGTTTAAAGAATTCAATCAAGAAGCAAAAAATGAGACAGGGAAAAGGATGAAGTGCCTATGAACCGATAATCGGGGAGAGTATACTTCTCAAGAATTCAATAATTATCTAAAGCTATGCTATATTCAACAACAATTACTATATTCCAACATGCCACAACAAAATAAAGTTGCTAGAAGGAAAAATTAGCATCTAGCAAAAACATGCGAGAGCATGCTTCACTCTACGAATGTGCCACTAAAGTTTTGAGAGGAATGTATGAAAACAGTTGTCCATGCAATCGATAGGCTTTCACAAGCCAGGCTCAGATTTATCACACCATTTGAAAAGTTATGAAAGATTAAGCTCACAGTAAGTCACTTTCGAGTATTCGGATACGTATGCTATGTATTCGTTCCTGATTATTTACAAAGTAAATTTGATAAGAAGGCCATCAAATGTATGATTATGGGATATCATAGTAAAAAAAAGGTTGGAGGTGTTGTGATCTAACAATAGGCGATGTTATGTGTCTTGAAATGTGGTATTTGATGAAGCATCGTCATGGTAGTCTTTAGAAGCGAATTTTTTACCAGACTCAAAAGAGATCGAGGAAGAATTGGAAGAGAAATTATGAAAAGGGCCATAACTTGTGAAAAAGCTCCCTCATGAACTAGGAAGCGTTCTAGCAAGTCCTAAACAAAAAAAAAAAAAAAAAAAGAAGTCCATAGCATATTGGAATACACTAGATAGCCTAAGAGCATGAAAGGATGACCTAATAAGGAGAAAGTGAAAAAAAAAACCACAAAAGGCAACGCAACCACTTTGAAGGCCCACAAGGGTATGTAAGTCAAACCCTAAAATTCTAATGCAGCTTTAATAGAAGACATCAAAGAGCCCAATACATATGAGGAAACCTCTAAGCATAAGAAATGGGTCGAAGCCATAGAAGAAAAGATTTAAGCGTAAGACAAAATAAGATATAGGACTTGGTGCCCAAAACAAGAAACATAAAAACCATAAAGTAAATGGGTTTATAAAGTGAAGAGAAGACTAGATGGATCAGTGGAAAGATTCAAGGCACGACTAGTAGCTTAAGGGGTTTTCTCAACAATACTGGCTCGATTACGACGAGACCTTCAATCTAGTTGTAAAGATTACTACAATTAGAGTTTTGCGAGAACTCACTGCAAGTAATCATGGAAGCTATGGCAAATGGATGCAAAGAATGTATTTCTACATGGAGAATTAGACAGAGATATATATATGGAGTAATCATAAGAATTCAAGAGCAAGACTCATCCAATTTATGTCTACAAATTGAAGAAGACTCTTTACGGACTAAAGCAAGCACCACAAGTTTGGTACAAAAAAATAGGAGAATTCTTGCTACAAAGTTGCTACACAGTAGCTCCAGCAGACTCAAGTTTATTCATCAAAGCTTGAGATGAAAAATAGCTATCATACTGGTGTATGTGGATGACCTCATCATCATTGGAGCTAATGATAATGAGATTAGCCAGATAAAAGATAATCTCTCTTTCCGCTTCTAAATGAAGGAGTTTGGTAAGTTAATACATTTCTTTGGGCTTGAGTTAGAGAAAGCAAAAAAAGAATTATTCCTTTGTCAACATAAGTATGTAAAGGACCTACTATAGAAATTTGACATGTTAGAGTGTAAGCCTATTTCTACTTTGCTCGAAGTAAACACAAAACTATTCTCATTAGAAGTGGAAGATTTGGAGGCTGTTACAATGTACAGGCAGCTAGCAGATAGTCTTATCTATCTTACTTTGACACGACCTGACACAACATATGCAATTGAAGTTATTAGCCATTCCATGTAGCAGCCAAAGAAGCCATATTTGGAAGTAGTACGATGGATTTTGAGATATATTAAAGGTACTATTGATTATGGTATCCAATATAAAAGAAGCGTATCATATAAAGTTATGGGTTACTATGATGCCGACTATGCTAGAGATTGTGATACACGATGATCGACTACAGAGTATGCTTTCAATCTTAGATTAGGAGTAGTTTCTTGGATTAAGAGATAGTCAATAGTGTCACTATCTAGTACAGAAGCAGAATATAGAGTAGTAGCTTCAATAGTACAAGAAATTAGTTGGCTCACGTAATTAATGAAGGACATGTATCAGGAGGTGAATTATCCAGTAAAATTATACTGTACTAATCTATTAGCTATTCAATTTGTTAAAAATCTAGAATTTCATGATTGCACCAAGCACGTGGAAGTTCACTATTATTTTGTGCTGGAAAAGGTGCTATGTGGTCAAATTGAAATAAAGCACGTGAAGACTGAAGAACAAATTGTAGATATCTTCATAAAGGGCCTCAGTGGAGTAAAGTTAGAAGACTTATGAAGGCAACTTGGCGTGACATCACAAGAACAAGTAGTAAAACAGTTATTAAGGGGGAGTATTAAAATGACACTAACTAACAATTGAAGAAATCTCTACAATAAACTTGAAGAAACTTGCAACTTGGAGCAGCAATTTGCAATAGGAATCTAGAAGCTGCAAAAATTTGTTGGAACAATCTAATGCAAATTTTTCTACAAGTTCCATCTAAGAAAAGATTGAATTTTCTACCACTGAAAACTCGAGAAAGGCCTTGTGAATTTCCAAAGCATCTCGTGTCTTAGGAATTGACTTTGTAAGTCGATGAAGAAGAAGTACAATAAATAAGTGGCAAATATGGTGTAGTGTGATGTGTGAGCATAAGTGAGTTCTGTGAGCACAAGCAAAGTGTGTGTGCAAGTGTGTGAGTGGAGTGCACTATTATGTAAGTGTGCATAGTATGGGTAAAATAAAAGTAAGTAGTGTGAGGGTGTGGCATGAGAAAATTAAGAAAAAGGTATGAGTATAGTGTTGTATATAGTGTGAGTGCTAAAAACAAAAATGTTCCTTTGTAAAGAAAATTTTCCTTAAGAATCTTATATATAAATATTTTTTTTCTTTTGCTTTCAATTCTTCACAAGGTATATTTGTAGTTACAGTACCAGGTTTGGGATTAGGCATGTGTAGTACCCCACTACAGATGTACCCAAAAAGGATTGGAATGTCGCCCTGTTTAACGAACTAGGGGTCTTTATAACGAGGTAAGGAAAGAAATACTAAATAAATGAAAGAAATCAAATACTTATTACAACTGTTTCAAAACTTATACAAGTTCCACAACGAAACAATCAACAGTTTTCAAAAAAATTATAAATAAGTAATAAAGAGAATCTTCAATCTCTAGGGATGCCTAACCAGCTCAAAGTGGTTAATTCCTGAAAACATGATAGAAAAAGTGTGAGATTTACACCTCAGTAAACCTTGTGTGTGCTCTTGTAAAATTCAAAGTGGTTTTATGTATGCATGTTTGATAAATAGAAAAGCATTTGCAAGTCCCCATTTTAGGTTCTCAAATCGAAGAGCGGTGTTTTTCCATTGTCACACTTTGTACAAAACATAAACAAATAACCACTCAAGGAGAACGATCATGGTACCAAACTTTGTGCACCATGACAAAAGAACGGTCAAGATGCCACACATTGTGCATCAAGACAATTAGAATGCCACACTTTATGCATGCTGATACAAGGTAGGTGTATGGCCTATCGAATGAGATACTCATTCATTTCCCATCCCAAACTCAATGGTTATCCACTCTAAGATAATAGTCATTCAAGACTAGTGCTAGCTTGGACGGCTCGATCTACTAATATTGATGCTCTCTAGCTAAGGTTCATCTCCCAGAGGTTGCCACCTA
The DNA here is from genome assembly GCA_026120185.1 of Voacanga thouarsii. NCBI lineage: Eukaryota > Viridiplantae > Streptophyta > Magnoliopsida > Gentianales > Apocynaceae > Voacanga > Voacanga thouarsii. Next base: position 3,482,278 of record JANUWF010001117.1, read on the forward strand.
CTGAAGACTTGCCCTAACTGATAGAGACCAGCACCAGTAGTTTGCCCTTATTGAATACACAACGTAATATAATCAATGGGGAATGTGTTCAAATTATCATTTCCAAATACCTTGGGTTTACAAGTATTTTTCCACAAGTGAGTTTTAAAAATATTTAGCAAGTGCATTTGAGCATAAATAAAAGGGTTTGACGTGTAAAAGAAAATATTGGAGTAAATCTTATTTGTTAAATCATTTAGCAAACAGTCCAGGCTTGCAACCCAAGTAATCATACTTGACACAATGTCAAAATATCATTGACTTGCAAACAAGTGCTTTATACAAGAAAATCATTCATGGAAGGATTACTTGTATCAATTCAAATAGATATGGTAAATAAGCCACCTCAATCTTTCATCTCAGATAAATCTCTTATCCAAACCATAAGTAATTCATAGTCACAACATGACCCAAAATATGGTATAATCAAATTATTAAAACCAGTTGGATCTAAGATCCTAATAGACATGCTCATGTCTAACTCATCATGGCATAATTTCCCTATAACAATAATCTTAGATTTCATACTGTCTTAAATGTTCATATGATAAAATCTATATAAGTCAACTTATTTCATCAATGTACCCCCAAAGTAATCATATAATCATGACATAGTATAAATGTTTTCCAAATACATCATCATAGACTTAGTATCAATATTCGATCATCAATTATTCATAGGATCATCTCAAATAAAAGCCATTCATTTATCAAGATTACTTAGATAGATCACAAACCAATAGCAACAATATCATCAATTGCATGCTTCTATCAAAAGATTGTTCAAAGTCCCCAAATAAACTGAGATCAAAACTTCTAGATATCATAAATCTCATACTGACAAATGAATAATGTAGTCATGCTCAAACCAACATAAAGATCGTGCCTTTCCTAAATAATTGCCATAATATGCTTACTTCTAAATAGAACAACATCATTGATCTATCACATACGCATAATCTCAACATAATGAATATCTAGTCACTTCATATGTCTAACTCCTTAGAAAAGTGCTTGGATTACCTCTTGTTTGAATGACCCGAAGAAGAATGAAAAAGATGACTTTTTTGATATCTTGCTTTGGATTTGGTTGAGAGAAGCAACAAAGCTCGTCCTAGTAGACAAGAGCTCTGTGCGTTTGCAAGGGGAAAGAATATCAATGATCTTGTTCCGGTCTAGAGAGGGAGGTAGAGAAGAGGTGTGCTTTGTTGAAGGCTAAGTGTTTTGGTCTCGAAAGGAAAATGTGAGTGGGTCGTGTAATGTTGTTTTGGTGTCCAAACGACTAGCAATGACCAAAGGTTAGTCTTTTCTCTTGAGTACACGAAAGAAGAAGAAGAAGAAGAAGAGGTAGATATTTAGTTTTTTGTTCTAGAGAAATGAGAGAAATCGCGAGAGAGCTTGAGAGGAAATTTTGTTTCGATTTTTGGTGCAAGAATGAGAGTGTTTGTTGTGCTTGAATGATTTCGTGTATGTGTTGGCCGAAATTGTGTATAGGAGGGCAAGGATTTTCAGCCAACTAGCTTAGGATTAGGAGAACTCAATTTTGAAAGATATGATAAAGGTTTAATTTATCTAGGATGATAGGACAAAGGTTTTATCTCAATGTAAATTCCTATTTTCTTTTGTCACCTAATTTCAGTTAATAGAGGTAATTAGGAGAAAAAAAATCAGCTTTGTTATGTAGCCCTTGGTGGCCGAAATTGTGAAAGAAAAGAAAAAGGAGAATGGCTGAAATTATGTGAAGGAAAAAGGAAAATTGCATTTAGTTTTTGAGATAAATAAAATTCTAGTTTGATAATGATAAAATAGCTAAATCAAAATTATCCATATTATATACTTTATTGTCGATAATACCTTCTTTAAAATTTCAAAAGCTATTTAGTAAAACTAAACCTCTTAATATCGGCCAAGCTGGAAATTTTTAGCTTTCTCCCTTTTTTCCGAAAATCCATAAGAAAATAGAATATATATATATATATATATATATATATATATATATATAGCATATACTTAAAAGCGAGATTTATCTAGATATTTCAAACATTGTAAGAGATAATTAGAGGGAGTTTATCCCCTTCAAAAATGGCAGCCAGCTTATCCCAAAACACTCATTAATCTTATTTGAATAATTAATAAAGATATAGATATATTTGTAGTATTAGAAATTAGAAATATTTTAAAAAATATTAAGGGATTAAAAAGGGACTATTATTTATGTTTAAATCCTATCTAAATTAAAACAACTCCATAGCATTTCAAACTCCCCAAAGCGGCGGTTAGCAGGAATTTCAGCCAAGAGTGAAGAAGAGAAAGAAAAGGTAAGGAAAAAGAAAAGAAAAGAAACATACTTAAGCTGAGATTTGAACTCGGGTCCCCAAGAATTATACACTAAGCCTTATCCACTAAACTATATCAACTCTTGTGAATATTTTCCTCGATAAATTCCTCTCACATCAACCAACATATCACACACCCTCCATTAAATTTTATTCATCAAAATAAAACTCATCTTACACAGTCAAATATTCATATAACTTAATAGATGAATAAAAACAAAAATAAGCACAAAATTCACACATACTCATATAAATGCTTTAAATCATTGTCCACAATTCTAATGCTATGCAATGCACCTTTTCCCCATAAGGTCTAAGGGTAGTTATAGGTGAGGTATCACAACTTCTCTCCCTTAAAAGAATTTCGTCCCAAAATTCAGATCCCTATACCTCTATAATAAATCTGGGTATTTCCGCTTCATTCACTCCTCGATTTCCTATGTGCACCTTATGTCTCATGATGATACCATAATACCTTCACCATAGGTATCTGCTTATTTTGAAGCATTTTCACATTACAATCCAATATTTCAACTAGCTTTTCCACATATCTCAGGTCCGGATGCAACTCTAGGGGTTCATCGTTAAGTACATGCTCAAGATCAGGATTATATTTCTTCAACTGAGACATATGAAAAAAGTCATGTATCCTGGTCAACCCGTTTGGCAAATCCAATCGGTACGCAACATGTCCAATTCTATCTATCACTGAGAATGGTCCCAAATATCTAAGACTCAACTTGCCTCCCTTCGGATGTCTCAGTATCCCTCTACTTAAAGTTAACTTCAAGAATAGCTGATCCCCAACTTAGAACTCCAATTCCCTTCTTCTATTATCGGTGTAACTTTTTTGTCTATTTTGAGCTACTTTCAATTTCTTCTTGATCACCCTTACTTTATCCATCATCTCCTTAATACACATCTTGCTAGATTTCTTGACATGTCTTTCTTCAGTCCAACCCAGTATAATGGTACTTGGTATTTTTGTCCATACACGGCCTCATAGGGTGCTATTCTGATCAATTCTTGATAACCATTGTTGTACGCCAATTCAGTATAAGGTAGATAGTTGATCCATTTGTCACCAAAATCCAAAATGCATGTTTGCAGCATATCCTTCAAGATCTGAATAACTTTCTCAGACTGACCATCAGTTTGGGGATGTGCAGAAGTGCTGAATTTTCAACATAGAACCTATCAACTCTTGAAACTTATTCCAAAACCTTGAGGTGAAAGGGGGATCTCTGTCAGATAAAATGCTTGTCAGTACTCCATGTAATTTTACTATCTCTCAGGTGTATATCTGAGCCAACTTCTCCATTGAGTCTCTTACATTCACTGGTATGAAATGTACAGCTTTATTAGTCTATGCACTACTACCCAGATCACATCCTTATAAGTCTTTGTCATCGGTAGTCTAGTGAAAAAATTCATAGTCACCTCTTCCCACTTCCACTCCGGAATGAGTAATGGTTGAATTAACCCAATAATTTTCTTGTGCTCCACCTTAACCTTTTGACAAGTCAAACATGTAAGCGCATATTAAGTCACATCTTTTTTCATTCCAAACCACTAGAAAGCTTATTTCAAATCGTGGTGCATTTTCACCACCCTAGGGTGAATAGCATACTTGCTATTATAGGCCTCATCCAATATTTTCTCCCCCAATTCTAGATTCTTCAGTACATACATCCTGTCCCAAAAATACAACACACCAGCTTCATTTGTCCAAAAATCTACTCTTTTTCTCTTAACTTTCCTATTCTTGAAAGTTTGAAACTCTGCATCGTCATGCTGTGCTTTGATAATTTCCTACTTCAATCGGGTTCCAATCTCAAGCTACTTATGGAAATCCTCTTCTCTTGAACCTTCACCTCCTGACCCAGTATTTCTTGTATAGCTTGAACTTTCCACACTCTCAAATTAGCCATCTTCATTTTCTAGCTCAATGCATCTGCCACTGCGTTAGCATTGCCGGGATAGTAATTGATAGGGCATTTATACTCTTCTAGAAACTCCATCCATTTTCTCTGCTTAAGATTTAGATCCTTTTGAGTAAAAATATATTTAAGACTCTTATGGTCTGTGTAAATTTCATATTCTGCTCCATACAAATATTGCTGCCATTTCTTCAAGGCAAACATAATAGAATCTAGCTCTAGATCGTATGTTGATCTCATGCGGCTTCAACTTCCTTTATGCATAGGCTATAACTTTCCTATCTTGCATCAATATAGCACCTAATCCCTTATTTGATGCATCCATGTACAACGTATAAAGCTTACCATCTCAGGTAAACCCAAGACTGGGTTAGTCATCAGTCTTCTCTTAAATTCTTGGAAACTCTTCTCATACTTCTCATTCCAGAAAAGGAACATCCTTTCCCAGCAGTTGCATCATTAGTGAAGTTAGATTGAAGAAACTCTTAATGAATCGCCGATAATATCCGGTCAGTCCAAGAAAACTTCATATCTCGATAATGTTCTCCGGTTGCTTCTAATTTACTATGGCTTCCACTTTTGCAGGTCCACTTTGATACCATCTTTAGATATTACATGTCCAAGAAAGGATACAGTGTAACACCTTGCTATCTACGTATCCCAAAAGGGGCAGGGATGTTGCCCTGTCCTTAGGACAATGGGTCTTTATAACTAGATAATAGAAAATATAAAAGGACATAACTTAATAACAGACTTATTACATTCCTAAAACAATACCTTTACAAGACTTAAAACAAATCGATGGTAACTAAAATCTCTAACAAATAAATACATTAGGATAAATCTTCTAAGCTCATGATAGCATAAGTAAATTGACCTTCCAAGAAGGATCGACCTGAAGATATGATATAAAAGGTGTGAGAAATATTTCTCAATAAGTCCTGTATGTGCTCATGGTATTTCAGGAAAACCAGTTCATGTATGTAAGTTTTGAACAAGTCATAATAAAAAGTCTACAAGTCCAGAAATTTACTATAAAATAAATTGAGTGGTGTTTTATCAGCATTTGTAAAATAAAAATGCTCAACTTGAAAGAAAATAACCACTCTAATAAAGTTGACTATAAAAATGCTCATCATGAATGGACATGGCACCACACTTTGTGCACCATGTCAAGAGAATGATTAGGATACCATACTTTGTGAATTATAACAAGAGAATAATTAAGATGCCATACTTTGTACATGCTAATACAAAGTGTGTGTACAGCCCACCGAGTGAGATACTCCTCCATCTCTATACCTAAACATATTGGTTATCCACTCCAGAAATAAACAATCCACCTGAACTGTACTACTACCTCAGACCGGCCTAACCAACAAGAACTGTCCTCTTGTCTAGGCAGGGTCCACCCCTCCGAGGTGGCCTCCTACTGAGAGACTTACCCAACCCTTCAAAGACCAGTTCTAGTAGTCTACCATTATTGAGTACTCAGCGTTATATTTATTCCACTTAGAAAATGTAAAATCAATGAAGAGCTTTCTTTGAAGTAGCAATTATGGTTTTCAAACAACTTTAGGTAAAATTTTGTTTAAGAAAAATTTATTGTTTTGCTCGGAAAATTGTTTTCTTGACAAAAATTAATTTATTTTGGAAGAAGGAATATATTGCCCATAATTGCATCTCAAGGTACATTTTCCACGACAATCAGTGCATTCGACTTGCAGAAAAGTTTTTGTTCACAAATATCTTTATGTAAGGACTTATTTGATCTCTTGTTTTTCCTTGATACAATAGCCTTCTAAGATAGTTCAAGGCAACCTAACCCCATCTGAGGTAAATACAGGGTATAGGTCTAACATCCAGATAATACTTGCTTTAAATAAATAATTCCTAGCCTAACATGCTTAAGCTCAATTAGATACAACAACATCTAGTTATGACAATAATGCCTTAAGCTTTAACACTAGTTGATAAGGTATTTTATAAAATAAGATTAATTTGACAAGTTCAAATAAATAGGTGTTATAAATAATAAATAAATAATAAATTATAGTATTAACCATTATTAAAAAATAATAAATAATGAGTAATATTAATAAATAAAATTAGTAATAAATAATTAGTACTATTAATAATAAATTAAAAATAATATTGGTAATAAATAGTAAATAATATTATTACAAATAATAAGTGGTAGTAATAATAGATTATAAATAATAAATAAAAATAAAAATAATAGTAAATAAATTATTCTCATATAAATAATATTTAAGAGTGTAAATAAAATTTTTAGTAAGGCTAACTAATAATAATATGAATATTGTCATACATTTGATATTAATTAATTCTAATATATTATTATTTATATCTAATAATGTTTAATAAAAATATTATATTTATTTATCTAATAAAATACCAATATTTTAAATAATTATTAGTTTCAAAAATATTTGTGTTCACCGAAATTAGTTAATTAAATAAAATAATAATATTAATTATATTATTACTAATAATGATACTAGGAATAATACTAAAAATAATAAAAGTAATTCTTACAATAATTTTTAATGACTATAGTGAAATACTAGAGAAAATTTATATACATATTTATACACACATGGATCTAACAAATAACTTGTCGACTTATCCAAAAATAGGCTTATATTAACATACATCACAATAAGGGTGATATTCTACTAGCCATAATATTATTTATGGATTTATTGAAAAATATAACATCATGAAGGGATAATCAACAATGATGGTTTAATGTCTATCATACATCAAACATCCATAAAGCTCTTAATCATAATGAACATACAATGATCTTAAAACATAATCCATACTTCATGAGTCACAATATTCATGTAAAGCTTCACGTCTTAAATCTATTCCCTTCACCAACATACATACCTCCAATCCCAAATTATTCAATCAACCTATCAAATCCATCATCTAAGAGCCTTGAGTTTGAGAATTTGAAGAGAAGATCAAGAAAGAAATACTTGTTTTGATGATCGTTAGTTGAAGATATTGCCTTGTTCAATAAAGGTCCTTGAATGCTTGAGGGTCCTTCCTTGGTTGAAGTTTGTCCAAGAATGGCCATCCAAGATTTGGCTGAGAGAGAGAGAGAGAAATAGAGAGAAAGATATAAGGATGATATTGAAATAGTGATGATGAGATGAAGAAGGTCTAAGGTGTTTAAAATTACCTTCTTGATGTTCTTCTTGTTCTTGATCGAAAAGGTGTGTTTGATTCGAATGGAAGATCAACTTTGGTGTTTTTGATGTTATGGAGTGGCCTATGAGGGAGTATGGACCGAATCCTAGTTGGTTTGTAGGTTCGTGGGGTGATTTGGGATGAATAGAGGTGATTGAGGATTAAAGAAGCTTAATGTGTGTTCTTGGTGTTCTTGAGAGGAATTGAGAGAAAGAGTGATGTGTGTGTGTGTGTGTGTGTGTGTGTGTGTGTGTGTGTGAATGATGGTGGAATGGCCTAGCTAGGGGGAGGCGTTCGATTATCCAAGAAGGAGCGAGAGAGTTTCAATTTTTTCAAAATTCAAATTGAGAGAAAAGTGAAGATGTTTGTGATATAGGATTGGGTAATGATGTTTGCTCTTAGAAGGTTTCTTGTCCTTCAATGGTGTATGGCTAAACTAGCTTTGGTTTGATCATGGAATGGAGGGTTGTTCTAGCTTTGGGCTGGATGAAAATGGCTATGGAATAGCAAAGGAATTTCTAGTTTTATTATCTTGCTAGGTGAGTGTTTAATGGAATAAAAATTTAGAATTTAATTTGAAGTTTGAATAATTTTGAATAAAGTGAAGATTTGAGTGTTTTGAGGTATGTTAATGGAGTCATAATGATCAAGGTAGATGGAGAAGCCAAGAGGATCTATCCATGGCTGCATTATGGCCGAAACATGATGAAGTTTGATGAAGAAATTTGGCCTTAGCATTGATTAGGCAAAGCTGAAAAAAAATTCTAGAATTGAAGCTTAAGAACTCTTAGGATTTGAAATGGTTTTGTGCAGGATCTTTGGTCTTTTTTGGAACGATTTTGTAGCTGGATTTTAGGGGTGTTTGAAGGTCTATTAATGGTGGTTTTCTAGCCATCATCTTGGAGAGGAAAGGCAAAAGTCCCAGGTGTTTTTGAGCACTAACGAAGAGCTCAATATTCATGTTCAAAGGTTACTTGTTTGCTAGGGAAAAAAAAAAATCTGGTTTGGTGCAGTATGTAATGTTGCACAAATCCAAAGCATTTCAGCCTTCATCTTCACACAAGATGGTTGGTTCTTTATAAGAATTAGGTAGAGAAAGGTGACTGCAAATTTCAAAAACCAGCCATGAAGAAAATCTGAAAATTTTTTCAGATTTTAACCAAAACAAGAACAAGAAGACAATGAAGTTCTTGGAGGAATAGCTATGGTGATTTAATTGAGAACTTCTTCCTATTTCTCCTCCACAATTTCACCAACCTCCTGTTCCACAAGAGCTAGAATTTTCGAAATTCCAAGCAAGGAGCTATCCAAGACTTTTATAGATATAAAAATGAATTAAACAAATAGGAGTAGTTTAAATTCAAAAAGGTTAAGACAAGGCTTGCAAAAATAATAGAGACAAAAAATTCTTCTAGAATTCCTTTTAGGATAAGATCACATGGTTAAGACATTACTATTGTGTCTTTTCTAAGACAACATTCCTAACTTTAAGGAATGTAAGAAAAAAAAAATTCAAACATTGGTTATGAATAAAATTTAGGTGATAGGATTTGAACTTAAGATCTTAGAGATTAAAGCACAAAGCTCTAACCACTTAACCACAATAACTCTTGTTCTAATTTTTCTAACCAAATCCTCTTCTTATCTATGCCTCAAGTCATCTTCCTATTTCAACCTCAAGTAAAATTACTTTTTTACCCTTTCTCCTCAACAAGTACCAATAAGACATATAATCCATATATTACCATTCTAAGGTACACGAAATCATTCAAAAAATATATTTCATGTAAGATGATATGATATGCACCCCGTCCCTCTAACTCTAAGGTAGGTTTAAGTGGAGTTTTACATCATCCTCTCCTTAGAAGAATTTCATCCCGAAATTTAGCGCGTATCTTTCTCTCAAGTCGGGATATTTCCATTTCATCCATTCTTTCGCTTCCCATGTGGCATCTTATGCACGGGCATGCTGAACTTCAAATCAAAACCCATAGTTATTGGAACTTTGCCCCAGGCTATGATGTAGACCTCGGGTCTCAGTTAGAGGCGATACTTGAGGGTACTTCATGTACCTTTACTATTTCCCGTAAATATGTTTGAGCTAACATTTTCATAAAGTCCCTTACACTTACGGGGAGAAAAGGTACTACCTTTGTTAGTTGATTAACCACTACCCAAATGGCATCTTTTTGGGTCTTTTACATAGGCAGGTCAGTGACAAATTCCATCGCTACCTCCTCCCATTTCCATTTTGGTATTAGCTATGGTTGCAATAATCCAGCTGGCTTCTTGTATATCGTAATGCTCTCATTGTTGGATTGTATGCCCTCTTAGACTAGGTTTCTGATATAAAATCAAATATTTTAATAAAAGAATTTTTTTTCAGAAATTATTTGTGAATTTACTTTTTGTTTGTGCACGATTTTCGTTTAGAATAGACCCATTGTGTTTAAATAAGTGATCCATGTGAATGGTGGTCTTTCACAGTAAGGTATGGATCACGGGTTATTTAACACATAAACTTTTGTTCTTAACCTATTGATGAGACTGGGAATCTCATCATGTTTAGGTTATTATGTTATGAATTCCAAATGGGGAATGGCTTACCTTTAGCCATTGGATAGTCCACTCACTTCATGACATAAGCGTATTTCGAATACGTAGAACAGGACCTGTAGTAGTGGTTTCTCAAAGTACTATATGGTAGAAACCTAGACTACTACCGTTATAGCGTGGACTAATACTCTACGACTTGAGTATGAGTTGGTGGTCTGGCGAAACTGGAAGCATATACTTTGATTTGCTATAGTTGAGGTTCTATCGTAAGGTCAATATACTTGCATGTTGGATTTGTGTGACTAGTTAGTTAAGACAGACTTATACAAGATAGTTTCTGCACTATATCGCCCCTTGTGGTTGTCCGAATGGTCTAAAATGTCCAGGGCCCTGGGAAACATGACTTGGATGTTTGCTTTAGGGTAGCTCCCTTAGAAAGCAGAAACACTCCAGGAAGTCGTAGATCATTAGACTAGAAGCCTAAGGATGGTAGATGTCATTTAGAGGGGTGTTAGTACACTTCTTCCTCTCTAAATGTACGGTGATGTATAGAAGGGTATTTTAGTCATTTCACTTGTAGGTCGGAGACTTTGCTAATGCAGCATTGTCCTTGGGGTCAATATTTCCTTATGGTGATATTATGAAATATTTAAAATGTATAATACAGCTATTTATATAGCAAGGGTATTTTGGTCATTTTAGCAGCCAAGGCGATGTGTCTTTTTGGTCCTCGGAATAGTCCGTAAGTCCTAACTAATTTTGGGTTGAGGAATTGGTCTCAGTTGAAGAGGATTTTATTTTATTTGATTTTATTTGATTTTATTCAGGAAGTCTAATTTATTATTGGACTGGAATAAAATAAATAAATTAATTAAAATAGGAGTTGAGAGGAATTAATTATCTAGTTTATTTGGTTAATTAATTATTCAGGGCCTAGGTCCAGTATGAATAATTAAGAAATTAACCTGGGCTTAAACTAGGAAAAATAATTAATGTTTAATTATTTATTGGGTTGTTTATATAGGCCCAAGAAATAAATAATTAAAGATTAATTATTTTGGTTCATTTGGGCTCATTAATTATTTATTGGGTTATTTATATAAGCCCAGGAAATAAATAATTATTGTTTATTATTTTGGGCCTTTTGGGTCCAAGAAAAATAATAAATATTTTTCTGGCCCAATAGCTTGGACCTTAGGGTTTTTTCCAGATACGGTTAAAAAGAGTTTAGGGTTAGGCAAAACTTATTCTCAGAATAACATCCGGGTGTTTTGAAGTCCCGGGGATATGTTTATCAGATAATGAGAGACTCAGTTTTGGCTAACTAATAAACAAGTATCTGGGAAAAGAAAACCCTAATCCTCTTAAGCTTATCAGAGCCTCACATGAGTCTCTCTCTCTCAACGTCTCTCTCCTTCCTCTGGGTTTACTCCTTGTTCTTTGCTAACCAATAGCAAGTGAACTAAGGAGAATTGAGACCGTTCCTCTTCACCATAGTGTTCACCGACTAGAGGTTAGGTTGAGGAATATTTTGAGAGCTAGAAAGCTTAGCGTTGATGCAAATAAGGCGAAGTAGAAGGCTAGCGGGTGTTCAACCGGAAGCTTCTTCAAGTGGGCAAAGCGAGGCGATTCTAGTCGTTCAATCTGCTCTTACTCAACCTAGAAGGGTTAAGGAGTGCAAAGGTATAATCTTCACGCTTCCGTATAGCCTTTAAGGCTTGGTTTTATTATTCTCTGTGAAATTTTTAACGTACAGTGCATGCTCTCTGTTTTCGGTTGCCTCACCCATAACACTTTCCCCTTTGCTATCTACTTATTTCAAAGAGTTTTGATGCTTTAATTTAGAATCTTAATCAGCTTCTCTATGTAACCCAAATCAGATTACAATAGTAAAGGCTCGTTATTAAAACATATTTTGGATTAGGATTGCACATCTTTAGCTGTGATATATGAAACACATCTCATAATCTCCATAAAATGCATGGTAAGTCCAATCTATAGACAACAATTCCATCATTCTCTTCCTATCATTCGTATAGCTCTTCTGCCGACTCCGAGTCATCTTTAGTCTTTCTCTTGTTACTTTTACCTTGTCCACCTTTTCTTGAACACGAACTTCACTGGATTTGATAATCTGTCTATCTTCCGTTTATCCCTACTATAATGGTACTTAACACATCTGGCTTTGCATCACTTCTTATAGGGCTATCCTAATAGAAGATCGGTAATTGCTGTTGCAGGCCTACTTTCATACAGCACGCATTCAATCCATTTATCAACAAAGCCCAACATACATGCCCTAAACATGTCCTTCAGTATCTGAATAAGTCTCTCCAACTGGCTATTAATTTTGGAGGATATGCTACAGTACAAAAATTTTAAGTTGATCACATTATCTTTAGGAACTTAGTCTAAAATCTTGTAGCGAATATAGAATCCCAATTAAATATATAATACCCAATGACATCCCATGTAACCTCTACTTTGGCTAGGGCTATCTTAAAATTGTCCCTGATTACCTCTTATTCCAAAAATAGAACTATGCTCAACTAAACTTTCACTTTCTAAACTTAACAGAAATTCATGATGTCTCCATTTTCTAACACCAAGTTCAACTGTTCCACATCCTTCATAGCATTTAAAAGACATCAAGTGTTGTCTAAAAAGTCACCACAAAATTATCAAATGAGGATTGAAAGCTTATGCATCTACTCCACAAACATTAGAGTTTTTGACAATTAATATAGCATCACCACATGTCCTTAGTACCTATTCCCAATGTTAGTCGCAATCTCAAGTATATCTTCTTCTCAAATTCACACTTAATAATATCCTTATCTCAAATCTAACTTAAGAGTAACCATATATATCTTTGATGACCAAACTATCCAATATTCTCTAGTCTATACATAGCTTTAAAATTCCAACCTTTTCTTATACCATTACTCCAATTATTCCTTCAGCTTTTTCAGCTCTGCCAGGGCCATTTTGTAAGGTGTCCTTGATACAGGTTCTACTCCCGAAATCAGATCAACTGTGAACTCAACTTCTCATGTTAGAGGAAGGGAAGTAAGTTCATCAGAGAATATGTTCGGGAACTCTTTCCCCACTTTAGTACTCTCCAAGGTATACTGATCATTGGATTTATTTAGCAAATAAGCTAAATATTCCATACATCCTTTCTTTAATAGTTTCTAAGCCTTAGCGTCAGCAATAAAAAATTTCAACTCCTTTACCCTTTTCCCGTCAAACTCGACTATATGACATCCAGGTCTTATAAATTGCACTATCTTAATCTTACAATCAACTTGAGCTCCATGTTTCGCCAACCAATCTATACCCAAGATCAAATCATAATTATCTATGTGTAGGATTATAAGATCTGCTCTTAAAATTTCCTTTCCCACTTTAATCTCACAGTTTTCTATCAACTTCCCAGCTTCAACCATATTGTACTCACCAGAAAGGTATAGATTAATTCTCTCAATTCCCAACCCAGATGATATGCACAGTTCTTATTCATATATGAATGAGTGGATCCAGTATTAATAAGTACATTAACAGAGTGTCCTTGTACAGAAAGCTTACCTTCCGCCCTATTGTGTCTGCTCCCACTTCCTCTCAATTAAAGGCAAAGACTTTAGCTTTAATTTGAGGCTTTTACCTTAATCCTCTAGTAGCTCCAGATGCTGTTCCCTAATTGGCTCCAATACGTTGTGTTTGGGCTATGTCCGATCTTCAAAGGTTTAGGACAATGATTCCTTATGTGAGAAGGGTCTCCACAATTGAAGCACTTCTTCAGGGTTCTCTTCGTCCAACAGCCCCTTTCTATGTGTCCTCGCTTTCCACAAAAGTGACAAGTGGGAGAGTTTGGTGCAGGTTCTATAGTAAAGGTTTGGGGTTGTTTTTCCTGATTTTCCCATTACAATTCAGTAGGCCTTTTGTTGCTCTTGGGTCTCACTAGTTGACGAGTCTGTTGAAAAGTTCGGTTCACCGGTCGATGTCCATCTTTGTTTTCCGTTCGAGTCCCAGTATCGACTGCCATTGTGTAGGTCACCGGTGGGGAAGGTGCTAGTACATACCTCAAAAATTGCCTTAACCATTTCACAAACTGTCGCATCCGCTTTGCTCAGTATCGACTAGGCTTTCACAATATTTAGATAATTAAGTAAAGTGGGTTGCATATTGAGCCACCGTCATGCTCCATTGCTTTAGAGATTGAAACCCATCTTCCTTTTCTCTGCCATCCACTATGGAATGTACACATCTTGGAAGGCCTCGACAAAATGATTCCAGGTCTAGTCTTGATCACTTATCTCCCAATCCTCCTACACTCGTTGCCACCATGCTTGGGTAGGTCCCCTCAGCTTAAAAGCTACGAATTTCACCATCCACTTCTAGGTATACTGCAGTGTAGTGAAGATGTCTTTCATCTACTCAACCCATTGTTCAGCCTTCTCATCCTACTCCAGCTCATCATGGAACGTAGGAGGCTGGAACTTAAGAAAATGCTCCAGTGCCTCATCCTCTTCCTTAGGTGCTTTTTTCTCCACTTTCTCGATTATATTTTGAAGAATAGCAGTCATTTTGTTAAAAGCTTGCCCCATGGTCATCTTCCTAGCCTTCTCAGACACTACCTCCTGCTCTTGCTTATTTTCCTCCTCCACATCAGGCATAGACTATTGCATTTACCCGAAGTCTAGGGTTGACGACTTTTCCTGAACAATCCTATTTTGTACTATAGTTCTGCGCTTTAGTGCCATCTATTACCATATTTTACCTATCATAAAGATTACTGAGGGAAAAGATCATGCTATGCAAATGAGTAGTTAATATGTCCAAAAAAGTATGTGGTTTATTGGAAAATGAATATTGCATATAATACTCAAAATAAAGTAGGTAATCAAATGAAATTATGTTTATATTCATCAAATCAAACTTATACAAAACAAGAAAGTATCCTACAAGATACTCTTATATTTCAATAATTAAAAAATTGTAAATAAAGAATTATTTGTGAAATAAGAAAATAGTTAATGAAACAAACATCTGAATCATAAAAATAAACATAACAAGCCTTTTATAGGCTTTATTTGTTACTAGAGTCACCAAAATCCTCAGAAGTATCAAAGGCTGGCTCTACCAGCCATTCTGCACTACTACTGGGAAGTCCTACTACATAATCACTTGCAAACCCAAAAGATCTAAACTTCTTCTTAGGTTGGCCAAGTCCTAACCTAGTATTTCCCTTACCCTTCATCTCTGCCCTTAAAGCTGCATCATGAAGTTTCTCTATAACAAACATCAATGCATTCTTAGGTGCAAGCCTCTCAACATTAGAATTGTATGAGTCACTCACCAAAAGAGTCGGAATTCCCCCTTCTATGGATGGGGTTGCGGGTGTGTCAATCATATTCCCCTCCTTACCATTAACCACAACCATCCCCTCATCTTCCTACCCACCAAACTCACCCATATCGCCATCACCCTCATTTATAGATTCATCTATATCTCCCTCATCACCATTGTCAACCTCTCCTATTTTCTCATTTTCCTCCCTATTAGAGATCAAATTAACCATTGGAATTGGGGGTGGTGCTAATGGATATCTCTAGCTCCCCACTCTTAGGCTCGGGTAACTCAAGTGGATGAACCTCAATATCACCTTCTGCATTGGTTAGGTCGACTAACATAGGTGCTTCATGCTCTGCTTCATTGTCACTTGTAAACTAGCCTGCCTCCAGTTCTGACTCCGTGTCAGACGAAGACGGGTTTTCTACGGGGATCGGGGCAGGGTGGATTCTCACATCTTGGGGGTCAATCTCTCACAAACACATCATCCTATAAACAAAACATACAAGTTAGTACTGGATCCAAAATACTTAAGAAATAAAGTCTAAAAGATCAAATATTAGCCTAAACTTAGGCTCTGATACCACGTACAATACTCCTACTACAGACGCACCCAAAAAAGGTTGGGATGTCGTCCCGTCCAATGGATCAAGGGTCTTTAAAATGAGGTAAGGAAAGAAATATTAAATAAATGAAAGAAATCAAATACTTATTACAACAGTTTCAAAACTTATACAAGTTCTACAATAAAACAATCAACAGCTTTCAAAAAAAAACTATAAATAAGTAATAAAGAGGATCTTCAATCTCTAGTGATGTCCAACTAGCTCAAAGTGGTTAACTCCTAAAAACATGATACAAAAAGTGTGAGATTTACACCTCAGTAAGTCTTGTGTGTACTTCTGTACAATTCAAAGTGGTTTCATGTATGCACGTTTGATAAATAAGAAAAGTGTTTGCAAGTCCCCATTTTAGGTTCTCAAAGTGAAGAGTGGTGTTTTTCCATTGTCACACTTTTTACAAAACATAAACAAATAACCACTCAAGGAGAACAATCATGGTATCACACTTTGTGCACCATGACAAAAGAATTGCCAAGATGGCACATATTTTACATCCAGATAATCAGAATGCCACACTTTGTACATGCTGATACAAGGTAGGTGTACAGCCTACCATATGACATACTCCTCCATCTTCCATCCCAAACTCACGAACTGCACAAACTGCACAAAATCAGAAAAAAATTCTGGGCAGTTTCGCCACTTTCAACCAAGAAAATGAAGCTGTTTTGATCCACCTTCAAGCCAGCAAAACTCCTCTGGTTTTCTTCAGAAAGAAGGCTGAAAAACCAGCCTTAAAGGACCCTTGAACATCTCTCAAAACCTCTGCAAAACGGGCTGAAGAATTGCAGAAAATTGCACAGGAAAATTTGCAGCACACCTTCGAAACATGAGCACTATGAAACCAGAAATTTCCAGCCTTGTTTCCTTAGCCATAGACCGAAGAAACTACCCTTAAACCTCTGAAAATTGAACCTGGTTCAGTCATGGACTGAACACCATTAACCTCCACACTTACCTTGAACACTTGGACTCCATAACCACACCTCAAACATCTCCTAAGATCACTCCATTCAAACTACATTTGTACTTCAAAATTTTCAGAATTTTACTCCATTAAACCACCCTTGTATTAAGCTATACAACCAGAATTCCTCTGCTATTTAAGCTCTGAATTTCGGCCAGCCTTAAGCCTTATCAGACCTCATTCATTTCAGCAAAGCAAAACAAACCAGCCGGCACCATTGAAGAGCAAAGAAACCTCCCTTAATCAAACACCATTAGCTAACCTCCTACCTCAAACAACTCCACAATTTTCTCCATTTGAAATTCAAATAAAATCTGATCATTCTCTCTCTTTCTAGCTAAGACCGAAACTCCTATCTATCCTAGACCATTTGGCCAACATCATTTCAGATTTCGTGAAGCCTTTTCTCTCAATTCTCTTCAAAACACCAAGAACACACACTACTTTTCTTCAAGCCTAAACCTACTCTAAACACCTCCAATCGCTCTCAAATACTCCAGATCACTTCTACTTAATCCCTAGACTTCATTTCTGATATTTATAACACAAAAACACGCAAATAAGAATTTTCAATCGGATCAAAATCAGCTTTTTCTTGAAGGTCTCAAGAACATCAACAAGACCCTCACTCGCGTAGACCTTCTTAAATCTTCATCGAAGTAATCATCAATCAAGTATTTCTCCTTAACCTTTCTTTTTAATTCTAAATTCATGTCTCTTAGATGTTGATAGGGAGAATAGTATATGAATGGGGGATTGAGTATATGCATGTGAATGAAGGGGTTGGGATTAGGACATGAGAATGATTGATCATGTTTAAGTTATATGGATTTCCTTGAGAATCAATGTATGTTCATCATGTCCTAAAAGAATTATGAATGTTTAAGCATGCTAGATGTTATGTCACCTTTGGTGAATAGGATTTTTATGTTCTTATCTCCATTGAGGCTATGATCATGATCATTTGGCCATGTGATAGCATGTGTTAATTTAAGCATATGTTCATGAATGGATTAGTTTTTTGTTTGATGTTGAAGAATATGTTCATGATTCTTGGTAGCAATAGGAAAATCATGATTATGTTCTTGTTGATCCTAGGCTATTTTAATTAGTAAAGTTTATTACCTTAATTAAAATTATTACTATATTTTCCTCTAAGGATTTCGAAATTGCTAGGAAGTGATGTTACATGAAATATTGATATTTTACTAGTCAAATAAATGATATTTTCCCTTAAAAATAATATATGCATAGGTATAATATTAAATAAGATCTTTTATATAAATAATAATAATGACCTTATAGACCATAGTTCAAACTTTTGCCTATATTCATAAATATTATATATATTAAAATTTGTTTGTTGTTTATTAAACAAAAATTTAATATAATTCATTTATTATTAATTTTATTATCTATTAAAAATTAATTAAAAATTATTTGTAATTTATTATTTATTTATAATAAAGCTATTTTTAAATTACCATTTATTAATATTATTTAGGGCTTAGTATTATTCAATATTCAAACCTTAGTTTATTTATTAATAATAACACTCAAGAATAATTATTAAAGCTTATAACTTATTAGTAATTACTTTACATCCCCTAGTTATTTTAACTTATCAAGCTAGACTTATTTTATAAAATCCTTTATCATCTAGCCTTAAAGCTTAGGACATTAGGGTCATGATTTTAATAAGTTGAACTAGGATCATGGTAGTAGTAAGTTGAGCTAGTTTTATTTGTGGAAGTGAATCTTTGGCTTGAGTTTGATTGTGATTTATATTTACCCCAGGCGGGGATTAGGTCAACTGTTGGAGACCTTTCTTAGGAGCAAGGATAAGGTAAGTTCCCTGACATTCATGAAATTGATTTTATTTTAAAGAAAGATTGGTGAGTATCTTTTGCAAATACGAAATATTAGCACGATAGCTAATTTTTGAAAACTTCTATATTTGAAACCTTCTTATTTTGGAAACTTTCTACATTTGAAAAACTTCTAATTTTAGAAACTTCTAGATTTATAAATTTTAAAATATGTCAAGCATGACTTAGGAGCCAAGCATCAAACATTTTAATTTATTTTGAATATGCAAGAGATGAAATTTTGATCATGCATATACTTTTCGAAAATCATAGCACGACTTATTTGAGCATGTGGCTCCTTCACTATGAATACTTGGAATAAATTATTGGCTTAAAACCATACCTTCTAAAATCTTTGTACGGGTTGGAAAATGCTGTTTGGAATTGTATTGAGCTAAATTTTGTAGGTTCCACTTTCGAGCCTTATGAATTGTGAAGATTGAATAACGTTGAGTACTCAATGGGGGCTAGACCTTTATACTAGCCTTTGGTTGGTCTGGGGATATCTCTCGGCAGGTGGCCACCTCCGAGAGGTTGACTCTTTTCGATCAGGGCATCAGTATAGAAGGTTGAGCCGTCCTCAGCTAGCGACGGGGTTCTAGTGGAACCGCGGTCGGAAGTGGGACAACTGGATTGGATTGGGTGAGAGAGGGAGGAGAATCTCACTCGGTAGGATGTACACCTACCAGGTGTTAGGGGTCAAGTGCTTCACAGGAGTGAGAGCCACCTCTGTGCCCTTTTACCACCTGACGGGGGTCAAGTGCTTCACCTGGTGTGAGAGCCACCACTGTGCCCTGTCAGATTAACTTGGTTGCTTTAATTGTTGAGCTATTTTCGGAAAACTGTTCTAAAGTGTCATTAGAATTTTATTCGAAACTCAAAATCCTTTAATTATTCATATCTTTCCAAACCGAATATTTTAAGAGCATTTTGCTTCATGACTTCTCACTACTATCCTTCAAGAAGTGAGAGTTAAATTTGTAATGAAGGCATGACAAGCTTTTGATATATTGTTAGTGCATAAATCATGAAAAGTGTTTGTCTCTTTAGCCCAACTCACACACGGGGCTTACTGAGATTTCTGTCTCATCACCCTTTTTACCATGATTTCAGGTGGATCCTGCTGTAGGGATGAATAGCTAGTGTTATCTGCCTTGGAAGAGAATGTTGTCCTTTATTTTTATGTATTGTTTGGGGAGTTGAGAGTGGATAATTTTTATTTGTGGATTTGTTTTTGGGAATTCATGGATTTATTCTTGGAATGTAATAAATTCTAAGTTAAAGTATTATTTTTATTTTGCTATTTTATTTGTGTAACCTAGTTATAAAGACCCCTTATCCTTTGGATGGGGCGACATCCCCGGCCCTGGCGGGCCTAGGTAGTGGGGTGTTACATATCATATATGGCACAGTGAAAGAATAAAATAAGATACCATCTCAGGATCCGTATATGTGTGAAAAATAAGATATAAAGAGATCAAAGGTAACAGCTTTTTACCTTTCTATGATCGTCCGAAGAACAAAAATTTTTTTCTTTAAGTCAAGGCGCAATCCAGCAATCCTCTTGATCAAACTCTATGAGAGTTGAACGTCCAACCACTATAATCACAGTGTGTGATTATCTCTAATAGTAATCAACAGAGAGGATACACTCAAGCACGAAATTTTCTGTGCTAACAGAAAATCTAAGTGGCGGCTAGGATTATTTGCTTCAAGAGCAATGAGAGAGATAAGAGAGTTTTTGGTGGCTGCTATTTCCGTGTGAATCACCCTCCTAGGGTTTCGGTTATATCATCATATAAACCGAAAAATTCACTGCAAAATTGAAATCCTAAAACAATTAGAATTTTCTAATTATAATTGAAAACATTAAGTTCTCACAATTATAATTTGGACCATAAATTATAACTAATTATAATTTGGTCATAACAACGTTTCGTTCTCGCAATTAACCCCACTATGTTATCAAACAACATCTTGAGTATACAATCCTCTATTGTGTATGACCTATTAGGTTTTCTAATCAATTGGTAGCGAACATGAATTAATCCAAACATCTTTAAGATTAATAATCCAAAATTAATTAGAATTAATCATATTGATTCTATTCAGGATTGGTTTATTAATTCATCAATTAATAAATCCATATTCCCAGATCATGAGCGGTATCTAGCAACATATCATGACCATCCAAGAGTCCAGGAAGTCAAGTGGCTTGACATGAACCATTCAATAACAAACTGTAGTGCAATTAACTCGTTTCACCATACAATATCTCATTCGGTTTAGAGTACGGAATTAGTACCAACTCCCTCTAGAATTAATTCTGACCCGAATACAATAGTACTTGTACTAGGAACCCACTACTCTAGATGTGTATCAATTTGAACTATTTTCAATACACAATCGCCTTGGCCAAGGACTTCTCGAGTAGTAATTCCTACAAGTGGCCGTGAGATATTCACCCCTACTATTAGGAGTGATGAATCCTTTATTGACCCTTTCAACTACTTTCGTTTACCTCACAATGTACCCAATATCCATCCCATAGGCGGCCCTCGATCGAGCTCCAGAGATTGGAATCAAAATATAATACTTAGCAAATAAAGTACCTTGGAGATCTCAAGTCTAAGGATACTTGCACGTTTGCTATATTAAGATTATATCACTGGCACTAAATAGTTATCAATGTGATTATCTCATAGCTAGGTCATCTAATGTTCCATTAACAAGTATCCATGTGTTAACTTTGAGTATCTCAATACTCACGGATATGAGAACCACCGCCTGATCAAATCAGGAAGTTTAACACATGCTAGCTTAACGCATTAATGATGTCCAGACTCATTAATACTACGATTAGGGACTATTTAAGTACTAACACTATATAGTGTAGTAAGAATCCCATATCATGATCTCCTTAACACAGTGTTGTACTAGGGACTTTATCTAACAGTTATATTACACCAAGGTAAACAAAAGAAACTGTAAGATAAATAATGCCTTTTATTAAAATAAAATGTGCCATATACAATGTACAAGTGATTACCTTTAGGGCATAACACTAACAATAAGATCAAAGATTTAGTTCATAGATACTATAGACCATAATCATGTATTCAAACTAAGTACCTAAGGATATATTTTACGGCACATAAGTGGGGGATTTTTGGGACATTATTATAAATCTTACACAAAGGCAAATTGAGAACATGATGTCAGGTCGACTAGTAGTGAGATATAGAAGACTTCCAATCATACGTCTATACTTTGATTCATTCAATTTCTTACCTTTTTTATCTTTGTCAAGTTTTAATGATATACTCATAGGTGTACTGATTTCTTTAGCTTAATTCATTCCAAACCTTTTGAGTAATTCCTTAGCATACTTAGCTTGATTTAGGAAGATCCCATCCTTGGTTTGCTTGATTTGTAACCCAATGAAGAAGTTGAGTTTCCCCATCATACTCATATCAAATTCTTGCTACATAGTCTTTGCAAATTTCTTACATAAAGAATCATTAGTAGCTCCAAAGATAATATCATTAATATATATTTGAACAATTAAGAGGTCATCAAAATTTTCAGATTTAAGGAACAATGTAGTGTCAATCATACCTCTTAAAAAACCTTTTGAAAGAAGAAAGCCACTAAGCTTTTCATGCCAAACATGTGGAGCTTGTTTTAATTAAACCATAAAGAGCTTTGGAATGTTTAAAGACATGATTTGAAAAATGTTCATGAATAAAACCACGGGGTTGCTCCATATACACTTCCTCTTCAATAAAACCATTTAAAAATACACTTTTAACATCCATTTGATAGAGTATGAAACATTTGAAGGATACAAAAGCAAGCAGTATTCTAATGGGCTCTAATTGAGCAACGAGAGCAAAAGCCTCATCATAATCAATGTTCTTTTCTTGATTGAATCTTTGGGCAATAAATCTAGCTTTGTTTCTAATAATTACACCATACTCATCAAGTTTATTTCTAAAAACCCCTTTGGTACTAATCACGAGATGATTAAGTGATCTAGGAACAAGTTTCCAAACTCAATTTCTTTCGAATTGATTTAATTCTTCTTGCATGGCCAGATTCCAAAAATCATCACGCAAAGCCATATTAATACAATCAGGTTCAATACTTGAAAGTAAGGCAAAATTATCAATGAAGTACCATTTTGTTTTGACACCACAGCTAGGATCATCAATAATTTGTTCTTTTAGATATACAGTTTTGTACTTCTAATTTTTTGGTAGGCTTTGGACAGTGTGCTCTTTAGTTCTTTGCTTACTTTCTTCAACTTGCTTTTCTTCCAATTCCTCTTCTTTGGCATGGATGTTAAGTGATAGAGTTTTGTTCTGTTCACTGCCTTTTTCCTTTGCGGTTCCTACGTCATCATCATCTTTTCTAGAGACATATATGTTAGATTCATCAAATACAATATGTACAGATTCTTTCATACATAGAGTTCTTTTATTGTACACTCTATATGCTTTTCTGTTGGAGGAATATCCAAGAAATATAGCCTCATCCGATTTGTTATCAAACTTTTCAAGATTATCTTGAGTGTTAAAAACAAAACATTTGTAGCAAAAAACTTTGAAATAAGAAATTGATGGAATTTTGTCAAATATAAGTTCAAATGGTGTTTTTCTTACAAAAGGCCTCGCACAACACGATTATCAATGTAGCAAGCTATATTCATAGCTTCAGCCCAAAAATATTTTGGAAAGAAGTTTTCACAAAGCATTGATCTTGCCATTTCTTATAAAGTTCTATTTTTCCTTTCAATTGCACCATTTTGTTGAAGGGTCTTTGCTACTGAAAAGTTGTGAGAAACACGACTCTCATCACAAAATTTTGTAAACTCATGGTTGCAAAATTCTCTACCATTGTCATTTCTAATTGATATCAATTTGCACCCAAGGGAATTTTGAACACGTTTGAGCAACTTTGAAAATTCATAGAATGCCTCATCTTTTTGTGTAAGAAATAAGGTCCAAGTAAATCTTGAAAAATTATCCATTAGTACATAAACAAACCACTTACCATCAAGACTAGTGGTCCTTATTAGTCCAAATAAATCCATATGTACAAGGTCAAGAGGTTTTGATGTTAAAATCATTTTCTTGGGTTTAAAAGAGGTTTTGATTTGTTTTCTAAATTGGCACGCATCACATAATCAATTTTTGTCAAACTTCATTTTGAGTAGTCCTTTAACAAATTCTTTCGAGGATAATCTATTTAGTAAATCAATAGACACATGACCTAACCTTCTACACCAAAGGTAGCCATCATCATCATTTCCGAAAAGACATCTTATATCATGCTCAATAAAATCATCAAGATAAAGCACATAAATATTTTCACTCCATTTGGCAACAAAAATTGTTTCATTACTAGAGCTATCCATAATAGTGCAAAAACTCTTTTCAAAAATAACTTTACAACCATTGTCATACAATTAGCTAATGCTAACCAAGTTGTATTTCAATTCGTTAATTAACAATACTTGTTTGATAATAGTATAAGATCCCTTATCAATATTACCTATTCTGAATATCTTTCCTTTCTTCTTATCTCTAAATGTAACAAATCCATTATTTGTGGCTTGAATATTTTTCAAAAGTGCTGCATTACCCGTTATATGTCTAGAGCATCTGTTGCCCAAAAACCATTTTGTGGAGCTCACATTTTGTAGCAAATGTACCTATACATAGGAAGGAAGAGTGACTTATGGTACTTATATTTTCTTAGGTCCATGGGGTTAGTGATGGTTCTTTTAACTCTCTAAACTGTTTTCATACCCGATTCGATTCCTTTCCTAATGTGACACCTAGATGCATTGTGTCCATATTTGCCACAATAAGTACAACGTATATGATTTACATTTGAGTAGCTAGCTTTCACAAAATGAAATTTGTGATTTCCAGCTTTGTTCACATGCCCATAACCGAGACCATTTATGTTTCCAATCACACGCTGCATTCCAAGCATTCTATTTAGATTGGCTGCACCATTTGTGAACTTCTCAATACATATGGTAAGATCATCAACTCTCTTTTTCATGTCATCAAATTCACTAAGCATAATTTCAAGAGAAAAAACTTTATCACATAAGCATTTATTCTCAGGTGATAAACAGTCTAAAGAAGTAGAGATAACCTTTTTTTTCAACATTTAGACAATAAATGGAATCAAGTAAAGCGTTGTTCTCACTTATTGGCTTGTCATTTTCATATAACAAGGAATCGATCTTTATTTTCATTTCCTTATTTCTTTTGGACAGCTTTTTGAGTTCATAAAACATCTCAATGAAAAGCTCATTTAAATCATCATAGTTATCGCTACCAGAATTGTGCAATTTAGACACAGGGTTAGATGGGTAGGATTTATCTTATCTTGTATTACCTTGAAGCATATGTTGGTTGTCTTAGTTTTAGATTCTTCATTTCCTTCAGATTCGGAATCATTTTGATCCCAAGTCCCGATCAGTCTTTTTCCCTTCTTTGTCTTCGTGTCTCTTCTTTTCTTTTTGTACTGTTTGGCTTCTTTCTCTTTAGCTATGGGACAGTAACCATAAAGTGTTCTGTACTTTTCCACTCATAGTATTAAGGTTTGAAAGATGAAGGTTGTCCATTCTTTTTGATAAATTTCTTACCTTTTTTAAGCTATTTTTTAAAAATATTTTTCTAAATTTTCTAGCCACCATGGCCAGTTCTTCAGTATCCAAATCAGTCCCATAGTCACTTTCATTCTATTCACTATTTGCATTATCATCAACAGCTTTTAAGGTTGTTCCTCTTTTGCCTTTATCACTATTATCATGTTCTCGAAACCTCTTAAGTTTCATTTAATGAGTTAGAAGAGATCCAATCAATTCTTTAGTTGGTAAGCTTTTCAAATCTTTCAATTCTTCAACAACTAAGGTTTTGGGCTGCCAGCTTTTAGGCAGAGCATAGTGTTTTTTTTGTTTTTCTCTCTAAGGGAGTAGATTTTTTTATAAGTCTTTAATCCATTCACTATATTTTTTAATCTAGTGAACATTTTCTCATTTGGTTTCATGATGAATAGCTCATATTCATATACTAAGAGTCCCAATTTTGATTTTTTTTACTTGATTTGTCCTCTCATGGGTGATTTCATGTAATTTTCACATATCATGGGTTGAATCACAACTACTAATTTGATTGTATTCATTTGCATTAAGAGCACCAGTATGTTCATTGCTTGAAAATTCAGTGTCATTTTGGCATTATCTTCACGTCATACTCATCGCTCTATTTAGACATTGTTCTACCTTCAACAATTTTAGATGGGACATATGGTCCTTTTCGATCAAATTCCATAGCTCAAAGTTGATTGAGCATACATAAATCTTCATTCGATTATTCCAAAGGGGATAGTTGCTTCCACCGAATAATGGTGGTCTGTTTGTTGAGGATCCTTCGATATAAGGTAAAGATGAAGTGATTGCCATCAGGATCTTTTCTTACAAGGCTGTTAGACCGATAATAATATAGACCAAAGCCCTGATACTAATTGATAAACTTTAAAGGGGGTGAATAAGGTTTATGGCAAACAACAGATTTTTGAAATCTTATTATAACCTTTAAACAGAACTAGATATGCGTGTGTCAAGAAGAGAAAATTTCAGTGCGGCTTTAAGTTAGACAACAAGGATCTTTCAAAAGCTTCATTAAATGATACAAGATCAATACAATATTAAAGATACGTAGGTAAAAGCCTGAATTGTTGTTCAAGCTGTAATGATTTTTGCCTAAAAGAGGTATAATGGTACTCATAAATTTCAGAAATAAATGCAAGTAAAAAAGACCAAAAGATTTATAGTGGTTCAATCCTCAAAGATCTACACCCACTACTTTAAGTACACACTTAAGAATTTCAAACCAAACACTAAAACTTTTTTTCCCAAATCATAGTGGTAGGCTACACCAATATTATACTAGAGGATCACCACACTTAGTTTTACACCCAACCTTTATACACCAAACGATCAAGGCTCATCCCAATTAGGTTTTACTTTCCAAATCTTGATACACAAGAGATCAAAGAAATGAGACAGAAATTGCTCACAAATTGAGCAAATCTAAACAATCTAAGCACCTATACCTTTTTACCTTTGGAGTAATTTGATCTCACTTTGAAGCATAATATGAAGGAAGATTTTTGCGTTCTGAAAGCTAAGTATGTTTCTAAAAGAGTTCCCACAAAAAAACCCTTTGAAAATCGTGTTTAAAAGGCTTTTATATGGGCAAAAAGTAATATGCCAATGGCTAGTAATGGCCATTTTTTGTTGTCAGATTTTTCAAAATTTTGGACTCACTAATCGGAAGAATGTGGATCCAAAACATTGCTATATGCCCAGAGGTATATTTTGAAATGTTACAGATCATTAAATGGATGTTTTAGATTGAAAGGTCTGTCCAAAATTACTCCTCCAAGCTTTTGTGAAAAATAGATTTTAAAAAATACCCCCTTTTGAAATCATTTTTATGTGCTTCAATGTAAAATAAATTAAATCAAAGTAAAGAAACATAGGAAATATAAGCAACATCTTAAACACAATTTCCTAGTCTATAATTTTTCAAAAAGTCTTCAAGATATACAACTTCTTTGGATTGGATATTCATTTGATCATCCTTTTTAAACTCTATCGACCATGAGTTATTTAGTAATCCTATTTGCAAGACTTTGAAAAACCGAGGTCAAATATGTTATATCCAAAAATCCTATCATATATAAACACACATGTTAGTCCACATCAATATTTTTCATAAATATAAAAATAGGACAATGCCTTTTGGGCTAACAGATTTCTTATGTTTCAGTAATAAGAAGTCTCATATATGCTATACGTTGTACAAGGCCTAATATCTACTTTGTTGTAAGCATGGTTAGCATATACAGTCAAACTCTCAAAAGATTCATTGGCAGGTGTAAAATATATATTCAAGTACCTTAAAGGAATGAGATATTATATGCCAATTTACAGGACTGATGATTTGGTTCCAGTTAGATATATAGACTCAAATTTCCAAACGGATAAAGATGAACGAAAATCTAACAATGGATATGTGTTCACTTTGTTCGAAGGATAAATATCATAGAATAGTACTAAGCAATCTTGCATTACTGATTGTACCATAGATGCTAAGTATGCTGTAAGGAGGCGGTTTGGCTGTAGAAGTTCCTAACAGAACTTAGAATCATGCCTACAATGGATAAGCCACTAATAATATATTGTGATAATTTTGAAACAGTATTGCAATGCAAAAAATAAAAAATCACAAGATGAATAAGCACATAGAGAGGAAGCACCACTTCATTCAAGAATTCATTTAGAGATGGAAAATACTAGAAGATTAAATTTTCTCAAAGAATAATGTAATGGATCCATTTACCAAGCTTTTGAAAGATGATATGGTTCGGTAACACTTAGATACCTCAGGAGTAGGCACATATGGGCTATGTCAGTCTTTATCATGCAAGTGGAATATTGTTAGAAATATATTCTTAAAGGCTAAGAAATTCTATAAAAATAATATTCATTTTGCAATAATAATAATATTCTATTTAACAAGTTTGCATTTATATTTTTCATATATGAAGTGAAGGCGTAGAATGGGAAAACACACAGCATGCAGCGGAAGCGAAAACAAAACAAAACTAGAAAACTCAAGAACAGCGAACACCAAACAGAGTCGGCGTCGGCAGCCCTAGCCGGTGCCGGTCGTGCTCTGCACGAATTCCAAAGTTTAAAAAAAATACCTCTTTTCCTCATTCTAAGAATTGGCTGGACTGGAATGTGCGCAATTGGGGTAGGTGTACTAGTGAAAACCTCTGGTGCAATTCCTGCAAGTCTCCTACTCCATTTTTGCATGTAAGTGAACGCCAAACTCTCGGTCTTCCAGTATATAGCCTGCCTAATTTTGTTTGGTGAACAATTTACAAGGCTAGGGAACTTTCTTGGAGAGAGAGAGACGTCTAGCAATTTTTCACAGAGAGGAGGCCGTCAAAAAACAACGTTATATCCAATCCTCATATTTAACCTAAATAAAAACCCTAGGTTAAACTAGATTAGGCCATCGGACTTTTAGTTTAACCTTTTGGGCCTAACTAATTATTCTAATTAAAACTAAATAAATGGCCCAATTAATAATTAATTTTTCAGCCCAAATAAATTAGTCCAATTAACATGTCTATATTAGTTTAGTCCCAGATTAATCTTTAATTATTCAAACTGGGCCAAAGCCTTGAATAATTAATTAACCTACCAAATTAATTTAATTAATTCTCTCTCTCCATGGACCTTTATTTTATTCTAGCCCAACAATTAAATAGGCTACTTAAATAAAAATAAATTCTATTTAATTTAAGATCAATTCCTTAACTTGTATTTAATTAGGACTCACGGTCTATACTAAGGACCAAAAGACACACCGCTTTGGCTACTAAAATGACCAAAATACCATTGCTATATAAATAGTTATATTTTACATTTTAAATATTTTATAATATCACCATAAGGAAATATTGACCCCAAGGACAATACTGCGTTAGCAAAGTCTTCGATCTACAGGTGTAATGACTAAAATACCCCTCTATATATCGCCGTACATTTAGAGAGGAAGAAGTATACTAACACCTCTCTAAATAACATCTACCATCTTTAGGCTTCTAGTTCAACGATCCGTGACTTCCTAGATTGTTTTCGCTTTCCAAGGGAGTTATCCTAAAGCAAACATCCAAGTCATGTTTCCCAGGGCCTTGGATATTTAGATCATTCAGACAACCACAAAGGCCGATATAATATAGAAATTATCTTGTACAAGTCTGTCTTAACTAACTAGTCACACATACCCAACATTCAAGTATATTAGCCCTACGATAGAACCTCAACTATATCATATTAAAGTATATGCTTCCAGCTTCGTCTGACCACCAACTCATACTCAAGTCATAGAGTACTAATTCACGTTGTAGCAGTAGTAGTTTAGGTTTCTACCATATAGCACTTTAAGAAACTACTACTACAGGTCCTATTCTACATATTCAAAATACGCTTATGTCATAAAGTGAGTGGACTACTCACTGGCTAAAGGTAAGCCATTCCCTATTTGGAATTCACAACATAATAACCTAGACATGATGAGATTCTCATTCTTATCAATCTGTTAAGAATGAATGTTTATGTGTTAAGTAACCCGTGATCCATACCTTACTATGAAAGACCTCCATTTACATGGTCCACTTACTTAAACACAATGGGCCTTTTCCAAACGTAATTGTACATAGATAAAATGTAAATTCACAAATAATTTCTGAAAATAAATTCTTTTATTAAAACATTCAATTTTTACATCAGAAACCTAGCCTAAGAGGGCATATTTCCCAACATGAGGATCCAAGTATATTAGTAAATAATCGATGTGTTGGGTTGTGTTTCACAATAAGATATAGATTACGGTTACTCTATGTACAGTTATAAGGGTTATTGATCGATTGATGAAATTGGACATTTTATCACGAATTAGATTGTTATTTTGTGGTTTCTAATTGGGAATGGTTTACTTTTAACTTGTGAGTAGTCTCTCACATCAATAATGTAAACGTATTTTGAACTATAGAATTGAACCACATGATAATATTTATGGAAGTACTATAATAAATAAAGATTGGACTATTACTGCTACTATGTGGATGGATACTCTATGGTTTGAGTATAAGTTAGCAGTCTGATGAAGTTAGACATATATGTTTTGATATACTATAGGTGAAATTTCCTCCATAGGATCCATAACTTTGTATGTTTGGCATGTGCCTTTAGTTAACTAAGACAGACTTATTCAATAAAGTTTTTATACTTTTCTTCATAAAATGAGTAATCACTCCCTTGTGACAGTCTAAGATAATTTGTCAAAATATAAAGCCTTGAGAAAAAACTAAGAGTGTATTATTTTAAGGGTCGCTCCCTTTAGATAAGCAATTGTATTCTTGGAAGTCATAAAATATAGACTAGAGATCAAAGGATAGTAAAAGTCATTGAGAAAAGTGATAGTTTCAATCAGTCTCATCTTAATGATAAGTGTTATATAGAGGAGTATTTCTATCATTATACCTATATGTCGAGGACAACACTATTGTAATATTATCCTTGATGTGAATATCTTCACATAATGATGAATGAAGATATTTAAAATGTAAAATGCAAATATTTAATTAGCAATGGTATTTTAGTCATTTTAGTAAATAAAGATAATTGTATTTTGATATCCAGAATAGTTTTAGAAACATAAATGGCTATTTTAATCATTTGATAAATTATTTGGATTATATGATATATGAAATAATTTATTTTATTTTAGAAAGTCTATTAGACTAGAATAATTTACTCAGTCTAGATTAATTTGTTAATTTAGAAAGTCTAAGTTAAACTATGTTTTTGAATAAAATAAATAAGGATTAACCTAATAATTATATTAGCTCATGTATTTATTATTTTAAGTTTTAATTAAATTAAAATATCCAAATAAAATAATAAACAAAGTGGACTAAAATTATATTATTTTAGGTTTTAATAAAAGGCTCAAGACAAATAATAAAAGGCCTAAGTGGTAGACAAAACCCTATGCCATCTTAGACTAGGGTTAGCCAAGCATGAGGGTTTTTTTTAAACCCTCTAAGGACTAGCCATAAGGATGATGAATAGCCCTAGCTACCAATCTCTTCTTGCTCTCCCTTGCTCAGTATTTATCTTTAGAAAAATAGCCTACTTCAAAAGTTTCTATCTTTACAATCGTTTTATGCGTAAGAGCAAACATTTGGTGGGTCTTCCAATAAACACATTTCCGAAGTTTACGATTTAGACAAGTTTCAGACATTCTACTGATAAACCAAATCTGATTACTGCAGTAATTTATTCTATTCCAAGAAAGAAAAATAAGCACACGATCCTATACTCTGATAAATTTTTAATTTTTTTACTACGCTTATGTAATATTCGATCCTACGTCACAAGATAGTTTTAATCTTTTTTTTTTTTAGTTTTTTAGATTCAAAATCCATATATTTTAGTTTTTTCTAATCCCCACTGCCCCAAATGCTAGAATCCAATGTAATCCATCACGCGACATGCATGTGGACTTCTAAACGAAGGACAATTCTGGCAAATCACTTTAGTTTAACCCAATATGCAGATAACTCGCTTTCCGTCAAGTCCAAATGCATCGCTTCTTTTTCTCTAAAGAACAAAGCCTTCATATTCTATAGATGAATTTGCAGAGAGAAGAGGACACCTAACCATTAATTATCCAATTCCCTATAAAAGCTCAAATTTTAATTTGTGAGATCTCAATGGCTTTAATTTCTATCATCAATAGTAACAATAATAACCCTAGATATAGGCCATTTTGAATTGAATCCCAAAAACCCTAACTCACCCATTGGTACTATCAATTGCAAAACACTTAGCATCTAACTTTGGCACCGAGAGACTCCAAGTCAACCATTTTTCTACTTCAAAATATGTGCAAGTTGTCACGATGATTGTTGCCCTCACCTCCACAACAACCCTACCATTTCTCCTACCCTTTTTTTACCAAACAGATAACAGTGCCCCATTATGATCACTTTAGGTGTTGATGCACAAAGTCATTTCTACTTTGGCTACCCCATCATCATCAATTTTTCTTCTATTATTGAGTTACATGAGAGCATTTATAGCCAGTTTCAAGAGTTTAATTGCAACTGAGGGGGATATTACAACTTCATATATATGAAGATGATTGGGAGGGATTTGAAGAAGAAACTCTTTGGAAGGCCCCATAAATATAGGAGAAGTAGAAGTTGTAGCAGGAATAGCAGTCCACACTATCACAGAGGGAATGGGACTACGACAAGCCCCATGGGAAGTACTATAACAGTGCAAGCAAAAGTGGAGATAGGTATGCTAGGTATAAAAATGATGGTGGAATGAGTGGATATAGGATTCACAGGCAGAGCAAGAGTCCAATGAGGGAAGAAAGTGTAGAATGCAGAGTTAAGATTGAGCAATAGAATGGAAAGAAACTTTCTCTTTACAAATATGGCCTTAAAACATGAAGTTTTTGTTCTTTACAAAACAAGAAACAATGCAAATTATGGATTTTAAAGTATAATTAGACATAGTGCAATGCAGGTTAGTCATGGATCGAGTTCAAAAATAAAGTGTTTTGTCAAATTTGTCCTTTATCTAGGAGTCCACATGCAAGTCAAACAATAGGCTCCATTAGATTCTACCACATTTGGAGTGGAGTGAAATATAAAAAACTAAAATATATATTGGGGGCCTAAAAAACTTTTTTAAAAAATACATTTGGGACTATGTGGTGATAAATAAAATTAATTATGGACTATTTATGCAAATTTACCTTTTATTTTTTCTGATGATTGATGATACCTATACTCATCCAACCTAGAGTAGGCAAGAGATTTTTAGTGGAGTTTCCACAAGAACATGTAATGGTGCGAGTCCCCAGCACAGAGTATGCGCTGATGCAAGATAGAATCATTGGTCTTGTTAACAAAAACGAT
Organism: Voacanga thouarsii; assembly: GCA_026120185.1. Lineage (NCBI taxonomy): Eukaryota > Viridiplantae > Streptophyta > Magnoliopsida > Gentianales > Apocynaceae > Voacanga > Voacanga thouarsii. Next base: position 3,515,782 of record JANUWF010001117.1, read on the forward strand.
AAGTTGTAAAATAATATTGCAAAGCTAAAAGAAGATGTCAAGGAAATCAAGAGAGCCAAGGACTATAATGGCTACTATTGTCAAAAAATGGATGAAGAAAACATAAAGTTCAAGATAAGAAAAGGAAAGATCAAGAAAAGGAAAGCCAAATTGAAGATGAAAAATACAACCCTCAAGGCTTTAATTGCTCAACTCCATCAGGAGAAAGAAGAGCATGAGAAATTCATAGTATCGCAATACTATGATATGTACCGATTTTGGGAGAAATATGATGCAATACGAAAAAGAGTAAAGTAAGAAAATAGTGTGATTTCTAATAATCCCAAATCACAGAAGAATGTCTAGTGTCATCTTATTCTATATTAGTAAGGGATGACAAATTGAATTATTTGAGAAACTCTACTATAATTTCTTACTTGTTATGCAAGATGCTCTTTTCTTTTAATTTTCTAAACGTTATTCATAGTTGAATGATATGGTTTTAGTAATGAATAAAGGTAAATTCTTTCCCTTTTAAATTATCTATATTTTCTTTAAATATGGTTTAAAGATGATATTCACTATAATATTTTATTTCCTTCCTCTATTTTATTCTCTTCTATTTATGAAATATAATATTTATTAATCAATTAAATTATGAGTAGTGGTATAATAAACTGTGAGTTAAGTATTAAATTTTAGTGTTAGTTAAAAGAAATAAATTTTGCAATATAAAATGGCTGAAAGAAAGGAAAATACGTTTAGAAGACATGGCAGCATATCTGATAAGGATTCTTAAAACAAAAATGACTTAAACATATTTTTAGCAACGTGAGCTCGACGATCACCGACATATAGCCATAATGAAAGCATACCACTAAATGCACTAATCGAAAAGGATGCCTATCCTTGCAATGAATTTGCAAATCACTATAGCATTGATGGCCATTGCCTAGGTAACGAAAAGTTAATTGCAAACCCAATAGAAAAAAACATATACTAGAAGCCTAGGAAAAATGATTGTAGAGAAACTAAATAGGAACAAGAACTCATTACGAACATTTGAAGTAACATTCAATGGGGTTGCAAACCCAAAAAAGGCAAAAAATAGTTGGAAGAGATAGAAAGAAACTTCAAAATCCTAGAAGTGCTGGAAGAAGTAAGAAGAAGCTTCAAAATCTTGAAAGTGCAGGAAGAAGCAAAACCAAAGGTCATTCTCTCTTTTCTCATGGGAAACACATAGAAATGATAAAAAGGACCACAACTTGTATATATGTGTAAAGGGCAACAAGCTACATGGAACGTGTTTAGGAAGGTATTTTTGGATAACTACTTTCCAGTGACCTTACTGTTAAATAAAAAAAAACTAGTTTATTGGTCTAGTTAAAAAAGATGGCATGTTAGTATTGAGTACGTAAGTCGATTCAACACTTTGGGGCAGTATGTGCCTTTAGGAATGGCAGATATTATGCTTTGTGAATAGTCTAGAAGGGCAAATTTGGGCAAGGTTGTCAATAGTGTAATCAACCAACTACGAAGACGTGCACTAGAGAATTTTTAATACCGAAATGGAGATTAAGAGAGGAGATATGGAATGAGGTTCCAAATGAATCACTATTGATAAATCTTCACAAACCCAAGCTTTAAGTTCTCGCAAGAAGGACAATAGGTGAGGAGGTAAACAACTCCAATAACCAACACTAATACTTCTACAAGAATATAACGCAAATTGTGCAAATAATATAAACGTCATCATGGTGGGTGTGTCATTGGCAAACAAGTATATGTTTCAATTATGGAAAAATGAGTCATAAGGTGTGCAATTGTCCATAGGAGAAGCAACATATCATGCCAAAGTTGACGGAAGTGAAGGAATGAGAGACTAAAAAAAGACCAATGTGCACCTCTTCATACTACCACAAAAGTTTAAGAAGGAGGAAACTAAGGAAGATAAGACACTTTACATGCCTTAAAATCATGGCTTTTATTTATGTGATTATGTTTTGTGGCGATTGAATTGTTAAGGATATAATTGAATGCTAAGTTTCAAGGCAGAAACTTTTATAAAAGGGTAGAATATAAAATCTAGTCCTTTTAGGACTTTATAATTTATTAGAATTATGGGTGAAATCTTAATATATAAGAGTTAAAGTCCTATCTAGTTAGTACTTAAAATTAATAAGGACTAAGCCCAAATTATTAAAAATGAAAACCATTGTCTATGTATTATATAATAATGAGAGTTTGAGGAAATATCGTTATTTCTATTAGAGAGCTGTCAGTAGAGAGTTCACAATCAAGGTTGGGAACACCGAAATCTCCTGCCATATTTGAATTTCCACAATTAAAGGTAAGCATGGATGAACTCTTCTGTTTTCTTTATTAAATAATGCAAAATATGTATTTTCCTATGAAAAGTATCCAAAAATAGTAGGTTGTATCTCTGTATATATGTGTTTTGCAAAATAAATATGCATATAAGTACCTTATGTATGTTCTGTAAAGTATATATCTGATATACTTATATTATGTGACTAAATACCATGAATAAATGTGTGGCCTCTAAGATAGGGCGAGGTATCTTTTTGGACATATAAGACTAGACTACAGTCTTCTTCGACCTCTAAGATAGGGGTAAAATTATTTTTGGACTGTAAGACAAGGTGAAAGCCCTTTTTGACCTTTCTATGGCAGGTAAGCTAGAAGATGGTAACAATTATGTGAACTAATTTAATGGTACTTGCTATCTATTTAGTATTTCTATGTTTGAATTTTGTTGAAGTCATTTTTTTGCTTGTCTGTTCTATTTCATGGATATAAATCAAATTGTTACTTGAAAAAAAATACAAAAATAATAAAGAAAAAGTTGAATTGTTTGGTTTCTATATTTCCAAAAAAAAAAAAAAGTATGGTTTTTGGCCTAGTGCCATATCAACCAAACATCTGTATCAATCTGACTAACAAAGGCTACCAAGAGGGCCCATGTTGGATGCAGCCCCTCTGTTCCTTTTTAATATATATATATATTTGAAACATTCTATTTCTATAGATTGGGGAGCAGTCACTTTTTGTCCCATGTCTTTATTTTCTTGGAAAAACAATATTCGATTTGAAACCGTTGGTTCCAAACCCTAAGTGGGCCTTTCTGAAGGCACACAAGTCACTTCAAGGTCCTACTTACTTTTTTGAATAGAGTTTTCTAGAAATAAAAAAAATAAAAATAAATTTCAAACAGAATAATTTAGTGCAAAGAAGACCTTGTGGACAAAGGGTTATATAATTAAATCACCATGGACCTACATGTTTGACTTTTTCTTGGGAGGGAAAGAGTCTTTCTTTCTTTAGTTGAACGGGATTATTTGAAATATTTTCTTGAGTCATCTAAAACTCTTTTAGAAAGCAAATAAGTTCGAATTTCATTAACCTATCAATCGAAGCAATTGTTACTAATTCAGAGATTATCTAACGTGTTCTTAGATTATCTAGTTGCATGACTTATCCTTTTTTTAAAAAAAAAATGAGTTGAAAAAGAAAAAGAAAAAGAAAGGGTAAGATAAAGTGTAAAATGCACTTACTCAAAATTTGTGTAAAAATCTTAGTTAGTTTAGATGAGAATGAAACTTGAATTTGTTATATATTCTTGACTTATATGAATTACATTGTTTATATTGTTTATCAAAATAACGAGTAGAATGCATTGAATGGATATATATGAACCTGTTTATTCTAACTTCAATGGCTTTATGTATATTTGAGCTAATATGTAAGTTTATCTAAGATTTACTTGATTGAATGAATATTAAGTTGTTTTTATTGTGAAAGAAAAGAAAAAATATTTATGAACTTGTTTTGAAAATCAATTTTGCTGAATGATGTGTAAAAGTTTATTGTGGGGAATTTGATAAGCACGAAAATGTTATACTTTTATGTCCTCTTTCACTTGATTTTTGTGTGTTCTTTAGTGTGATTTAGGGTGTTTTCTACTCATTTTGTATTGTTATATGTTTGTAGGTATTCTTGAAGGAAAAAGAGTGAAATCGATGATTAAACGATGAAGTTGAATGATTGGATTGTTGCCAAGCGGTTTGGAAGGACTTAGAACATAATTTAAAGGATTTTGGAATATGCTACAGTGGAAGTACAACACATGATGCACGTCCATGCATTAAACCGTGCCAAATAGAGTAATACTACAAGTCTTAGAATTTATGCACGGTATGTGATATAGTCGTGCCACCCATGCTAGATGTAAGATTCTCATGTAAGGATACACAACCGTACATGAGGCTGTGCAGTTGTCCAAAAATCAACCCTAAGTCAGTTGAACAACTATTTAAGGAGCTTTTGGGTGACCATTTTCAAAATATAACATACCATAACATTTCATAATTCTTTTATTCCTTTGGAGGAGAAACACTGGAAGAAAGTCCAAAGGCGAGAATCGAAGTTTGAAGCAATGTTTTCAAAATTGGACCGAACATCGAGCCAGAAAATTTATTGGTGCACAGTTCAATGGTCTAATTGAAATTAGACCATAATTGAACTGTAATTGAATTGGTAATATTATAATTTAAAATTATAATTATTTTAAAGAACAAATTTGATTAATAATAATGTAATTCAAGTCCATAAAGGTATAAATAACGAAATTAGAAGAAAATTGTGGTGTTTTCTTTATTACTATAGATTGTTTAATCCCTCTATGTAACTTATTCCTTTTCTATGAATATCTTATCTTATATAGTCCAAAAAAAAAAAAAAGATAGAGAGATAACGGTTCAAATCGGTCTAACCGGTCAGTTCAATAGTTTCTCAATTGGACCGACCGATCTGACACAGTTCACACCAAATAGTACAATTTTTTAGATTCACGGTTCAAATGCCAAAATCAAACCAGCAATAGAGTCGGTTCATGGTCTAATCAATCCGGCCCAAAAAACATTGGTTCAAAGGCAAGGATTAACAAGAGATTGTGGGCGTACCAAATTCTATCATTTAATCGATCTCTGTTTTCCATTATTTCTGAGTTCCTCTCTTTTTCTCTATTTCTTTTATGTTTAACAATTGGAGCTTTTTTTTTTAAGTCTTGTTTTGAATGTTTTGTTAAGAAACTGAGATTATTGAATTAAAGTCTTAAACTTTGATAATCTAAAGATTACTTCTTGAATATTTATGCAGTTCTTGGTCTCATTTCTTATTATCAATTGTGTGGGTTTCACTTGTGTTTAACCAACATACTTGCTTTTTCATGATTGAATAACTAAGATTATTGATCTTTGATTGATTTTCTACAAGTAGCACCTATAATTTAATTAAGTTGTAGCTAATGACTTTATTAAGTTGATAAGGAATTCTGTTATTCAAGTTACATGTAATTGAAGCTAATTGTTATATGTGATTTGATATTAGTGATGCTTTGAGATACTTATTAATCTTTTTTTTTTCTTTAATCTAAGATACGATTAGTCCAATTGATGCTGAGCACTTAATTAATCATGTTGGATTAAATAAGAATAGGATTAGAGATTAATTTAAGGTGCTAAGTAAGGTTAATCAATTTGGCAATGATGGAGATTTACAGTGCTAAGCATGGATCCTAAAACCAATTACTCTAGGATAATTTTTTTTCTATGATGAGTTTCCTAATTGATTTTTAAAATATATTCCTAAAGATTTGTTGTTTCCTAATTGGTTTGGATTTGTATTCTTATTTCTTATTCTTGTTATATTAGTTTCCTAATTCTTTTAGAATAAAAAAATTTTAGTTTCCTAATTATTTCCCCCTCTTTTTTCTATTTATTTAGCCATATTTTGTGATTAATCCAAATTCCTTGTAGGATCAATCCTTACTATCCACTACTATATAGTAAGAGATAGAATTTAATTTATTGGTGCATGACAATTGCATTTTTATTACCTATATTTATATATGTCAAAAACCTCAAAAAAAAAGTCATATGCAAATGATGGAGGATACTAAGCAACCTTATTGACACCAATAAATATTTTATGCTAGAATTTCCAAGGCATAGAGAGCATCTTGGTAATTTGCGCACTTCAAAGCCTTTTAAATGCTTTAATTCCTAAACTAGTTTTTTGTCTGAAACAAAAAAAAAATTATCCAAAAATATGTATAACATAAGAATAAAGTTAGGTTTTTCAAGTGGTTTTTATATTGATTGTCAAGGCTTAGGTAAGGGCTTGGCTATGCTTTGGACTGATGATTTTATGGTCATCTTACTTAGTTATTTAGTTAGTCATATTGATATTCAAATAATTGATACTTCTAATAATTGTTGGGAATTTATAGGGATGAAAAAATATATTTTTCACGGACTCTTCTTAGGCAACTCATGGATGTAATAATCTCACTTGGTTATGTGGGGGTGATTCTAATGAAATATTAACTCAAGATGAGAAATCAATCAGATACAGACCAAGATGGTGACTTAATAACTTCCAGGATTTTTAATCGACTATGGCTCGAGTTATCTTCGCTTCAATGGCCCATTTCTTTCTTGGTGTAATGGTAGAGAGGTAGTAGAAATAGTTCATGCATGATTGGATTGTGCCTTGATAAACATGAACTTTATACAACTATTTCCAAGCTATAAGTGTAATGTGCTTTTGTCGATTCATTCTGACCATCTCTTACTTCATATTACTCTCACAAGCACTAATGAACAACCTTTAAACCCCAATAGCGTATCAAATGATTGAGTTGCACTAGTTACAAAATGAAGAATGTGAAGACTAATTTTGAACCTATGGTTGCTTTTGGTTGGCACTAGGTCTACGATATTTGTTAGGACATTTTTTCAATTTAACATGAACCAAGGTGGTGGAATACACACAAATATCGAGATATCTCAAGGAAACTTATGGCTAGTTTGCTAGTTTAGGGAAGAAGAAAACAGAGGAGAAATGTTAAGAAATGTTTAGTTATAAGGGGAAAAGAAGGAAAAAGAAGGCAAAATGATTTAAGTTGAATGTTGTTCGGAAGTTTAGGAGAGATGCTTATTTTTCCTTTGTGAGTTGGAAAGAACAGAAATGAAGGACTTTTAAAAGAGTAATTTTTCAAAAATAACCCTCATCATCCTGCTTATCCTTAATAAGAAATCAACCCTACAAGAATCCACAACCATCATGGTTCTCATCATTCCTCTAGAAAATTCACCCCAGCTTCATCACCTTAGCCACCAATACAACCACCACTACCATAAATCTCCTTTTATATCATCTCCTAATCACAATAGCAAAACTAAGGGAGTAAGTGGATAGAGATTTGTTTTAAATGAATTTGTTTAGATATAATAAAAAATATTAAATGTGTAGGGTTTAAGTGGAGCCAAAGGAAAATAAAAATTATTTAAATTAATATTATTTTAAACTAAAGTGAAGTCTTGGATTGAGAAGAATTTGTGCCCAAATATTGCATAAGTTTCAAAAGAAATGCCTAAGTTTCAAAAGAAAATATTTGGGATTTTCTACAAATAAATTTCACACAACTCATTCATTTGCACAAATTTTACTCTATTCTGTGATTTTTTGCACCAAATCATACTCGATTGAGTAATTTTGTCACTCATTCTAGTCAATTTGGTGATTTCCTTACCTATGCCGGTGACAACACAACAATGATGACAAGAAACATTAGGTTTTAGAGATTAATGAACAAGAAAGAAAATAAGGGTAGAATTGTAATTCAAAATTTTTCCCTCCCTTCACCATCCATCTATTTCTCTCCATTTTTGGGGAGAAATGATTTTAGATTTAGAAATGATCCAGATCATCCTAAATCTCTCCATTTCCCTCCTTTACAATCTTCCAAATGAGAGAAGCTTCCTCCCTTTCTACCTAAAAATCCTTTCTTTTCTCTCACTTTTCTTCTCCTAAACCAACCCTTAAGGTAGTCTAATGTAAACTAGAGGATCTACACAAATAGGAATTGATAGACAAACTGAGATAAGACTACGTCAAGAAATAGAAAATCTTCTTGAGGAACAGGAGAAATATTGGCAGATAAGGAGTAAGGTGAGTGGCTCGAGATCGAGGGATTGTAATATGAGTTTCTTCCACCATATGGTATTTTAGAGATAAGCTTGCAAAAGAATCCTAAGCCTTCAAGATCAACATACGGTGGACTATTCTGATAGTAAGGATATAGAGTGCATGGTTGTAGATTAATTTGAAAGGATAAACAAATCTCAAGGTTTGTCTCTGAAATTCTATGAACACATTTTTTTACAATAAACCAGATCCAGAGGCGATAGACAAGCTATCTCGAGATTTTACACTAGCTGAGATAATTGGCACTCTAGTTACTTATTGGCTAGAGTGGCTTTAGCTGTTTGAGATTGCCTTGTATATAAATGAAAAAAATCCCTCCCAAAATTCACTCTACTATTTCAAAAGTATTGTATTGTAAATTTGATTCCAAATAAAATCAAGAATCAAGAAAATAAAAATATAAAAACTGATATTAAAGAAACTATAAGAAGAGAGGAATAAGAGAGTGACTTAGATTCTACTGATTGATTATGTTCATTTATATAAGACCCCTATTTATAGAGGTTTAGATACATCATCTAAAAAGATAAAAAAAATGAATCTAATAAATACAATCTTATCTTGTCCATTAATAACCTTAGAAAAACTAACAATCACATCTGTTTTTAAGACAAATGGATAGCATCAGAAAATGAATAGCTATTTATTATTTTCATTACATTTATCCTTGGATGTTCATTTTTAAACTCTCGGAAAATGCCTCATTAAAAACCTTCCTAGGAAAAACCCTACAGGACAAAAACCTAATGAAGGGAAAAATAGTACACTTCTCATTCTAAAGGGAACACTGTCTCATTAAGAATCAGACAAAAAAAAAAAAAAAAAACTCAATAAGAAAAAATCTTAGTTAAGAAAAAAGAGTACAGTGTATATACTTCCCTTCTTGATAGCATTTTCAAGATGATTTCATATTTTTCAATCGACGCATTCTAATTTTATGTACTAATTTTTCAAATGAAGTTATCGGAAATGTCTTAGTGAATAAATCTGTCAGATTATCACATAATCAAATCTATTGCACATCAATTTCACCGCTTTTCTGGAATTCATGATTAATGAAAATTTTTGGTGAAATATATTTCGTCCTATCTCCTTTGATATATCCACCTCTTAATTGTGTTATATAAGCTGCATTATCTTCATAAAGATGTGTTAAAATTTCATTTTCAACTGATAAACTATAATTTTCTTGAATATAATGGATCATGGATCTCAGCAATACACATTCTCAACTTGCCTCATGAATAGTAATAATTTCTGCATGATTAGAAGAAGTGGCTACTATAGATTATTTTGTAAAGTGCCATAATATAACAGTACCAACACATGTAAATAAATAGAGAACATGCTTTATATAAATCAGATAAATAACTAATATTTGCATAACCAATTAACATTGAATGTGTTTTATTTGAATAAAATAATTTGAGATCCATTATCCCTTGGAGATATCTTAGGACATGTTTAATACTATTCCAATGTCGTCGTGTCGGAGAAGAACTAAATATTTCTAATAAATTCACAGAAAATGTTATATCAGGTCAAATGTTATTAATAAGGTATATTAGTGCACCAATTACACTGAGATATGGTACTTTATGACCAATAAGTTCTTCATCATCTTTTCGAGGTCGAAAAGTGCCTTTAGTTACATCTAATGACTTGATGACCATTGGAATATTCAATGGATGTACTTTGTCCATGAAAAACCTCTTCAAAACTTAAGTTATATATGTTGATTGATGAATAAATATACCATATTCCAAATGTTTTATTTGTAGACCAAGACAAAATTTGGTTCTCCCAAAATCTTTTATTTCAAATTCTTGCTTCAAGCTCTCTCTTGCCTCTTAGAGTTTTCTGAAGTTCCAATAAGATTGATATCATCAACATATATAATAAGTATAACAAAACATGATCTAAATTTCGTAATAAATACTATAGACATATCGGATCATTTTTATATCTTGATCTTAATAAATATTCACTAAGACGGTTATACCACATACGTCCAGACTATTTTAAACCCTACAATGACTTTTGTAACTTAATAGAATAATTTCCATGAGGACCAGAATTATATACTTTAGGCATACTGAATCCTTATGGAATTTTCATATAAATATCATTATCAAAGTTCTCATATAAATAATCAGTCACAATATCCATTAGACGCATGTCAATTTTTTCACATACTACCAGACTCACAAGGTATCAAAGTATAACTGCATCTACCATGGGTGAATATGTCTTATCATAATCAATACCCGATTTTTGCAAAAAGCCTTGTGCCACAGGTCATGCTTTATACCTTATGACTTCATTATTTTCATTCCACTTTCACACAAATATCCATTTATAACCAATTAGTTTTACACTTTTTGGTGTTCGGACTACAAGTCCAAAACCGTCTCGCTTTGCAAGTGAGTTTACTCTGATTGAATCGTATCTTTTCATTTTGATCAATCATTTTTATCACGATATTCTTCAAATGATGTTGGTTCAAGATCCTCAATATCTTTTAACACATCTAGTGCTATATTGTATGTAAAAATATCATCAATAGTTAGTTCCATCCGATTTCAACTTCTGTCAGAAGTTATATAATTGATGGATATTTCATTATTCTGCTTACTATTTTTAGATATTTGGATCTTTTCATCAATTGCCACTTAATACTTTTTTCTAATTCTTCAATTTGATCATTCTGATCATTCTCTCTTCTTTTCTTTCGAGAATTTTTATCTTTTATACCAAGGAATCGCCCATGTTTCTGGCATGTTTTTTGATGCAGCAGTTATAGGAATTTTATTTTGTCTTGTTGGAACTTCTATTCGAATAGGAGTATCTATAGTTGGAATATACAATTTAGTTACCTTTATAGAGTCAACAAAAGAATCTGGTAGCTGATTTGCAAGACTTTACAAGTGAATTATCTTTTGAACTTCTAATTCACTTGCGCTTGTGCGCGAATCTAAATACTTCAATGATGTTGTCCAGGTAAGCTCTTTTTTATGTGGTTTGTGTTCTTTCCCTAATTTAAAAAATAGAGTTTCATCAAAATGACAATCAACAAATCTAGTTGTAAATACATCACCTGTCAATGACTCAATATATCTAATTATAGAGGTAGAATCATATCCAACATATATCCCCAATCTTCTTTGAGGACCCATTTTGGTACGTTGATTTGGCACTATCAGAATATATACATTACATCCATAAATTCTTAAATGAGTAATATTTGGTTATGAACCAAAAATCAACTGCAAGAGAGAGATTTTGTGATAACTTGTTGGCCTTATACGCACAAATGCTGCAGCATACAAAATAACATATCCCCAAGCAGATGTAGGGAGATTTGTTCTTATTAATAATGGTCTAGTAATTAATTATAATCTTTAATGAATTATTCAGCTAGACCATTTTGGGTATGAACATGAGCTACTGGATGTTCAATGGTAATGCCAATCGACATGCAATAAGTATCAAAGGCTTGAGGGGAACATTCTCCAGTATTATCAAAACGGATCATTTTAATAAGATAATCTAGAAATTGCGCTCGTAAGCTAATTATTTGGACAAACAATCTCGCGAACGCCAGTGTTGATAATAAATTGACATACGACCATTGGGTCGATGCATCAATTAAAACAATAAAATATCTAAATTGTCCACGTGGTGGATGAATTGGTCCACATATATCACCATGAATTCTTTTCAAAAATGCTGGAGACTAAAACTCCACTTTTGTTGGAGATGGTTTAATAACTAATTTACCTTAAGAATATGCAGCACATAAAAACTTATCTAATGTCAAAATCTTTTGACTTCTTAGAGGATAATCATGTATATTTTCAATTATCTTTCGCATCATAATAGCTCCTGGATAGCCCAAACGATCATGCCAAATGATAACTATAGCATGATCAGTAAACTTCTAATTTTCTGAATAATGCACTTCAATTGCATGGATTTTTATGCTATATAGGCCAGATGAAAGAGATGGAGCTTTTCTAATAAAAATTTCTTACCTGAAATAATTTGAGTAATACAGAGATACTCAAACCCATTTTCTTCCATTATTTCAATGTGATGTCCATTTCGGCGAATATATTCAAAACTTAATAAAAATTTTCAAGATTTGGAAGAAAATAACGCTTTAGACATAATAATATTTGTTCCTCCGGGTAATAATATATTAGCTCTTCCAGAGCTTTCAATCAATTTTACACTACCACTTATAGTATTAACAGTTGTTTCTTCCATTTTCAGATAAGAGAAATATTTTCTATCTTTCAATATGGTGTGTGTTGTACCACTATCAATTAAGCATATATTTTCAATGTCACTTTTGTATCCAATAAATGGAGTAATAGCTATTTAGGCATAGTAAAATATTTATAAATTGAAATATTTCAAACAATAAAATAAAAACTTAAAATGCTAACTATTATTACAATGCCAAAAATATATAATATAAAATAAAAGTATTAAAAATAAACTTCTAATTTTTCTAGATACTTCCATCATCAATTAAATGATCAATTCTTCATTTTGGATATTCAAAGAAATCAGCCACATCTAAATGAATTACATCAACATTAACATTTTCAACATTGGTATCATCATCATCATCACAAATAGAATGTTGTACACTGAAATTCGCTTCGGCATTTTTTCCTTTCTTCTCAATAAATATTTTGTCATACGACGAGTACGAGACCAATGATTTTTCATGCCACAACGATAACATTTATTTTTATAATTTGTAGGAACCACCTCCTTTCCTTTTCCTTTCTCATTATTTTTTGGCCACTTTTAATGGTTATCATTATTCCTTGTAATTTTGTTTTGACTTTTGTGATCATAATAAATATTTTTATTATAACCGCGTGCACATCCATAGCTACAACCACGGCCATGATCATGGCCACTTCTGGAGTCAAAATCATGAATTCTAACAATATTCGCTTTTGGGAATGAAGTAGAATCTGTTGGTCGAGCTTCATGATTTTTCATTAATAACACATTATTTTGCTCAACTACGAAAAGGCAAGATATCAATTCTGAATATTTCTTAAATCCTTTTCTATGATATTGCTGCTATAGGAGAACATTCGAAGCATGAAATGTAGAAAATTTTTTCTCCAACATATCTTCATCAGTAATATTTTCTGTATACAATTTTAACTGAGTTAATTTTAAACATCGCAGAACTATACTCACTGACGGATTTAAAATCTTATAATCACATGTGCATCCAATCATACCATACTTTTGGAAGGATGATCATCTTCTGGTGGTCAAACATTTCTTTCAAATTATTCTACAAAATAAGTGGAGTTTTCACAATAAGGTATTCCACTTTAAAATCTTCATGAAGATAAAGACAGAGAAAAATCATAACTTTAGTATCATTTTGTGATGATGATGGATTTTCTTCTACAATAGTATTTGCTAGACCCATTGTAGTTAAATGTATTTTAACATCTAGTGTTCAGGTTAAATAGTTTTTTCTGGTGTTATCTAGAGTTGCAAACTCAAGTTTAGTGAGATTTGCTATGTTAAAATAAAATCAAATAGAAAGAGCACCTTTCTTCTTTTGTTTAGCATACTTCAAAAAAACAAACTACTTGATTATACGAATCGAGAGAATATCTTTGATGGTATTAACTTGATTATAAACTTTCGTAGAACAACTTCGGTAGTGTCTCGCGCTAACAGGTTATTGTGAATTTGATTCCAAATAGAAGCAAGAATCAAGAAAACAAAAATATAAAAACTGATATTAAAGAAACTATAAGAAGAGAGGAATGAAAGAATTACTTAAATTCAATTAATTGATTATATTCGTTTACAAAAAAACCCCTATTTATAAAAGTTTAGATATATAATCTAAAAAGATAAGAAATGAATTTAATAAATAAAATATTATTTTATCTATTAATAACCTTAGAAAAACGAATAGTCACATCTATCTTCAAAATAAATGAATAGCATTGGAAAATAAACAACCATTTATTATTTTCATAACAAAAAGATGTTATATTTTCACCACAAAAAAAAAAAAAAATGTCCACCAGTTACACAAATTAAACACAAGTGATTTATCAAAGGCAGTACTTCCTCTATATAGATTTAAATTTTTAATCTTGAACTAGATTTAAATAAAAAAAATATTAACAAAGGAAGTAATTTTTATGCTTTTGATGATAAATGGTTTTACAAAAATAGTAAATTTAACTAAAAAAGTAGAGATATAGTTTAATAATCACAAAGATAAATATCTTGATAACCCTTAAAATCAAATTTCTTCGAACTAGAAAAAATCCTCACTTACTCTCAAATTTGTATATCATCCAAACTTTACTCTTACATCAATTGACCAATAATCAACTACCATATGTGTTCATTAATATGTGTTTTTAATTTTTTAAAGTATTTAAATAATTTTATAATCATCAATTATCTCTGTAATTACTATTAGTAACTTAAATATCTTAAAAAAATTTCATATGCACATGATGTGATTAATAAAATAAGAGTTGACTATTGGTCAACTGATAAAAAAGTAAATTTTAAATAATATAATAACTTAAAAGTTAATAGCAATTATTTTTTAAATAATATAATACCTTTAAATTGAAGACAAAAATTAAATTTAAAAAAAAAATAGCTTCACTCAGCAACATCAGATTCATATTGCATCAGGCTCCCATGAAGGACACTATACTCCTCATGCAAAAAAGTTCCACAGAACCGGCGGACGCAGAACAAATATTTGGAGGGGTTGAAATGGGATGACGCAAGGTACACCATTGAAGTAAAGTAAGAATGCCAAGAAAAAATAGCATAACTTTCTTTTTGTTATCTATAATCGGTATGAAAAGAGTGGTCAATGACAAAATAAAAAAGACACATTAAGTTTAAGTATTTTGGAGGCCTTTAGAGCCTTAGTAGTTTAAATTGGTGGGTTTTTAACCTTCCAAGTACTTAAGTAGTTAAGTTGATGGATGAATCTAAATAAGTATTTTAAACATTATGATAGGTTAAAAAAATTAAAATTTTAAATTTTAATAAATATAAAAAATAATAATTAATAGATTTGAAAAGAATTAAATAGTATAATATATATACAAATATTTTGTAACGTATAGTTTAATATATTATATTAGTAAAAAAATAAAAAGAGTCATATATATAAATATTTTATAATTTTTAATTTAATATAGTACTATTAATAAAAATTCCAAAAAAAAATTGGGACGCTAGTATAACCCGGTGTCCGCCACTGCACAAAACCTTGGATTCGAAAAAGAACATCGTCAGCAGAAAGCTCTAGATAAGTTATTTTAAATAAATAATTAATTAATTAATTACGTAGTTAAGCTTCCAACTTACTATGGATTTCGGGAAAGTGAAGTTGACGACAAGGTGTTCCACGGCGGAATACTGGTGGCCCAGTGCATATTTAAGAATATCCGAACATTCATTTTCATGCATGAAAAGTCTCCATCTTATACGTGTCATTCGCATCCACAATTATACTACATATGTAACTTTCTGTAACACTGTACTCACATTTCCATTATTTGTTTAAAATCTTCAAAATTACTGTATACTTACGAAAGAGATGGATTAAAGAAAAAAGTTTTACTGTGTTAGAGTTATCTTTCATGTATTGTAATATATTCATCAAAGATTTTTTAAGTGTGATTATGTGTAGTCTAATATAAAATTAAAAATTTACGATTGAAGAAGTAAATTATATATTAATAATAGTATATTAGAGTATTATAATTCTTAAATTTTTTTTTAAAAGAATGACAAACGTAATTTAAAGAGATTTTTTCAAAAAATTTTAATTTTGTTGAAACAAAACTAAATTTTTTAAAATTTTTCAATAGGATGTAGTAATCCATTTGTGTAATTTATCCTATATTCCTATTAATGAATTAGCTTATCCATAAAATTAGAGAAAAAAAGCAAAATTATCTTGTTTGTTGAGTTTTTTTTTTTTTTTTGGCAAAGTGATTTTTTTATTTGTTTCTAGGCAAGTTAGAAATGATTCTTTTTTAAAAGGTTAAGTTAGAAATAATAGTGAAATATTATTTTTTATTTAAAAAAAAATTTGTAAATTTTCTTATTTTTCAAAAGTGAAGAAAATTGAAAGTTTGGAGTTGCTCCAAAGTAGTCTTCTACATTAAACTTTCAAAACCAATTTACTCTTGAGTAAAAGCAACCATAGTATAGATGTTATCTAAGGTATTTGAAGACTGTTTTTATTAGAAGTAGCATCACAATTAATAATTTAATTAGTCAAAAATATATTTTATCATACGACAAGTTGAATTCATATTTAAAATTCTTGTAATTTAATAAATAAATAAGTAAAAGAAAGTTTACAAATGTAAATAAGTAAAAGGAAGTTTATAAATGTGTCATGACAAATCTTGAATAAACTCTTCCTAAGCGAGTTCCCCAGCCTCCCCCCCCCCCCCCCCGGTTGGTGATTTTCTCTTATTATTTGCACGGTAGAATGCTTAGTCCATTCTCGTTTTTCTTGCTTTCATGTACAGAATTTTAAAACAATAAACAAGAATGCAAAGACAAAATGAATCTCGTCCTTTAAGTCTTTTGACCGAGGCTTGTTACTGTTAAGGATAGTTATAACTCCTTTATACTTTACCATCAGGTTAATTTACTTTACCAATTAGAAAATTTGCAACTTGCAATACAACTTTTCTTCTGTTATAGCATAGACTTTACAAGCAATAATAGAGAATGAATTCGTGAACAAGACCAAGGAAGCGACCCAATGTTTGCGCAGCCCCACATTATCCCGTAGTCCTTTTTTTTCAAACGGGGAAGCTGGCAGCTGAATAAGGTTGACCACAAGGCCAAGAAACGCATTAGGAGACAATCGTCGTGGCTGCCAAAATTATCTTCAGGAGCTTTCGCTTTCTCTATTTCAGAATCCTATGGGGTTTTGTTCTGTACATTATTAATTATGAAATTGAAGTAGCGATACCAAAAATATTTTTTAGAATAACACTTCTTTACAAACAAAATTATTAATCAATTTTATAATTTTAATAAATTAAATAAATTCAAAATATATTTTAATTGATCAGTTTTAATACAATCTCAACTTTAAAAACAATTGAACAAAAATTCAACTTCACCACTATAGTGCAAGAATCAAAAGGACTATCACAATTAAGCTGTACCCTAAAAGTAACTTCACGATTTCTGCAAGTTACATGCAGGTGTCAACTAAGCCAATATTGACTGAGCAAAAACAAAAAGAAGAGAAGAAAAAGTTCTTTGTGTTCGAAAAATATTCTGGGGTCAAAAAGTTTTATATTTTTTAATAATAAGTTTTTTGGATTTAATTGAATTAATTTAGTAAAAAAGTAACAAGTTTAAAAAAAAATAATAAAAATGACAAATTTGCGGGGTTTAATAATAACTTTTTTTTGACAACAATAGTAAGTTTCAAAGCTTATAATATAACTGTGATACAGTATTTTTTTTTAAAGTTTCAATTATTGATTGAACTAAATTGAAGTTTGGATAGCACTTTGAAAATTGATAAAAAGTTTAGATGAAACAAAGTGAATTCTTCTCAAGAGAAAAAAAAAAAAACTACTTTTCCTGTCGTGCAAAGAAAAGCTCACTTTTTATTTTTTGTCTATTCTAAATTATAAGCATTTTTCTTTTTCAAAGAGTGGTTAATTAATCTATCAGTTTTCTAATACCCTTACCGTTAATGCGAATAACAAATATTCTATCATTATTAATAAAAACAGCAATTAATTATTCTAGTTGGAGAAAAGAAATCATAAATAAAAATAGTTAGAACTATATAGTTTAAATGCATATTCCATATTTCCAGGAATATCACAGTAAAAAATAATTAAGAATAATTAATTCTAAAGAATCATCTTAGTGATACCAACAATCTAGTTTTAGTGGAGTAATAAGTCATTTAGTATCAATGGAGGGATATATCTATAAAGAAAATGTTAAGAAAAAATAATTACATTAACTATATTAATTACATTTCATAATATGTGTAAAAATAGAAGTATGTCCATTTTCATGAGACAAAGAGAGTACTGCCATGATAAAATACCCCGAGCTACCTCAAATTAGATATAAACTTTTTTCTCCTCATCTCATCTTATGGCTCCAATGCGCCAGCAAATAAACTTTGTATGTTAATTGTTCGTATATTATATGTATCGCGACATGTGGTTTTTGAAGAAAACTCTCTTGTACCTAATCTAATCTTTTACCTCAACTTGAAAAGTTGCTAACTCAAACAGAAAACTTTTTGTTTAATAAAAGATTCATCACTTTAATCATCATAAATTAAGTTTAAAACTTAATAAATTAATAAAAAATTTATAAAAAATACTTATCTTCTAAAACATATCCTTTAAAAATTTGTATCTATGTGCAGTATATCATATGCATTGCATGTATACAAATTTTCAATACAATAATTTATTAATATCTAATAAATGTAAGTATTTTTCAAAAATTATACTCTCTCCCCCCATAAAGATAGTTCACTTTCCATTTTTACTTGTCCCAAATTATGGACCTATTTCTTTTTGCAAAAAAGTTAGTTTGTTAATTTTCTAACATTGGCTTCATTAATTTATCAATTAAATCTGATGAAATTTTGAATCATAAAGAAACAATTACTCACACATTGAATTTCATATGGAAGATTAGAATACTGAAATTATATATTATAGACAACTTTGCAATATGGTTTGAATCTTATATTGCATAAAAAAGAAGAAATATTAAAGATTGATTAGTTCCAAGAATAATGTTAACAACACGAGCCTTCTAATTTTCATATTGTGATATAAGCCTCTAAGCATTAATACAAGGGTATATGAAAAAAACTACTAAACAAAAATAATTAATTAGTAACTATAACAACTATATTACTAACTATATGTTATAACAACTATATTAGTAACTATATGTTTCTTAATTTATGTGAAAATAGTAATAGGTCTATTGATATGGAACTTCTTCTTTTTTTGAGTATGCAATGCATGGACATATTTGAAAATTTTATTTATTTTCTTTTATCATTTTGAACTTTTGACACAAAAAAAATATTTATATAAATTCAATCGTCATAAACTATCATATTAAAAATTTATATTTCATGTATTTTTTGTTATACGTTTCAAAAAAATATAAAATTTTAAAATATGTGATTCATGAATTCTAAATCTATATCAGTTCATTTGATACTTCCATTTGATGAATGCATAACCCATTACAACAGAGTTGATAAATGCAAGTCTTCTACTTTGCAGAAAAATGCCTACCATTTTATATTCAACACAAGTTGTAGCCTTCAAAACGAAGCAAGAGGAAGCAACTAATAATAAATAATGCAAAGTATTGTTGTGGAGGGCAACTCTACCTCATTTTAATTTAGTTGGCAAAGGATTTGGATGATGAGTCAATCCAATATGGCAAAAGTTTCTTGGCCTTCTCCAAACACTTGCATTTTAAATTATCATAAAAGGTAATTCATCCGTTTCCATATGAAATAAATTAGTTATTTAAGATGCTTAAGATAGTGACACTTTTTTAAAACTAAAATTTTAATTTATCATAAGGTTCAAAAACTTTTTTAAAAAGTGTTTAATTAAAAAAAAAGTTTAAAAAAAGAATACTTTTTATATTTTTATTTAAATCCCATTATGTGTTTTGGGATGATTAATTACTATATGTGACTATTTAATTCTCAATTCTTTTTAAATTTATTTTATGCCCTAAATTTTGCAATTTGAAAACTGAGAATGTTATTGAAGTAAATGAATGATTGAATGCTTCACTTGAACTTCAAAAAATTAATATCAAACCTAAAAAAGTATTTTAAAATTTAAAAAATATTATGTTTGAGAATAATAGTTAAAATTGAATCATGTGATTAAATCGAGATATATTCAACCCCCTATAGTGTTTTAGGGGGGTTGTATTGCATTTTGATTTTGTGAAAATCTTTTCAATTACGGTATCCCCCCCCCCTTTTTTTTAATTAAGACAAAATGAATGTTATTCTTATATATGTATGAGTTCGAAATATGTAAATTATTTAAGATTTATTGTCTAATAAAAAGTGTTTCTGATAAACTAAATTAATACTTTTTTTTTTCAAAAAAATGAGTTTTGTTCTACTTATAAGTATTCTGCGTGAAAAATGATATGATAGGTGAAATTGATAGAATAAACAGTAAGCAAAGCTTTAATTATTATCATCTTTGCCAGCTTTGCAACATAAAAAATCTCTTTTGCATATGGGAACCACAAAGCAATGCTCAGTCACAAACTTCTTTTCCTCACGAAAGTTCAATCCTTTCTTGAAGAATATTTGTCGTGCTTTCCTTGTCCCATCCCCGTTGTTGGGAGAAGCTTTGAATCAGATCAACGATTAGCTCTTGTTACTTGATCTAAATTCATTTTGGATTCCAAAAGGTATACAACTTTAAAACTTGGTTGAATGTTACCTTACCATTAACTTTTATATATATATATATATATTATGATTTTATATATTGATATCAATCTATATATTATTATTATTAATAAATTCATTTACGAACATTTAAATATTTATGAAAAAATTCGAACTTCTTTTTACTTACTCTAATATCATTTGTTAGAATTGTACCATTCTCTTATTTAGTCTTGATTAACAACTCAATTCAAAATTAAGGTATAAATTCTTAGGATCTCAATGAATCTTATCTAAGTTTTAACTTCTATTAAATTTTATTTAAATACTAATTAATTTATTTATTGTCACTACAGTTTCTGATTTTCTGACGCGAAAATTCAGTTTCAATCTTTATCTTGATCATGGGCGGGCTTCCAACATTAGCTAGCTTGGAAATTAAAAAAATACTATGTGACCAAGGATGGATCTAGGTCCCTAAAAGTTTTTAAAACCCGATATTTCTTTTAATAAGGAATTAGGATTTTTTTTTTTTGAATCCTTAAAAATTTTATTTTTTTTCTCCCAAGAAATATTTTTTAAAGAATTTATAAAATTTCTCGGTATTTTTTCCTTGGACTTTATCCCCACTTCCAGTTAGTAGCGTGTTCAAGATACTTTTCATTTCAATGTTGGTTTCTTTCCTCCTATTCTTGTCCTTTATTAATCTAGGTATCCTTTTGAGAGAAATAAAGAAGTGAGAGCAGTAAAAGAAGGAACTTGCTCCGGACCTTCTCGATTCCTTTTTGGCTATATTTGCAGCATGCTTCACGTGGGATCTTTATTTCAAGGTTATGCAGACAGCAAGATGGAATGCCACACAAAACTGAATCAGATATTCAGAATCATTCATCTCAAAAGCTATTAAAGAAAAGCTACTCTTATTTTTCAATTATCATTACTCAGTTTTATTCTTCCAAGATTACATAAAGAATGATAATTAAATAATTGAAGAGTTTACCAAACTACAAAAGGCCCTAATAAGATAATGGCTGGAGTCGCTAGAACCCTAATTTGTTCTATTAATTAATAAACACCATATGATACAAATGGCACGACCAAAAGACACTTTCTTTTGTAGTCTTGTCCATGGGAATCTTTGTGGGCACACCTCAATCTTCATCCTTCACAATTCCAAAAGCATCCAACTTTGAGAGTACTTCCACATTCAGTTTCATCATCATCACCATTGCCACCATTGCTCTGGGAATTAAAGTCATCTTGATTCTTTAACAATGCTGACTAGGGTTGCACCCTTTTGGTCCCTTCATGTCTTTGTTCAACAAAGATGGCTCTCTTGAAACATCTAAATCACATTAGTTTGAACTGTGTTAACTAGAATCATGTTCTTCATCATATCTCCTATCTTTGGAACCTTTGGTGGACTCTAGGCGTCGGCACAATCACATCACGACCAGCTTTGATCAAGTTGAGACGATCTTGTATTGTTTTATCGAATAGCCGGTTGTCAGGATTCTCAGCATAGCATACATAGTAACAACTCACACAAGCATGAGGCAGAGCCATGGCTATCCGAGTCTGCAATGACAACATATAAATTATGTCAGCAAAAAGTAAGTATTTAAAAATTGAGCACGTTGATCACATGAAACTGAATCTCATTCTAAGCGTAATATATAGATCAGTCGTGCTTTGGTTAAGCTGACGAACCATTAAATAACCAATGAAGACTGCAAGAAGTGAGATGGTGGCTGTGTAGCTTTGATGCACAGTGTGTGTCCAAGCAGAGACAACAATAACACAGATTGAGCCACTGCATACTCCAGTGAGGAAGCATATGGCACTAGTCATGTCCGAGTCAACAATTGTCTCAATTTCTCGCCTCTCAAACAACTCCCAAATGTCTTTTGAGGCCCTAACAAAATTTTTTCCATAGGCAGCAATCTGTTGAAATTAGTCATTGCTAAATGTCAATGTCTAAATTAATAGTACACGGCATAATGAACCACAATAATGAGATTCTCAATATTTGAGTATGTGCGAAATCAATCCTAGCAAATAATTGACCACATACAGTTTAATACACTGAACCAATATTAAAAGGTAAAATGATTGGCAAGGAATAATGGTACGCAGAGCAAAAACAGAGGCAATCAACACATAGTCAAGAAACAAAAACTTGGACAGTAGTCTGTGGTTACATTCAAACATTATTTGAAGATGTCCAAGCTTGGATTTACAAGATAAAACCTGCAACACCACGTTGGTTAGTTCCTCCTGCATGTACAATTGGTAATTCCACTTTCAGAGGTTGCTCATTTTGGATCTCGTCTACTCAACTATTGTTTGAGACTCTTATCAGAACTGCAGAAGAATTCAAGTCTTCACTCTTGTTATACTTCTATTTATTTTGTTAAGCATAAATATCAGAATTCACAGTCAGCAAATACCTGTACATATGCCCAGCCATTGCCACATTTGAATATCGAGTCCATGACCTTGAGTCCACAGCGTGCACAACAGAACATGAATTCATCTTCCCCCTCTAACAAATTCAACCCACGAGCCACAATACGTAGAAATTCAATTGCAGGCACAAAAAGAGAGCCAAGACAAGCACTTCCCAGATTTTTAGTCAATGCCCTCTGGAAGCAGAAGTGAGTGCTAGACTGCATTCCTCTCAGATAGTAAAGAGCAATGGCTCTACTAACACTCAAATTAACTACATTCCTCATAACTTCAATAACCCAAACCAAGCTCAGTACCAACACAAGGATTACCAATGGTGGGAAATAGAAATTCAGTGAACCTACCACTGCTAAAATCCAAAGGGACATCCACAAGAAACCAGCACCAAGCATATAATAAGTTGGCTGATTTAAATCATGGAATTTTGGAACAGGTTCAAGTGCCTTCACAAAAATTTTTGAGCAAAATCCAGTTCTTGGGGTAACCCAACAAGCATATAATCCATTCCCAATTGCAAAGAATAAGAAAACAACTCCTAGACCTTCAGTGGCAGGCTTTTGGAAGCAAATTAAAAGAATCCCAGCTGATAAAGTCAGAAGAAAAGAGCCCCAAATTATGAAATGAACCATGAATTTAGGCCATACTCTTACAGCTTTTTGCCAAAAAACTGCCAGTGCAATACTAAGAAGAGCCGCAGCCTCCACCTGAGGCAGAAAATGCTTCAGTATCTTCTTCTCCTCTCTTGATGCCTTTCCTTCTTCTATCAAGCCTTGAACACCCTTAAATATCAGAAAACAGACCAGTCCAAAAGCCAAAACCATATGCACAAGGAACAAAAACAAAGACATCTTGTTTGTGTACCCTCTTGAATTCAGTGATACCACCGATTGCTGCTAAAACACAGAAAAACCAAACCACCAAAAAAAAAAAAAATTTCACAAACTTGCACATGAAACACACAGGAATAACTAATTCTACGAGACAAAGGGAGACCCCGTTACACCACAAGTCCTAGTTCACTTTTCATCCCAGCGCAGAATAAAAATAAATTTAAAAAACGGATATATATAATACTATACAATATGCAAAGAAAAATATTTGCAAGACTTACTTGTGGAGTAGGGGTGGAGCGAGGCTGAGAAGGAGCCGGAGAGGGGCGAGGAGGATGAGACCGAGGAGGATGAGAGCGAGCAGGAGTAGGGGAGGCAACTCTGGTTGCATTTTCAACGACAAGCCTTAAAGGATTGGTAGCTGACAGTCTCTGCATCATCGCCATGCGAAAATCTCTTGGTTGTTGGCCATCGATTTGAGGTCCTTGACCACCAACTTCACCTCTCTCAATATCCTTCACTTCATCTGGCTTCCGCTTCTCTTCCTCCGTTTCTTCTTCAGCAGCCGCAGCAGCAGCATCATTTTCTCTCTGCACTACCTGTATTGACATAAAAAAAAAATCACGATCACCCAGCAGCATTTAATTAACAAGAATCGATTGACAGTTGACTCAAGAACATCATGGTGGCGTTTCTTACAGGTTCTTGAGCACCCATCGTAGCCGGTGACTGATGAGGTGGCGCGTGTTGATCTCAGAAATGCTGGTGCTGGAATGAACGTTAGATTTTGTTTCTTTCTGGTGGGTGGTGCGATTGGCTCCTACCAAACAATTGCTTTCGCAAAAGCTTTTTACACCTTTAACTCAGTTTCAGACACATGTGGAAACAACCTTGTTGACGTCAACAGTATTCGCGGTTATCGGAGTGTGATAACACGCACCCTATTGATTTCTGTGTTGGACTTAAGTTAAATAACAGTTTCGTACAGGAGCTTTAATTGGATATGGAGTGGGACAGGGTTAGTTACAGTGTGCATGAATCACATATGGTTTAATTGGGGCACTTTTGAAAAGTAAGCGGAGAATGATGATGATGACGATGCATTGAACGGCCGAGATGGGAATTTGAGCAGTAAATTTTGATGCTGGTGGACTCGAGGGTGAAAGTTTTTGACATTTTTAGTGGGTTGCTAATATTTTTTTTATTTTACTTCTTAAAAAATTATGCGTTTTCAAATTTAAATATCCACAATTATATTTTTAAAAGTTTAAAATAAATATATATTTTATTTAAAATAAAAACATACTCGTTTTGTCCAATGAAATTACTTTGGGTTGTCTAAAAAATTTAATACTTTCTTTTAAAAAAATTTATAATATATTATAGATTATAAAATAATCAATATATATTTATTATGTATTGTTTTTATATATTTAGAGTTGATATAAAATATTTTGAGATTTAAATATTTTTATTTTTATTATATTATATAATTATTATATTATAAATTTTATTTTTATATAAAATCTTATACTAAGCCAATAACTATCAATTTAGTTGAAATATAGAGTATTTTTTATTTAAATTTTTGTAACTAATTTTCTCGATCTATAAAATATAAACTCTAATAGCATATCTAATTAATAAGGATGATTTGGTATTCATGTATAATTAAATATTTTTAAAAATTTTTAAATTATATTGAAATATAATATTCAAATTCAAACAAAAAAATATATTATAGTTGAAATAGACTATTATTACAAAAATATTCACGTATTCATTATTTTATGTATTAAAAAAAATAAAAGATGAGGCCAGTCTATTCGTGTAAATTAAGGTTAGGAGTGGCTAGTCATTAACAATTATTAATTAAAATTAAAATTATTTATAACTATTATCAAAACTCAATAGATTTAGTATGAATATACCTCAAAAATACCATAAATTAGACGAATATTTAATGATAAACTATGTATTATATAGCTTGAATTAATCAGTAAAATAATATATCTTTAACTCTAAATTTTTTATTTTATATTATTGCATTTAAGACTTTATAAAATTAAATAAATAATATTTGTTTAGTTATTTTATTTTTAAATTAAATATTTTATTATAATTAGATTTCTTTTAATTCTTTTTAAATTAGACTAATTACTTAATATTTAGATAAATTACTATTTTCTATATAAGTTCAAATATATAACTGGTACAGTTAAAAACTCATCTATTCACACGTAACAAATTTATACCTTTATAAGTGAACTGGATACATTAATTCATTTAAATTTATTTTATTTCACATATGTCATTTCTAACAAATTATTTTTAAGATTGTATTTAAATAATGATTAAATTGAAATGGGTTTATTAAAATTTAATAAAATATTATTAAATATGAGATAAATGTGAAATTTAATTATTAATAAAAAATAAAAAATAAAATATATTATGAATATATAGTAACTTTTAAAAAATAAAAATTAATTTAAATTAACATTATTTTAAATTAAAATTAAAATTTAAATTGTGAAGAAACTCTTTCCACGAATCTAAATCACAGTGTTTAACTGAACTGGTCTGTTTTCTCCTCTTTTTTTTTTTTTTTCTTTTGATGTCTTTTATCGCCTATTGGGATTCTAGCAACGTCCCATCATATGTTATTTTTATGTTTCCCTTTTTTATTTCTGTAGAGCATCATGATTCATATCTGCCCTGGCCCTGAATGCTAAGAGGACGATGGTGGGTTGGACTGACCCCACCTTATCAACAAGGACTAAGGAGATGTAGATTGCTGGCCGTGTAAGGCACTACAAGGCAACTATGGAATAAGTATTTGCCTGCTACTACTAGTTAGAGCCGTTAAAATGAACTAAGTGTATGAATTAGGTTCGGTCCATAAATAATATGAATTGAGATAGGTTACAATTTTTTAGATTCATATTTTAATTGAGTTTATTTGGTCCGGCCCATAAAGTCCATGGGTTGAGTGAGGTTTGGCCCATGGGCCACTTTTTTTTTTAATTTCTAAATTTAAAAATTACGAAAGTTTCAAAAATCAAAACTATATACTAATTATAGATGATGGTGGTAATATATAATAATTTTTTAATTTTATTAACTAGTTAATAATTAGTAAGTATAATATTAATTATATTATTTTTTATTGTAATTTATGATTATTAAATGAACAATTCGATCTTAAAACAGTCATGTCAAATATATCATTGTCAATAGTAGGTTCAAATAAAATTATTGAAGAAATTTTAGATGATTGAAGAATGTGCATTTTTTTTACAGACTGGCAGTATGAGCAATACTTTTAGCCTTTCATGATATATATATATTTTTTTATGAAATTGTGAAACAAATGTTGATTTTTAGCTTTGATATTTCTAAATTTGAATTTTTAAATTGGATTACTATATTTATATATCTGAGAGTTATGAATTTAATATGTGATTTGTGATGTTTAATTCTTGGACTTGTTAAAATTATAAATTTATGTAAAATAATGTGTGTAAAGTATAATAGATAAAATATGCTTAACTTATTATGTGATATTTATATTTTATTTTAAGTTATAATTTGATTCATTATATTTGTAATAGAGTTAGAATTAAAAACTGAAAAATATAAATATAGTATGAATTTGTTTTAAAAAAATATTAGTTATATAAATGGCCCATGAGCTAAGAATGATTGGGTTGGGTTTAAAATTTTATAACCCATAAAAAAAAAAATAGACTGGCCGTCCTAGCTCATATTTCTGTCATTTCACGTGGATTGAGTCAAGCTAACCCATTTTGCAGCTCTACTACTAGTAAAACTAGGGTTTTCCCATTCCCCCCCCCTTTTCTTGTCACAATTGAAAATTTGAGCTATATTTAGAAAGCAATTCTTCTCAATCTAAATTAAAATTTTAATTTAAAATAATATTAATTTAAATAATTTTTATTTCTCGAGAACTATCATATACTTACAATACATTATATTCTCTCTCATTAATGATTAAACTCTATATTTAATAATATTTTATTAATTTTTAACAAACTCATCTTAATTTAATCTTATAAAAGTACAACCTGGATGAAGTAAAGAAGCTATTATAATAAAGTATAATATTTCATATATCGAAAAAATATATTTTTCATACTAAATAATAATATTGAATTTAGTTTATATTCTTATTTTTATTAATAAAAAATAATAACGTAGCAAAATAATATTCTACAAATAAACAGAGGCGTTCATTGTGAAGTACAATTCAGTTTTACTCAAGTTTTAAATTAATCCAATAATTTTTATTTGAAAATTTTCAAACCAACCTATACCATTTAAACTTCAAATCCATTTGATCGATTTTAAATTGTACAAGACTCAAAACTTGAATAATCTAGTAAACAACACAACACTATAAACAGCACAGCACTATACACAACACAACACATCTAATAGGTGGTGGCAAAAAAATTTAAAAAATATATACAATAATTGCTCATTAAGCTACAGGATTATTTCAAATGTTCCTAAGTTCTCCACAAGACAAATTTAGAAATATCAAATTTGATTAGTTATTTACTTGGATTTCAAATATATTACTGCAATACTTTTATATAAGTCAAATTATAAAAATTATGTTAAACAACTATTAAATTCAAAATTTTTCAAAAAATAAGAAAATCATTGAATTAACACAATATATCCATTTGATTTGATTCATTTTGAATAATTTTTTAAATCGAACTAAATTTTTTACTTAATTAACCTCTAAACCAAACTTAAGCAAAAAACCACTAATTTGATTTGTTCGTCTTAGATTGGTTTGGATTGATCAGTTTTAAAAATGTTTAATATATATATATATATATATATATATATATATATATATATATATATATATGAAATTCAAGACGATATTTAATGTACTAATGATAAATTTTAGTATACAAGTTATGACACACGAGTACTATCTTGTAATACACCAATTACTCTTATAATATTTAAAAATGTTTAATATATATATATATATATATATATATATATATATATATATATTTGAAATTCAAGACGATATTTAATGTACTAATGATAAATTTTAGTATACAAGTTATGACAAACAAGAGTACTACCTTGTAATACACCAATTACTTTTACAATATTTAAAATACTAAATATTATACGAGATCCAATTTAAATATATGTCAGATGAATTCTAGGATCCTAAATCCACCGCCAATTACAACATGTTTGGAGGAAACTATTAAGGATGGATGCCAAAAATAAAAAATTTCAAGAGTAAAACCACACAACATCTTAATAAACAAATATAATAATAATAATAAATAAAATAACGAGAAAAGAAATAATAAAAAGTAAAAAATAATAGAAAAATAAAAAAACAAAAAGAGAAATAAATTAGAGACACAAGATAGATGAGGAACAAGATTTTATTATGAAAAAGACAATATACAAAGTTAAAAATGTATTCCTAACCCCACAAACATCACTAATTCAAAAAAAAGAGAGCTATAAAGAACAAAAGACTAAATAAGCTTGAAAGTCTCTTGTGTTTGGTCGGTTATAAAATCAAAGCCCAACAAAAGCCTAGTGTTTATAGGCACAAAAGGTGGTGATATTGTTTGCCAAATTCAACATGAGATTGTGGGATGGAAGTTATCCTAACAAATCTTCACCTTAAATTACATCTCAAATTTAAACATAGTAGTTTTACTCTGTCTTTTTCACAAAAGTCCAAAGAGTATAAATTACAAATAGTGAACACCAATCAAATCCAAACATTGCTTAAAAGGCTTATGAACTCCACATGTTTCTTCTACAATTGACAAAACATATGCAACTAAATTTGCATACATTTATGGCAGACGAATTTCTCTTCTTGATCTATTTTTAGCCATGGAATACTCCTCTTCTTCTGGATCTTCTTTACCATAAATTACATATACTTCCACTGAACTTTGCAAATTTCAACTTCTACCTGTTCCTGCATATTGTTATCTTTTTCTGTACGAGAAGAATTAGAATACTCCCTTTTGGAATTTAACATAGACAATTCATCAAATGTAACATCTCTATTAGTTACAAAATTTGATAATTTAGGATTTGCATGCCATAATCTGTATCATTTTACCCTAGAAGCGTACTAAAAGAAAATACATTTCTTAACTCTAGACTCCAATTTCCATCATTTATATGTATGTATGTTGGCATCCAAAAATTTTCAAATAAGAGTAATTAGCAAACATACTTGACCAAACTTCCTCGAGAGTTTTAAAATCAATAGTTAGAAAAGGAACACGGTTAATAATATAATAAGCCATAGAAACTACCTTTACCCAAAAATCAGTTGTCAGCCGTGCATTTGAAATCACACAATGTGCTCTTTCCAAAAGAATTCTGTTTATACATTAAACAACACCATTTTGTTAATGCATCATTCTCACTATGTGATGCCTAACAATTCCTTTATTTTTATAAAATTCATTAAATTCTTTTTCACAAAATTTCCTCAACCACTAGATCCATTTACCTGTCGTTTCTCAATCAAAACTTTTCATATTTGAAAGTTATGTAAACATCACTCTTATATTTTAAAAAAAATAAATCCTAAAAAACCTTAGAGGGGGGGGGGGGGGGGTGAATAAGCTTTTGGCAAATTTAAAACACTTAAGATCATCTTTTCGAAATCCTCCTTTCGTTTTACAGATGGAGGTGTTCACAAGTTATGTAAAGAAGAATTTTGTGCAGTTTTAGGGAGTCATCTAGGATCTTAAGGTTATGAGACAAGAGAAGTACAACCAATATAAGAATAAAGATAGGTTGGTGAGAATCATAAAGATTTCTTCGAATGATTGAAAACTTTGTGCAATGAGGTTCACAAGCCGTTAGAAATAAATGTAAGGTAGATGACCAAGAGATTTATAGTAGTTTGATCATCAAAGATCTACATCCACTATCTTAAACTCATACTTAAAGATTTTAAACCAAATCTCTATAAAACTCAGTCAACTCAATAGCGTTTGTCTACACTAATTACATAAAAGGATCATTACACTTAGTTTTACCCAAACCTCTCAATCAACTACAGCTCACTCTAAATGAGTTTTACACCACAACCTTGATATACAAAAGGATTATAGGAATGAAACAGAGATGGCTCACACTTTTTGAGTGAATGTACAACCAGATTAGCACCAACACCTTTTTACCTTTTTGAACAATTTGATTTCACCTTTTGAAGCACAAATGAAAAGGGAGATTTTTGTTTTCTAAAGTGTATGAGTGTTTTTGAGGAAGATAGCACAAAAATCTACTTGAAAATCGAGTTTTAAAAGCTTTTATAGAAGCAAAAAGTAAGATACAAACGGCTAGAAGCGGCTAGTTTCTCACTGTCAAGTTTTCCAGAGTTTTGGACTCAAGAATCAGACGAGGGTGCGTTCAAACGGTGAGTCCAAAATGACACTTTTCTTGGCAGAAATATTTTGACACTATTTACAGAGTTTTGGACGAAGCTTTTGGATGCAGAGCCATCCAAACTATTCAATCCAAAATTCTGAAAACTTACTCTTTGAAACATTTTATTTCGTGTGCTTCAAGCTAAAATCAAATTGAATTATAAGGTAAAGAGACATAGGAATTTACAATTGATACATTTAATAATGATTCCTAGTCTATGATTCTTCTCAATGGCTTTTTGGTATGCAATCTCTTAAACTTGTCTTATATTTGGTCACCCATCCTTGGATTCCATAGTTCAAGAATTGCTTAGCAATCTCATTTGCATGCCTTAGAAGAATTGAGGTCGAACATGTCCTATCATATACAGATCACATAAGTTAGTCTTCATCAATGTTTGTCATAAGTCAAAACACAGGAGAATGTCCATAGGGCTAACAATCTCTCTATTTTTGAGTGATGACAAACTCGATGGGATTGTGATATAAAATATAATGATATGTACAGTAAGAGCATGTTAGACTGAGAGAAATAGGAATATTTTTCATTGAAATGCAATCTTTCATCATAGGACTCAAAAAGTGCTTATGAGATTAAGATAGAAAATTAAAGCATGTACTCATAAACATAGCTCAATGAGCCTATGGCCTAACCTACCTCCTTATCCTCCTTCCTTCCATCTAAGGACCATTCCAAAAGAGAATAGTTACAAATAGTAGTCACAAAAAAAAAATGTATAGATATGTACACAAGGGATGTAATGCTCTCCCTTAATATGTGCAGATATGAACATAAGATGTAGAGCCATGAAGTGAGTTTTGAGAGTAAGACTGGATTCAAAATTTTGGACTTCCAAACGTGTATTCAAATTGGGATAAAATGTCGCAGAAGCTAATCTTTTAACAAAGGTCATTTTTGGACCTAAGGTTTTGGACTTCCAAAACATATATCCAAAATAGGATAAGATTAAGCATAAGCTAGTCTTAAAAAAGACTCATTTTTGGACTGGTCTTTTGGATTGAAGAAATGTGAGTCCAAAACTCCCCATGTGAATATGTAGGGTAGGAAAAAAAAAATTTCAAAAAAATGGATCAGAGGTTTTTAACCCAACCCAATTTTCTTAAGATATTTCAAACACAAGGAATTTTCTGAGAAAAAAAAAATCATAAGCATAAATATCCTCATCATCCAAATTTTTAAGAGAGTGCATATCACAGCCATAGTTGAAACAAATCATTCAACCAACCAAATCTTAATTAGTTGGAATGCACAATAGACTTATACACAGACTTCAATCTCCTTTTTTCATAACAACAACATCTCAACATAGTCTCCATCAAATCACCCAAATCTTCACAGTTCGTAGTGGTAAAATATGATCATAAATAGTCATAATCACAATCCATACTTATAAGAGCAAAAACCAGTGAAAAAATTGCACAGCACATTGTTTGATCAACTCAAATCCCATCAATATTATTTCACAGAATCACAGGCTTCTTAAGGAATATTCAGTTTCCACATACAAGTGCCTCTCAGTCCATAACACAATCTCTATAACCAACATTCTTAGTCCATAACACAATCTCCAAAACCAACATCATCTCCATAATCACATCATCAGTTCACAATTCCTAAACAATATATTTGAGATATCCCCAACAATGTATTTGAGATACCATATTTTCTTTCCCTTTGTCATCATTCAAAATGCAAATAGAAGAAGAGAATAAAGAGATCAAATAGAAGACGTATAGACAAGAATAGATGTATATTAGTAGATAGATCAGCAGAAATGAAGAATTAAATTGTTCAAGTACTAGTACAAAAATTATAAAATTAATTGTCAATGGGAAAGCAATAAAAGTTGTTCAAGCATAAGAAGTCTGAAAGCAGCCCGCAGAAGTGGTCAGTCACGAAATGTGAATTGTTTCTGACTTAGACTCGGCACCCCTTTTTGAATGCTGTTTAGCAATTCGGCTGGACTTTCTTTTCACTACCACATGCTTCTGCCGTTTACCAGATGAACTTCTAGCTATGGTGGGCTTGGGAGTAGGTACTTTGGTAGGGGCAGCAGAAACTGGAATATCGACCTCCTTTTCTTTAGGCTTTTTACTTTCTTGTGATTTCCTTATTTCCTTTCCCGGACTTGGTTGCATTTGTTGTCCAAGTTGTTTACCATTTCCATCTTTATCATGCATAGAGGTAATTCCTTTGTCAGTCGTGTGGTCTGGAGAGGGAGCTTGTTCAACCTGAATTCCCTCAGTGGTCTATCTCACGTTCTTTTCCTCAACTCTGCCCAATCTAGTTCCTAAGTTTTGCAATTCTGTAGAGACTTCAGCCTGAAAGCCATTAAACTTTTTAGCTAAGCCATCAAACTTTTTAGCTAAGTTGTTCAAGGCAGTTAGAATGTCTTATGTCATATTGCTCTCCTCCATCTTTTGTTTCCCTTTGTTGGAGAATTCTTCTCCTATCTCTGATTTTCGTTTCATTCCTGATTTCTTAGCAGGTGCAATTCTTTTTCCTTCAGCCTTAATCTTCAACAGTCTTTCTTTTTCTTCATCTGACATATCTCTAAGTAGGACCCATTCCTTGTTTACTTGTACAAATTCCATCCATTCAAAGGATTTCGCGCTGTACACATTTGACTTACTGTGTCTAGGAGCACAAGTATTCAAGTTCACATTGAAGTGCCTGAAGACCTTGGTTAACAGATTTTGATATGGTAATGCTTTGTGAGATGTATTTTTTGACTAAATCATAAGCTTAACTGCTAAAAAACCAAAACTAACTTGTCTACCCTCAGATAAGGCCAACATCAAAATCATCTGCAATACGCTCACCGATGTTTTATGCTCAAAACTTAGGACAACTATGGTCGACACTGTTTAGCCATTTTGAGTTTTTGTTACTTGAGTTCTTGAAACTCTTTCCACCAGTAAATCTTTCTACAAATTTTCCAAAATAAAAAAGGTCTGACCCTTCAGGAAATTTGTTCATCTCGAAAAACCGAGTCCCTCCATTTCTCACTCCAAAAATTCAGTTTAACAGTTGATGGCCGAATTCTATATTTACAGATCCTACTCCTGTGCTATACCATTGCACCATGAAACCTCTCATAGTCTTCTCAAGTCTTCTCTTTTTCAAATTTGCATAAAACTCCCAAACTAAAGGGGTGTATAGCTTTTCATCAACTGTTAGTAAGGCTCACTTGCAATCGAGTTGAGGGTTTCAACCACCACTTGTAGTGACGTCTCCGCATCGGGGGACTGGGAGTTTAGGCAGGCCGCGCGCTCGGCACGGGAGGCCAGCTTCTGCCCTCGCC
Organism: Voacanga thouarsii; assembly: GCA_026120185.1. Classification (NCBI taxonomy): domain Eukaryota; kingdom Viridiplantae; phylum Streptophyta; class Magnoliopsida; order Gentianales; family Apocynaceae; genus Voacanga; species Voacanga thouarsii. The sequence continues at coordinate 3,550,436 of JANUWF010001117.1, forward strand.
CGCACCCTGCGACGGGGGGAGGGGAGGGCGACGCGATGCGTGATGCCCAGGCAGACGTGCCCTCAGCCTAGTGGCTTCAGGTGCAACTTGCGTTAAAAAACTCGATGGTTTATGAGATTCTGCAATTCACACCAAGTATTGCAGTTTGCTACATTCTTTATCGATGCGAGAGCCTAGATATCTGTTGCCGAGAGTCGTTCAGTATTCGACAACCACCCTTTCTCGCGAGGTCCCCACCTCGAACGGGGGGGCGAGGGAAGGCATTCCATAAACGTAGTAGTCCGTGTGCGATAAACCTCTCCTCGGTTCCGTCGCCGGTGCATAACTTTGTCTACGACGTGCATGATAAACCTCCATGCATCGGCTAGCCCCAGCAACGTGCACGACCTAGCTGTTGGCACTATTTGGCAAACGTGACCGTTCTCGTACAAAGACTTCGGGGGAGCGCGCGTCGGCACTGTAGGTGCACGGAGGCTAAGCCCGTGAACGGCCGCAATCCCTTTAAGTAAGAATACGACAGAACGGATGTGAACCACCGCCGTTCTTGCCGTAAAGAAAGCATTGACCGATGGACTGGCACCGCTTGGTGTCTGGGGCTCGCCGATGTCTCGGGGCATGCTCTTTGGGAATGACCGAAAACCTTTCCGGGGAAATGGAGGCACGATTTAGTTCGGTTGGGCTAGTTTTGGGGGGACGAATCGGGCTGGCCGTCGGCACTGTCGGGCAAAACGTGGCCATTCCTGTTTCTCACTTGTGAGAACGCCGAATGAGCACAGCAAACCTCTGTCGATCCTCTCTTTCTTGATTCTATAGACGGTGGCGCATCATCGTTCTTAGTTGGCAGAGCGATTCGGTTGCGTTCTGCCTGAGTCGGGCCGATAGACGCACCGTGAGGATGGCCGACCGATGGTTGGTCATTTTTTTTAGCTAAGTGTGCCAGGCTGGAAGTCTGAGGACCCCGTCCGTTCTCCCGGTGAACGGCCGTAGTCTTGCAAATTTTTACGCAATTATGATCTCTACAAAAATAGTTATAAAATTGACAATTTTTCCCACCTGCTCGGGAAAACAGTATCTACTGCTGTCACTTGGCATAATTTTACCAGGACTATTATAGGGGGGAACAAAATAGGTGCGTGCTTGGGGGCTGGACAGTGCCGGGCGCCCGTGCCGCATTATGCGCCATGCTCGTGCTGGGGACCTAATGCGCTGTGTGCGTCGGCTCGTTTTATTGCACAGCAACTTAAGACTGTGGTACGGTCTTTGGTGCACATCGCGGTACGGCCGTTTCGGCTTTGGGGCATTCGATCACGGACCTCTGGGCACACGAGGACGTTGCGCCCCCGATGCCTCTAATCATTGGCTTTACCCGATGGAACTCGAACGCGAGCTCCAGCTATCCTGAGGGAAACTTCGGAGGGAACCAGCTACTAGACGGTTCGATTAGTCTTTCGCCCCTATACCTAAGTCAGATGAACGATTTGCACGTCAGTATCACTGCGGGCCTCCACCAGAGTTTCCTCTGGCTTTGCCCCGCTTAGGCATAGTTCACCATCTTTCAGGTCCCGACAGGTATGCTCATACTCGAACCCTTCTCAGAAGATCAAGGTCGGTCGACAGTACACCTCTCGGGGGGATCCCACCAATTAGCTTCCTTGCGCCTTACGGGTTTACTCGCCCATTGACTCGCACACATGTCAGACTCCTTGGTCCATGTTTCAAGACGGGTCAAAAGTTATCGCAGTTTGCTACGTTCTTTATCGATGCGAGAGCTTAGATATCCGTTGCCGAGAGTCGTTCGGTATTCGACAGGCACCCTTTCTCCTAAGGCCCCCACTGCAAACGGGGGGGAGGGGGGCCGGAGGAAGGCATTCCATTTACGTAGTAGTCCTTGGCGCTTCCCGCACCGGGGTTTTTGTTGGCTCGCTTGGCCGGGAACGCCGGAAAGAGCATCGGCCAGCGAGAGGGGCGATAGGCGGGGGGAGGGGAGGCCCCCCTACCCCCGGCCGAAGCTCGGCGTGAAACGAGTTCACGGGTCGTCTGCTTTGCAGGATTTGACAATGATCTTTCTGCAGGTTCACCTATAGAAACCTTGTTACGATTTCTCCTTCCTCTAAATGATAAGGTTCAGTGGACTTCTCGCGACGTCGTGGGCAGCGAACCGCTCACGTCGCCGCGATCCGAACACTTCACCGGACCATTCAATCGGTAGGAGCGATGGGCGGTGTGTACAAAGGGCAAGGACATAGTCAACGTGAGCTGGTGACTCGCGCTTACTAGGAATTCCTCGTTGAAGACCAACAAGTACAATGATCTATCCCCATCACGATGAAATTTCAAAGATTACTTGAGTCTATCGGCCAAGGCTATAGACTCGTTGAATACATCAGTGTAGCGCGCATGCAGCCAGAACATCTAAGGGCATCACTGACCTGTTATTGCCTCAAACTTTTGCAGCCTAAAAGGTCGTCTCGTGTCTGAACGCGAGGGGCAACACTAGATGAACGAGGGACGATGGGACAAACGATTGCCTTCACAGTAGGTACGCAACACAGGAAACCCATGACTCAGCCAAGGTAAGCTTTGCTCTTGGACCACGAATGAAGAGGCGTGCAGGGTAAGACGTCACTACCCAGAGCAAGGATCCAACCTACCCATACAAACTGACCACCACTCACGTGCCGTAGTATATGATACGAATCGGGCAAATGAGCACTGAGACCACAGCCGTCATCTCTGAAGAGAACGACGATCATCGCTTGAGACTCGCCAAACCAACCGTGCACCGCTCGCACATGAAAATAATTGAAATGGACAACTAATGTCTTAGGTCTAAACGGGTCGCACACGAACGACGGGGCCCTCGTGCATCCTCAACAGTCCACAGCCGAGGCCGATGACATTGATCACTGCTTAAAATTCGGGCTGTCGTGCAGCGACACCAGTCAACCGACCCCAACATGGGAGTGCATCGTTGGCGGCGTCGTGCACCGGCGGCGACATCGTGTGCGGCCGACGTTCGTTTTCTTACTTCAGAACGTTTTCTCCAAAAAGAATTTACAATACAATCCCTTTCTTTCAAAAAAATAAGGACAACGTATCACCTGCCTTCCACGCATCAAGGACGAACAATCCCTTGTTGTTTAGCCCCAAAGCATCCTATTTCCTACATTTTTCTAATTTTCTGCCTATTTATCTAGAAAAAAATAAAAAATGCGTCTTCCAGAGTTAGAAAAATTTGAAAAAAATTCCCAACGTTCTATGCATCAAGAACGAGCCACCCTTCAATTTTTGTCTCCAAAACTTTCCGTTTCCTACCTTTTTTTGCCTATTTATTAAAAAAATTAAAAAGTACATTTTTTGAGGTCAAAAAAATAAAACAAAAAATTCCAAACATTCTTCGTGTCATGGGGATCGTGCCTACAAATTTTCACGCAATTATGATCTCTACAAAAGTAGTTATGAAATTGGCAATTTTTTCCCACATGCTCAGAAAAACAGTATCCCAACTAAGATTTTTGAACATATTTAGAATATCATAGAAGTTAAAAAATCCCTCAACATCAACCCAATATCCAGAAACCACAGTCCTATTCCTGGACACCTAGTCATTAAAATTAGACTCACATTTTTTATCAAGAAAGCGTGGTACTTGGGTTTCAAAGCTTTCTAGTGCAGAATGTTTTGTTGATGAGTTGGATTGTGAGGTTTCCTTTGCCATTTTCTTTTCTTTTTGCTCGGTGTCCAGTGGTGTGAAGGTAACAACTTTTGTCTTCCCCGCTATTTTACTTTTCTTCCGCATCTTGGTCTTTTGAGCAGCTCCTTTGACAGATTTTATCACTTTGGTCATAGCAGACGTGAAGGGAAGGTGAAAGATTTTCGGTTCAATTTGGAAAAGATGAAATTAAAATTGTGAGAGAGGCAGAGAGAACAATGACGGTTTCTAATTACTAAGAGAGAGTGAGTGATAGCCTTTTTGAGATTTCCTAGGTTCTAGTTAGGATAAGTACAATCAAGTACTTTACATTAGAGACTTTTCACCAGAGGTATGATATTGATTTTTTTTTTTTTAAAAAGCGCGGACATTTGAAAATTTGAAAAGTCACTTCTGGACTTATGTTTTCTTTCTCCCGGATAACAAAAAAAAAAAAAAAAAATATTGGACTTTTCATAAACTTTGAGCTGCTGATATTTTGGATTTTGATTGAGTCCAAAATCGTTCGACCAAAAGGCAGAATAAAATAAGTTCAGCTGTGGGGATTTTGGAATCGTGTTTTCCGGATATTGCATCCAAAAGCTCTGTCCAAAAGTTGTGTCTTCTATTGTTTTGCAAAAATATACAAACAAATCTTTGGCAAATTGTCAATTACATGATCTTGGTAATTCCCAAACATCTTCTTAGATGATTAAATCTTTCTTCGACTAGAGATTTTGTAAAAATGTTTACAAGCTATTCATCGGTTGAGATATATTCAACACATATATCGCTTTTAAGAACATTATCTCTAATAAAGTAATTTTTAATCTTAATATGCTTAGTTCTAGAATGTTGAACATGATTTTTTATTAAATTAATTTCACTTATATCAATCGAAATTAAAACCAAAATCAAGAAATGTGTTTTTCATCCACAAGATTTGCCCACAACAGCTCCCTGCTACAATGTATTCAGTCTTGATTGTGGATAAAGATACACAAGCTTGTTTCTTGCTATGCCATGACACTAGAGAATGTCTGAAAAATTGACAATGCCCGCTAGTGCTTTTCCGTTCAACTTTTCAGTCTACATAATCTGCATCACTGTAGCCTATAAGATCAAAAGAGTTAGTTCGAGGATACCATAAACTATAATCATGTGTTCCAACCAGGTATCTAAAGATATATTTCACACAACATAAATAAGAATCTTTTGGACATGATTGAAATCTAGCTTAAAGACAGACCGAAAACATAATATCTGGTCAGCTAGTAGTAAGATATAACAAACTCCCAATCATACCTCTGTATTTTGATTCATCCACTTTCTTACCCTTTTCATCCTTGTCAAGCTTTAGAGATGTGCTCATCAGTGTGCTGATTTCTTTGACTTCGTTCATACTAATCCTCTTGAGTAGTTCTTTAGCGTACTTAGCTTGATTTAGAAAACTTCCATCATTGGTTTGTTTGATTTGCAATTCGAGAAAGAAGTTGAATTCTCCCATCATACTTATCTCAAATTCTTGCTGCATAGTCTTGGCAAACATCTTATACAAGGATTCATTAGTAGTACAAAAAATGATATCATAAACAAAAATTTGGACAATAAGAAGATCATCAGATTTTTCTGATTTAAGGAACAATTGTAGTGTCAATCAAACATTTTGAAAAATATTTTGAGGGTAAAAATTTACTAAGCCTTTCATACCAAGCTCGTGGGACTTGTTTTAAACTATAAAGAGCATTTGAAAGTTTGAAAACGTGATTTGAAAAGTGCTCATGAATAAAATCGAGAGGTTATTCTTAATATACCTCATATTCAATAAAATCATTTAAAAATGCACTCTTAATATCCATTTGGAAAAGTATGAAAATTTTTAAGGATGCAAAGGTAAGTAACATTCTAATGGACTCTAATCGAGCAATGATAGTAAATGTCTCGTCATAGTCAATGCTCTCTTCTTGATTAAATCCTTAAGTAACAAGTCTAGCTTTATTTCTAATCACCACTCTATGTTCATCAAGCTTGTTTCTGAAAACCCACTTGGTACCAATGACCGGATGGTCAAGCAGTCTATGGACGAGTTTCCAAACTTGATTTCTTTCAAATTAGTTTAGCTCTTCTTGCATGGCTAGGATCCAAAATTATCATGCAAGGCCACATCAATACAGTTAGGTTCAAAACGTGAAAGTAAAGCAAAATTTTCTACAAAGTACCATCTAGTTTTGACTCCACAGCTAGGATCACCAATGATCTGCTCTTTTGGATGACTAGTTTTGTATTTCCAATCGTTTGGTAGGCTTTGATCAATATGCTCTTCAGTTTCTTGCTTACTTTGATCAACTTGTTATTCTTCCAATTCTTCTTCTTTGACATGAATGTCAAGTGATGGAGCTTTATCCTATTCACTGCCTTTTTCTTTTGAAATCCCTATATCATCATCATCTTTTCTTAATGTATATATATTAGATTAATCAAATATAACATGTACGGATTCTTTTACACATAAATTTCTTTTGTTGTAAATTCTATATGCCTTTTTATTGGAAGAGTATCCAAGAAATATAGCCTCATTGGATTTGCTATCAAATTTTCTAAGAATGTCTCGAGTATTAAGAACAAAACATTTGCAACTAAAGACTTTAAAATAGGAAATTGATAGAGTTTTGTCAAATATAAGCTCAAAGGGTGTTTTTCTTAGAAAAGGTCTTAGCATGACTCGATTAACAACGTAGCATGTTGTATTAACAGTTTAGCCTAAAAGTATTTTGGAAGAGAGTTTTCATAAATCATGGATTTAGCCATTTCTTGCAAGGTTCTATTTTTTCTTTCAACAACACCATTTTGTTGAGGGGTTTTAGCAGCTGAGAAGTTGTGAAAGACTCCATTCTCATCACAAAAATGTGTAAACTCATGGTTGCAAAATTCTCTATCATTGTCATTCTTAATAGAAATCAATTTGCATCCAAAAGAATTTTGAACACATTTGAATCATCTAGAAAATTCAAAGAATTCCTCATCTTTTTGTCTAAGAAATAAAATCCAAGTAAATTTTGAGAAATCATCTACCAGTACATAAGCATACCTCTTACCACCAAGGCTAGTGATCCTCATCGGTCCAAACAGATCCATATGTATTAATTCAAGGGGTTTTGATGTGGAAATCATTTTCTTGGGCTTAAAAGAGGTTTTGGTTTGTTTTTCAAATCGGCATGCATCACAAATTCTGCCCTTATCGAACTTCATTTTGGGCAGTTCTCTAAAAAGCTCTTTTGAAGACAATTTGTTTAGTAAATCAAATGATACATGACCTAGCCTTCTATGCTAAAGATAGCCATCATTATCATGTATAGAAAGGCATCTAATGTCATGAGCCATAAGATCATCAAGATAAAATATATATACATTCCCAACATGATTAACAACAAAAATTGTTTCATTATTAGAGCTGTCTATAATAGAGCAAAAATCTTTTTCAAAAATATCTTTGAAACCATTGTCACATTATTGACTAATGTTAAACAAGTTGTATTTTAGCTCATCAATCACTAATATTTGTTTGATAATGGTTGAAGATCCTTTACCAATGTTACCTATCCCAAGTATTTTTCATTTCTTTTTGTCTCCAAAGGTAACGAACCCATCATTTGTAGCTTGAACATATTCTAATAGAGCTACATTTCCAGTCATGTGTCTTGAACATCCACTATTCAGGAACCACTTTGTGAAGCTCATTTTATCCAATGAATATACCTATACATGAGATGGGAGAGTGATTTTTGGTACCCATTTCTTCTTGGGTCCATAGAGATTAGTAATGATTTTTTTAATTCTCCAATCAGTTTTCATTCCTAATCCAATGCTTTTCCTATTATGACACGTATATGCGTTGTGTCCATTTTTACCACAATAAGTATAACATGTGTAATTTGTGTTTAAGAAGCTTACTTTCATAAAATAAGACTTGCATTTTTCTATTTTGTGCACATTACCGTATCCAAGGCCATTTCTATTTCTAGCCATGCGTTGTACTCCAACAAGTTTGTTCAAATTACTTTGCAGATCAGTGAATTTTTCAATACAAGTAGTGAGATCATCAACTTTCATTTTCATATTATCAAACTCACCAATCATGACTTCAAGAAAAGAGACTTTATCAGATAAACATTTGTTCTCAAATGTAGAACAATTCAAGAAGGTAGAAAAAAAATTTCTTTTTCAACATTCAAGTAGCAAATGGAGTCAAGTAAAATCTTGTTCTCACTAATCAGATTATCATTCTCATTTGATAAGAAATTAATTTTCACTTTCATTTCCTTGTTCCTTCTTAACAGTCTTTTTAGTTCACGGAACATCTCAATAAGAAGTTCATTTGGATAATCAATATTATCACAAGTAGAATAATGTAATTTAGCTACAAGGTTAGATGGAGAGGAGTTTACCTTATCCTCTACTGCCATGAAGTATATGTTAGCTGTTTTATTTTCAGAATCTCCGTTTTCCTTAGATTCAGACTCATTTTGGTCCTAAGTTCTCATTAGTCCCTTTCCTTTCTTTATTTTCAAATCCTTCCTTTTCTTTTTGAGCATCTTAGCTTATTTCTCTTTAGCTATTGGGCAGTCAACAATAAAGTGTTCTGTACTTTTGCATTCATAATATTGAGGCTTGAAAGATGAAGTTTGTCCCTTTATTTTTACGAATTTCTTACCTATTTTGAAGTTTATTTTTTTGAACATCTTTATGAATTTTTTGCAATCATGGCCAATTTTTCAGTATCTACTTCAGTTCCATCGTCACTATCAAATTGACTGCTATCAACATCATCATCAATAGTTTTCAGGGCTGTTCCTCTTTTGCCTTTGTCATTATCATCAAATTCTTGAAACATTTTAAGTTTCATTTCGTGAGTTAAGAGAGAGCTAATTAGCTCTTCAGTTGTTAAAATTTTCAAATCCTTTGATTCATCCACAGCGAGAGCTTTAGGCTGCCAGCTCTTTGGCAAGGCATCAAGAATTTTTCTATTCTATTCACCAAAGGAATAGCTTTTCCCATAAGCCTTAAGTCCCTTTGTAGTGTTTGTGAATCTAGTGAAGAGAATGTCTTGGGGGAGACATGAAGAGAATGTCCTAATCTTATCCTCATGTCCTAAAATAATTCTAGAAGAATTCTTGTCCAATTTATTACCTCTAGCTTTGTCCTAGCATTTTCATAATTCAAATAAACTAAAATCCCTTAATTCTTTTTCTTTGAATTCCAAAAAAATTTCTGTGATAAATTATTTCCCTTGAATTTCGAAAATCAGCTTTGGGGAAAGGAGATTGACCGAAAATTAGGAGGAGAAATAGGAAGGTTCCAAGAGAAAATCAATCACCATGGAAAGACCTTCAAATCCATCTTCAAGATGTTCATGTTTTAGTGGTAGGGAAATCTGGAAATTTTCCAGATTTGTTGCAGCCCTTTCCTTCAAAAATTCAGGCCATAAATCCATTCATTTGCTGCCAAGAAAATGATCATTTCAAGTGGCTTGGAAGCTGGAAAAATTGTGCAATTTTCGGACTGCACAAAACAGCACCAAACCAGAAATTTTTCTGGGCAATTCGCAGCTTTTCCTCAAGGAAATGAAGCTGTTTTTAGTTCATCTTCAAGCCAGAAAACTTCTCTGCATTTGTCCAGAAATGAGGCTGAAAAACCACTATTGGAAGACCCTCAAACAACCCTGAAGAACCACTGAAAAACCAAGCCAAGAAGGTGCGAAAATCCTGCACCAAAAATCTGCAATTTCGGAAAAGCCATGAACACTTGAACAGAATTTTTTCCAGCCATGTTCTTTTCTAGCCTAGGACCGAAAGCCACCTTCAATCTCTGTAGAATTGAGCCTTATTCAGCCATATACTGAACACCATTAAACTCACACTTACCTTGAAGCTTAAGGACTCCATAGCTGCTCCACAAAACACTCCTAAGATCACTCCATTCAAACACCATTTGAACTTCAAAAAAAATTCCAGCATTTCACTCCCATAAATCACTCTTGCATTAAGCTGAAACAACCAGAATTTTCTCTGCCTTTATGGACTGAATATCGGCCAGCTTGTGCAACATTTAGCCTTCAATCATTTCAACAAAACAGTCTTGTTCTAGCCGACACCATTAAAGACCATAGAGACCACTCTTGATCAAACACCATTGCTAACCACCTACCTTAAAACATCTCCACTATTTTCTCCATTTAAAATTCAAATAAAATCTGATCACCCTTACTCTTCCTTGCTGAAAACCGAAACCCTCAATCATACTCTACCATTCGGCCAGCCCTCTACCAAATTCCAGCAGCACTTCTTCTAATTTCTCTCCATTTTCACCTACAAACACCAAGAACACCAAGAACACACACTAAACTTCTTTAAGCCTAAACCAACTCCAAACCCCTCCAATCACTCTCAAAACCTCCAGATCATCTCTACTTAATCCCTAGACTTCATTTCTGCCATTTATAACACGAAATCTCGCAATCAAGAATTTTCAACCGGATCAAAAATCAGCTTTTCTTGAAGACCTCAAGAACATCAACAAGGTGAGTCATGAACAACCTTCTTGTTCATCTTCTTCCATTCGAATATATCATTCTAACGTCTCTCTCTCTCTCTCTCTCTCTCTCTTCTAACCGAAATGGTTGAACCACCATCAACCATGGATGTTGTTTCGTTGGACCATTCAAGTCATTCCATTGCGCGTGGACCTTCTTTTATGTTCATCGAAGGACTCGACAATCAAGTATTCATCCCTAAATTTCTCTTATTAAATTTTGAAATTATGTCTCCTAGTTGATGATAGAGAAATGGATTATGATTGGGAGATTGAGTATATGCATGTGGATTAGGGGAATGAAGTTATGGCATGATGATGGTTGTATTTGACTAGGATATATGTGTTTTCCCTTTTGAACCAATATATGTTCTTCATGCTTAATGAACTTTATGGATGTTTGAAGCATGATTAGATATTATGACACCAAAGGTGATTAGGCTTTTATGATCTTATTTTCCATGGAAACCATGATTGTTGATTATGCTTAGTAGGATTTTGGCCATGTGATAGTATGAGACAGTGCAAGTGTTTGTTCATGAATAGATTAATTTCTTGTTTGATGATGGAGAATGAGATCATGAATTTTTGCTAGCAATAGGAAGACCGTGATGTGAGATTATTTTCTTGTCAATTCTAGGTTATATTCATCAACAAATTTTATTACATAAGTTAAAAAAATTACTACTATATTTTCTCTTCAAAAATTCGAAACACTAGGGGATTTGGATTAGAATATTAAATCAAACTATTAATATTTTTATTAAACAAAAATTTAAAATAATCTATTAATAAATTTTAATTATTATTAATTATTTATTTATTATCTCTTCGAAATTAATTAAAAATTATTATTTATTTATAATAAAGCTATTTTTTTAATTACCATTTCTTAATATCAAATAAGACTTAATAGTATTTAAAATTCAAACCTTGGTTTATTTATTAATAATAACACTCAAGAATTATTATTTGAGTCTATAATTTATTAGCAATTATTTTAGAATCCCTAGTTATTTCAATCTATCAAACTAGACTTATTTTATAAAATTCTTCAGCATCTAGCCTTAAAGCTTAGGACATTAAGGTCATGGTTAGACATGGTTGTCACTAGATGAGCTAAGAATTATTTACGTAAGGCAGGTATAGCTTGAATGTGACCTTATGTTTTGTGTTTACCCCAGGCAGGGGTTAGGTCAGTCTTGGAAGACTTTTGTGTAGAGCAAGCAAAGAAGCAGGTAAGCTCCTCATAAAACTTATTTGTTGTAAAAGGTTACCATGGCAAGCTAAACACGAAGTATGTGAATACTGATTTGGTAAAGGCAATTAAGGACTGTTTCTTTTCTTAATTCAGTCAAACCAATTATTTGGAAATTTTCAAAGCAGTTTTACTCAAACACTGAACTATTTCTAAAACCGATTTTGGCATGGACTTCAAAAACCCTTGATTGCCATTTTCAAGCAAAGCTATATTTTATCAGTTTTCTCCCAAGTGGGACAATCAAACGTTGAGTACTCAATAAGGGTAGGCTAGTAGTACTAGTTTTGAAGAGCAAGAGTGAGTCTTCTGGAAGGAGGCCACCTCCAGAAGATAAAACTCAACTTAGAGAAACGTCAGTACTACTTAGTCATGCCGGTCCGAGCTAGCAGTTTTTATTTCAGTCAAGTGACTGCGTTTTGCTGGAATGGACACCCGGTTGTTGTTTGGGTATAGAGAAGGAGGAGTATCTTGCCCGGTAGGCCGATCACCTACCTTTTGTCAGTCTGCACAAAGTGTCGGCATTCTGACCGGCAGTATGCACAAAGTGTGGCATACTGACCATCCGGTTATGGGCAGCGTGTGGTAACCCATAATCCTTTCTTTTGAGTGGTTGATCTTATAAATTATGTACGGCTGGAAAAGCCGAAAACACCACTCTTGTTTTTGACTAATGTTTAATGCTTGCCAATATTTCTCTTATAAAGTTTTCACATTTTGCATCCACGAACTGTTTTCACTGAACACTCAAAGCACACACGGACTTATTGAGATTTTTATCTCATCACCTTTTATGCCATGTTTTCAGGTCGATCCTGCTGTGGAGATGAATAGTTAGATTTGTTGCCTATGCTTTGAAGACTTTATGTGATTTTTTTTCTTATGTGTTGTTTTGAGAGATGGTAGCGAACAATTTATTTTGGATTTGTTCATGTATTTTTGGATTGTAATAAGTTTAATTTTAAAGTATTACTTTTATTTTCTTTTGTGTGACCTAGTTATAAAGACCCCTTGTCGTTTGGACGGGGCGACATCCCCGGCCCTGTCAGGCCTAGGTAGTGGGGTGTTATACTATTTGGGAACTCTTCTACCTTCAACACTTTTAGAATGAGCATATGCTCCTTTTTCAGTCAAATTCCACAGCTCAAAATTAATTGAGCATATATAGATCTTCATGCGATTTTTTTAGAATGTGTAATTGCTCCCAGTGAACAAGGGAGGTCTATTTGTTGAGGATCCCTTGATATAGGGAAGAGAGGAGATATTTACCATAAGGATTTTTTTTACAAGGCTGTTTAGCTGAAGAAGTGTAGACTAATGCTTTGATACCAATTGAAAAACCTTAGAGGGGGTAAATAAGGTTTTTGGTAAATTTAAAACACTTTTTAGAAAAAGATCTTCTTTTTGTTTTACAAATCGAGGTGTTCACAAGTTATGCAAAGAAGAATTTTGTGCAGCTTTAGGGAGTTATCTAGGATCTTAAGGATATAAGATAAGATAAATGAAATTAATACAAGAATAAAGATGGGTTGGTGAAAATCATAAAGATTTCTTCAAATGATTGAAAACTTTGTGTAATGAGGTTTGCAAGCCGTCAGAAATAAATGCATGGTAGATGACCAAGAAATTTATAGTGTTCGATTCTCAAAGATCTACATCTACTACCTTAAGCTCACACTTAATAATTTTAAACCAGATCTCTATAAAACTCAGTCAGCTCAATAGTATTTGTTTACACCAATTACACAAGAGGATCACCACACTTGGTTTTACCCAAACCTTTCAATCAACCACAAATCAAGGTTCACCCCAAATAAGTTTTATGCTACAACCTTGATATACAAAAAGAATTATAGGAATGAAATAGAAATAGCTCACACTTTTTGAGTGAATGTACAACCAGATGAGCACCAACGCTTTTTTACCTTTTGGAACAATTTGATTTCACCATTTGAAGCACAAATGAAAAGGGAGATTTTTGTTTTCTAAAGATAAGCGTGTTTCTGAGGAAGATAGCACAAAAATTTACTTGGAAATCTAGTTTTGAAAGCTTTTATAGAGGGTAAAAGTAAAACACTAACGGCTAGAAATGGCTAGTTTCTTGCTGTTAGGTTTTTCAGGGTTTTACACTCAAGGATGGGATGAGAGTGCGTCCAAAATGGCACTTTTCTAGGCAGAAATATTTTGACATTGTTCACAAAATTTTGGACGAGCTTTTGGATGCAGAATCATCCAAACTATTCAATCCAAAATTCTAAAAACTTACTCTTTGAAATCATTTTATTTTCGTGTGCTTCAAGCTAAAATCAAATTGATTTATAAGGTAAAGAGACATAGGAATTTACAATTGATACCTTTAATAATGATTCATAGTCTATTATTCTTCTCAAAGGCTTCTTAGTATGCAATCTCTTAAGCTTGTCTTATATTTGGTCACCCATTCTTGGATTCCATTGCTTAAGAGTTTCTTAGCAATCTCATTTGCATGTCTTGGAAGAATTGAGGTCGAACATATCCTATCATATATAGATCACACAAGTTAGTCCTCATTAATGTTTGTCATAAGTCAAAACATAGAAGAATGCCCTTAGGGCTAACAAATCCAAACTTTCCTTCAACAATCATTAATAAAAATCAACATATACTTGGCACCACCCTTAGAAGGAATACAAGATGGATCCCAAATATCTGAATAAATATAATCTAAAGTACATTTAGTCCGGTAAATTGTTGGTGAGTAAAGCTGGTCTTTTTCTATTTTTCAAAAGTACAGTGCTCACAAAAGTCCAATGTCCTAGTATTTTGTCCGCCAATGGGGCCTCTCTTGCTCAATATATATAGACATTTCTCACTTGTATGCCCAAACACGTATACCATAATTTAGTGATATCAGAATTGGTCAAAGTTGACATAGAAATTGTAACAGAACTTATGACAGTAGTTCCCTACAGAGTATATAATCTACTAGACCTACAACCTTTCATGACAATAAAAGCACATTTACAAACTCTTATAACTCTATAGTCAGTTGCATATTTACACCTAACAGCTTCGAAGGTGCTTATAGAAATGAGATTTTTTTAAAAAAAAATTAGGGACATGTCTAACATCCGTGAGAGTTCTCACTATACCATCATGCATTTTACTTCAAATTGCCTTTACCTATAACATTACAAATAGTATTATTGTCCATTAAAACAATTCCACCATTAAAAGGTTTGTAAGTTAAAAATAAATCCCTATTAAGACACATATGGAAAGAATATTGAATCTAAAATCTGTTCATTTTCAAATTTTGTTCTATTATCAGTTATAAAAAAAAAAATTTCCTTCACTCTTTTTTGCTACTACACTAATTTCTATAGTATTAGTAGATTTTTCTTTATATTTATCCTTATTTTTTAACTTAAAGTATTTAAACTTAATGTACCATTTTTTATGACAATAATTATAAACCAAATTTCTATTCTATATTTAGATATAGATTTTGATTTACTATTATAACAATTTCTATTTTCAAATCTAACCATTGCCACAAAACCTTCAACTTGATTTCTACTAACTTCCCTAATTAAATTTCTATCAATACTCTCTTTTAATTTCGCAAAAAAACAAAAAGGAAATAATAATAACTTTCTGATACAAGATAGTTTCTTTTCTATACATCATAATATCTCAAATATGCTTAAAGGATTATGGAAGGAAACACAACAATAAAATGGCTTGATCCTTGTTAAGTATGAAAATATCATATTTTTATATTCATTTTACTTAGCTTCTATGCACTCATTTGTGTGATAATTTCTACTCATTTTATATTTTTATATGTTCTTAGTGTACATTAGAGAAAAATGAGTGAAAAAAGGGCTGAAACGATGCATTTCGACATAAGGATGATTGTCGGATGATTTGAACAGCCTTGGGAAGTGATTAAACAAGTTTTGAAACGTACTATAGTGTATATTCACGGGATAATGCACGGTCATGCATCAAACCATGCCGAAAAGAGCAAAAAAAAAAAAATAATAATAAATAAATAGAGTTTTCAAATATGTACACGGCTAGTGGCATGGCCATACCACATAATATGTTTAATAGAGGAATTTTGAAGGTCTCAACAGTTGTACACAACTTGTTGCTGTTGGAATACAACAACAACAAACTAAGCCTTAATCCCAAGTAACTTGGGGTCGGCTACATGAACCAACGTCAGGCAACGTGTGGTCATCCACATGAATCCTCTCTCGCCAAAATAGACTATGCATTTCTATATTTTGAAAATTAATAAAATATTTCAATTATTAATGGTTGTTTGTTTACATATATGTGCACATTAAGGTCTAAGTTTATTAGTAAGTAATTTATGTGATTGGGTCGTGCTTTCACAGTAAGATATAGATTATGGGCTACTAACATATAAGCAAAAAATGTTCTTGATCAATTGATGAAGTTGGGCACTTTATCAAGGTCTAGATTATTTCACTTTAGTTTTAAAATGGAGAATGGTTTAACTTTAACCAGTAAGTAGTTCAGTCATACTAATATTGTAAGCGTATGTAGAATATATAGAATTAGACAACGTAATAATAATATTTATAAAAGTACTAAAATAAAATAAAGATTAGTTTACCGTTGTTACCGTGTGGATGAGTACCCTAAGACTTGAATATAAGTTGGTGGTCTGCAAAAGCTGGACTTATGCACTTTGATGTATGATGCGTAATGTCTTAACACAAAACTTGTACGTTGGGTGTATAACTCTAGATAAATAAGACGGACTTATACAATAGAGTTTATATGCTTCATTACGCGAAGAAATCACCCCCTTGTAATTGTTCGGATTAATTTAAATAATCTAAGGACCTGAAAAACGTGACTAAGTATGTATATTTTTGGATAGCTCTCTGTGATAAGTGAGTACATACTGAAAGTCATAGATTATTGGATTAGTTATCAAAGGATGGTAGATGTCATTGAAAAAGGTATTAGTGTATTTTTTCTATCTCAATAGTGGATGTTAATTAAAGGGGTATTTTCATCATTACACCTGTAGGTCGAATACACTACACTTACAATATCATTCTTGGCGTAAATATTTCCATATGATTATAAATGTAATATTTAAAATAATAAAATTCATCTATTTGTTAGCAAAGGTATTTTGCATTTTAGTAGTTGAGAATAATATATCTTTTGGTCTCCAGAGTAGCTCAAATAACCTTAATAAATTATATTTACTATATGGGCTTATTGGGTGAAATTTATATTGGAAGAAATTATTCTAGGAGTCTAATAATTATTTATTTGGGTTAGAATCAATTAAGCCAAATTAAATAAATAAATAATTAATTAATTAATTATCTTGGGTAATTTTATATTAGGTCCAAGTGAAATAATTAATTAATAAAAGAGTTAATTTAATTAGTCTTGGACTAATTAAGAGAACCCTGGTCCACCAGGGTTTTTAGTGTGATGGCTACATGTTTGGAAACCTGTAGTAGCTGCCATAAAGTGATGGGGTTTCTATATCACAATAACGATTACTGTAGCGGAAACTAAGAAATTCAAGCCCAAAGATCACAAGCATGTGATTTAAAACAGGTTTAACAAGTAACAAAGGTAATGGTTTTACCTTGTATTTGAGCGTCTGAAAGCAAAAATTTTCCTTCTTGACTGACGATTATGGCGCAATCCAGCAATCCCCTTGACGCCAATGAATCACAAACAGGTTGATTGTCGTGCCTTTGTGATCACAGTACACAATCACCTCTAACAGTAGTCCACACGGAGGATCACTCTCAAACACCAAGATTTTATGTGCTAGCAGAAAACTAAAAAGGCAGCTAGGGTTTTTATTTTCTTGTTTGCAGAAGAACAACGAGAGAAAGAGAAAAGAAGAGAAAGTTTTTGAGGATGTTGTATTCCGTGAATCTCTACCCAATAGGTATCGTGTATATATCACATATATCACGAAAACCCTACTGAAAACACTCCATCTAAGAATTCTACTACAATTAGAATTCTCCAATTGTAATTGGAACCATCAAAATTTTGCAATTATAATTTGGCCCATGAATTCTAACTAATTATAATTTGGCCACAACAACTTCTCTTTCTCGCAATTAACTCCACTATATTATCAAATAACATCTTAAGTATATAATCCTCTATTGCGTATGACCTATTAGGTTTCCCAGTCAATTGGTGGCGAACATGAATTAATTCAAACGTCTTTGAAATTAATAATCTATAACTAATTAGAATTAATTATATTAATTCTAATCAGGATTGATTTATTAATTCATCAATTAATAAACCCATATTCCGTAGATCATGAGCGGTATCTAGCAACATATCATGACCACCCAAGAGTCCAGGAAGTCAAGTGGCTTGATATGAACCTTTCAATAATACCATGACCACCCAAACTATAGTGCAATTAACTCCTTTCACCATACAATATCTCATTCGGTCTGGAGTACAGAATTAGTGCCAACTCCCTCCAGAATATATATTGAAGGGTTCATGTCAAGCCACTTGACTTCTTGGACTCTTGGGTGGTCATAATGTGTTGCTAGATACCGCTAATGATCCGAGAATATGAGTTTATTAATTGATAAAATAATAAACAAATCCTGATTAGAATCAATATGATTAATTCTAATTAATTATGGATTATTAATCTCAAAGACGTTTGGATTAATTCATATTTGCTACCAATTGACTGGGAAACCTAATAGGTCACACACAATAGAGAATTATAAACCCTAACTGCCATCTTGGTTTATTCTAGCACATAAACAACTTAGTGCTTAAGTGTGATCCTCCGTGTGGATTTCTATTAGAGATAATCACACACTGTGATTATAGTGGTTGGACGTTCAACTCTCGTGATTTTTGATCAAGAGGATTGCCGAATCGCGCCTCGACTTGAAGAAGAAAAATTTTATTCTTCACATGATCAAATAAAAGTAAAAAGCTGTTACATTTGTTCTCTTTATATCTTGTTTTTCACACATATACAGATCCTGGGTTGGTATCTTGTTCTTATTTTTCCACTGCGCTATATATATGATATGCGTGAGATACCCAACAAGGGATTTATTGTTTTGTTTTCTAGGATAATTATCAAAATTGCATAAACCTACATCCTTGAGTTGTATATATTTCTTTATTTTTCTTTTTATTATTTTCTTACTTTTATTGGGTAAGTTAAACAATGATTGAAAAGTGACTAGTGTGTACTTGTTCATTTGAGGATCGATACTCGTTAATTCCCTATACTATGCTTGCGATGAATATACTTGCTCGTATGTGTATTTTGTGATTAATGTTTTAATTAAAACTTGACTAAGGGATAGATTTAAATTTGATGATTTTTATAACCTAAAATTTACGCATCAGATGCAACATTTTAGATTTGAAGATAATGAAAAATGTAGCAAAGGATTTTGCTAGAATAGCACAAGAGAATACTAAAGAATTTATAGTGATTCGATCTTCAAACGATCTATATCCACTACCTTAAGTTCTCACTTAAGGATTTCAACACCACTCATTAGAAACCTTTTTCCAAATTAATGGTGGTAGGTGACACCAATCTTACACAAGAGGATTACCAACCTTGGTTTTGCACCCAACCTCTTTAATCACTATATTCAAGGCTCACCCCGATTGGGTTTTATCTTCTCAACCTTGATAGAAGTTAGAATAAAGGAAAGCTTACAGAAATAACTCACAAGTTTGAGCAGATTGCGAACAGATGAGCACCAACACCTTTTACCTTTTGAACAATTTAATTTCACTGTTGAAACACAAATGAAAAGGGAGATTTTTGTATTCTAAAGTGTAATAGTGTTTGAGAAAGATAGCACAAAAATCTGCTTCAAAATCGAGTTTTGAAAGCTTTTATGGGAGCAAAAAATGACATAGCAACGACTAGTTTTTCGCTATAAGATTTTTCAGAGTTTTGGACTCAAAGATCAGAAGGGGGTGCATCCAAAAAATGAGTCCAAAATGGCACTTTTTTAGGTAAAAATATTTTAACACTATTCCAGAGTTTTGGATGAAGTTTTTGGATGCAGATTTCATCCAAACTACTCAATCCAAACATATAAAAGCTTACTCTTTGAAATTATTTTATTTGTGTGCTTCAAGGTAGAAATAAACTGAATCATATGATAAAAAGATATAGAAATTTACAAATAATACCTTAACAACGATTCCTAATCTGTAGTTCTTTCACAAAGGCTTCACGGTATGCAAGCTCTTAAGATGACGTTATGCTTGATCAATCACTCATTTGAGTTCCATTTGCTTAAGAGCTGCTTAGCAGTCATATTTGCATGCCTTGAAAGAATTGAGGTCAAACATGTTCTATCACATACAAATCACATAAGTTAGTCCTCATCAATATTTGTCATAAGTCAAAACACAGGCGAATATCCTTATGGCTAACAATCTCCACCTTTTTGAGTAATGACAAACTAATAGGAATCCACCCAAGCTTCATACTAAAACTAAAGAAGGGGGATAGAAATTCAAACTGCATTCCCTGGTGGCACGGAAGAGGCCAAATTATGAAGGTTTTCAACGGAGGAATCAAGTAACACCAGCCACTAAGCCAAAGCATATGAAGATTGTAAAGAAGTAGGTGCCAAAGTTAAGTTTGAAAGACCTTCAAGAAGGTAAATTGAGAATAAAAAAAGTTGTCAAGTGATGGAGGATTAAATAAGAGCCAACAAGACCAAAACTTAGATAACAATTGGTATGGAAGGCCAAACGAGAGCAAGAGAAGGCTGAAAAGACAAGAAAAGTAAGGTGTGAGGAGAGCAAAACACACCTGGCACTGGGTATACTAGTACACTTAGCGCCAGGTCCACACTGGAATAATTTTGTTCCGTTTCTAAATCACACTTTGCGCCAGGTCCACTAGTACACCTGGCACGAGGTGCATTTGGGCCATGCCCTGTTTTACTGAATTTTCTTATTTTGTTTTATTTTGTTTCTAATTAAATTTTTACGACTTTTATTATATTTAAACCTATTTTTAAGGCATGTAATAGGGCCTCAAAGCTTGTATTAAGGCCATTTAATAGTTAGGATTAGTTTGCTAATTAGTTTAGGGCAACGCATCTATATATATGCTATTATAACTCTTGTAAACATAACTTTTGATATTTTGAATAGAGAAAGCTTTTGTTCTCGCTAGAGAGAATTCTTGAGGGTATTCCTCTTAGGTGAATCCCAAATCAATCAAGACTACTTTTAGGCTTTAGTCCAACCTAAGAATTTAGTCTCTAATCTTCCTATGATAGATTATTGTTCTTTTTAAAGAGGGTCTTAGATTCCTAACTAATCTAGGGTTCTTTTAGGAGTTCAATTGGTTGCTTAAATCTTCCCATCCTATTTGTTCTTGATCGTTCTTGGGTTAGGGGTATTTGGGTGTTGATTTAGTTGGCTTAGTTCATTAGTTTTTGGGTTCTAGGAAGCTAGTTTACCTAGGGTTCTAATCTTGAATTAGGTCTCTTGATATTGAGCTTCAAATCTCAATTTGGTGCTTCTCAAGATCATATCACAAACTTGATGGGATGTGACATGAAACAATGATATATACAATATGGAAATGTTAGATAGAGAAAAATAAGAATATTTTTAACTGAAATGCATTCTCTCATTATAGGACTCAAAGAGTGTTTATGAGATTAAGATAAGGAAATTCAAGCATAGTCTTATAAACAAGGCTCAATGAGCCTATGACCCAACCTAGCTCCTTATCCTCCTTCTTTCCATCAAAGGACTATTTTATAGGAAAATAGCCGTATAAAGGTAACAAGAAAAAAAATATAGTTATGTACATAAAGGAGTGTAGAAAATAAATCATAAGATATAATCTCTCCCTATGTATGTGCATATATAAACAGTAGATAGAGAGTTATGGAGTGCATTTGAAGATAAGACTACATTCCAAGGTTTTGGACTTCCAAAGCGTATATCCAAAGTAGGGTAAAATGAGGCAGACGCTAGCTTTTTAAAAAGTCATTATTGGATTGCTATTTTGGATTGAAGAAATATGGGTTTAAAACTCCCTTTTAAACACAAGGAAAAAAATATTTCAAAGATATTTCAAACACAAGGAATTTTTTGTGCAATAAAAAAAAAACACAGTTTTCATAAGCATAAATATTCTCATCAGTTAAATCTTTTAGCATAATACGCATCACAATCATTTTCATGATCACATGGCAGTGCTAAGTGAAATAAGGCATATTTCAAGTTCTCAATCTATATTTTTAAGGGCAAAAACCAGTGAGAGAGATGTTATGATAGAAATCCAAATTTGCACAACACAATGTTTGATCAATCCAAATCTAAAATATGTTTTTCACAAAATTACAAGCTTTTCTTTTCAGTCTCTGCATCACAATCACCTCTTAATCCACAACACAATCTTCATAATCACATCAAATCAACAATTCACAATCCCCCAACAACATTAAATCCACAGTACAGTCTTCATAACCACATCAAATCATCAATTCACAATCCTCCAATGATATTAAATCATCAATTCACAACCCCCAACAGTATATTTTCTCCCCATTTGTCATCAATCAAAATGCAAGAAAGATAGAATAAACAGGTCAAATAGAAAAAAATGCCTATGGACAAACCACGATCAAGAGACTAGATATATATAGTGTTAGTGTTGTGCCCTAGAGGCAATCACTTGTACATTGTATACGACACATTTTATTTTAATAAAATGTATTATTTATCTTACAATTTCTTTTGCTTACTTTTAAGTAATATAACTGTTCGATAAAATTCCTAGTACAACACTATGTTAAGGAAATCATGATAGAGATCACGATATGAGATTTCTAGTATACTGTATAGTGTTAGTACTTTAATAGTCCCTAGTCGTAGTATTAATGAGATAGCACATCATTAATGCGTTAAGACTAGCATGTGTTAGACTTCCTGATTTGATCAGGCGGTAGTTTTCATATTCGTGAGTATTGAGATATTCAAAGTTAACATATGGATGCTTGTTAATGAAACAAGTTCATTAGATGACCTAACTTTGAGATAATCACATAGATAACTATTTAGTGCTAGTGATATAATCTCAATATAGCAAACATGCAAATATCCTTAGACTTGAGATCTCCAAGGTACTTTGTTTGCTGAGCATTGTACTTTGATTCCAATCTCCGGAGCTTGATCAAGGGCCGCCTATGGGATAGATATTGGGTACATTGTGAGGTAAACGAAAGTAATTGAGAGGGTCAATAAAGAATTTACCACTTCTAATAGTAGGGGCGAATATCTCACGGCCACTTGTAGGAATTACTACTCGAGAAGTCCTTGGCCAAGGCATATGTGTATTGGAAATAGTTCCAATTGATACACATCTAGAGTGGTGGGTTCCTGGTACAAGTACTATTATATTTGGGGCAGAATTAATTCTGGAGGGAGTTGGCACTAATTTCGTACTCCAAACCGAAT
Organism: Voacanga thouarsii; assembly: GCA_026120185.1. Taxonomy (NCBI): domain Eukaryota; kingdom Viridiplantae; phylum Streptophyta; class Magnoliopsida; order Gentianales; family Apocynaceae; genus Voacanga; species Voacanga thouarsii. The sequence continues at coordinate 3,573,484 of JANUWF010001117.1, forward strand.
GAGATATTGTATGGTGAAAGGACTTAATTGCACTGTAGTTTATTATTGAAGGGTTCATGTCAAGCCACTTAACTTCTTGGACTCTTAGGTGGTCATGATGTGTTGCTAGATACCGCTCATGATTTGAGAATATGGGTTTATTAATTGATGAATTAATAAACCAATCCTGATTAGAATTAATAGAATTAATTCTAATTAATTATGGATTATTAATCTCAAAGACGTTTGGATTAATTCATTTTTGCTACTAATTGACCGGGAAATCTAATAGGTCACACACAATAGAGGATTATATACTCAAGATGTTATCTGATAACATAGTGGGGTTAATTGAGAGAAAGAGAGTTGTTGTGAACAAATTATAATTAGTTATAATTTATGGTCCAAATTGTAATTGTGAAAATTTGATGTTTCCAATTACAATTAGGGAATTCTAATTGTTTTAGAATTCTGGGATAGAGGATTTTTCAACAAGATTTTCGTGTGACATATAGATGAAACACGAAACCCTAACTGGTATACAACATACGAAAAATCTAACTCTAGCAACACAACCTTCTCTTCTTCTTCTTCTTCTTCTTCTTCTCTCTCTCTCTCTCTCTCTCTCTCTCTCTCTCTCGTTTTACAAAAAATGTGAAGAACCCTAGCTGCCACTTAGTGTTTCTGTTAGCACGGAAAACTTCATGCTTGAGTGTATCCTCTGTGTAGATTACTGTTAGAGATAATCACACATTGTGATTATAGTGGTTAAATGTTCAACTCTTGTGGAGTTTGCACAAGAGGATTGTTGGGTCGTGCCTCAACTTGAAGAAGAAAATTTTGTTCTTCAGACGATCAAAGAAAGGTAAAAAGCTGTTACCTTTGATATGTTTATATCTTGTTTTTCACATATATGCTGGTCCTGTGATGGTATCTCGTTTTATTCTTCCGCTGTGCCGTATATGATACGAGCTTGAGATACCCAACATATAGTCAGAAAGAGCAACATGGGATAAGTACAGAAATAAATTGTTCAAGTACTAGTGCAAAAATAATAAAATTATTTGTCAATAGGAAAGAAATATAAGTTGTTCAAGCAAGGGATTAGTAAACGACACGAGAGATTGGCCATTCAGGAAATGCGGATTGTTGCAGACTTAGTCCCGCACCCTTTTTTGAATGCTGTCCAGTAATTCAGCTGGACTTTCTTTTTACTACCACATGCTTTTGTTGTTTACTAGATGAACCTCTTGCTATGGTTGGCTTGGGAGCATGTACTGCAGTAGGGGCAGCAGAGGTGGGGACTTCACTCTCCTTCTCTTTATCCTTCTCACTTTCTTCTTCTTTCTCTGGTTCATTTTCTTGGTCCAGTTGTGCTTCTTGATCAGTTTGTTTACCAGCTATGTCTTCATCTTGAGGAGAGACAGTTTCTTTTCTAGTCATTTATTCTTTAGGAGGAGCTTGTTCATCATAGACTCCCTCATTGGTCTTTTCCTTTTCTTTTTCCACGTTTCTCAATCTAATTCCTAAATTTTGCAATTCAGTTGTGACTTTTGCCTGAAATCCATCAAATTTCTCTTTTAGGCTACTAATGGCTTCCAAGATGCTTTGAGTCAAACTACTTTCCTCAATCCTTTGTTTGCCCTTGTTTGAAGATTCTTCTCCTATTTTAGACTTTCTGTTTATCCCCGTTTGGGCAACAAGTGCAGTTCTTTTTCCTTCGCCCTTGATTTTCCTTGTCTACTTGAACAAAACCCATTTTTTCAAAAGATCCATGTTATACACATTTGTCTTAAGCTGACTAGGCACACACGCATTTAGATCCACATTGAAATGCCTGAAGATTTTGGTCAATAGATTACTATATGGGAGTGCCTTGTGAGATGTGTTGCTTAACCGCATCATCAACTTAACTGCCAAAAACCCAAAACTTATCTGTCGACCTTTAGACAAGGCCAACATCAGTATCATTTGCATGATATTTACTAAAGTCTCGTGCCCAAAACTTGGTGCAACCATAGTCGACACCATATGGTGTAAAATCCTTCCAGCACCATTTAACCATTTCGAATTTCTATCATTCGAGTTCTTAAAACTCTTTCCACCAGTAAATCTCTCCTTAAATTTTCCCAAATCAAAAAGGTCTGACCCTTCAAGGTATTTGTTAATTTCGAAAAACTGAATCCCTCCATCTCTTACTCTAAAAATTCGGTTTAACAGTTGATGGTTGAATTACATATTCACGGTTCCTACTCTGGTGCTCTACCATTGCACCATAAAACCTTTCCCAGTTTCCTCTAACCTACCTATTTTCAAATTTTCATAATATTCTCAAACCAGAGTAGTATACATTTTCTCACTGACTGACAACATGGCTCCCCAACCCAGATTTTCAAACATATTTAGAATATTAGAGAAGTTCAAAAATCCGTCATCATCAACCCGATATCTTATAACCACAGTTCTATTCCTAGAGAACCAATCATTAAAATCAGACTCGTATTTTTTATCAAGAAAACGTGGTACATGGGTTTCAGAGCTTTTTGGTGCAGTATGTTCTGTTGATGAGTTGGATTGTGAGACTTCTTTAGTATTTTTCTTTTCTTTCTACTTGGTGCTTGGTTGAGCAGCAGCAACAACTTTAGTTTTAGCTGCTGCTTTGCTTTTCTTGCCCATCTTGGTCTTTTTGCACAGTTTCTTTGTCAGATTTTGACACTTTTGTCGTGGCAGAAGTGAGAGGAAGATGAAAGGTTTTCGGTTCAGTTTGGAGATAGTGAAGATACAATTGCAAGAGAGGCAAGAGAACAATGACAGTTTCGGATTTTTAGGAGAGAAAAAGTGATAGCCTTTTTGTGATTTCCTAGGTTCTAGAGTGGATAAGTACAATTGAGTACTTTTCATCAGAGACTTTTTACTAGAGATATGGTTAATTTTTTTTTAAAAGCATGGACATTTGAAAATTTTGAAGTGACTTCTGGGCTTGGGTTTTCTTTCTTCTGAATAATAAAAAAAAGGGGGGGCTTTTCATGAATTTTGGGCTGCTGCTATTTTAGATTCGGACTAAGTCCAAATTAGTCGTCCAAAAAGCAGAATAAAGAATGTTCAGTTGATGGGATTTTGGATTCTTGTTTCTCAAATATTGCATCCAAAATCTCTATTCGAAAGGTGTATCTTCAGTAGTTTTATAGGAATGAACAAACCAATTCTTGGCAAGATAGTCAGTTACATAATTCTAGTAATTCATAAACTTCTTCTCAGATGATTAAATCTATCTTTGGCCAAAGGTTTTGTAAAGATAACTGCAAGCTGTTCATCAGTTGGAATGTATTCAACACATACATCACCCTTAAGTACATGATCTCTAATAAAACACTGCTTAATTTCAATATGCTTAGTTCTAGAATGTTGAATAGGATTTTTGGTTAAATTAATTGCACTAGTATTATCACACAAGATAAGCACACGCTTAAAATTTAAACCAAAATCAAGCAAGATATTTTTCATCCATAGAATTTGCACACAACAACTGCCAGCTACTATGTACTCAGCTTCAGTTGTTGAAAAAGAGACACATGCTTATTTTTTGCTATACCATGAGACAATAGAATGTCCAAGAAATTGACATGACCACTGGTACTTTTTCTTTCAACCTTGCAACTTGTATAGTCGGCATCCGTATATCATATAAGATCAAAAGAATCAGTTCTAGGATACCACAAGCCATAAACATGAGTTTCAATTAGGTATCTAAGGATTCGTTTTACAACACATAGATGAGATTCCTTTGAACATGATTGAAATCTGGCACAAAGACATACGAAGAACATAATATCAGGCCTACTAGCAATAAGATAGAGGAGACTTTCGATCATACCTCTGTATTTTGATTTGTCCATTTTCTTTCCTCTTTCATCTTTATCAAGCTTTAATAAAGTGTTCATAGGTGTACTTATTTATTTTCTTCATTCATACCAAACCTTTTGATTAGTTCTTTGGCATACTTGGCTTGATTGAAGATCGAGAAAGAAGTTAAGTTCTCTCATCATGCTCATTTCAAATTCTTCCTGCATTATCTTGTCAAATTTCTTGCACAAAAAATCATTAGTAGCTCCAAAAATAATATCATCAACATATATTTGCACAATTAAGATATTATCAGATTTTTTAGACTTGATAAATAATATGGTATCAACTAAGCCTCTTGAAAAGCCTTTTAAGAGAAGAAAACCACTTAGTCTTTCATACCATGCCTTGGAACTTGTTTTAAACCATAAAGGGATTTTGAGAGTTTGAAAACATAGTTTGGAAACCGTTCATGAGTGAAACCAGGAGGTTGTTCCACATATACTTCTTCTTCAATAAAATCATTTAAAAAAGCAATTTTGACATCCATTTGGTAGAGTATAAAACCTTTGAAAGAAGTAAATGCAAGAAACATTCTTATTGATTGTAATCGAGTGATGGGAGCAAAGGTTTCATCATAATCAATGCCCTCTTCTTAATTGAATCCCGGGGAAACTAATCTAGCTTTATTTATGATAACACTACCATGCTTATCAAGTTTGTTTCTAAATACCCACTTGGTACCAATTACGGAATGGTCAAGTGGTCTAAGGACAAGCTTCCAAACTTGATTCATTTCGAATTGATTAAGCTCTTCTTGTATAGCTATAATCTAAAATACATCATGTATATCCACATCAATGTAATTTGGTTCAGTACTAGAGAGTATGACAAAATTATCAACAAAGTACCGTCTAATTTTAACTCCACAACTAGGATCACCAATGATCTACTCTTTTGGATGGACAGTTTTGTACTTCCAATCTTTTGACAGATCTTGATTTGTGAGTTCTTCAGTTCTTTGATTGTTTTTTTCAGCTTGTTATTCTTCTAGTTCCTCTTCTTTGGCATGAATATCAAGTGGAGGAGCCATATGTTTTTCACTGCCTTTTTCTTTTGAGAGACCTATATCATCATCATCATCATCATCATCATTTCTAGAAGAGTATATATTTGATTCATCAAACACAATATGTACAGATTCTTTCACACATAGCGTTCTCTTATTGTATATTCTATATGGTTTTTTATTAGAAGAATATCCAAAAAATATAGCGCATTAGATTTTTTGTCAAATTTCCCAAGATTGTCACGAGTATTGAGTACAAAACATTTGCATCCAAAAACTTTGAAATATGAAATAGATAGGACTTTGTCAAATATCAATTCAAAAGGAGTTTTTCTTAGGAATGGTCTTAGCATGACACGGTTGATAATATAGCAAGCTGTATTTACTACTTCAGCCCAAAACTATTTTGGAAGAGAGTTTTTACAAAGCATTGATCTTGCCATTTCTTGCAAGATTCTATTTTTCCTCTCAATCACACCATTTTGTTGAAGGGTTTTTGCTGCTAAAAAATTATGTAAGACACTACTTTCCTCACAGAATTTTGTAAAGTCATAGTTGAGAAATTCTCTATAATTGTCACTTCGAACAGAAATTAGTTTGCAACCATGAAAGTTTTGAACACGTTTGAGCAATTTTGAGAATTTAGAAAAGGCTTCATTATTTTGACCAAGAAATAGGATCTAAGTGAATCTTGAGAAGTCATCCACAATTATATAAGCATACCTCTTACCATCAAGGCTAGTGGTCCTTATTGGTCTAAATAAATCCATATGTATGAGCTCAAGAGGTTTTGATGTTGAAATCATTTTCTTGGGCTTAAAAGAGGTTTTGGTTTTTTTTCAAAATTGACAAGCATCACACACCCAATTTCTATAAAATTTTATTTTGGGCAGTCCTCTAACTAGTTCTTTTGAAGATAATTTGTTTAGCAAATCGATAAATACATATCCTAGCCTTCTATGCCAAATATAGCTATCATCATCATTTACAGAGAGGCATCTAATATCGTAAGCTATAAGATCATCAAGATAGAGGAGATAAACATTTCTAATACAATTAGCAACAAAAATAGTTTCATTGTTGGAACTATTTATGATAATGTAAGAATCTTTTCAAAACACAACTTTGCATCCATTATCACATAGTTGGCTGATACTAAAAAGATTGTACTTTAATTCATTAATTAATAGCACTTGCTTGATGATAGCTGAAGATCCCTTACTAATATTACCTATGCCTAGAATTTTTCCTTTCTTTTTGTCTCCAAAAGTGACAAATCCATCGTTTGTAACTTGAATATTTTTTAGCAGTTCGGCATTTCTGGTCATGTGTCATGAGCATCCACTATCCAAAATCCATTTTGTGGAGCTCTCATTGTCTAACAAATGTTTTTATATACAAGATGGAAGAGTGACCTTTGGTACCTGTATTTTCTTAGGTCCATAGGGGTTAGTGATAGTTCCTTGCACCTTCCAAACAGTTTTCATGCCAAATTGCACATTTTTCCCAATATGACACTTAGATGCTTTGTGTCCAAAATTTTCACAATATGTGCAACAACTATGTATCATATATGATGAAGCAGCTCTTACGAAACAAAATTTGTGATTTTCAGTTCTGATATCATGTTTATATCCTAGACCATTTCGATTTCCAGCAGTGTTATGCCCCAAGAAATTTTTTCAAATTACTTTTGCCATTTGTAAACTTTTCAATGCATGTGGTAAGATTATTGACTCTACTTTTCATATCATCAAAATTACTGACCATAGTTTTAAGAGAACAAATTTTATCACATAAGCATTTATTTTCTAAGGACATATGATGCAATGAGGTGATGATAACATTTTGTTCAATGTCCGAGTGCATATATGACTCAAGTGAAACTTCATTTTCATTTAACAACTTTGTATTCTTATTTAGTAAGGAATCAATTTTCATCTTCATTTCTTTATTTCTTCTAGACAAGTTCTTTAGTTCATGAAACATATCAAACAGTAATTCACTAGGATTATCATGCTTTTCATAATCAGAGACATGCAGATTAGTTGCTATGTCTGGAGATGTAGGTTTTATCATATTTTCCAAAGCCATGAAGTATATGTTGGCCTTTTCTTTTTCTGAATCGCAGCTTTCTTTAGTTTCGGATTATGCCTGATCCCAAGTTCCAATTAGTCATTTTCCTTTTTTTCAACTTTATATCCTTCTTTTTCTTTCTAAACTGCTTGGCCTCCTTCTCTTTGACCAGTAGACAATCAGCAATGAAATGTTTTGTGCTTTTGCATTCAAAGTATTGAGCTTTGAATTTCTTTTTCACAAACTTTTTACCTTTTTTGAAATGTCCCTTTTTGAACATTTTTTTGAACTTTCTAGCTACCATGCCCAATTCATTGGTGTTTAAATCAGTGCCATCATCATATTCAGACTGATCACTGTTAGTCACTTCATCAACTGCTTTCAAGGTTGTTCCCTGTTTGCCTTTGTCATTATCATCATATTCTTGAAATCTCTTAAATTTCATTTCATGAGTCAAGAGAGAGCCAATTAGCTTTTCAATATGTAAGATGTTCAGATCTTTTAACTCTTCTATAGCCAAGGTTTTTGGCTATCAACGTTTTAGTAGAGCATCAAGCAATTTTCTATTTTGGTCTTCGAGAAAATAGATTTTTCCATAGGCCTTTAGACCATTCATGATATTTGTGAATCGAGTGAACATATCAGCGATGTTCTCACTCGGTTTCAAATAGAACAGTTTATAGTCTTTGACCAATATTCCCAACTTTGATTCTTTTGCTTGATTTGTCCCCTCATAAGTGACCTTAAGTAGTCTCCACATTTCGTGAGTTAAATCGCAACCACTAATACGGTTGTATTCATTTGCATCAAGAGCACAACATAATATGTTCATTGCTTGAAAGTTCAGAGTTATTTTTGCAATGTCCTCATTATCATATTCATCACTATGTTTTGGCACTTTTCTGCCTTCAACTAACTTCGATGGGACAAATGGTCCATTCCCAATTAGAAAATTGATTGAGTAGACATAGATCTTCATTCTATTTTTTCAGAATGTATAATTACTTCCATTGAATAAAGGAGGTCGATTTCTTAAGGATCCTTCAACATAAGGAAAAGCAGATGTGTTTGCTATAAGGATCTTTTCCACACAGTTCTAAGACCGAAAATAGAGTAGACCAACGCTCTGATACCAATTGAAAAACCTTAGAGGGGGTGAATAAAGTTTTTGGCAAACAAATGCAGATTTAAAACTTTTGGATGCTTAAAAAGTTCGAAATTAACAACAGAAGTGCTTCGCGACTTTAAGGTGCTTTGCAATTTCAAAAGTGCAGGCAGGGGTCTTTTAACTCGGCACACAACAATAAGAAAAATGTCATAAAATGAAAATGGGTAGTTGAGATGTCAAGGAGAAATTTAAATAAAAATACAGAGGTCATAAATGAATCATTAGTTTTAGAAGAAAAGATGCAACATTTAAGATTTGAAGATAATGAAAAATGCAGCAAATGATTTTGATAGAATAGCATAAGAGAATGCTCAAGAATTTATAGTGGTTTGATCCTCAAACGATCTATATTTATTACCTTAAGTTTTCACTTAAGGATATCAACACCACTCACTAGAAATCTTTTTCCAAATCAATGGTGGTAGGTGACACCAATCTTACACAAGAGGATTACTAACTTTGGTTTTACACCCAACCTTTTTAATCAAAACAATTAAGACTCACCCTAACTGGGTTTTACCTTCTCAGCCTTGATACAAGATAAAATGAAGGAAATCTTACAGAAATAGCTCACAATTTTGAGTAGATTGTGAACAAATGAGCACCAACACCTTTTACCTTTTAAACAATTTAATTTCACTTTTGAAGCACAAATGAAAAGGGAGATTTTTGTATTCTTAAAGTGTAAGAGTGTTTCTAAGAAAGATAGCACAAAAAACTGTTTCAAAATCGAATTTTGAAAGCTTTTATAGGAGCAAAAAGCGACATAGCAACGGCTTGTAACATCTAGTTTTTCGTTTTCAGATTTTTCGGAGTTTTGGATTCAAAGATCGGAAGAGGGTTTATTCAAAAGGTAAGTCCAAAATGGCACCTTTTTAGGCAGAAATATTTTAACACTTTTCTAGAGTTTTGGACGAAGATTTTAGATGTAAAGTTCATCCAAACTACTCAATCCAAACATCTGAAAGCTTACTATTTGAAATCATTTTATTTGTATACTTCAAGGTAGAAATTAACTAAATCATAAGGTAAAGAGACATAAAAATTTACAAATTATACCTTAACAACAATTCCTAGTCTATGGTTCTTTCACAAAGGCTTCGTAGTATGTAAGCTCTTAAGATGACGTTATGCTTGATCAATCACTCATTTGAGTTCCATTTTTACTTAAGAGCTGCTTAGTAGTCATATTTGCATGCCTTGAAAGAATTGAGGTCAAATATGTCATATCACATACAAATCACACAAGTTAGTCCTTATCAATATTTGTCATAAGTTCAAACACAGGAGAATGCCCTTAGGGCTAACAATATTTCTTCTATTGAAGGGTTGCTGACTTTTTACTAATATGGTTAAAAGTATCAATAAAAAATATCGCTAATAAAATAGTGATAATAAATACTTTTAGCCATTTTAAGAATCTCATATCATGATTTTCCTTAACACAGTGTTGTATTAGGGACTTTATCAAACAATTATATTACTTAAAAGTAAACAAAAGAAATTGTAAGATAAATAATGTCTTTTATTAAAATAAAATGTGTCATATACAATGTACAAGTGATTGCCTCTAGGGCACAACACTAACAAACTCCCACTTGCATTAGAGCCAATCATTCATGTATCTAATACCAAATGACTCAACATGACAATCATGTTTCTTTTGGGATAGTGCTTTTGTTAGTGGGTCAGCTATGTTCTCATCCGTGGGAACTCTCTCTATCTTTATTTCCTTAGTTGCTTCATAAGCAGCCATGTACTTAGCTTCTGTCGTAGAGTCTGCAATAGTCTCTTGTTTGAAACCTTTCCAACTTATTTCCCCTCCACACAACGTAAATACGTAGCCAGATTGTGATTTGAAATCACCTTTGTCAGATTGAAAACTAGCATCAGTATACTCGTTTGTTTTCAAATCACCTTCTCCATATACTAAGAGCATGTCCTTAGTCCTTCGTAAATACTTAAGAATGTTCTTTACAACCGCCCAATGACCCTCACCAGGGTCAGATTGGTATATGCTCATCAAATTGAGAGCACAAGATACATTGGGCCTAGTACATATCATAGCGTACATGATAGATCCAACTGCCGAGGGATATGGAATCTTACTTATGTGATCCCTTTCAACTTGTGTCTTTAGAGACATCGACTTTGAAAGGCTTACACCATGTGACATGGGTAAGAATCTCTTTTTGGATTGATCCATGCTAAACCTCTTTAGCACTTTATCTATGTATGTAGACTATGAAAGACTTAGCAACCTTTTGGATCTATCTCTATAGATTTTTATTCCGAGAATATAGGTTATTTCTCCTAGGTCTTTCATGGAAAATTGTTTGGACAACCAAACTTTAACCGTTTGCAAGATAGGTATATCGTTTCTCATTAGCAATATATCATCTACATAAAGCAATAAGAAAACGATTGCATTTCTACTAACCTTCTTGTATACACAAGGCTCACCCATGTTTTAAATGAAACCAAACTTTTTGATTGTTTTATCAAAATGGATGTTCCAACTCCTAGAAGTTTGCTTAAGTCCATAAATGGACCTTTGCAGCTTGCACACCTTTGTGCTATCATTGGATGTGAAACCCTCAGGTTGTATCATATACACTTTCTCAGTCAAATTTTCGTTTAGGAAAGCTATTTTCACATCCATTTTCTAAATCTCATAATCATGATGAGCAACAATGGCTAGGAGTATCCTGATAGATTTCAACATGGCTACTGGCGAGAAGGTTTCATCATAGTCAATACCATATTGTTGATGATAACCCTTCGCCACTAGTCGTGCTTTATAGGTAACTAAGTTACTATTCATGTCCATTTTCTTCTTGAAAACCCACTTGCACCCAATAGGTTTAATTTCTTTGGGTGGATCAATCAAAATCCATACTTGGTTGTCGTACATGGAATCCATCTCTGACTTCATAGCCTCAAGCCATTTGTCAGATTCTGAATTGTTCAGAACATCTTTGTAGGTAGTAGGCTCATCTTCATCTATGAGCAATACATCATTGTGGTCACAAATGAGAAATCCATATTTCTCAGGTGGCACACGTATCCTACCAAATCTACAAGGTTCTTTTGTATTAGAAGGTTCATCTATTCTCTCAATAGATGTGGGGTTAGACGGTTGATCCTCATTTGTTTGATCTTTATGAACTTCACTAAGTTCAATCTTACTCCCATTGTCCCCTTTGAGCATGTGCTTCTTCTCCAAAAAGACGACATGCTTCGAAACAAACATTTTGTTTTCAGAGGGTAGGTAGAAGTAATATTCAAAAGATTCTTTCGGATATTCTGCAAACAAACACTTGTCAAACTAATTCTCAAGTTTGTCTGACTGTGGCCTTTTAACAAAGGCAGGACAACCCCATATTCACAAGTGAGATAACTTTAGTTTCTTACCAAAGAACATCTCAAATGGGGTAATATCAACCGATTTTGCCAGAACTCTGTGTAGTATATAAACAGAAGTCTCTAGTGCATACCCCAAAAACGATTTTGGTAGGTCTGCAGAAGCCATCATGATTTGTACCATGTCTAGAAGGGTTCGATTCTTTCTCTCAGATACACTATCATGTTGAGATTTATGTGGTGGAGTCCATTGAGATAATATCCCATTATCTCTAAGATAACTCAGAATTTCTTGGCTCAAGTATTCTCCTCCTCAATTAGATCTTAGAGTCTTAATATTTTTACCGAGTTGTTTCTCTATTTTATTCTTAAAGTCTTTGAACCTTTCAAAGGCCTCAGATTTGTATTTTATTAAATACAAATACCCGTATCGTGAGAAATCATCGATAAAGGTTGTGAAATAGTTATAATCTTCTCTTGCTTGTACTGACATTGGGCCACATACATCATAATGTATAAGTTCTAATAACTCCTTGGCCCGTTCTCCTTTTCCTGAAAAAGGAGTTTTAGTCATTTTGCCTAGTAAACAAAATTTGCATGTGCCATATAATTCATAATTAAATGACCCTAAGTCACCAAGCTTGTGTAACTTAGAAACACGATTTTCATTTACATGGCCCAAATGACAATGCCATAAGTAAGAGGTGTTAGAGTTATCTATTTTAGGTTTCTTATTGTTTATATTGAGAATTGGATTATCCAAGTCTAGAATATATAAACCATTAACCAGAGTTACTGAACCATAATGAATGTCATTCAATGAAAAAGAACAATATTTATTCTTAAATATCAAATGAAATCCATATAAGTCTAAACACGCAACTGAAATAATATTTTTCATTAAAACTGGTACATAATAGCAGTTTTGTAGTTCTAAAATTAATTCTGAAGGTAGGTTCAGCTTGTATGTCCCCACAGCAAGTGCAGCAATCTTTGCCCCATTTGCAGTACGTAAGTTCACATCGCCTTTCTCTAGCCTTCTACTGCTTTTTAGTCCCTGCAAGTTATTGCACAAATGAGATTCACATCCGGTATCTAATACCCATATCTCATTTCTAAAGGCAGTATTTATCTCAATCATAAACATACCCGGAGTAGAAGTAGAAGTGCTTGTAAGCTTCTCCTTCTACTTCTTGTCCTTAATAGTCTCCAAGTGGGCTTTGCAGTTGCGCCTCCAGTGGCCCATCTTCCTACAATGATGGCATGGGCCCTTGGTAGCTGCGTCCTTCTTGTTCACACCACCTTTGGGCTTCATGGGAGCCTTCTTCTTCTTTTTTTGAACTTTCTTCTTAGAAGAGGAAGATTCTACCATTAAAACTGCATTGGAATCCTTCTTCATGGAGGACTTCGCAATTTTTGAGAAGATTGATCAACTCAAGAATGGTGGACTCAATCTTGTTCATCTAATAGTTAATCACAAACTGTGAGAAACTATTAGGCAAAGACTGTAGAATTAAGTCAACACTGAAGTCTTGATCTATTGCAAACCTGAGAGATCCAAGATTCTCTATCAAGCCCAGCATCTTCAGCCCATGAGTGGCCACAGAAGAACCCTGTGCCATTTTACAACGGAATAGTTGCTTCGAGATCTCGTATCTCTCTATTCTGGCTCGGGCATCAAACACCTCTCAAAGATGTAGTATAATCGATTGAGCATCCATATGCTCATACTATTTTTACAACTCAGGAGTCATGGATACCAGCATAATACATGTTGCTATATCACTATCCTCCTTGTGCCTTCTGTGGACAGCATGAGCATCTTGAGCTGGTGGTGGTGGAATAGGAGCATCTAGCACGTAGAGCAACTTTTTTGATTTGAGAACAATTCTCAAATTTCTATACCAATCGAGATAGTTTGATTTGATTAACTTATTGGTTTCCAAGATACTATGTAGGTTTAAGTTTGTAGACATAATGCAAATGACCTAGATGTAAAGATAGAGAGCATTAGCTACTTGTATGTGCACATGATATGCAAATAATTAGGACTTTAATTAAACGTATTTTTACTCCACTATTTTACTCAAACCAATAGCCCCCACTACTGATTCGGGAAAGCCCGTTAGAAGCTTTCCTAGTGGATCAATATCCAAATTCCTTAAGAGTAACCTTGAGTTTGCCCAACAAGCCACCCTTAAGTTCATTGGTAGATATCCAATACCAATTACATCGTATGTAACTATCGGATCATTAGGTGATTAACAGCTTTTAATCTTAAAGCCTTTTGGGCTACCCCAACTTTTCCTCTAAATTTCTTTATGCTTGAGTTTGCCCAACTGGGATAAAGAATTTAGTTAAACCTGACCCATTAATCAGGAATTTAATTCCATAGCTTGAACGTGCCTGATGTCAAATAGGCTTGGGTTTACCTAACAACCTGGTCTCGAAAAAGGACTCTCGTTCTTACTATATTAATGGAAGGAATTAGGTTTAATATTAATTGAGGGATTTGTTCCTTTTAGTGATTTCATTGAATGACATGCATAAAAATCAATAAATCACATAATTAATAATCATGGTAATAAAGCGATTACGTGGTATGGTTATGGACTTTACCCTAAATTAATTTCTTTGAGCTATAAAAGAAATTAATATAATTAACCCTATGTGTTCATGCATGATTTAAGTAGAAGGTCTTACTTTCTCGCATTGTTTTGGTTGCAATCTCCAGAATAAAATAATTCTACTCCTATCTAACATATCTAAACTAATTACATAATTTCCTAAAGAGAGAAAACCTCGAGTTACATTCGATGGGAGTTAGATGAGAAGAGAATTACACAAGAATTCTAGTGAAGATAAGACACGCAAGCCTTGTTTCATAAAAATCAAAATTGTAAAATGCATAAATAGATATAATTAGTTTTAGTCTATAACCATTCACCATGCCATTGACTATGCTTAAACAAAATAAATATATACTCTTATTATTCCAAAATCACTATTTTGGAAAAATAAAACAAATTCTAAAATCAATATTTTAGAAAAATACATTAATTTTAAAATTTTAAAATCACTATTTTGAAAAATAAAATTGTTTGTCTCAAAACTAATTTTGAGAAAATGCTTTTGGGTCCTGTCTCTGGCAGCAAAAACGGCGGTCCCGTTAGCCGATCAGCGGGCGGGGATCAGGGGGTAGCGCCTCCTTGGAAAAATTTTTATTTTACCGCCTCTCATCAAATGAGATTTTCCCTTTCAAAATTCTATTCTAGGAATTTTTTTTTTTAAATAGCTGGAACGTTGCAAACTGAGTAGAACCGGCGCCGGTTTGAAGGCCAGAGCCGGTGTTGGCTCTGGTCTAGTTTCAAGAAAAATTTTCTTCCAAAAATAATTTCTAGACATTTGCGAAACAGCACGGAACCGGCTCCGTCTGTAATCGGGAACAATGGCGGCGATTTTGAAAATTTTCCAGAAACAATTTCTGGTGCCCTAATCTTCTGTAACAGATCAGTGAGAATAATTCTCAGCAGAATTTTCTATTTTGAAGCTCAAAACAACAATCAATTTGTTAGTTTAAACAAAACCAACATTGAAAATTAAGATGAAATGGAAGGAAACAACCATGTTGCTAGAAAACGGTTTTCTGCAGAAAATTATCAGTACCTAAAGAAAGCATCTTTTCGAAATACGCTGTGACTTTTACATAATCATATTGTGCTACGGACCTAACCCATAATGGTCGAAACGATTTCGACTCAAGTGAAAATGATTTTCACAGCATACAAAGAAAAACACGAATACATGAAAACAGTTTTTCATGCCAAAACAATGTCTGTAGACCACACATAGCTTGCTCTGATACCACTATTGGGTATCTCAGGCTTGTATCATATACGACGCAGCGGAAGAATAAAATGAGATACCATCCCAGGACCCGCATATGTGTGGAAAATAAGACAAAAATAGTTCAGAGGTAATAGCTTTTTACCTTTCTTTGATCATCCGAAGAACAAAAATTTCTTCTTCAAGTCGAGACGCGATCTAGCAATCCTCTTGTGCAAACTCCATAAGAGTTAAACGTCTAACCACTATAATCACAGTGTGTGATTATCTCTAACAGTAATCCACACAGAGGATACACTCAAGCACGAAGTTTTCTGTGCTAGCAGAAACACTAAGTGGCGGCTAAGGTTGTTACATAAGAACAATTGAGAGAGAGAGAGGAGAGAAGAATTTTGTGTGTTGGGTTTTTGGTGTTACACCTTAGCTAAGGTTTTCGTGTGTTTCATCTATATGTTACATGAAAATCCCCTACCAAAACTAAGAATTCTAATCCTATTAGAATTCCCTAATTGTAATTGGAAACATCAAGTTCTCACAATTGTAATTTAGACCATAAATTATAACTAATTATAATTTGTTCACAACAACTTCTCTTTCTCTCAATTAATCCCACTATGTTATCAGATAACATCTTGAGTATATAATCCTCTATTTTGTGTGATCTATTAGGTTTCTCGGTCAATTGGTAGTGAACATGAATTAATCTAAACGTATTTGAGATTAATAATCAATAATTAATTAGAATTAATCATATTAATTCTAATTAGGATTGGTTTATTAATTCATCAATTAATAAACCCATATTCCCAGATCATGAGCGGTATCTAACAACACATCATGACCACTCAAGAGTCCATGAAGTCAAGTGGCTTGACATGAACCCTTTAATAACAAACTTTAGTGCAATTAACTTTTTTCACCATACAATATCTCATTTGGTTTGGAGTACAGAATTAGTGCCAACTCCCTCCAGAATTAATTCTGGCTCGAATATAATAGTACTTATACTAGGAACCCACTACTCTAGATATGTATCAATTGAAATTATTTCTAATACACTTATGCCTTGGCTAAGGACTTCTTGAGTAGTAATTCTTACAAGTGTCCATGAGATATTCGCCCCTACTATTAGGAGTGGTGAATCTTTTATTGACCCTCTCAACTATTTTCGTTTACCTCATGATGTACGCAATATCCATCCTATAAGCAGCCCTCGATCGAGCTTTGGAGATTGGAATCAAAGTACAATACTCAGCAAATAAAGTACATTGGAGATCTCAAGTCTAAGGATACTTGCACGTTTGCTATATTGAGATTATATCACTGGCACTAAATAGTTATCCATGTAATTATCTCATAGCTAGGTCATCTAATAAACTTGTTCCATTAACAAGCATCCATGTATTAACTTTGAGTATCTCAATACTCACGGATATGAGAACCACCACCTGATCAAATCAGGAAGAGTAGCACATGCTAGTCTTAACGCATTAATGATGTCATGTCTCATTAATACTATGACTAGAGATTATTTAAGTACTAATACTATACTGTGTAGTAGGAATCTCATATCATGATCTCTATCACGATTTCCTTAAAACAGTGTTGTATTAGGGACTTTATCGAATAGTTATATTACTTAAAAGTAAGTAAAAGAAACTGTAAGATAAATAATGCCTTTTATTAAAATAAAATATGTCATATACAATGTATAAGTGATTGCCTCTAGGGTACAACACTAACATTAATAACTTCGAGAATGCAAGTAAAGAGCCTGAAGATTTGAAGGGGAGATACTTAAATTGTTAGAGAGATAAATCTAGAGTTGTATTCGGGTTGTACTAAATTTTCTTCTCTGTCATTCATCATGCGATTATTGCACTTGAAAATCCTCAACAAGTGGTTGAATAAGTCTATTGACATACTACTTGAGCTTTTAATAGATGCTTTCAATGGGATGGGTGTGAAACTAGTGAAAAATTACTATGAGACTAGTAAGATAATGAATGTGTTAGGAATGAAATGCAAAGTATGGGATGCTTATCCTAATAATTACATGATAAATAAGGAAAAATAAGGCAATTATTCATTGGTGTTATGCAATACTTTGAGGTACAAGAAATAGGATAGTACTATTGTATTCAAGTGTGTTAGGTATTGTTCATTAACTATAAGGTGGAAGCGATTTTTCATGTCTCATAAAACTACTTCTCTTATGACGTGGCACGAAGAAGGTTGTGTGCAAGATAGAGTCTATAGACACCCAACTAATTCTAGGGCTTTGAGAAAATTTGATAAATTGAATTTGAAATTTACAAGCGATTGTCAGAATATAAGGCTTGGACTGGCTTTAGATAGATTTAGTTCATTTTCAAATATGCACATACCACTTAGTAATTGGCCTGTTTTCTTAATACCGTATAATTTGCCATCTTAGCTATGCAAGTAGTATTCTTATTTTATATTGGCAACTTTTATTGATGGCCCCAATAGTCCGAGAAATAAGATTGACATTTTTATGCAACCACTGATCAAGGAGTTAGTCAAATTGTGGCGTGACGATATACTGACGTATGATGCTGTAACAAAAGAGATGTTCTATTTGTGTGCAACTATTATGTGGACCATAAGTGATTTTCTAGCAAATTGTCTAGCTATAGTGTCTATAATAAGATGGCTTGTTTGATATACGGCGTTAACTGCTTATTTTACTGTTTTCCTAATGGTGGTAAATATTACTTCTTATATCACCTCAGATTTCTTAAGTCATCATATAAGCTTCATAGAGATTGATATATGGTAATGCCAATGATGAGAAGAGATAACCACGTCATATACTTAAGAGACCATGATCTAAAGACCTTTCTAGTACAACAACTAGATTCTCGTCATATTTCATGCAAAGTAGATGCCAGATAGGTTATAGATGGTATTTTTAGAGAGGAAGTGGATTTAGTTGGAAGAAGAATACAACCAGCAACCAAAATAGTTGCTATAATCACTTTCACTATATTATATATCTTTCGTTCTCTTTTCCTATAGTCTTTTATCTTTATTATATTATATATCTTTCATTTCCTTTTCTTCAAAAAGTTAGGTCTATTTCTTACCGGCTTTATTAGTTTTAAGTGTCGAATAAGGCCTATTTTGCTTGATAAAATTCCTACTATCATATCATTTTATATTATAAATATTCATGTTTGTTCTTTGTCCTTTGCAGATTCTCCCAAATGTACTCGTTGTACATCGATGCAAGACGCTATAACTGCCTAGAGATCAAGGGCTAGTTCTTCATAGGTATTAGACTCTTGTGCCCA
The DNA here is from genome assembly GCA_026120185.1 of Voacanga thouarsii. Classification (NCBI taxonomy): domain Eukaryota; kingdom Viridiplantae; phylum Streptophyta; class Magnoliopsida; order Gentianales; family Apocynaceae; genus Voacanga; species Voacanga thouarsii. The sequence goes on from JANUWF010001117.1 coordinate 3,592,145, forward strand.
GACAGTTTCTAGAGATCGTGTGTCCAGCTAGGAAGCAATTGCAACTACTTCTAGTGCATGTCCCAGCGCCTCAAGTTTGATTTAGTATGATTTCATTATTCATGTAGAAATATACTAAGTTGTTGTGAAATAATTTAAGAGGGAGGAATCATGAATCTAAGATTTTGAAATTGATAATGACTTAAAGTTGGCTAATGAAATTAATCTATATGTAGCTGATGAAATCATATTAAGCTTTTATCTTTGTGTGGCTAATGAAATACCTATTGTTTAGTTAGTTGCTTTGCATTAATTTCTTAACTATTATTTTAAAAATATCATTATTTGGTGACTATCTACATAGTTATTTGCAGATTCTACGTCAAGAGGAGGTTACATGGGTGGAAATTTACCCATCGGTTGGGTTGAACCAGGTTTCAGAAAGTACGAGGTTGCTATTAACCAACACAGAGGGTTTGTAGGGGTGGATGCATCTTGCTATAGTTCCGTAGTGGGTTGTTTTGCACAAAGAGGTAATAGGATCCATTTCAATTGCAAGGACTAGCATTTTGTACCCCAGAGAATAACAGATTTTGTGTGGGAAGAAATACTAGTAAATAAGTTTCTTTTTAACTTTGACTTATTATTTAAAAGCCTTTCTAAATTGTAAAAGTATTTTTCTTATAAGTTAAGTTTTTGTTTAATCGCTTATTTGTTTAACATATTGCAGGGACAATACCATTAAACCACCAAAAAGGTGTAATGTCACAATGAAGATGCTTTGCGCAATCTGGAAGGATTACAAATAATAAAGATGCTTTGCATAGACTCGAAGGGCTACAAATTAAGTTGAAGTATAGATATTACATTTCTTTCCAGCATAATAAGGAGTCTATTATTTGCAGGGATAGGTCAGTTGATAAAGATTAGTGAAGGATGTTGGTTAACTACTGGCGCTTGGAGGATGTGTAGGTCATATCATGCCATAGATGATTCTATTTGACTTTTTTGAAATAAAATTCTGCCTTAGTATGTTTTGTTGCTATTTGATATTACTATTTTGACTATTTTAAACAATTACAAGTAGAGGCTAATCAGAATAGATAGAACCAATCATATATTCCATATCCACCAGGCATAGGAAGGATTCCACATTATGTTATACAAGATCAGGTATTTAGATTATTGAATGTAGGTGTCTTTTTCACTCCATTGTTTAAACTTTAGCATTCACATTATGGATATATAAATATCTTTTACTCTAAGAAATCTCTGTACTTTGAATTTTGGCCAACTTTATTTTGAATTTTATCGTAGACACTGTTACATTAAATTTCATCAAATTTATAAGTAAATTGTTAAAAACATTTATTTTGTAAAGATTATCTAATTAACTCTATTGAATGATTACAAATGTCCTCACAAAGTCAGCATACATTGCAATATAATATGTTTCTTATAATATAACAGTGGCGTGGTAGAATGGTTGAGGGTTTGATTGCAAATATAATTGTAAGTAAATTTCAAAGAGTTACTTTTCTAAATTGTTAAAATATAACAAAGAGAATAGACTAACTTTAATATTAATTTGATATGTTATTTCTTATCTTTGTAAGACTGAGTAGAGGTACAGTGGTAGGCACTGCCTGAGTTTGAGCATACTAATAAGGCGAAGGATCAAATCTTTCGGCGCTTATTCAGTCCAGATGTGGAGGTCATGTTAGGTGTCAGGTGCAGAGGGAAGGGACCGACACTAATTTTAGTTAGCTAATCAATCAGAGATTCTAGAGAAGTTGAGGAGATCAGGCCTGAGCTTGAGGCACATATGCAAAATATGCAAGCTAGTATGCATGTTGAGATAGAAGAATGCTTGTAGCAGGAGCGAGAGATATATGAGTTACATTTGCAAAGTGATCGAGAAGGTTACATGCAAGGATAGTAGTGATTAAGGCTGACATGGAAGCCCTATCTCATAGATTTGGCATATATACATTTGCTACTGTAAAACCCCGCCTAAACTGTTGGGATATATGCCCTTTTAGACTAAGTTTCTAATGTAAACATTGAATATTTTAATTAAAAAATTTATTCTCAGAAATTGTTTATGAATTTACATTTTATTTGTGCACAATTACGTTTGGAAAAGACCCATTGTATTTAAGTAAGTGGTCCATGTGAATAGTGGTCTTTCACAGTAAGGTATGGATCACGGGTTACTTAACACATAAATGTGTGTTCAGAATGGAAATCTCATCATATCTAGGTTATTGTGTTATGAATTCCAAATGGGGAATGTCTTACTTTTAGCCAGTGAGTAGTCCATTCACTTCATGACATAAGCGTATTTCGAATACGTAGAACATGACTTATAGTAGTGATTTCTTAAAGTACTATATGGTAGAAACCTAGACTACTATTGCTACAACGTGGACTAGTACTTTACGACTTGAGTATGAGTCGGTGGTCTGACGAAGCTAGAAATATGTACTTTGATATGCTTTAGTTGATGTTCTATCGTAGGACTAATATACTTGCATGTTGGGTATATGTGACTAGTTAGTTAAGATAGACTTGTACAAGATAGTTTCTATACTATATCGCCCCTTGTGATTGTCTGAATGATCTAAATATCCAGGGCCTTGAGAAACATGACTTGGGTGTTTGCTTTAGGGTAGCTCCCTTGGAAAGAGGAAACAATCTAGGAAGTCGTGGATTATTGGACTAGAAGCCTAAGGATGGTAGATGTCATTTAGAGAGGTGTTAGTACATTTTTTCCTCTCTAATGCACGACGATGTGTAGAGGGGTATTTTAGTCATTTCACTTGTAGGTCGGAGACTTTGCGAACGCGGCATTGTCCTGGGGTCAATATTTTCTTATGGTGATATTAGGAAATATTTAAAATGTAAAATACAGCTATTTATATAGCAATGGTATTTTGGTCATTTTAGCAACCAAATCGGTGTGTTTTTTGGTTCCCAGCATAGACCATAAGTCCTAATTATATATAAGTTAATGAATTAGTCTTAAATTAAATTAAATAGAATTTATTTTATTTAAATAGCCTGATTTAAGAATAAAATAAAGGTCCACAGAGAGGAAGAATTAATTAAATTAATTTAGTGGGTTAATTAATTGTTCAAGGCTTTGGCCTAGTTTCAATAATTAAAGATTGGCCAGGGACTAAACTAATATAGTCTTGTTAATTGGACTAGTTTATTTGGGTTGAAAAATTAATTATTTAGTGGGCCATTTATTTGGTTCTGATTGGAATAATTAATTTGGTTCAAAAGGCTAAACTAAGAGTCTAATTGGCCAAATTAAAGTCTAAAAAATTCCTGGATATTAGCCTGGGATAAGAGTCATGGATATACTATAATGCTTTGAGGTTATCAAGTTTTTAATGGGATTGGCAAATAAAAAAAAAAAAAAGGAAAAATCATGGGAGAGGTTCACAGAACAGACACACGGTTTCTTCCTTTTTTAAGGACTCTTTTTTCTCTCCAAAACTTCTTCTCTATGTGCATCGTTGTTTGCTAGACAGAGAATTGTTTTTCCCCCATTCCTTAGTCTTGTGAGTTTTCACCAAACGTGGATTAGGCAGGCCATATATTGGAAGATCGAGAGGAATTTTGGCATTTACATATATGCACAGACGCAGTAGGAGGCTTGCAGGAATCGCACTCGAGGTTTCCACCAGTGCACCTATCCCAGTTCTACATATTCCAGTCCAGCCAATTTTGAGAACCAGAAGAGGTAAACAATTTTTCTTCTTCCACGCAAGAGCTGTTGTTCAGTTTTGTTTTCTATTCATTTGTTGTGTTTTGGTTACCATTTAATCTTCATAAACATAACCTAGAGTTAGAGGGATACGGAGCATTTCATATCATCTTGCATAAAATATATTTTTTGAATGATTTTGTGTGCTTTAGAATTATAGTATATGGGTTATATGGTTTATTTATACTTGTTGAGTAGTAAGGGTAAAAAGGAAATTTTGCTTAAGGACGAATTAGGAAGAAGGCGTGGGGCATAGAAAGGAAAAGAATTTGGTTAGAAAAATAAGAATAAGAGTTAATATGGTTAAGTTGTTAGAGCTTTGTGATTAATCTCTAAGGTTTTGAGTTTAAATCCCATCACCTAAGTTTTATTCATAATTATCTTAACCCATGTTTGAATTTTCCTTTTTCTTACATTCCTTAAAGTTAGGAATATTATCTTGGGGAAGACACATTTGTAATGTCCTAATAATGTGATATTGTCCTAAAAAGAATTCTAGAAGAATTCTTGTCTCCATTATTTTTGCAAGTCTTGTCCTGACCTCTTTGAATTTAAACTACTCCTATTTCTTTACTTCATTTTTATATCCATAAAAGTTTTGGATAAATCCTTGCTTGGAGTTTCGAAAATTTCAGCTCTTATAGGATAGGAGGTTGGCCGAAATTGTGGAGGAAAAATAGGAAGAGGTTTTCAATTAAATCACCATAGCTATTTTTCCAAAAACTTCATTGTCTTCTTGTTCTTGTTTTGGTTAAAATCTAGAAAATTTTCCAGATTTTCTTCATGGCTGGTATTCAAAATTTGCAACAACCTTTCCCTACCTAATTCTTACAAAGAACCAACCATCTTATGTGAAGATGAAAACTGAAACACTTTGGAATTTCGCAGCTTTACAAGCTACACCAAACTAGAATTTTTTCTAGCAAATAAACAAGCTTTGGACATGAACATTTAGCCATTCATTTGTGTACAAGAATATCTGAAACTTTCTTCTTTCTTCTCCAAGATGGTGGCTAGAAAACCACCATTGTGAAACCCCAGTTGAAACAAACCTTAAAGTAAGGGGGTTGGGATGCATATCATATTTTATTACATGATTAAATATATTTTTATATGATTTTATGTGCTTTGAATTTGTGATTTGTAGCCTAGGAGGCTTAATTGTGGTTATTGAGTAAGAATGGCAAAATGGTAATTTTTTTTGAGGTGAAAATAGGGAGATAGCTTGAGGATTAAATAGGAAAAATATTTTGGGAAGAAAATAAAAATAAGAGTTGTTGTAGTTTGGTGGTTAGAGCTTTGGAATTAATTCTTAAGATCTTGGGTTCAAATTCCATCATTTGAGTTTTTGTATGATTGAATTTTATTTTTGTTTAGGGAGGCTATCTTCGGCCTTGTATGCTTTAGGAGAGAATAGAGGTGTTGTCCTTGGGGAGACATGATATGAGTATCCTAATCCTACTCTTGTGCCCTACAAAAGTTTCCAAGGGAATTCATATCCTTCTTGATCCTTAGTTTTTCTTACTTCTCAATTCATTAGGTTGTTCAATTTGTTCAAGCCAATTTTATTCCAAAAAAATTCCAGCAAAGTGCTGTGGCTTTGAAGGTTCAAAATGTCTAAGTGTAAGACATCTTATAGACCGAAAATGGGTAGGAGTTGGGAAAGGTTCCCAAGAGAATTAATCTCCATGGTTGAACCTTCAAAACTCCACTCTAGCTATGTTCATTTTCTTCATGAAGTGATCTGGAATTTTTCCAGCTTCTTGTACATTCAAGGTGTCGAAATTTTCAGCCATCATTCCCTCCCAAATGCTACTAGAAAAATAGCCCTCTTGACCAGCTTGAAGTCTGAAGTTTTATGGCCAAAATCGGACTGCACAAATGCTGTGCAAACCAAGAAATTTTCTAGGCAAGTTCGCAGCTTAGGTAAGCTTAAACCAAGCTGTTTTCTTTCAGTTTTCATCCAGTAGCTTAGTCACGTTTTTCCTCCATAAAAAAGCTGGAAACCAGCCTTGAAAGACCTCTGAAGGCCCCTTCAAAACCTCTGCAAACTGACTGGAAAATGGCAGCAAAAGCTGCCCAGAAAATCCCAACAACTAACGAAATTCTGTACAGGAATTTTTCCAACTTTCTTCCTTTTTTAGCCCTGACCAAAACTCTCTCATTTTTTCTATACAAACCTACCTTGAACGGCCATGAACTGAGCTCCATCATCTTCCCCAACCTTCTGCTCGAAAAACCAGTCATGGCTGCCCCTAAAATATTTCCCACAATTACTCCAATCAAGCCATTGATTGAAGACCAAAATTTCAGCAAATATGTTGAGTAAACTTCCATAAAACATCCCTTAAACAACTAGACATTCCTTCACCATTGTACTCCCCCTTTTCGGTCACCATTAAGCCCTTCAAACAGCTTTCATTCCAACAGAATCCCTAGCTATTCAGTCGGCCATTAGAGCTCCCAAAAGCTCTCCTCCATTGAAGATCTTCTTGCCATATTTTGTTTCCAAATTTGATTCCCTAAAATATTTTTTTAGGATTTCAAACAACCAACATTTCCTTTTCCTCTCAAACCAGAAAAATCAACTACCAAAACCTCTCAACCAATTCGGCCACTCCAATCCCACAGAATTTCGGCCAGCTTCAATCAAATTCTCTCTATTCTCTTCAATCTTCAAGAACACCTAGAACACCAAGAACACCTACTAGCATCCATACGCCTAATACCACTCCAAACCACTTCAATCTTCTTCAAAAAAATTCCAGATTTCACCTACTCACTGTCGTGAATCCATTCTTACCACTTTTAACATCAAACTCCAAAATCCAACTCTCTTTCTTGGATCGAAAATCAGTATTTTTGGAAAGGCTCAAGAACACCTTCAAGGTAAGCTTGTTCAATCAACTTCATCTTCACTAATCTTCAACCTGTATGAATATATATGTGTATAATCATACTAAAGTGCTCTCTTCTTCTCTTTTCTCTCTCTCTCTTTCTCTCTTTCTTGGCCGAATGGTGGCTTCAACCATGGCCATGTCTTCTTCATCTCTCTTTGACGGATCTAGTCTCCTTAGAGTAAGATCCATTTGAAACTACTCCAAGGTACTCATCAATCAAGTAAGCCTCTTCAACCCTCTTTTTTTAAATTCTAGATTCATGTCTCTAGGGTGATATTGGAAGGAGATAGATTATGATTGAGGTTTGAGCATGTGTTGTTCTGATGAGTTGAGATTGAAGCATGAATAAATGTGTGTATATGATGGAGATGGGATTGATGCATGAGTTGATTGTCTTGGTGGATTGTATGGCGTTTTTAGGGTTTAATGCATATCTCCATGTCGTGAGTGGTATGTGATCAAGCATGTTAGAGATTATGTCACTTTTGGTGAATAGGATTTATGTTCATGTATGATTGTTGAAGCCATGATTATGTTTATACTAGTAGAGGTTGGATCATGTTTTGGTAAATTTAGATCTATGCATTTATTCATGATTTGGATGATTTGATGAATTGAAGTAGAGTGTATGTTCATGATTGTGGTTAGTAATAGAAATATGATCATGATCTAGTTGTCCCTAAGCTAATTTTATTTCAACAATAAAATGTTTAATATTATAATTTTTGCTAGTAAATTTTGAAAACCCTAGGAATGGTGGATTTGGATTATTATATATGAAATAAGGATATTTTAGTCAAATAAATGATAGCTTTTATTAAAGAAATAAAATATATAGATATTATATAAAATAATAATATCAAATAAAACCTTTTGTATAAATAATCATAATAAGTAGAATATTAATTTTTTTAGACTTATATTCATAAATACCATTAAAATTTATTATCTTTTAATTATTATCTTTTAATCAAAACCTATTAAAAATTTACTTACAATTAATTTTAGTTATCAATTATTTTGCTAACAATTAATTATTAATAAATCATTATTTTACATAATACCACCTAGGACCCTTCATCAATGAAACTCTAATTTATTTTTAGCAAGATTTAAACTTTCAAGTTATTAGTACCTATTTCCCAAAACACTAATTATTTTAACTATCAAATTAGACATAGCTTATAAACCCTTTATTTATTATCTGGCCTTAAAGTTTGGGACACTAGGATCATGATTGTAGTAAGTTGAGCTAGTTCTATTTGTAAAAGTGAATTTTAGCTTGAGTTTAATTATGGCTTATATTTACCCCAGGCTGGGTTAGGTTAGCTGTTGAAGACCTTTATTTTATCTCAAGCTAAGGATCAGGTAAGCTCCTGCATAAAACCTGTTTGATGCAAAATGTTTATTATGGCAAGCCAAATGTAGAGTGCATGGACACTCACTTCCGTAAAGACAATTGAGGATTGTCCTCTTTCCCATTTCAGTCAAATCAATTATTTAAAAATTGATGAACAGATTTACTCAAACCCTAAAACTCTTTTTAAAACTGATTTTGACAAAGACTTTGGAAATCCTTAATTTCTATTTTCAAGTGGAACTATGTTTTGTTCATTTTTTCCAAGTGGGATAAGTTACGTTGAGTACTCAATAAGGGTGGACTGCTAGGACTAGTCTTTGAAGGGTTAGGGTAAGTCTCTCAGTAGGTGGCCACCTCTGAGGGGTGAGTCCTTCTCGGATAAGATGTCAGTCCAGTAGGTCGTGCGGGTCCGAGTTAGCAGTTTTCAGTCAAGTGACTGTGCGTTGCTAGAATAGACAACCGATTTTGTTTGGGTATAGAGAAGGAGGAGTATCTTACCCGGTAGGCTGATCACCTACCTTTTGTCAGTCTGCACAAAGTGTGGCACTCTGACCATTGTATGGTTGCGAGGTCCAACGTGTGGTAACCCATGATCACCTTTTGAGTGGTTGATTTTATTGAATATGTATGGTTGGAAAAGCCGAAACACCACTCTTGATTTTGACTATCATTTATTGCTTGCCAGTATTTCTCTTATGAAGATTTTATACTTTGCATTCACGAACTGTTTTCACTAGACACCTAAACCACACACAGACTTATTGAGATTTTTATCTCATCACCCTTTTTACCATGATTTCAGGTCGATCCTGCTGTGGGGATAAGTAGCTAGTGTGTCTGCCTTGGAAGAGATTTCGTTATCTATTTTTGTGTAATGCTTCGGGAGGTTGAGAGTGAATAATTTTTTATTTCCGGATTTGTTTTGAATTCTGGGATTGTAATACATTTTAAGTTTAAAGTATTATTTTTTTATTCTATTCTTTTGATTGTGTGACCTAGTTATAAAGACCCATTGTCCTTTGGATGGAGCGACATCCCTAGCCCTGTTGGGCCTAGGTAGTAGGGTGTTACAACTATTAATGGACCGTCAAACAGTCCTAAATTCCAGCTGGAAATCCGTTTCAAAGAAGACCAAAAATTTTGCTCAAAACCATTTCAAATCCTAAGAGTTCTTTAGCTAGAATTCTAGAATTTTTTCTAGCTTTGCCTATCCAATGCAAGGTCTGATTTCCTTCATCATTCAACTTCATATTTTTGGCCATATGCAGCCATGGACAGAACACCTTAGATTTTTCATTTACCTTGGTCATTAGGACTCCATTAACACATCTCAAAATACTCATATCTTCACTCCATTCAAAATTATTCAAACTTCAAAATTAAATTCTAGATTTTTCTTCCATTAAACACTACATAGCTAGATGATTAAACCAAAAATTTCTCTACTATTTCACAGCCATTTCTGGCCAGCTCAAAGCTGAAACAACTCTTCATTCCATGATCAAATCATGGCTAGTTTAGCCATTCACCATTGAAGGACAAGAAACCTTCAAAGAGCAAACACTATTAACCAATCCTTTACCTCAAACATCTTCATAATTCCCTCAATTTGAAATTTGAAAAAGCTGAAACTCTTTCTCTCTTTTTTGGAAAACCGAATTCCTTCCCCCTAGCTAGGCCATTCTATAACATCCCATATTTCTATAACGTAGTGTGCTTTAATTTTGTGGGATGTTGCCCCATCTGATTACTCAAGCAAGGGGTCTTTATAACAAACTTTACTCAATAGGCAGAGGAAAATTTTTTTCCAACATAGGAAGTACAAGAATTTGGCCTTTGATACATACACTCAAGGGTATAATAGGTCCAAGATGTAGCATGAGCCTTTGGGAGTCCACCGTGCTTTCGTTGCACCTCTGATCCTAAATTTTTCAAGGGAAATAATACACGTGTGAGTGAAAATCACTTAGTGAGTCCCGTGTGTGCTAGTGCTTTTGTAAAGTGACAGAATAGATACAACTCTTGTGGGGAAAACATTTTATTTGTTCATTGGAAATAATTCTAAAACTTTCTAAAAAAGAGTTTATTCAAAACTCAATTATTTTTGAAAACCAGTGTTTTAATTTCAAATCATTGCCCCGATTTTCATATCATAGGCATTCTTCTAACAGAAGGTCGGCTTGTATGCAAAGCTCACAAGGCTTTGCCTTCAGCGCCACGTATCATTATGCTTAGACCACAGCCTATAACACTCAATCGTGCGTCGCTGGGAAGGTAAGTACACCGCAGCGTACTACCGAGAATCAAGTTAGTACTTACACCAAGTGTTCAAGTTAGTACATACGCCAAGTATTCAAGTTAGTGTATGCACCAAGTATTTAAGTTAGTGTTTATGCCAAGTGATAGGGGCTTAATTAGTCATACTTTTCCTAGTTATTTGAGGTTCTTTTGTAATACATTTTGTTCAATAACTAGTTATATTCCTTCATATTTGAGATTTTACCACTGGAAAGGTATTTAGTTCATTATTTCAAATTTTTAGGGTAAAACGAAACAAAAATGTCGCAAAATAGAGGAGAGGCGGCGCCGGCTAAGGCCCTAGAATCGGCACCAGCCATGCACTATTGACGCAAATTTCGAAGCGACGAAAAAATTGGTGAAACAGAGCAAAATAGAGTCAAACCGACACCGGCTCCAAGAGTCAAGGCGGTGCCGGTTGCATTCTGGTCTTCATAATGTGAAATTTGGAGAAAAATCGGCGAACAAGTAGAGAAGCATAACACAATCGGCGCCGGCTCCGAGAGCCAAGGTGGCGCCAGCTGTGCCCTAAAGTTAAGGCGGTGCTTGATTTTTTCTACGCAGTTTTTGGTAATCTATGGAGTTTTAGTATCTTCCAACTTCTACTCGACCAAGAACACTGTACCTATGAGTTTAGGCATTTCCTAAACTTATAAATAGAAGAAAAACACAAGGGAAAAGACGAGAATTCATTGATCATTATAGAAAATCACTCAATCAAAGGAGGAATTCTTCAATTCAAGGAGGATTGTACAAGAAGGTCTTCAAAGGAAGAAGGAGGCTTGTCTATGAGTGCTTTCTTTTACTTTGTTTTCTTTTTCTTGAACAATGATGTGTTAATGGTTTTATTATAATTTGACATTGTTTTAGATATTCATGATTTTTAGAAGTATTTGATCTTTTGATTAATTGATTGTTACTCTTAGTATTTAATTAGTTGGGTTGATTGCGAAATTAATTGATTGTTTTCCATTAACTTGCTTGAGAATAGGGTTGATGGTGTCAATTTATTGATTTCATATTTGTTGTCTTTTAACTTGCCTGAGAATTGGGTTAATTGTTAAGGACAGAGTAATTAAAGGTTAATTGATGTCTGCCAGAGTATGGATTCATTGGTTAATTTCATATTTTAAGTTTGCCTAAGAATGGAACTTGAATTAAGGATTGTAGTTAATACATCTTTTGGGTAAGACTAATTGAGACAGAATATGTGATGCCAAGTTACCTAAAGATAGGGGTTCATGGATTGGGAAAGAAGTGAGTCTACTTTAATCCTTCATGATGCCAAAAGAATGATTAGTTATGATAATTGTTGGGTTCTTTAAGATCATAGTTGCCTAAACAATGGTTTGAATTGCATAATTCTACATCCTTAACATGTATATATTTTTATTTTTATTTTCTTTTCTTTTAATTTTCTTTTAATTTATTTTTTTCACTTTATCGAGTCGGTTAAACAATGAAAGAAAGGTGATTAATGTCTACTTGTTCCTTGAGGATTGACACTCGTTTGAACCCTATGCTTAGTTAATGATGAGTACGCTTGCTCATATGTGTGATTTGGGTTGAACGTTTTAATTTAAACTTGATTGGGAATGTACTTAGTTTTTGTATGATTTTTACACCTAAATCTAGACACATCACCAAGTAAGTTAGTGCTTATGCCAAGTATTCAAGTTAGTGCATACGCCAAGTAAGTTAGTGCTTACGCTAAGTATTCAAGTTAGTGCACATGCCAAGTATTCAAGTTAGTGCTTATGCCAAGTATTCATGTATTGTCAAGTTCAAGAAATTAAGAATTCAAGATTCATATTATCCATTGTATTTCCAAATCCAAAAAAAGGCTCATAATTGAGCATATTAGGAAACCATTTTCTATATCAAGAAAAACATTGTTGGGGTAAAATATTATTTTCCAAAATTTGATCCCATTGACTTGCAAGTGAGTTAATAATTTCCATAGGCTTCGCAGAGCCAAAAAATTCATTTCGTATGTATATCAGGCCAATAAAATAATTTTCTGGATCAAAATATCGTTTTCCAAATTCAATCTCATATTGAGAGATTATTTTCCAAAACCGTGTCAAAACAGGGTAAATGGTTCTTTTCTCACATCAAAACAAGTTTCTAAGAGTATTAGGGTCATTTTTCCGTACTCGATCAAAAAAGTCATTTTCAAGGGTATTCGGGTCATTTTACCCATACTCGATTCCAAAAGACTTTTTTAAGAGTATTCAGGCCATTTTACCCTTATCCGATTTAAAAAGTATTCACAGAAGTTCCAATAAGGATATTTCGATTATTTGTCGAATACTCGATTCCAAAGATTTTTATAAATCATTCCAATAAGGACATTTAGTTCATTTTCGAAAAACCCGATTCCAAAAGGAACCCATTTCAAGAAATTCAGAATTCAAATCTCAAAAGATGATTAAAATTAAAGTTTACAAACACATTTTCATAAAATGTTCTAATAAGAGCATTATAGTCAATTTATGAATACCCGATTTAAAAAATTACCATTTTCTAAAAATCCCGAGTATTTAATCCAAAAAGGACTAAATTCACAAAACCATACTTTAATCATCCGTTAAGGTTTCCAAGCTAATCATGAAATTCATTCAAGTCTAAAATAGCATAAAAACAAATCTTGCTCAGATAAACCTTAAACATATTCGGGGATTTCCAAAACAGCATATATCATAGCATTTCATGGAAAAAGCTTTAGAAAGAGTTTTAGAAATCTAAGGGACTTACCTCGTATTCTAAGCAACTCTTTTCGTTTACGGCCGTTTAATCACCGTTCCTATCGTTTTCAACATTCCATTGGCCATTTATCGATAAACCTATACCAAATATCATTTTCAGGTCAAATCGTGCTTGGCTAAAAAATAGCCGACGGTTAGCCGGTGTCTAGCCGACATGCTTGATGTCTAGTCGACGTCCAACCGACGTTTAGCTGTTGGGGCCGACGGCTAAGAAAAACGTTTAACTTTCGTTCACATCGTTTTTCGTCATTTTTTCGTTTCTTTATTTTTTATTTTTTCACATCCTTTGTCCCTTCATATACAAGGGATTCAATTTATATTTCCCCTTAATTTAACCCAAAATCATACAATTAATCATCCAAAGGTTCGTCCATTTTCTAAGCAAAATTCTGAAATTTTGCTGTTTTGACACATGATTTTGTTTTGGACATAACTTTCAATTTACAACTCCGATTTGGCTGTATGATATACCAAAACGACCGTAAGACTCTTAAATTTAATTTTGAATTAGATTTTTCTAGATTTATAGCTCATGTGACATGATACTGGGCAAAAATAGCTCCAATAGTTTTATCTCAATTTCACTATTCATGCTTTCCTTTGTTTTCCTTTAGCCTTTAACACTTTGGGAACATTTATTCATACAATTTTACTTCAAATCATCTTTATTTATGTAATTTTTAGATTCCAATAGCTCACAAGAGCCACACTTATTCAGCATAAATTTACTTCTTCAAAAGAAAAGTTAGTATAATTCATTGTTCTAACCAAGCAACTTCTATTTATTTATTTATTTTTTTATCAAAATGTAAAGGTGTATTAATGATCGAAAGAAGCAATATGTACAAAGCGTTCACCTAGTTAGGGCCTTAGTAAGGAACCTACTAGTTCATCCAACATAAGACTAAAAAAAGTTCAAAACATAAGGGTACAGGGTAAAGATGACTCTGTACACATGTGTTTTGATATTTGTAGAAACGTCTGTTGGGTGGCACTACTAGTTGTTAAATAGCATTCAGTTTTAAGTTGTCCAATTGTGGTATATCATAGCACACAAGGCTATGGACTTGGTCTTAGCAACCTAGCTTAAGCCCCAATTATGTCTCTTGAACCACTTGAAGTAGGCAGAAAGTGAGCTCTTGGGTCGTAGCAGTCTTAACCAGTTTCAGATGTCGATCTTGACAGTTTTTGAGAACTAGCAGTGAAAGAATAAGTGTCTAGCTGATTTCGATTCCCATCTACACAATGGGCACATGATATCGTCTATAACAAATGGAAGAGTGTCCTTGGTTTTGAGGCGTCCCTCGGCGTATAGCCACACAGACAAGGAATGCTTGGGCGTCAGTCCTTGCTACCAAACGGTTGCTGCCCATGAAACTCTGGGTTGCCGAGGGCGAAAATAATCATAAGCGCATTAGTTGCTTAGCCTGCCCCCTTCGGCCCAAGCCTGAAGCACACTAATGGCTCGGTTACGGTCTTACTCCTTTATGAGGATTGTGACTCTGATTAGGATGAGTCTTTTGAACAATAGAGAATGCACTGGATTTAAGTTTATGTCCCATAGTGATTGCCCATTCATATAGTAGTGGGATACCTATTGGACCCACAGTGTTTGTTTTTTGGACTGGATATCCCAAAGCGCATGAGCTAAGAGTGCAAAGTTCCAGCTGCGGATGTCCTTTAGGCCGACCTCTTTCAGTTTTAGGAACACATAAATTGCACCATGCAACCAAAGAATTCTTAGCGTCCCATAAGAAATCCCTAGCCATCCTGTTTAATTGATCAATCACTCCAGTTGAAGATGGTAGGAGGGAAAGCCAAAAGCAATCGATGAGTTGTAGTACTGCAGGGATAAACTAGACTTTACCAACATAGGAGAGGGAATGGGCAAACTAGCGGGCTATATATGCTCCAATCTTGTCCAGTAATGGCCAGTAGTTGTTGAGGCAAATTTTATCAAACATAATGGGAACTCTGAGGTAATAAAATGGGACTGAGCCCAATGGGATGCCACAAGAATTGGCCTGTGAAGCCCCAGTCGGAACCAACCTTGGAGTAAGGGGGATTAGGATGCATATCATACTTTATTGCATGTTTAAATATATTTTTATATGATTTTATGTGCATTAAATTTGTGTTTTATAGTCTAGAGGGCTTGATTATGATTATTGGGTAAGAAGGGCAATATGGTAATTTTTACTTGAGGAGAAAATAGGGAGATAGCTTGAGGGTTAAATAGGAAAAATATTTTAGAGAGAAAATAAGAGCAAGAGTTTTTGTGGTTTAGTGGTTAGAGCCTTGGAATTAATTCTTGAGGTCTTAGGTTCAAATTCCATCATGGGAGTTTTAGCATGATTAAATTTTATTTTTGCTTGGGAAGGGGTATTTTCGGTCTTAAGAACCTTAGCATAGGGCAGAGGTGTTGTCATACGGGAGACATGATAGAAGTACTCTAATCCTATTCTTGTGCCTACTCAAAATTTCCTAAGAGAATTCATTTCTTCTTGATTTTTAATTTCTCTTAATTCTCAATTCATTAGATTGGTCAAATTTGTTCTAGCCAATTTCATTCCAGAAATTTTAGTAAAGTACTGTGGTTTTGAAGGTTCAAAATATCTTAGTGAAAGACATCTTATGGTCTAAAAATGTGATAGAGATGTGGGAGATTCCAAGAGAATAAATCCCTCTAGTGAACCTTCTAAAATTGCATTCTAGCTAGGTTCATTTTCCTTCATGGCATGAACTGAAATTTTTCCAGCTTCTTGTGCCTTTAAAGTGTTGAAATTCTTAGCTATTATTCCCTCCCAAATGCTGCTAGAAAATGAACCTTTTGATCAGCTTGAGATCTGAATTTTTCTGGCCATTTTTAGACTGCACAAATGCTGTGCCAAACCAGAGAAATTTCTGGTTGAATTCACAGCTTTGGAGGTCCGAAACCAAGCTGTTTTCTTTTAGTTTTTGCTCAGCATTTTAGCCACGTTTTTCCTCCATAAAGAAGGCTAGAAACCAGCCTTGAAAGACCCCTGAAATCTCCTCCAAACTCTCCGCAAGTTGACTGGAAAATGGAAGCCGAAACTATCCAGAAATTCCAGCACCTTGCGAAAATTCTGTACAGGAGAATTTCTAGCTTTGTTTCCTAATTCATCCTTGGCTGAAACTTCAGTTTTCTTCTGCACAAACCACTCTTAAATAGCCATGATCAGAACTCCATTGTCTTCCCCAAGCTCCTGCATGAAATTCAGACATGGCTGCCCAAAAATCTCTCCAACAAATCTCTGCAATCATGCTTTGATTAGATACCAAAATTCTAGCAACATTAATTTAGCAACCTTCCATAAAATGTTCCTCAAACAACCAGGCTTATTCTTCACCATTTCACTCCATCTTTTCAACCACCATTACCCCTCTTCAACCAGTTTTCATCCAGCAGAAACACTGCACATCAGTCGGCCATAGCAGCTTTGTAACACCCCACACCCTAGGTACCTAGATAGGGTAGGATGTCGCCCCGTCCAAAGGACCAATGATCTTTATAACAAGGAATAAAATAAAACAAAAACTGCTAAATAAAATTAAAAGAATAATTCCATTACATCCGAAAGAAAAACTTATACAAGTTTGGAAAATCAAACTAACAAGAGTCCTTTGAAATAAATTTAAAACACAACTAAATAAATAAATTGGAGCTCAACCCTAGCTTTGCCCCGCTCACTGCAAGTAATCCCTTGAAATCATGATATAAAAAGGTGTGAGATTGACATCTCAGTAAGTCCCGTGTGTGCAAATGTCATTTATAACCATTTCATGTATGCAGGTTTATCAAAACCACAAAATCATGTTTGCAAGTCAATCTTATCAATAATAGTTATACAAAGGAGCCTTGCTCAATAAATCCAAAACAATTCATAATCAATCACTGTTTCATCACAATCATAATTCATTAAATAGGGATTAGTAAATGATTCAACAATATAGTAACACAATCCATATCATGGTTACCACCATGATAGCTCCCCAATGTATTCTTTTAACAAAAGGGCAGTGGGGAATTCACCCACTAGGTGAGATACTCCTCCATCTCTACACCCAACATTCCGGTTGTCTAATCCGGATCAACAATGTCTACATGGACCAATACGCTAGCTCGGACTAGCCTGACTAAGTAGTACTGTCGCCTCTCCAAGTTGAGTTTATCTTTTGGAGGTGGCCACCTGCCAGAAGACTCACTCTTACTCTTCAAGACTAGTACTACTAGCCTACCCCCACTGAGTACTCAACGCTCGTCGATTAGGGGCAAAATCATTTTCCATTTTTCGAAAGTCTTTAATTAATTTGATTGCAAAATGTGATTTTTCATAATAGCGTTTTCAAATCGTTTGACAATAGTTTAAGAAATCATTTTTGAGGTTGAATAATTAAAATTTAGCAAATTCGTTTTGAAAATCAAACTTCCACGTTTCCAATCCAAGTTTCACAACAATCCAATATAAATTATAATTTTTAGTCAAGGCTCAATCCTTGTGTCAGAATATCATCATATTGACATCAATTCCAAATAACATTATAAAAATTGCTTGCAAACAAGTAACATTTATCAAAACAGTTATACAGGAACTTACCTGGATAAATCACAGCCAAATCCTACTCAATCGATTGCTCTACTTTCCACTCATTCCTTATCTAGAGTAAATAACCCCACAATTAGGATTCAATCGTTCCATCCATTATTTATACAACATGACTCTCCATGATTTCATTATCTACCCCTTTCATCCATGGTATTTAATTCAATTGATCACATGTATAACTTTCCTTTATGATTCTATTGATCATGACCATGCATTAGTCTAGATCAATGCCTCACATGACCTCTTCCATATTAAACTAACATTAAATCATCATAAATAGCCCCATAAACATTAAAAGATCTCATCTTTTACCTCTTTAGCATGGATCTAGATTCATCATGACAAGATACATCAATGTCCTATCTCATACATGCTTAGACTATGGCTTCCATCCACATGTTCATCAATCTAACATATTCATACTTTCATACTAGACTCCATAGGCATCCTTAAGCCAATATTTTGAAGGTTAAGACCATTTAAATCAATAAAGATAGAATCTTGATTACCTCTTAGTGATTTAGACTTAAATCACGGCAACTCTTTGTTGATTAGCTTAAGTTTGATCACTAGTTGAAGAGTTTGGATCGCTTGGATGACCTTGGTCAAGACTCCCCAAAGAATGGGTAAACTCAGCCCCCTATGATTGAGATTTAGGAGAAGAAGAAGAGAGAAATTGAAGAGGAGTTGATGAAGAGTTGAGGAGTTGCTTACCTTAGAGTTGGTTTTCAGCTTTGATGGAGTTTTGGTGCTATTTTGGTCTAGATGTGGAGGAGGGTTGGCGGCTGGAATTTCTAAGCAATGGAGGGTATTTAGGGTTTGTTTGAGGCTGTTTGATGAAGGAGATAAGTTAGGCTGAGGTGCTTTAGGGTTTAGGTGTTTGAAGAAGTTTTGGCCTTGTTAGGGTTTCTTGATCCAAACAGAAAATTGCTCAGCTTTGGTGTTCTCTAGGGCTGTCTAGATTTTGGAGGGGAATTAGGGTTGGTGGATATTGTGTTTGTGAAGCTGAGGGTGCTGAGATTCTGGATAGAAAGAGAGGAGAAATTTGATTGGTTTTAGGCCCTTATAATAGCGAAAATAGGAGAGGAAGAATGGGCCTTTGCGGCTGTTTTTCTGCTTAATAACTAGGGAACTTTTGTACAGATTTTGTGCTGGAATTTATGGGTGAATTAGGGATGAAAGTGGCCAAAATCTAGAGAAAAAGGAGAAGGGAAAATTACTGATTTTCTGGCTGCTTCTTGGACGAAGTTAGGAAGGGAAAGATTAGGGTTTGTGTAGTTATTGTGCTAGTCTGCTGGAGGGGCTTTTGATGTGGGGTTTTGGCTGAAAATTTTATGAAAGTGTGTGTGTGAACAGTGACAAAAATTTTGAGGGTCTAGGGCTGAAATTTTGGTTTCCTTTTAGCTAAAAACAAGTCCTAATTGGTTAGGGTTTTCTTGGCTAATCCTAACTAGGTTTTGAAGAGTCTTATTTGAACTATAATTGCTCCAAGGTGGCGGCAGCTTTGATGTAATTTTCCAGAAAATTTGGTGGAGAAATTAGGTTATCTATTTAAGAGATAATTTAATTAGTTCCCTATATTAATTTGGGTAATGGCTATTAATTAGTTATTAGGAAATAAAATTTCTGGTTTCCTATATCTACTGAAATTTTCCCTAAAGGCTTCGAAATTTCCTGGATTTATCCAAGAGATAAATGTTGCATTTAAATTCACCTCTAAGCCTTTTATTTCCATCAAGAAAATATTATTTTGAAAGGAGATAAAATATGGAAATTTATTTCCTTAAAATTAATACATATATGCTTTCTTATATATATTTTTCTCTACTAGTATATTATTTAGATATTGCTAAAAGAAAGTCTAGATTACTAATCTTTAAAATTCTCTAAAAGATTATGATAAAATATTAGAACTAAAATTTGATTTGTTCTCCAATATTTTATAAAATAATTTTCAAATAAATCACTTTCATAATTTATTTTTCTCTTCTTAGGAAATTAATTTCCAAGTGGCTATTCTTCTAGGGATTTCAGCCAAGCTAGAGAAAAATTAGGGAAGGAGGAAAGAAAATAAGAGAATGAAAAAGATTGGAAATAGCTAGGATTCAAACTCAAGCCCGTCAAGGTTTAAATGCCAAGTTTTATCCACCAAGCTACATTTTCTTTCTAAATATTCTCCTAACAACTCCCTTGATTTCTTCCCACTTGCTTTACCCCTTCTTCTAATAAACTCTCCTTAATAAATGAAAGCTCAAGCAATCCAATTACTTTAGGAAAAAATTAATTCATGTAATCCATAACTAATATTTTCATGAAAAATAATTCAAATCATCAAATGTGGTATAACTCAATATGACATGCATGACTTTTCCCCCCTACTTACCAAGGACTATCTAACATGGGATATTACAAGCTTCCCAAAAACTCTCTAATAATCAAAGATATTCTTGCTATATTTAGTTTCCAAATTTGATTCCTTAAGATATTCTTTTAGGATTTCCACAACTAGCCTTTCCTTTTCCATTCCAAACCAGAAAATCATCTACCAAAGCCCTACAAACAATTCAGCCAGCCCTAATCCTTCAAAACCTATCTACTCTCTTCAACCTTCAAAAACACATAGCACACCAAGAACACTTACTCCTTCCTTTCGCCTAATACCCCTCCAAATCACTTCAAACTTTTTCTAAAAACTCTAGAATTCATCTACTCACTGACGTGAGTCCATCCATACCATTTTTAACATCAAACTCTAAAATCCAACTTGCTCTTTTAGATCAAAACCCAGAATTTTTGTGAAGGATCAAGAACACCTTCAAGGTAGGTTTGTTCTAACAACTTCATCTTCTCTAATCTTTGATCTCTAATGAATATATATATGAATAAACATGCTAATGGACTCTCTCTCTCTCTCTCTCTTGGCCGGACCTCTCTCCTTCTTGGCCGAATGGCTTCTTCACCAATGGCCATGCTTTCTTCATCATCCTTGGATGGATCTAGTCATCTAGGAGTTGAGATCCATTCGAAACTCCTTCAAGGTATTCATCCATCAAGTAAGCTTTTTTAACCCTACTTTTAAATTCTAGATTCATGTCTCTAGAATAATGTTGTTAGAAGATGGATTATGACTAGGGTTTGAGTATGTATTGTTGTGATGAGTTGAGATTGAAGCATGAATATATGTATGAATATGATGGAGATGGGATTTATGCATGAGTTGATTATCTTGGTTGAATGTATGGTGTTTTAGGGTTTAATGCATGTCTCCATGATCAAGTATGCTAGAGATTATGTCATCTATGATGAATAGGATTTATATTCTTGTGTGATTATTAAAGCCATGGTTATATTCATGCTAGTAAAGGTTAGATCATGCCTTAGTAAATTTAGGTCTATGCTTATACTCATGATTTGATGAATTGAAGGGTTGTAAATATTCATGATTGTGGTTAGCAATAGAACAATGGTCATGATCTAGTTGTCCCTAAGCTAATTTTATTCCTTCAATAAAATATTTAATATTATGATTTTTGCTAGTAATTTTGAAAAACCCTAGGAAGGGTAGATTTGAATTATTATATATAATAAGGATATTTTAGTCAAATAAATAATAGTTTTTGCTAGAAAAATAAAATATATAGATATTATATAAAATGATGAAATCAACTAAAGCCTTTTATAAAAATAATCATAATAAGTAAAATATTTATTATTAAAATTTAATTATTATCTTTTAGCCAAAACCTATTAAAATTTATTTATTATCTTTCAAACAAGACTCATTAAAATTTATTTTCAACTAATTTTAGTTATCAATTATTTTCTAGCAAATAATTTTTAATAAATCATTATTTTGCCTAATACCACCTAGGATTCTTCTCCAAATAAACTCTGAATTTTTCTTAGTAAGATTGAAACCTTTAACTTATTAATATTTATTTCCCAAAATATTAATTATTTTAAATATCAAATTAGACTTAGCTTATAAACCTATTTATTTATTGTTTGGCCTTAAAGCTTAGGACACTAGGATTATGGTAGTAGTGAGTTGAGTCAGTTTCAAATTGTGAAAGTGGATTTTGGCTTGAGTTTGTCTGTGGTTTGTATTTACTCTATTCAGGGTTAGGTCAGCTGTTGGAGACCTTCAATTATGAGCAAGAATCAAGTAAGCTCTTGCATAAAACCAAATTGATGTAAAATGTTTATTATTGCAAGCCAAATGTAGAGTGTATGGACACTCATTTCTGTAAAGGCAATTGTGGATTGACCCCTTTCTTATTTCATTCAAACAAATTATTTGAAAATCAATAAGCAGATTTACTCAAACTCAAAACTCTTTTCAAAACTGATTTTGACAAAGACTTTGGAAATCCTTAATTGCCATTTGCATGTGGAACTGTGGTTTGTTCATTTTTCCCAAGTGGGATAGTTACGTTGAGTACTCAATAAGGGTGGACTGCTAGGGCTAGTCTTTGAGGGTTTAGGGTAAGTCTCTCAGTAGGTGGCCACCTCTGAGGGGTGAGTCCTTCCCGGATAAGATGTCAGTCCAGTAGGTCGTGCCGGTCCAAGCTAGCAGTTTTTATTTTAGTCTAGTGACTGTGTTTTGCCAGAATGGATACCCGGTTGTTGTTTGGGTATAGAGAAGGAGGAGTATCTTGCCCGGTAGGCCGATTACCTACCTTTTGTCAGCCTGCACAAAGTGTCGGCATTCTGACCAGTTATGGGGCCCAACGTGTGGTAACCCATAATCCTTTCTTTCGAGTGGTTGATTTTTATTGATTATGTATGGCTGGAAGAGCCAAAACACCACTCTTGCTTTTGACTAATATTTATTGCTTGCCAATATTTCGCTTATAAAGATTTCACACTTTGCATCCACGAACTGTTTCCACTGAACACCCAAAGCACACACGGACTTACTGAGATTTCTGTCTCATCACCTTTTTACCATGATTTCAGGTCGACCCTGCTGTGGGAATGAGTAACTAGTGTTATTTGCCTTGGAAGAGAATGTTGTCATTTATTTTTATGTATTGCTTTGGGGAGTTGAGAGTGGATAATTTTATTTATGGATTTGTTTTCCTTTTGGAAATTCATGGATTTATTCTTGGATTTATTCTTGGGATGTAATAATTTTTAAGCTAAAGTATTATTTTTTTATTCTGCTATTTTATTTGTGTGACTTAGTTATAAAGACCTCTTGTCCTTTGGACATGGCGACATCCCCGGCCCTGATGGGCCTAGGCAGTGGGGTGTTATAAGTGGAATCAGAGACTAGGTTATAGGTAAATATTGATAGTATATATGCTATTTATTTAAGTTTAAATCTTTGTCTAACCCATCTTGTTGATGCTGTAGGATGGTTAGAATGCTTAGGACTGCGAGAAAAGGGCAGCAGTGGCATCCGCCTATCCCTATTTACCTGAAAGACTTTCTAGTTCCCCAGCCTACCCCTCAGCCAGTTATCCCTAGGAGGATAGCAGTGATGATGAGGTCTAGATTCTTGAGCCACCCCCAATCCCGGTGATAGATATAAGCTCTGACAGTGATGATGAGGTGATAGCAGTGGAGCATGTACCCCACCCTCCTAGTCCCGTAGTGGACTTATTAGCAGATAGTGACGACCCGGGAGAGATAGATTATGAGTCTCCATCTAGGCCTTCTTTCATTCCTCCTCCCAGCCAAGTTGAGCCCGGCGAGAGTTCTAGGTGCACCGGGAGGGAGCCAATGGAGGGGTTTGCCAGTGGGGTTGGGATAGATTTTTCTAAGAATTCTAGGGGTTGGTTGTATGAGGCTGATGATGAGGGTTTTGATGAGGACTAGAAATTCTAAGTGCTGATATGATTGGGATGCCTTATTTACTGCTTTCTATGAGCTTCTATGTTAAAGACTTCATTTCTGTTTACTGCTTTCATTTCAAATTTATGCAAATAAGAGTACCTGGAGTACTCTAAAGTTTGAGAAAATTTTTTTTGCAATCCTTTATACAAAAACGTGCATCTGATTTTCTTTTGCGTAAATTTGACTGTGAATGCATGCTCAAAATGTTTTAAACTTGAATGCATACACTCATTATCTGGGCATGGTTGAGAATGGCACCTAAGCTCCATGTAGCCACATCGAGCAAAAGAGTTTCGGGGGAAGCAGGCCTGGACAGCACCAGTGGGTCCTGCCAAAAACCTTTCATCATGCCGGCTGTGTGGAAAAAGGGACCTGAAGCACTGGTTGATGTGTCAATAGGATGGGAATTCAGTAAGATGGCAAGAGAGTGAAAGAATTAAAGTATTTGATCGTAGGGGCAAAGGCCCGAAAATTGCTGAAGCAAGGATGTCAGGGGTACCTGGCTTATATGATAAACAAGCCGAAGGACCAGTGCACTCTGGAGGACACCGAAGTAGTGAAGGATTTTCCCAATGTGTTCCCAGCAGAACTTGATTCTTTACCTCCCAGTCGAGAGGTGGAATTTACCATTGACTTAGTTCCAGGAACAAAAGCAGTATCGCGGACCCCGTACCAGATGGCACTGGCAGAACCGAAAGAGTTGAAGGAACAATTAGAGGACTTAGTGAGCCAAGGTTATATCAGACCGAGCACGTCGCCCTGGGGAGCGCCTGTGCTATTTGTGAAGAAGAAGGACGGAACTCTGAGGCTATTCATTGACTACCGGGGTTTGAACAACTTGACAGTCAAGAACAAGTATCCCCTTCCACTGATTGACGAGTTGTTCGATCAGTTGTAAGGATCCAGTTGCTACTCCAAGTTGCATATGAGATAAAGGTACTACCAAGTGCGAATAAAAGAGGAGGATATCCCAAGACGGCTTTCAACACCAGATATGGACATTATGAGTTCGTGGTAATGCCGTTCGGGGTAACCAATGCTCCAGCAGTATTCATGGACTTGATGCACCGTGTGTTCCGACCCTATCTGGACAAGTTCGTAGTGGTCTTCATCGATGACATTTTGATTTACTCCAAGAGTCTGGAGGAGCATGTGGAGCATCTGAAGCTCGTATTGGAGAAGCTTCAGGAGCACAAACTGTACGCAAAGTTCAGTAAGTACGAATTCTGGTTGGACAGTGTAGCATTCCTTGACCATATGGTGACCAATGAGGGAATCAAGGTAGACCCGACAAAGGTTGAAGCAGTATCAGATTGGAAATAGCCGGAGAATATTACCGAGATCTGAAGTTTCTTAGGATTGGCTGGTTACTACCGGTGATTTATCAAAGGGTTCTCGACGCTCACATCATCAATGACCCAACTGTTAAGAAAGGATGTTCCATTTGTGTGGAACGAGAAGTGCGAGAAAAGTTTTCAAGAGCTGAAGCGAAGATTAATGACAGCACCAGTACTAAGTCTGCCAGGGGAAGGGAAACCTTACGCGCTATATACTGATGCTTCGAAAGAAGGACTGGGAGCAGTTTTGATGCAAGACCGGAAGGTGATCGCTTACGCTTCTTGGAAGCTGAGACCGCATGAAGTCAACTATCCTACTCATGATCTAGAGCTGGCAGCTATCGTGTTCGCCCTGAAAAATGGCGACACTACCTGTACGGAATCGAATACGAGGTATTCACTGACCACAAGAGTCTGAAGTATATCTTCACTTAGATGGACCTAAACTTGAGGCAGCGAAGATGGATGGAATTTATGGAAGAATACCGTTGTCCGATCAACTACCATCCCGGGAAGGCCAATGTTGTGGCGAATGCCCTGAGCAGGAAAGTTAGAATGGCTAGACTGAGAGTGCAGGAAATTTGAGTGGTTCAGGATGTGTTAGACAGAAGGATGGAAGTGCTAGACAAAAGAATTACTGTCAGCAATTTAAGGTTGGTTCTGGATTTGAAGCGGAAAATCGTAGAAGCTCAGCAAAGCAACGTCGAGTTTTAGCTTTTCAAAGACAAGAGCTCAAGTAGCCAGGCAGTGAATTCCGTCAAGATGAAGAGGGAATTTTACATTTCAGAGATCGATTGTGTGTACCCAGGGAGCAGCAGTTAAAGGACAGAATTTTAGAAGAGGCGCACAAGAGTAAGTACGCCATTCATCCGGGGGAAGTTAAGATGTATCAGGACTTGAAGAGAGCCTATTGGTGGCCCGGACTAAAGCGAGATGTGGTCAAGTATGTCTCAACCAATCTCACTTGCCAGAAAGTTAAAGCGGAGCACACGAAGTCAGCGGAACTATTGCAACCATTACCAGTACCGGAGTGGAAGTGGGAGGAGGTGACTATAGATTTTGTCACCGGACTTCCCATGTTAAAGACACAAAAGGATGCCATATGGGTAGTGGTGGATCGACTGACCAAGTCGGCCTATTTCATACCAGTAAATGTAAGAGATTCCATGGAGAAGCTGGCCCAGACTTATGTTCGAGAGATAGCCCGACTGCTTGGAGTGCCTTCAAGCATAGTGTCAGATCGAGACCCGAGGTTTACATCTCGTTTTTGGGGAAAGTTTCTGGAAGCAAAGGGGTCAAGTCTGAAATTCAGTACGACGGCGCATCCGCAGACCGATAGGCAGTCAGAAAGGGTGATACAGATATTGGAAGATATGCTGAGAGCCTGTGTTTTGGACTTTGGAGATAAGTGGATAGAACGTGTACCGTATGTAGAATTGTCCTACAACAACAACTATCAAGCTTCAATCGGGATGGCACCGTATGAGACATTGTATGGGCGTAAGTGTCAGGTACTGTTGTATTAGAGTTGGTCCGAAGATGGTCATGTGAGCAGAACCAGGGGAGTTTGTGTCTAAGAAATGTTGGATAAGGTGAAATTGATCAGGGAAAGGTTAAAGGCGGTTCAGAGCCGACAGAAGAGCTATGCGGATGATCGGCGGCGAGAATTGGAGTTTCAAGTTGGGGACAGTGTATTTTTTAGATTGACACCAAATAGGGGAATCTTGAATCATCTGAAGGGTGGAAAGTTGAATCCGAGGTATTTGGGGCCGTTCCCGATTAAGGAAAGGATTGGACTGGTAGCTTACCGATTGGACCTGGCAGATGGGTTGACGGGAATTCATGATGTGTTCCATGTGTCACAACTGAAGAAGTACAATGCTGATCCCAGTCATATGTTGAATAACGAGCCGTTGGTCTTGCAACCAGACCTGAGTTATATGGAGAAGCCCGTGAAAATACTGGACCACAGTATCCAGAGTCTTCGGAACAAGCAGATACCAATGGTTAATGTTCAGTGGGAGCACCATGACACGCAGGATGTGGAACTGTAGTTTGTTCATTTTTCCCAAGTAGGATACGTTACGTTGAGTACTCAATAAGGGTGGACTGCTAGGGCTAGTCTTTGAGGGGTTAGGGTAAGTCTCTCAGTAGGTGGCCACCTCTGAGGGTTGAGTCCTTCCCGGATAAGATGTTAGTCCAGTAGGTCGTGTTGGTCCGAGCTAGCAATTTTTATTTCAGTCAAGTGATTGTGTTTTGCCGAAATGGATACCCGGTTGTTGTTTGGGTATAGAGAAGGAGGAGTATCTTGCCCGGTAGGCCGATCACCTACCTTTTGTCAGCCTGCACAAAGTGTCGGTATTCTGATCGGTTATGGGGCCCAACGTGTGGTAACCCATAATCCTTTCTTTTGAGTGGTTGATTTTTATTGATTATGTATGGCTGGAAGAGCCAAAACACCACTCTTGCTTTTGACTAATATTTATTACTTGCCAATATTTCGCTTATAAAGATTTCACACTTTGCATCCACGAACTGTTTCAACTGAACATCCAAAGCACACACGGACTTACTGAGATTTTTGTCTCATCGCCTTTTTACCATGATTTCAGGTCGACCCTGCTATGGGGATGAGTAACTAGTGTTATCTGCCTTGGAAGAGAATGTTATCATTTATTTTTATGTATTGCTTTGGGGAGTTGAGAGTAGATAATTTTATTTATGGATTTGTTTTCCTTTTGAAAATTCATGGATTTATTCTTGGGATATAATAATTTTTAAGTTAAAGTATTATTTTTTTTATTCCATAATTTTATTTGTGTGACCTAGTTATAAAGACCCCTTGTCCTTTGGACGGGGCGACATCCCCGGCCCTGGCGGGCCTAGGTAGTGGGGTGTTACATGGCTAGTTGATCTTTGTCTACTTTTGAAACCCCTGCCAAGTATAGGTATGACTTATGATTGTTGATTTGAAGTCCCAAGCACTCCCGAAAGTCATCTAGACATTCGAGTAGAATGCTAATGAACGTAGGTTCACCTCTGGAGAACATCATGAGGTCGTCTGCAAAGGCTAAATACGTGATGCCCAATTTGTCACACTTGGGATGATACTTGAATCTGGTCCTGGATGTAGTTAATTTTATCGACCGTAAGAGATATTCCATACAGAGCACAAAAAGAAGATGGGAGATTGGATCTCCTTGTCTCAGCCCTTGTCGGCCATGGAAGAAGCCATGTACCCGTCCATTGATTGCAACAGAATAGGACGGACTTGTGATACACTGGTTTATCCATTAGGTAAACTGATCGAGAAAGCCAAGCTCATTCAGGAGGTTGAGCATGAATTGCCAATCTATAAAATCATAGGTTTTGCGGATGTCAACTTTGATGGTGCATCTTGGTGATGCACGCTTTCTGATGTATGTCCTTAAGAGTTCCTGGACTAAGAAGATGTTGTCAGCCATAAGTCTCCCTTCAATGAAAGCAAATTGAGCAGCATCTACCATAGCCGGTAGAATTCCCTTCAGACGGTTAGCTAGGATCTTTGATATGACTTTGTAGACTATGTTGCAGCAAGTTATGGACGGTACTCTCCCACCAATTCTACATTATTGCCTTTCAGAATTAGCGTGATGATAGAATGATTTTTGGGTATCTCACGCATATTATATATGGCGCAGCAGAAAAATAAAACGAGATACTATCCCAGGAACCGCATATGTGTGGAAAACAAGATATATACAGAGAGCAAAGGTAACAGCTTTACCTTTCTTTGAGTGTCTGAAAAATAAAATTTTTCTTCATGAGGCGCGATCCAGCAATCCACTTGATCAAACACCATGAGAGTTGAATATCCAACCACTATAATCATAGTGTGTGATTATCTTTAACAGAAATCTATACGGAGGATCACACTCAAGTACTAAGATGTTTATGTGCTAGCATAAACCAAAGTGGCGGCTAGGGTTATTCTTATTTTTCAGAAAAACGAGAGAGAGAAAGAGAAGATATGATGTCGTGAGTTGCCCTAGGGTTTTGGAGTGTTTTCGTGTTTTTTTCTTGTCCAGAATTTCGTGCATATATCCTATATATATATCACGAAAAATCCTGCTAAAAATACTCCATCTGAGAATTCTAAAACAGTCAAAATTCCCTAATTGTAATTGGAAACATCAAGTTCTCACAATTATAATTTGGCCCATAAATTATAACTACTTATAATTTGGCCACAACAACTTTTCTTTCTTGCAATTAACCCTACTATGTTATCAAATAACATCTTGAGTATATAATCCTCTATTGTGTGTGACCTATTAGGTTTCCCAGTCAATTGGTAGCAAACATGAATTAATCTAAATGTCTTTGAGATTATTAATTATAATTAATTAGAATTAATCATATTGATTCTAATCATAATTGGTCTATTAATTCATCAATTAATAAATCCATATTCCCATATCATAAGCAGTATCTAGCAACACATCATGACCATCCAAGAGTCTAAGAAGTCATGTGGCTGAGGGAGACGTGAAACAGGGGACATGCACTGGTTACAGGGAAAAAAAAACAGAGAGAAATAAAATCAAGCCTTAAAGGCCATACGGAAGCGTGAAGATCATACATTTGCGCTCCTTAACCCTTCTAGGTAGAGTAGGAGTGGATTGAACGACTGGAATCGCCTCGCTTCGCCCACTTGAAGAAGCTTCCGGTTGAACACCTGCTAGCCTTCTACTTCGCCTTGTTTGCATCAACGCCAACCTTTCCAGCTCTAGAAATATTCCTCTGCCTAACCTCTAGTCGGTGAACACAATGGTGAGGAGGAACAATCTCAAATCTCCTTGGTTCTCTCGCTATTGATTAGCAAAGAACAAGGAGTAAACCACAAGAAGAGGCTGGCGTAAGAGAGAGAGCCTACGTGAGGCTCTCTGTGAGTTTTGGAAAATTAGGGTTTTTTTTCTACCAGAGCCTAGTTTATTGGTTACCCAAAACTAGGTCTCTCATTATTGGATAAATATATTCCCGGGATTTCAAAACACCCGGATGTTATCTTGAGAATCAGTTTTGCCAAACCCTAAACTCTTTTTAACCGTATCTGGAAAAAACCCTAAGGTCCAAGCTATTGAGCCAAAATAATATTTATTATTTCTCTTGGACCCAAAAGGCCCAAAATAATAAACATTAATTATTTATTTCCTGGGCTTATATAAACAACCCAATAAATAATTAATGAGCCCAAATGAACCATAATAATTAATCTTTAATTATTTATTTCTTGAGCCTATATAAACAACACAATAAATAATTAAACATTAATTATTTCCCCTAATTTAAGCTCAGGTTAATTTCCTAATTATTCATACTGGACCTAGGCCTTGAATAATTAATTAACCAATTAAACTAGATAATTAATTTCTCTCAACTCCTATTTTAATTTATTTATTTATTTTATTCCAGTCCAATAATAAATTAAACTTCCTGAATAAAATAAAATAAAATAAAATCCTCCTCAATTGAGACCAATTCCTCAACCCAAAATTAGTTAAGACTTACGGGCTATTCCGAGGACCAAAAAGACACTTCGCATTGGCTGCTAAAATGATCAAAATATCCCTGCGATATAAATAGCTGTATTTTGCATTTTAAATATTTCATAATATCACCATAAGGAAATATTGACCCCAAGGACAATGCTGCATTAGCAAAGTCTCCGACCTACAGGTGAAATGACTAAAATACCTCTCTACACATCGCTGTACATTTAGAAAGGAATAAGTGTACTAACACCCCTCTAAATGACATCTACCATCCTTAGGCTTCTAGTCCAATGATCCACGACTTCCTGGAGTGTTTCCGCTTTCCAAGGGAGTTACCCTAAAGCAAACATCCAAGTCATGTTTCCCAGGGCCCTGGACATTTTAGACCATTCGGACAACCACAAGGGGCGATATAGTGCAGAAACTATCTTGTATAAGTCTGTCTTAACTAATTAGTCACACATACCCAATATGCAAGTATGTTGGCCCTACGTGAGAACCTCAACTATAGCAAATCAAAGTATATGCTTCCAGCTTCGCCAGACCACCAACTAATACTCAAATCATAGAGTACTAGTCCACGCTGTAGCGGTAATAGTCTAGGTTTCTATCATATAGTACTTTTAGAAACCACTACTACAGGTCCTGTCCTACGTATTCGAAATACACTTATGTCATGAAGTGAGTGGACTACTCACTGGCTAAAAGTAAGCCATTCCCCATTTGGAATTCATAACATAATAACCTAAACATGATGAGGTTCCCAGTCTCATCAATAGGTTAAGAACAAATGTTTATGTGTTAAATAACCCGTGATCCATACCTTACTGTGAAAGATCACCATTCACATGGATCACTTATTTAAACACAATGGGCCTGTTCCAAACGAAAATTGTGTACAAACAAAAAGTAAATTCACAAACAAATTTTGAAAATAAATTCTTTTATTAAAATATTTGATTTTACATCAGAAACCTAGTCTAAGAGGGCAAACAATCCAATAATCTCCCACTTGCACTCTAAGACTAGGTAAGTCCATAGGTGCCCACCCCTATGGCGTCTAAGTGTCTCTTGAAAACTCTCTCAGCCAAAGGCTTGGTGAATGGATCTGCTAGATTGTTTTCTGAGGTAATATGTTCCACCACGACTTCCCGTCTCTAGATGAAATCCCGGTTCAGGTGGTACTTCCTCTCGATGTGTTTTCCCTTCTTGTGGTTCCAAGGCTTCTTAGATTGCGATACTGCTCCATTGTTGTCGCAATAAATCACAATCGGCCTGTCCATATGTGGTACGACTCCAAGTTCTGAAAGGAACTTCCGGAGACAAACTGCTTCCTTGGACGCCTCTGAAGACGCCACATACTCAGCTTCCACGGTTGAGTCAGCAATACAAGACTGCTTAATACTCCTCCATGAAACTTCTCCTCCAGACAAGGTGAAGACATATCCACTAGTGGATTTTCTCTCATCCTTATTTGCCTGGAAGTCTGAGTCTGTGTATCCTGTAGGAACCAAATCATCAGCCCTGTAAACCAGCATATAATCTCTCGTTCCCTTGAGGTACTTGAGAATATGCTTTACAGCTTGCCAATGAACCTCCCCTGGGTTTGACTGATATCTGCTAACTAAGCCCACGGCAAAGCAGATATCTGGCCTAGTACACAGCATGGCGTACATGAGACTTCCCACAGCCGAAGCGTAGGGAATCCTACTCATTCTGTCCTTTTCTTCTTGAGACTTAGGATAGTCCTTCGAAGAAAATGACAACCCATGTCTGCAAGGGATTAAAGCTCCCTTGCATGAGTCCATGCTGTACTCGGCCAGCATCTTGTCAATGTATGTCACTTGGGATAACCCTAACATTCTCTGCTTCCTATTTCAAAGAAGTCTAATCCCGAGAATATAGATGGCTTCTCCCAAGTCCTTCATACTGAATTGACTAGACAACCAAACCTTTGTAGATGACAATGTCCCTACATAATTTCCAATGAGTAGAATGCCAACCACATACACTACAAGAAAAACCACATTAGTGCCTTCAAGTTTCCTGTACACGCATGGTTCATCTTCGTTTTGAATAAAACCATAAGACTTTACAATCTCATCAAAACGAATGTTCCATACTTTCGATGCCTGCTTAAGTCCATAAATGGACTTCTTAAGCTTGCAAACCATGTGTTCCTGGCCTTCAGCAATGAAGCCTTCCGGTTGGGACATATAGATGTCTTCGCTAAGATGGCCATTTAAAAATGCCGTCTTGACATCCATTTGCCATATCTCGTAGTCATAGTGACATGCGATGGCAAGGAGGATGCGGATGGATTTAAGCATGGCTACTGGGAAAAGGTTTCCTCATAGTCGATTCCCTCTTTACGAGTATACCACTTTCGCCACAAGCCTAGCTTTGAAGGTTTCCACCTTCCCATCCGCTCCTCTCTTTCTTTTGTATACCCACTTGCACCCAATGGGTTTTATCCCCTCAGGTGAAGCTACAAGATCCCAAACCTGATTGAGGTACATAGACACAATCTCGACTTTCATTGCTTCATGCCACGATTTGCATCGGCATCGGCAATAGCCTCCTCGTATCTAGTGGGGTCTTGTTCTCGATGGTCGGAGACCGGCTCAAAGGCTTCTCCGGTCCATCTATCCGGAACCCTAGACACTCTCCCACTACGACGAGGCTCCATTTGCACGAGCTCTTGAGGCTGTGCCTCTTCTTGTTCCACAATCGGGTCAGAAGAAGTTGATTCCGTAGATAACTTCTCCTCAAGTTCCAACCTCGTTGAACCTTTAGTGGAAGTACTTTGATCATCTTCTAAGTATCTAGCATTGGTATTGACTAGTACCTTACTGCTCCTTAGGATGATAAAAGTAACCTCCTTTTGTCCCTTTTGGATACCCAACAAAATAGCAT
The DNA here is from genome assembly GCA_026120185.1 of Voacanga thouarsii. Lineage (NCBI taxonomy): Eukaryota > Viridiplantae > Streptophyta > Magnoliopsida > Gentianales > Apocynaceae > Voacanga > Voacanga thouarsii. The sequence goes on from JANUWF010001117.1 coordinate 3,625,484, forward strand.
AATTCGATCTTGGTTCCAACTTGTCTCCCTTGATCGGTACATAAGTTGGACATCCCCAAATCCTGAGATGATTCGGACTTGGCTTACGCCCGATCCACATCTCATAGGGAGTCCTAGGTACTGACTTGGAAGGCACTAGGTTCAGAATATATGCCACTATTTCCAGGGCATATCCCCAAAAGGACACTGGAAGAGTAGCATGAGACATCATACTTCGGACCATTTCCATCAATGTCCTGTTCCTTCTCTCAGCTACTCTGTTCTGCTCGGGGTGTTCCGGCGTGAGAGAGCTGGGATACTATCCCATGATGTACCATGTAGTCCTTGAATTCACCTAGGAGGTACTCTCCACCACGATCCGATCGTAAGGTTTTGATTAATTTACCTGTCCGACGCTCCACTTCAGCCTTAAACTCCTTGAACTTGTCAAAAGAGTCAGACTTGCGTCTCATCAGGTAAATGTAACCATACCTCGTACAATCATCCGTGAAAGTGATGAAGTACTCAAAACCTCCTCTAGCTGGTGTAGACAATGGACCACACACATCAGTGTGAACAAGACTCAACACCTCCTTGGCTCTATCCGCCTTTGGTGTAAATGACCTCTTGGTCATCTTTCCCATCAGGCAGGATTCACACTGAGGCCAACTTTCCAATCTCAATGAGCCCAAAGGCCCATCATGGATTAGCCTCTGAATCCTGGTTGAGTTAATATGACCCAACCTTAGATGCCAAAGGTATGAATCATTGATATTGGTCTTTCTCTTCCTAGTTAAAGGTTCAGACTGAGCGTTATTTGATTGGTTATTAATAGGACAGATTTCCATACATGTGCCCAGTACATAAAATTTCTCCATCTCTCTCGATAGAAATACCGGAATGGAAAGATACGAGAATATCCTTGATTAATAAGTTTTGCAAGCTGAAATCAAATTACGACGAAAACCAGGTACATATAAAATATCCTTTAAAACCACTATCTTATTACAATAAAAAATAAGATCCAGCTCTCCCTCTGCAAAGGCCCAGACTTGTGCTCCATTACCCACTCGAAGCCCATGTTCGCCCTTCTTGAGTCTTCTTATCTTCCTAAACCCACGCAAGGAGTTACGGATATGATCAGTGGCTCCTGAATCAACAATCCAAGTGGAAGTTGATCCTACCATTGATATGGACTCTAGATAGTAAACATTACCTGTGGGGTTTTTCTTGGCCTGAAGATCTGGACACTCTTTTTTCCAGTGTCCCTTCTTCCCACACTTGAAGCACTTGCCCTTTGGTTTGTCCTTGGGCTGGTTCTTGGGCTGAGTTCTTGCATTCCCCTTCTTCCTCTTGAACTTTACGGGTTTAGGCCCGGTTCTTGAAGAAGAAGCCTTAGCAATCATGGCCTTAGATTGCGGCTTCATGACCTTCTCCGCCATACGGAGCTCCTTCATCGGTTCGATTAAACTCATGTTCAACTTATTCATGTTATAGTTTAACTTGAGGCGAGTAAAAGAGCCGGTAGAGATTCGAGAACCATATCCACTTGGCTCTCGGGGTCAATGACAGCCCCTAAGATTTCTGCCTCCTCGAAAGCAGCAATCATCTTGAGCATATGCTCTCGGACTGATGCTCCCTCAGCCATCTTAGTGTTCACAATAGTTCGAAGAGCCTCTTGCCTTGCGGGCCGGCTCTTGTCTGCGAACATAGTTGCTAATGATTGACTTATGTCATATGCAGAAGCCATGTGCTCGTGTTTTGATTGGAGCACATTAGACATGGAATCTAACATATAGCAACGTGCCATTTCGTCGACTTTCTTCCACGCCTTCTCGGCCTCTCGCTCTTCGGCGGTGGAACCTTCCCAGATAATAGGGCGGGTCTCGTAAAGGACATACTTATACTCCTCAGTTGTGAGTATTATGTCCGGGTTCCTTTTCCGATCCATATAGTTTGGACCCGTTAACTTATTCTCCCTGAGAATAACGGCCAATGGACTAAAAGAACCTCCCACCATTTACGAAAATCGAAAATAAAAGAAAGAATTTAGTTTGTGAAAACAAAATAAAATTTGTGCACGAAAATAATTTGGCTCTTAGGAAAAGCTGACATAGCTTCTTGGGAAGATTAACGGTTTCCTAAGCTAAGTGTATTAACCACCACAAATTAATTTTCCTTCTAGGTAATGGTCTAGAGAATAACTCCATCGTGGGATGGCCATTTTCCCCTCATTTCCTATGGACATAACTCGCACTATAACCTTCAACGTGGGTTGGCCGATCATAGTACGTGCCTCGGGTTATTAATTACATCCTTCCATTAGATCTAGATCCTTGTGGTATCCTCATCCTATACGGGTTCACTCCCAGGGTGACGCGAGGGGATCCACAATCTCTAATGAGGACCGTGATGGAAGCCGTGGGGCCGTTGGAACCCCTCTCCCACTTAGTCTTTTAAAATAAAGGTTTTCTGGAAATATCCTTTTGAAATTTCCATTACGTTTTTCTTTGACTCAAAAATAAAATATCTAAGTCCAATAAAATCTCTATGTCAAAGCTTATATCCTTTGAGAGATTTTCTCCATGGACTAATTTTATTTAAATTAAAACTTAATTATTTCAAAAATTTTCCAATTAAAACTTTCTAGAGACTTTGGTCTCAAGTTTATTTGACAAAATCATTTTTCTAGTCCAAAACAAAAAAAAATGGCTCTCCATTTTAATTTACAAAAATATCTAAATCTAATATATTTTCTATGTCAAGGATTAAATCTTTTGAGAAAATATTCAAGGATTAAATTTTGTACCAATTAAAATAACCATTTAATTTTTGAAGAAAAATATTTTTCTTGTAAAAAATGTTCCCAAAGACTTTGGTCTTTGAGAAAAAGCACACATAGGTATATAAAAAAATAGCATGCTTGAAAATAGTAAACATTTTCATACTTTTCTATTTTTTAAACCTAAGTGCCCAAATAATAGAATTAAACACATTAATTAATTAATTAATGATCTTGTTTAATCCTAAAATCGCTTACTAATACTTTTCATGCAAATATATTCCAAGAATAAAAATATTGCAAAAATATTCACTTCGCCTGGTATGGGACCCAAAACGAAAATGGGGAAAAAAATGCAAACAAAACGCTGGCGGTCAACGTGCACCGGGTGCACCGGATCGGCGCCTTTTGTTTTGCGGTCCACCGCGCCTCTCGGTGCACCAGCCGCACCAAATCGACAGCTGCTTCAGCCCATGGATCCCGCCCAGACCCGCGAACCGCCATGGCTTCTCTCTGCAGTTCAACCGCGTCTTTATCCGAATCGGCCGCCTGACCCGTGCGCGACCCGCGCGCAATTACAAATTTGCAATTCAATCGACTCGGCTCGGTGCATATAAGCCAGCGGCTCAAGACACAGAAATCAGGCGGCGGCTTCGGCTCGGCTCGGCGCAACGGCGGCTTATGAACAGTGCTTTCTTCTTCGTTTTTTCTTTTGTCCGCGCGTGAAGTTGTAGTGACTGCTCTTTTCGATTTTTCCAGCCTTCTTTGGCTTCTTTGGACATATTTACTTACAAAAAACATCCCAAACAAAAACACAATCGCCTATACCCATTTAAATTGGGTTTGCACGATTAATCTTCAAAGCCAAAAAATTTTATAGAGGGCTCTTATGCTTCAACGGTGAAGCTTACATCAAGCCTCTCTCATACCATAACAGCGAAGGATCACAGGTATAATCATCTTCTCTATTTTTATTAACTACCATGCTCCCTATATTAATCAAAAACCAGTGGCTCTGATACCACATTGAGGGAGACGTGAAACAGGGGACATGCACTGGTTACAGGAAAAAAAAATAGAGAGAAATAAAACCAAGCCTTAAAGGCCACACGGAAACGTGAAAATCATACCTTTGCGCTCCTTAACCCTTCAAGGTTAGGTAAGAGCGGATTGAACGACTGGAATCGCCTCGCTTTGCCCACTTGAAGAAGCTTCCGGTTGAACACCCGCTAACCTTCTACTTCGCCTTCATTGCATCAACGCCAACCTTTCCAACTCTCGAAATATTCCTCTGCCTAACCTCTAGTCGGTGAACACAATGGTGAAGATGAATAATCTCAAATCTCCTTGGTTCTCTCGCTATTGATTAGCAAAGAAGAAGGAGTAAACCAAAAGAAGAGGGTGGCGTGAGAGAGAGAGCTTACGTGAGGCATTCTGTGAGTTTTGGAAAATTAGAGTTTTTTTTTCTACCAGAGCCTAGTTTATTGGTTACCCAAAACTAGGTCTCTCATTATCTGATAAACATATCCCCAGGATTTCAAAACACCCGGATGTTTTCATGAGAATCAGTTTTGCCAAACCCTAAACTCTTTTTAACCATATCTGGAAAAAACCCTAAGGTCCAAGCTATTGGGCCAAAATAATATTTATTATTTCTCTTGAACCCAAAAGGCCCAAAATAATAAACATTAATTATTTATTTCCTGGGCTTATATAAACAACCCAATAAATAATTAATGAGCCCAAATGAACCATAATAATTAATCTTCAATTATTTATTTCTTGGGCCTATATAAATAACCCAATAAATAATTAAACATTAATTATTTCCCCTAGTTTAAGCTCAGGTTAATTTCCTAATTATTCATACTGGATCTAAGCCCTGAATAATTAATTAACCAATTAAACTAGATAATTAATTTCTCTCAACTCCTATTTTAATTAATTTATTTATTTATTTTATTCCAGTCCAATAATAAATTAGACTTCCTGAATAAAATAAAATAAAATAAAATCCTCTTCAACTGAGACCAATTCCTCAACTCTAAATTAGTTAAGACTTACGGGCTATTCCGAGGACCAAAAAGACACATCTCATTGGCTGCTAAAATAACCAAAATACACCTACTATATAAATAGCTGTATTTTGCATTTTAAATATTTCATAATATCACCATAAGGAAATATTGACCCCAAGGACAATGCTGCATTAGCAAAGTCTCCGACCTACAGGTAAAATGACTAAAATATCTCTCTACATATCGCCGTACATTTAGAGAGGAAGAAGTGTACTAACACCCCTCTAAATGGCATCTACCATCCTTAGGCTTCTAGTCCAATGATCCACGACTTCCTGGAGTGTTTCCGCTTTCCAAGGGAGCTACCCTAAAGCAAACATCCAAGTCATGTTTCCCAGGGCCCTAGACATTTTAGACTATTCGGACAACCACAAGGGGCGATATAGTGCAGAAACTATCTTGTATAAGTCTGTCTTAACTAACTAGTCACACATACCCAACATGCAAATATATTGGCCCTACGATAGAACCTCAACTATAGCAAATCAAAGTATATGCTTCTAGCTTCGCCAGACCACCAACTCATACTCAAGTCGTAGAGTACTAGTCCACGCTGTAGCGGTAGTAGTCTAGGTTTCTATCATATAGTACTTTTAGAAACCACTACTACAGGTCTTGTCCTACATATTCGAAATATGCTTATGTCATGAAATGAGTTGACTACTAACTAGCTAAAGGTAAACCATTTCCCATTTGGAATTCATAACATAATAACCTAAACATGATGAGGTTCCTAGTCTCATCAATAGGTTAAGAACAAATGTTTATGTGTTAAATAACCCGTGATCCATACCTTACTGTGAAAGATCACCATTCACATGGATCACTTATTTAAACACAATGGGCCTGTTCCAAACGAAAATTGTGCACAAACAAAAAGTAAATTTACAAACAAATTCTGAAAATAAATTCTTTTATTAAAATATTTGATTTTACATCAGAAACCTAGTCTAAGAGGGCATACAATCCAACAATCTCCCACTTGCACTCTACGACTAGGTAAGTCCATAGGTGCCTACCCCTATGGCGTCTAAGTGTCTCTTGAAGACTCTCTCAACCAAAGGCTTGGTGAATGGATCTGCTAGATTGTTTTCTGAGGTAATATGTTCCACCACGACTTCCCGTCTCTAGATGAAATCCCGGATCAGGTGGTACTTCCTCTCGATGTGTTTTCCCTTCTTGTGGTTCTAAGGCTCCTTAGATTGCGATACTGCTCCAGTGTTGTCGCAATACATCACAATCGGCCTGTCCATATGTGGTACGACTCCAAGTTCTGAAAGAAACTTCCGGAGCCAAACTACTTCCTTGGACGCCTCTGAAGACGCCACATACTCAGCTTCCACGGTTGAGTCAGCAATACAAGACTGCTTAATACTCCTCCATGAAATTTCTCCTCCAGACAAGGTGAAGACATATCCACTAGTGGATTTTCTCTCATCCTTATCCGCCTGGAAGTCTGAGTCTGTGTATCCTGTAGGAACCAAATCATCAGCCCTGTAAACCAGCATATAATCTCTCGTTCCCTTGAGGTACTTGAGAATATGCTTTACAGCTTGCCAATGAACCTCCACTGGGTTTGACTGATATCTGCTAACTAAGCCCACGGCAAAGCAGATATCTGGCCTAGTACACAGCAGGGCGTACATGAGACTTCCTACAGCCGAAGCGTAGGGAATCCTACTCATTCTGTCCTTTTCTTCTTGAGACTTAGGACAGTCCTTCAAAGAAAATGACAACCCATGTCTGCAAGGGATTAACGCTCCCTTGCATGAGTCCATGTTGTACTCGGCCAGCATCTTGTCAATGTATGTCGCTTGGGATAACCCTAACATTCTCTGCTTCCTATTTCTAAGAAGTCTAATCCCGAGAATATAGATGGCTTCTCTCAAGTCCTTCATACTAAATTGACTAGACAGCCAAACCTTTGTAGATGACAATGTCCCTATATCATTTCCAATGAGTAGAATGTCAACTACATACAGGACAAGAAAAACCACATTAATGCCTTCAAGTTTCCTGTACACGCATGGTTCATCTTCATTTTGAATAAAACCATAAGACTTTACAGTCTCATCAAAACGAATGTTCCATACTTTCGATGCCTGCTTAAGTCCATAAATGGACTTCTTAAGCTTGCAAACCTTGTGTTCCTGGCCTTCAGCAATGAAGCCTTCCGGT